>JAPYKE020000082.1:6397500-7015000 GCA_028554795.2 Sinohyriopsis cumingii
TATGTCTCTGTCTCTGTTGTGTTTGACCCGCTACCATCATTGTCCCTAGACAATCCCACCATGTTCAATTTTCCTTGACGCTAGACAGTCCCACGATTTTTCTCCATATTCAATTCGCCTTGACGCTAGACAGTCCCACGATTTATTCCCATGTTAAATTCCCCTTGTCCCTAGACAAGTCCAAACTCTATTCCCTTGTTAATTTCCCTTGTCCCTAGACAGACCCAAACTCTATGTTAAATTCCCATTGTCCCTAAAGTGGCCCAGCGTTTTTCTCCATGTTAAATTTCCATTGTACGTATATTGTCCCACGATTTTTCTCCATGTTAAATCCCCTTGTACGTATATTGACCCACGATTTTTCGCCATGTTAAATTTCCATTGTACGTATATTGTCCCAGGGGTCTCCGTAATGCTAATTCCCATTGTACGTATAGTATCCCACTTAACTACTAACGGACCATCAGCCGCTTTTATACTTGAATAAAGAAAAGGTCACCAATGCAAGACTGATGCGTTGGGCGTTGTCTTTGCAACCATACAGTTTTCGAATCGAGGCAATTCCAGGGTCAGAAAATGTGGGAAGTGATTTTTTAAGTAGGGTGTAATTAGCAGATCATTTCGTTCGGTCTGAAAATTGAAAGTTTTAATAATGATTCATTGTTAACATTCCGTGATTGTTCTAAAAGTGATGCCACTTCTTTTTAGGGGGGAGGTATTGTTACAGAATGGTGTAAATGTTGTTCATGAAATACATGTACTCGGGGTTCGTTTTTTCGTGTACAACGATACCCGAGGGTGATTATATATATGGTCTATTGTATTTCGAAATCGTGAGTACGATTCGTCCTATGCCACACGTGCAAGGTATAAATAACGTTACTAAAGTTAAAGGGTCTTTGCAATACTTATGGTTTTGTCAGCAAGCGGCCTGCTTAAAGGATTCGCACAACTCCAGCTGTAGGGGTAGGTAATTTTTCGGTTTTAAGTGATAACTAGTGTATTACCATATTTACCTTTGCATGTTTGTTATATAGTTTTCTTTATACAGCATAATGCGTGCATTTCTTTTATTCTTGTTGCGACGTAGTACAGGAATTATATTGGTAATTAAAGCTACATTTTTTTAAAAAGAATTTTTTCTATTGTCTTATCGAGCAGGGTTAGGTTTACTACTGAACCTGTTTTTGTAATTGCCATAATAATATAATCTTGATAACTTACCATGTATAACGTCCTTACGTTATGTCTGTATCAAGTTTAGTACACTGTATCGGGTATATTTTCAGCTGTTTTGAGGGTAGGAATATCCGGGGTGTCCGGTGTTGTCTGAGGGTAGGAATATCCCGGGTGTCCGGTGTTGTCCGAGTGTAGAAACGTCCGTTTGTCCGGAGCGTTTAAGGTGCCGGAATGTCTAATGTCTAGTGTCCGGAGTGTCTAATGTCAAGAGTGACTAAGGTGACCTAGCTGTAGAGCCGTCAAAGGACCAGGGTGTCTGGAGGGTCTAATGTTCCGAGTGATCATAGTATTCCGGGGGTCCGGAGTTTGTAGCAGTTGTGAAATTGATTTGTAGGAGCTGTGGAGCGGATATGGTGCACGGGTAACGGAGTCTATCTCCATACATGTATTTTATTAGCTGTATGCTAATTTTGGGTTAGCAAGACCCAGTGTATCATTCAGGACTGGAAAGATAAATGGTATATCCGTTCTTGTGTTTAGCAACATAATTTCGCTACCTGAGCGAATACATTTTTACTATGAGTAAAAAGCTTACATCGTTTACTATTTGAGTGAACTATATTCATCTTTTCATTATTGCATCATTTGTGAATCATTTATCCTGTGTTTTTTTGTGTTACTGAACTAATTTATTCATATTTTTATTTCCATCATTGCATCTGTGCGTTTTATGTTAAATAGATCCAATATTTGGATTATAAATCCGCACACATCTTCATAATCTACTGTTCATATAAATCACCACATTAAACCATATATATCTGTGTCGTCAAAACGTGTTCTGTTGTCAATCCGAAATATCCCACCCGGTTATCTTGTTACAATGTACCTTACAAAATTTAAGTCAAGATAGGGATATTTATATCTAAAATCGTGACTCTAATTATGATAGTGGCTAACACAGAAAAGGACATAGGGAATCCCAGCAAGAATATAACTAGGTTAATTTTGACATTAAGTAGGTCCAGGCTTTTCAGATACATTGCAGGCGACGGTTGGCGTATCCATACGAGTACCCTCCTTCCTTCCCACTCGAAATTCCAAAGAGACAAGTGTGTGGGCCGATTTCCACTAGTCTAGAAATCAGGTTTCCCGATGCGTGTGTACGCACGGAACCGGGATGACGTCACTAGAGCTGTGTCCAATCAATCTCGACATCTCAAACGGCTGTGGTAGACAGCTTAAATACAAATATGAGTGTTTTTGGGGTCTATTTTCATGCATGGTAGCCCTACATACCGGTCTTTTTGGGCTTTATTACCCCACGACCTGTTGGCTGAATTAAACAGCACTCTTTGAGTGCATGACTGCGCTTTGGGATGAGGCACTCTTTCCTTCACCCGTGAATAATTAATTAACCCTCGTATGAGGGTATGAGCGTATGAAACAGTCGTAAATGCCCAGTGGGTGAAAACGACTTAAATTCAAAGGTCAGTTAGTCTGGCTACGTTGGGTTGATGTATCAACATGAGTAGAATTTCAAAATTGATAGAACGCAAATGCACCTCGAGTATGCCAGGTGCCTGTTCGACGAGCTAGATATGGAGGCGATAGCAGAAGCAGACCAGCTGGAAGAAGGGGCGGAGAAGAAAAAGAGAGAAGAGGAGAAGGAAAGGAAGAAAGATCGGATCCTGCCTCACCTCACGATTAGGCCTCTGTGTAAACTGAAGTCTGGAGTCAGGACACCACCACCACCACTACTAGTATCACCATTGCCACCGGGTCATCCACAGCCACAACCACAACCAAATGTACCAAGAACCGCTATTCCCGAGTTCGAAAACGGGGAAGACGAGTTGGATACACAGCAGCAAGAGTTGGAGCCGCAAAGACTTCATCATTCCCGGGTTTGGCATAAGAGAAGACAGAAAAAACAATTATTCACTATCCCTCAAAGTGAAAACTGGGATGATGAGGCCACTCCCATCCACATGCATAAATTGGGAGAATGATTAGAGTAGGCGATGCGTGTGTGTTGCCCGGCCTTGAAATGCAGACATTAAGATGTTGTGTGTGTGTGTGTTTGTGTGTGTGTGTGTGTGTGTGTGTGTGTGTGTGTGTGTTGCTTCTATTAAGAAAACCCTTATCACTGTACTCGTGGATGTTTGTTTTGTGTTTATTGCAAGCAGTGGGACTATAAGTACTAACTCCTTTGTAGATGTAATGGTGTGTGCTTGTGTGTGTGTGTGTTTATTTGTTTTTTCCTTAACAAAAAACCCTGCTCGTTGCACAAAATAATATTTGTGAAAGTGAAATAGTGTAAAAATAAACACTAACTGCTTTAACTGATGTCGTTGTATGTGATAATGTGCTTCTTAAAATAAAACTTCAATTCTCAAATGTGTTGCTAGTAAAAAAAGGGATTTTTTTTTGTATGAATGTGCTAGCTTGTAAAAATTTAAATCACGTTAACACAACTATTTCTGGATTGTTTGGTAGGTGATATGGGTTTTTGGTAAGAGGGATGTTTTCCTTCATGTCCGTGCATGAAGTATCTGAATTGTAGCGTTCATCATTCGTGCCATTCAACAATGAATAACAAAAATGGCCAGCAATATCGTAGAGCAAATTTAAAAGTTGGAGGAGGTATTAGAGGATTTGGGAATGGTGGAGGAAATGTTGGTGAGAGTTGAGTATTGGTGTTATAACCTGCACCGTTTAAAGATGGAAATCAACAATAAAGACTAAAAGCACTAATCAAAAAGGAAAAAGAAGAAAAAGAGGATCCACAGAAAAAGAGCAAATCAGAGTTTACAATGATAAACTTGAAAATGAAGAAGACAATGAAAAGAGAACAGAAGACGATCAAGAGGTGACGGAAGAAGAGGAAGATAAAAACGATGAGAAGAAAAAGAAGAATAATATAGTGAAGAAGATAAGGTGCTGGTGGCAACTAAGAAATACAGAAATTAGAAGAAGAAATCCAAAGGCCCTTTCTAGGACCCCTCCAGTGTCCAGAAAAGATGCATATTCTCTCTTTCCTAAAACTATTTTAGTCGATTGTTTTGTGTGATAGATTTATGTTCATAAATCTGTGTATGTATCCAACCCTGTCTCTAACCAGATCTCTGTCTCTTGGTCTCTATTTGTTCCTACAGTAATGCATATTCAGGTCAACCCCTTACCACAATGTTCCGCCCGATTGAGGTCAGCCACTTGCAATTTTTTTGCCAGTGTCAGTACCGTGACGTCACTTCTGCTCAATTTCTATTGTCCGTATAAATGCTAAATACATTCCTAATTTTCATTTGACGTTGTCCGTACACAGGCCCAACCTTTTGTCTGTATATTCCTTGTCCGTATATCCACCAGGGTTCTTGTAATGTTAATTCCCATTGTATTTATATCGCCACCCTTCACTACTCTGGAGATGTGTATGTGGTCATTGTCAGGCACGACAGCGTTGATTTGCCACCACTATCCATGAACGATAACAACCGAACGTCTTCCATCAGTCATCGTTGGCAGCCATTATGCTAGTTTTGTTCGTGTTCCAGCACGCCAGACTGCATCGTTATTTGTAGCCCATCGAACCAGTGCAACCGTGTGTTGTTCTCCGAAGATAAGTTTTTTAACATGCCTGCAGAATCCTAAGATATGTGACAATAGTATCACAGAAGAAAATCCAAAATCAGTGTAAACCTGAGATCGTCGTGCTGCAAATCGCAGGTTCAATTATGGATTGGCGCTCTGCAGTATCGCAAAAGCAGCAGCTGGCCGTGTGATTGTCCCAGCTGCTGAAACATCGACGCTACCCTATGTTAATTGTAGCATGAAATACTGTTTATCGTTTGTGTTGTCAGTAATGTCCTTCGCGAACATCATGGATGGGCCGGCGGACTGCGAATAGTCATGGGAGTATGTTTCAGTTCCGATAATTGTCGTAGCAACGTCAACCTTATACTAGCATGCTTCAATTTATGTGCCACCAATGATATATTAGACACCGATAAATAACGCCATAATACCGATGTTAATGGACCCATATCGTTCATTTCGGCGTTGCGGTATCATTCTTTTTCACAAGTTTACCATGAACTTCAATGAATGCATTGGCGGGCAAGAAATACCTTGATGTATCTTGAAAATATAGCTCCATTCGTCCACGTTGGTCTGGTTCTCGTGTTTCATCAGAATAAAACTGATAATCACGCACAGACTCATCCTTGGGTACTGGTGCATCCATGTGGAATGCGGAATCAGATACGCTTGAACATTTTATTGTAATTCGTTGTTGTCTAAAACGATGTTCTTAAACAAATCAATATCGCCGACAACGACAGGACAGACCACTACTCGCTATTAGGTTTGCGGTTTTATTTTTTCCATCTAGGCAGCAGCTTGATTTACTTTTTTACTGACACTTGCTGGCATGCATCACTTCGGTGCTGGGCAGTTTTATTGGGATCTGCTGTGGTTTTCGTCGTACTAATATAACGAGTCTGTCTTTGATCGCCGATAATGCTTTATCAGCAAAATCACTAGCAGTGTCAATACTCTTATCACGAACAACTTCGATGGCCTCCATGCCTAATTATTTTGCAGTCGGGATAGCTTTTGGGGCCATTCTTCTGAACAAACCTCGAATAACATCGCCGAGTTCATCTCCTTAGATCGCATTATAAACCGGTAAGCATGAATTTATAACCTTCAGGTTTTCAGGTCCACGTTCGGTGTGGTGTATAATCATGTTATTTTGTTATTACCGATCTAGAAGATCAATCACTGTAGTAATCGTTGGTAATTTAATTAATTAGTGCCCGATGAACACTTCTGTCCTTGACGCCACCGGTAAACAAATGCTGACAAATGTCAGTAGTGATGTGGAGTACTATAGCGGCAAGGTAGGTCCAATGTTAAACTTGGTCGATTGCACAATGGCGACGATGGGACTTTAACATAGGGAATTGGTTGGGTCTGTACACCGACAAGGGAATGGAACAGGGGCGATATCACGGTACTGGACATACAGTAACAATTTTGTAAGTGGCTGACCTCAATCGAGCGAAACAGGGACAGCGGGGGGAAAAAAGCTATAAAGCTCGGTGGGGCTGAACATATAACATTATATAACGCCTGGCGGGGCGGGGCATATAGCATATTTATAGACATAAACAAAGAAACAAAGAAACAAACACACAACGACACAAATACATATACACTAATATGGCAAAAGAATAGCTATATTTTCGAGGCAATGGACTGGGCCAGAAAAGGACCTTTGGATTTTATGTTAACACTATTTAGCTAAGATCTCACGGATCTTCTTCTCTTCCTCAAACTTCGTCAAGTCTCTTTACATAGGGTCTTCTTTTCCAAAGGGCTATCTCTGTGATCTGGGTGATAGCCCATGATAATTTGATGTATATTGAATAGTTCGTGTTGAACAGCATCGACGATACGACGTTAGACGGTTTTACGTTCTTTCATCAATCCAAACATGCCTTGCAAAATTCAGTCAGAGTGCGGAATCTGCCTTCGAATCCGAAGAGAGCTACCTTTGACGTCATATTCCCTATATAGGTGGGCTAGCGTCAGTGAAAAGTGAATCGATACGACGTTGTTAGAATATGATGGAAACAAAGAAGATGAATTGGGGTGCACCGGCTGTGGAGACGAGAAGTAATGACATAGCAGCGGGTACCAAAGCAAAACACAGTCCTACTTCGAGAAGAGTCCGATTTTAATTTTGATTTAGTGGCTTTTCTCTCTTCTTCACAAGAATTTGTTCCTGTACCAGCACTTTGGCGGTCTTCTCCTTCCTTGCTACACGTCGAGGATTTTAAGCAGAGGCATAAAGTAAAAATGGAGAAATTTTTGCAACAGCAGAAAGAAGCAGAACAAATCTTTCTTATTCAACGGTTACAGGAAGAAAAAGAGAGAGGAAAGAAGGAACGACAGGGAGAAAAAACAGAAGAAATAAGGTCTAGGAGAGAAAGAGGACGGTGAACTTGAAACAGTGACGGTACACTTAGACATTTCTCCAGAAATTTCATCATTGACAAACAAAACCCCAAAGCGTTCTTGAGAGCAGGACAACATGTCTTGCTTCAAAAGGGCAAATACAGTTTCGGCCAACAAGAAACTCCAATAAATGCCCTGGACGCTGCCGAGGCAGGCAATACTGCTTCCCTGACGCCACATCAAGGACAAGGCAGAAAAAGACGACGAAAACACTCCTTCAGAAGCCTTCAAACCCAAGAAGCACCGTCCGAGACTGAGACATTTTTGACCATTTTAGAAAAAAAAAACAGAGAGAGAGAGAGAGAGAAAAAAAAAATGATGCACTGAGAGTCTTTCTCCTGTTTTCCCTTTGACAGACTCGGCTTCCATCGAATTTGAAATCAATGGACTGCCGAAGATTACATCGCAGTTATTTGTATTTGAACATCAAAGTTCAAGATCCGACTCGAAATTCTATAGACGGTAACGAGGGAGTAGCCCCTTTAAACTATTTCATTCATTCCTTATTCAGTGAAGTGGATTTGTACTTGAATAACAAACTGGTCAGTAGTAGCACGGATAATTATTCTTACCGAGCGTACCTGGAAAATCTCTTTACGTACGGAAGTGAACCCAAGAGCACCCGTCTGTATGCTTTTGTGATATAGAAACCTAACACGGCAGGCAAGCTTGACAAAATCGATTTGATTACAGATAAAGAACCAGACCAAAATGTGTGATTCAACGACCGACGAAAGAAAATCAAAGGGGCGTAGAAGATTTTAGAACTGATGGATCGCTTGCATTTGGACATGTGGTTACAATAGAAGTATTTGCTGAACGGAGTGGATGTCCGCCTAAGACTGAATCGAACTGGCACCGCTTTCCATTTGATGGCTGATGATGCCGAATACAAAACAGTCATCGAAGAAAGCCAGACTCTACGTGCCACGTGTGGAAGTGTTACCTAAATTGGGAAACGACATCAGTCACACTTTGAGCAGAACGACTGCCAAGTACCCGATAAGACGCGTTGATGTGAAAACGTTCATCATTGCAACTGAACTCCAATCCAAGATCGATAATCATCTGTTCAAAGGACAGTTACCTAAACGTTTAATGGTTGGTACGTTAGCAATGCAGCCTTAAACGGGACCGCAATTAAAATCCTTTCGAGTGTCAGCACTTTGACGTGTCTAAGATCGAAGTCACTCGCGATGGCAAGGCCTTGTTTACCAGACCTTTCGAACCTGACTTTGCCTAGAAGAATTACTTGAGGTAGTATTTGTCCCTGTACGAAGCTACCAGACAGATAGGGACCAACAGTAGTCACGGCATATCGTACAACGATTATGCGGGAGGCTACGCTTTGTGGGCTTTTGATTTCTCTCCAGTCCAAGGCTGCGAAGAAGGACGTTTCCACCATATAAAATTCGTCCAACTTTGTGTGGAACTTCAGTTTTCAAAAGCACTGGAGGAGGCTGTGAAGGTCATCTTTTTGCCGAATTCGACAATACGATAGAAATCAGCAGTTTGAGAGAAGTCATCCTAGACTATTATAAGCTATGGAAGACTCGTTACCCTCTTTGAATGGTGGAGAATCTTTGGAAATATAATGAGAGGATATCGTGAAAGAAGAATCAAAAGACAAAGACGAATATATCACAATGGCCAGAACAAGAACAACATTTAGTCTCCTGTTTTGCCAAACATCTCGCAGATAATTATTAAGGAATTGGCCAAGAAAGATTGCTATGGATGTCAAAACGAACATCTCAGTTAAATTCAAAATGATAAATATCCGATGATAAGTCAAGAAGAAATATTGGATGAATATTTGGAGGACGCTTGGGGTCTCAGCTTGGAAGAAGCAGTGTTGCAGCAGTGGGATAAAGACTTGCGTGACCACTTCTACCCTCCATTGACTGCTCATTAGATCCATCGCACTGAATCTCTCTTGGCACAGAGTACAGATACTAACCGAAGAGACGATTACTTGACAGAGATTTTCAAGCAAAAAGTCAGGATTAAACCAATGGCTTATCATTACCTGCGAAATCAGAGCAAGCAAAACAAAACACAATAAATCCCTGGTTACTTTATTACCTTTTGAACAACAGTTCATACGCTGCTTCTTGGAATCAGGTCATTTGCTCTAAATATGAACTTCCTCATCTCAAACCTAAAGACCATCAAGCTAAACCATATTCAAAGGGAAACTATTTAGCTATGTGTCAGTCGTTTACAGAAAATGAAAAAATCGATGATTGAGGTCAGATAGAGCATTAGATTTTTCACAAGGTAAAGTCCACCATTCAATTCTTCATTATAAATAGCATATAAAGAATCGACGAAAATTTACAAAAGAGAGACAGACAGACAGATATGCAGAGAGAGAGAGAGAGAGAGAGAGGCAGAGAGAGACAGAGACATTGAGAGAGAAAGAGAAACGTCGGACTCCTAGCCGTCTATTAAATTAAGGGTATGATGTGACCTTTTGAGCTATTATTAAAGATATGGATATATTAGTGAATTTTTGGGTCTTTCCGGCTTTTGTTGTTCTTTGAAACTGATATTAGGCATGTACACCTCATGTAGTTACTGCACAGTATGTAGCCAGTGCAATAGCAATAGTTCTCTTGGAAGCAGAGCTAGCTACTTACAGCAGTAGACACGTTGGTTCAAGGCTGGTAGAATATATCAAAAACTGATTGGATGACAACTACTTTGAATTGCATGAAACTGTTAAAAATGTTTTTCAAAACAAATTATCACCCAGGAAAAGGGTTCGTGTTTGCACTGTGAGCAGCATGTTTTCTCAGAAATGGCATTTGGACATGAAAAATGCATGTATAAATTTGGGTGTTGGTGCATCAACTTTTTATTTTTTGAATTTCCATTGATTTGTAAGATCAAGTGAATGATAGTATGTGTTGCTTTTTATACCTATCCACAAATATGGACCGTATTGACCCCACTCATGTATTTTATTGTTTGTGTATGTTTAGATTAGGCAGGTGAATGCATCATTAAATTTGTGCGTAAAAGCTGTCCTCTGCCCCCTTTGTTCTTTTCGGTTGTCATTTAAGGGAAAATACCCTTGAATTGGTTCCCAGTGTGGATGTGAGCATTGATGTCCCGTTGCTTAATAGTCAAGTGTGATTACGTTAACGTATTTATAGATTGATATACATAAGGATTTCGCTGTAGACTTCCGGTTCTTGGTAACGGCACATATACGCAAGTGTTCGCTTGTAGAAAGAACGATAGGCACAATTACACGAGATTACAACTTCATGAATATGTTGTGTTGGCCGTTGAAGAATCACAATAAGATGTAATGCATTTCATGAAAGAATTGCGAAGACACTGTCTTAGAATGCTGGTAAGAATAAGGATAAGGTTAATTTATTCATTGTTATCCCGGGAGTCTGCGATTATGTGGCACTTAGGACTTAGGCGATCTCTATATTGCAGTGTAATACAGGTGGGTGCGGAAGTTACTTTGATTACATAATGCGTATTCATTCAGAAAAGCATCATGTGACACGTTAGCAGTATGTTTTTTAAACAGTAATAATAATAATAATAATAGTTTCATATATGTTTGTCGACACACTTCAAAATTGTGCATGGCGATTTGGCATTGTAGTCAATGAAACAGAAATATCGGTACTCATAGACACCTATAAGCAAACACTTTTAAATTTATTTTGTAATATGGTGTTCTACATGACTATCGTTGATTGTGTGCTAAATCAGAATAGAAAAATGTATCATCTGAGCTTTGCAAAATAAACAATTTACTCCCTTCAAACATCAAACCCATTAAATGTTGTGCATACTAACAGTTGGCTTTTGACTGGGATGCATTATAACTTTAATATTGTAATTTTCAGATATATATTATTATGAGCAACATTTAATGTTTTGAAGTTTTTCCATTTTCATCACAGTTGATGAAGAAAAACGTATTAGTTGATATTTAAAAAAAAAAAACTGACATAATGTCCAAGCTTGGTACGTAGTGCAGGTTACATGTTTAAAACAAATCAACACAGTACATTATAAACCTACTATAGGTAAAGAATATCAAACAATTATTGTAGAGTTAAAACTGTCGTAGTTCCTTTCAGCATTGTATAAATTCATTGAGAGTGGCATTCTGCTAACGTAGAGTAGATCTTTGGAAATAATGAGTTGGAAACCAATCTAAACTCTTTTCAGTTACAGCCAACAATACATGGAGCAGTGATAGCATTCATAGCGGATAGATGACATGGAATGTGCCATTTAATAAACTGTAATACTGGACCCACCAGTAGAGTTGAAAATTTGTAACAAACCTATAATAATCATCTTTAAATTAGAAATTGTATTAGTGTCAAAATAACAACATTGTCTTTACAGGCTGCATGCAATTACATATAAAATGTTCAAGTTATTCCTAATATTCAATTATTGTTTGGTAACCCTTATGGCATGCTATATTGAAATAAAATGGAAACAAATTATACTTTATTATATTGAAATATAGTCACAAGGCATATACAATATATAGCGAGTCTTATGAATGGACAGACATATTGATAATCAGAGGTGAAATCAATACTTTTACACATTTCATAATGTGTGTAGATGATTAATGTAAATAAATAAAATATTGTTGGAATTAAATATTGCAAAATTTGCAAGATTGAAGTAATGGTATACAATTCTTTTCACTATTTTGTTCTTGAGATTCAGTTCATGCCGTACTGTCTGTATTACATTTTTATAACATGCTGTAGTTGCATTTCAAAATATCCAGAGGCCTTATTCATAATTCAAAATTAAAATGGATTTAACCATTAAAATCCTGACACTTCCGATAATGTTTATTTGTCCAAACATTACTTTTAGTGTTTCCTCCATCAATACTATATATTGGCAGGTTACTATAGCAGAAATTTATGTCCATACTCAGGGGTCAAGCTAGATTTGAAATTTTTGGAGAAGTCACTTCTCCTTTTGGACAGAACAGAAGTGGGAGTGATGCATATATATATATATATATATATATATATATATATATATATATATATATATATATATATATATTTGTGTGTGTACTTTTATTTTAATTTTAAATATGTCCTCTGTTTCTTAGTATGCATTTGACGTTAGCTTTGAGCAGTACGTTACTTTTATGTTGAAAAATATGTGTTGTATAATTATTATCAACACAGATATTGTATGTATAAAAATTATTAAATTCATACACATTGTATTCCTACTTTCATATTTTTATTCATCCAAATCAACTGTACAGTACGTATCATTTGGCATTATCGTTACGGAAAAGTCCAAACACAAAGAAACGTTAGACATATTTGATATCAAGGGATATAACTTGGTACACATGTACATTTACGAAGTATCAGCTCCTGCTAGACATGTTAACAGGTCCAGAACTAGAATGACGAGTTATTGTTTCTTTTCTTCTCTTTCGTTGTATCTTTTTGTCCATTCTCCACTAGACTGACAGACAAGTTGCAAGCAAAATTCATAAATATCACTCTTTTCTCACCCTTTTCCAGCAAAAGATGTGGTGGTGGTGTTTGGATGGTTGCTATGCCAATGCACATGGTGGGTTATTTTCCTATGACTACACTGAAGTTTTTTGTACACTTTCTTTTCAACTATCATTTGAGAGCCAGTTGTGATTGGGGGGGGGGGGAAACATGGTACTGGTCTGAATCGTTATTAAAAGATCTCAAGACCATGTTTGGGGTCATATCTTCATAGTGTAGGTTACAGGCACACATTATAGCTGTGGGATTTAAGATAAATGGATGAAGCTATATTTGTGTTGTTTTGAATATCTAATTTATATTGTATTGTCAACATTTGCCGTTGATTGTAAGTTGTAAAGAGAAAGTTTACAAGCAAACTTTTGCCCATGATTTTAAGTTTTAGGCAGAATGTTTATATAGTATCTGAGTTCAATTCCATTCTTGTTTAGATTCGGTTTTTCGATTGAAAATCTTCACATACTATTACGATGTAGGTCGAGTGAAAATGTTTATAAATATGGACTTAATATAAAAAAGTAATTCAGTTCATCAGTATGTGAGATAGAAAATGTGATCATTATGCAATTGTGTTGTTTAAATCAGATATCATTTGACAGGAATTCCTTGCTTAAAATATTCATTGGAATTACTGAAGTGCTCTTTGACCATTGGATTAATATAATTTATTTTAACGTTTGGACGTTAGTTTTTTATTTCATTTTCTTTCTGTTATACATTTTAGCAATGTCATCAGTAATATATGTGTTACATTGCATGTAGGGGTATTATCATCAAGGTCACATCATATATTAACATTTCCCTTTACTTCTGTTTTATTTAAAACAGATTTTGAGGTACAGGGATGAAAAATAATAGATGTACACTTTTTGTTTTCATGGCATTTGGTGTATCACATCAGTTGTTTTATTTTCAGGGGCAAATTCACTGTTCAGTTTTTGTAACCCCTTTTCTACACTTATCTTCACCATAGTACTGTTAGTAGTCACTTAATTTGCTTGAAATTATTTCTGAACATTTCTGGTTTTCCTTACTTTTCTAGAAAACTGCTGCTGAAAGGCACCATAGTCAATCTCTTCAGTACCATTGACTACTGTTGATATTTTCTTTCATTGTCTCCTCAGTCAGTAAGTAAATGAAAATATTTTATTCGATTCTTGTATTTCAAAATCTTGAAAGAAAACTACGTATGCTATTTGAAGTAGGATTTGGGAGACGACTTTTTGCAGTTAAAATCTTGAAAGAAAACTAGTAATACATTTATGCTACTTTAAGTAGGATTGGGGAAATGGTTTGCAGTTTTGGACACCTAATATCAGACTAAAAGAGTGACATAAACCTAATTTGTACTCAGAATTCTTTTATTGTTTTATGGCTTTTATGCAGTCACTGGGGCCAGATTTCATAGTCAGGATCGCTTTAGTCTGAATTTATTTTCTGAAACGTAATTAATGTTTAGAATGGCTGCTAGAGACTACCAAAAGGTTCTTGGATATGAGTTATATTAATCATTGACTCACAAAGTATTAAAATAATCATATTGCTCTTGGAAAAAAGCAGTCAAGTTGTCGAATATATAATGCATGAGCGGTGGATAATTTCCTTTAGTATAATGAGACAGTTGTAGAATGGAACAGTCCAAACAAAGCAAAACAAAATACAAGATGACACACTTTTAAATTCAGATTTGAAAGAATCGCAATATTAAGATATAATGTGTACCACAGGGGTCGTATCATGGCTTACAGTTTACTTAACAATCATGTATGTATTAACTATAAACAGCATGTGTCTGAGTGTGAGTGCGTTCCACTCTTGCACCTTGAGAATGAGCATCCAAATGGAACAATGTGTCCGTTCAAAAATGCACGAGTGCAACACATGCATCTTTGACATTACAAAAGTAAGTTACTATACTACTTCACTGATTGTAGATGCTGTAAATAGTTACATATGCATTAAAGTCTTAAAACAATCAGGATTTTGTTTTTGAAAATTAGTATTTTTGTCAGTCAGTATTTTTGTACTATGGGCCTGGCAACTATGTATTAAGATAACGTGACTGAGTGGGACATGATGCCCCAGCGCTAGATATCACTATAAACTGCCACTGCATGTAACATAGCAATATGACTGAAAAATTGTTTACGCTATGTTAAAAGTCCAAATCACACACACACACACACACATACACACACACACACACACACACACACACACACACACACACACACACACACACACAAGCACACACACTTAATATGCATGTGCAATGGGCTGAATGGAATGTTGCCCTTCCATTTGTCAACCAAAAAGGATGTAGTACGCCTTCTGATAACCTCATTTTTTTATAGGGCCGTATTCCATTCATTGCATTGCTCAAACATCAAAAGTATGTTTAGGATAACCTTATTATAACATGGTAGTTTGGATCCACACTTACGTTAGGTATTGTGTGATATTCAGTCAAGTCAGTTAAATGAAGAAAATGTTGTATGTGTCTCCTTTAGGCCTTACAAAAACGGATGAGGGGATGCAAAACTATAGGTTTCATTATTACAGTTACCATCTTAAAATTGATATAAATGAAATGAAAAGTTCTTAAAATAGTGATTTCATATTGACTCTTATTTTTGAGGCCGAGAATCGTGCATAGGAATGTAAGACAATTTACACCTTTCTGGCTCATCATCATCACACATTTATGCCCACATGGTACATACCTGCACGGGTTGCTACTACATCCCCTCACATTGCTCTAGCAGTATTTAAATATGTCTGCTCAGGTGTGTGAAATAAAAAACTTGTATAACAGTGCTCTATAATTTCTACTACTATCGATTACGGTCAGGTACATATTTTGTATTAGTCTAGTCTAAGTATCCACTTCATAGTTTTATACACGACACTATACTGATTTTAAAAAAAATGTAATCAGAGCAAGAACTTGATTGCAAGTGCGTTGACCATGCACGAAGCCTGCCTGCTCAACATCTACGATGTTACCCAAGTCCGGACTGATTCTTTGGAGAAACAAACGCTCCAATACCTTAAAACAGAGTGAAAGCATGGATATTGAGCTATAGCTTTCTGAATTATGATGGTATTTGCTAGGCTTTACTTTGTATATTGTAAGCCAAGACGGTAGGACTTGATCGATTACATTGAAGCAAGATAGAGATAAAAGCCATCCTATACAGGTATTTCTTGCACATCGCCTTGGACCAGCTATGTTGATCGGATATCCCTTTACATGTCTCTACATTAATAATTGCACAATTAATCTAAGATTAAAAGGCATTATCGAGCAAAACTGCACTCTGTCATATAGCTTAAGTCAATCATACTATTTATCCAAATGTTGGAAGGTTTTTCTTTGAGCTTTATGGACTGGTTCTGTTGATCAAATAGTCCCTAGCCTGTCTCAGCACAAACTAATTGCACAATGTCATGAAGGATACAATTGCACTGTTCTATCAAAACGATACATCCCATTTGCAACACTACTCTACCACAGTCGATCTTCCCATTTAAGCCAAGAGACAGAAGGTCTTTGTGCAGTATACCTGCTTCATACCTCATGGTACTTTCATGGATCAGCCACATGTCACTTAATGTACTTGGTGCCCAACTTAATACACACAGGATATTGAGTCACTGCATTCTTATATCTTTTTATTCGAAAGGAACACTGGCTTAGTGATCAAATCCCACTCTGGACATTCTGTAGGTGTGGTGGGCATCTCGTTGATACATTCTTCTGCAATTCATCTCGAATTACACAGGAGGCATAAGAGTTGCTACATTTGCCTAGACATGTCACAATATATTCACACAAATATATTCACAAATTTCATCATATTTACAGATCTCTCTGACAAGGGGACACTCTGCCTCATAGGATGAAAGTTTGCTCTCGTCCTCCTTCTGTGGCAACACTTTGTCCAAACGTCCAGTATTTGCTGACATACTAATCAACAAAAACCAAACAGTGATCAAATACCAAAACTGTTCAGTTGAATGGCTTTCTCGGTGAGCAACACATACAGATAGTATCAATGGGAGTGTGTAAGACCTCATCTGAGTAAGCACCTCCAGACATCCGTGAATTGGCACTCATACGGCTTAGTCTACCCATAGTGACAGATCTCATTCCATTTCCAGCTATACCATACTATCTTCTTAGTTTTTGTGCTTTTGGGAGGAACTGTCCTGAAAATTCATTATAAGTTAAATGCCAAGGTTCTCCAAAATCGATGTGGATTAAACAAAGAGAAGGGGGTTGTTCTACCCTGATTTGTCTCCATGTCAACATATATCACTCATGGTTAACATCAAACCCAATCCGTATCATATTATGCATCCCATCCAGACATCTGCAATACGGAAAGATATACGGTTGGATTGAGAGATACTATATTGTACCATGACAGTTCCATTCCACTTTATGGCCAATTAGTGCCTTTGTATCCAGTTCCAATTGTGGAACCAAGGTGTTAATAGCTTCTATTCTTACAAAGAACTGTCTCTCAGCCTACGTGTCATTTGCTTGTAAGGTTTGTTCAGTGTAACATACGACAGGTCACCTATTTATGAGGCCATTACAATGATAATGTTGCCTCTATTGTGGCAAAAACATTGCTCCTTTGAACAAGCAATATATATGAGGTCCATTCTCAGGAATGGGAGATGCTCACTTGGCTTGTCAGTTAGTCGCTTGCAGATACAACTCGGTTGTGCATGTTCCGAAGTTTGCTAGGAAACCTTGGACAAATGTTCCTTGTATAAACCTCGGCGTATTGGATGCTGACTTTCCGAGGTAGTAGTCCAAGGGCGAAACATTTTATACTAATGTCCTAGGTTTGTATTCTCAGATGCTCGAGCTAGACCATGGACTTCCAAGGATTTTCGTAACCAATACGAGATTTCTTAGGTATTAACCCTTCAAACGCTATATGTCTATAAGGAATTGTTCTTTGCATTTGGGATATTAACCCTGAAAACGCCATATTTCTATAACGGAGTGCTCTTTGCATTTGGGACCATCATTCTAAATTGCTGATAGCAAATATACTCAAGATTATATTATGTTCCTCGCTCAATGCCTTCAAACTAATGTATTCAATCAATTAGAAGATCCTATACTCCCTTTTAAAGAGATTATTAAAATTATTCAGAATTACTATCTTATTTCATAGTAGAGTATTCAACCCTTAAAGATATAACACACAGCTTGTTGTTTATAAAGTTTTGAAATTGTTGCATTTTTATCTTACCTTGGTCATTTTTTGGTGTTACCATCTTGGTGGTCTATTGTGTTGCTATTGTCTTAGCCGTTTTCGTTGGTTTTGGTGATTGGGAATTCGCATAATTTCTTGTTTCTCTAAATAAATAAATAATTAAAGCTAAGCTTATCAAATAATATGCAATACATGCCATGCCATTTGTTAGTGATGAGAATCGATTACGTAGGAAACGATATATACACTCATGTTTACTGATGAAAAAATGTGTTTTGGCGTGTTGTCCTTTAAAAATAAAAATGCTCATCATTTTAATTATATAACCTGACAACCTTTATGAAGTCATGAGATTACTGATAATTGCATTTTTAAAACTTCGAATGCAACAGGTAAAATATAGCATAAGATCGGTATCATGGACGCAATATGTACTTTTCATTTAGACAAACAAACGAAATCAAATTTAAGTACTATTGAATATCATCAATTTATGACATGCATGAGCATTAATCAATTTATTATGGTGGACACATTTACACCCAAAGTGAAGGGCATATATTATCAGGATTTGCAAGGTCTATAAAATTGTTTAACAGTGGCCATCATGTAATGTCATGAATCACTACCTCGTATCTAAAAGTAGCATGCATCTGCAATTTCGGACAAGCACATAATATGGCAGGCCTTTACAATTATGTAAATTAAATAAATTATAATCTTTATCAACTACAAGTACACTAACACATGCTTGGATTTTTAACTGCATCCTTTACCATTCACGATTTAGCTTTTAAAGAATAATGTAACTATTGACGTACAATTTTACGTGATCACGGAAAGGATAAATGTGGCTTCGCAAATTGGGATTAGAACATTTGCTCGTTTACTTGGAAATGTGTTTTATAGTACCTTGTTTGTCAATATTTCATGAATAATACATTTGCAATTACAAAAACTCTTCCACAGGTTCAAACTTCAATTCAAAAAATTGTTCATTTGATTTAAACGTCATTGTAAAGTTTAATATTTTTAAAATACCAAAACGGATTATATATTTTTCAGACATGGAATCGATGTGGTACAAGCAGAGTATTTTTTGTTGTCAGAATACAGCGTTTGGTGCAATCTTCCCAAATCATTTTGAAACGGATTAACTGTGATTATTATTCGCTGTCATATGAAAAATGATAATTAAAAATAGTGCATACTTGTCATCCATGCAATTTTCTTTCAGACGCTGTTGTATATTTATAATTATTATTCATGTGCTAAGGTGATAAATAAAAAGAGCAATGCAATTTGTAAGAAAAAGTGTTTATATCCTAATTCCGTAATAGTTTATTATCCTTCTATATATCGGTACTTTAAATTATCATTCCTGTAACAAATACACAAACAAATTTTACGAAAAATGCCATTTGTCCCTTTAAGCATTGAACATTTTACTTTAGATTAAATTGTTATAAAATATATTTGTCCCGTGTGGTTAGAGGCCATTAGAATTAGAACCCCTGTATTACAGTAACGTGATTGTATGAAGTGTTTAAAATTGTTTGAATGCTTATACTAACTGCGGGATTCCATCATGTGTGATGGTTTGAGTATTTTATCTCATATTTTTTTTATTCATGTGCATAAGATATGAAACCAGAATATGTGATCCTGTTTGGAACCATAACACAGAATAAGGCAAGAAAATAATTCGGTTTTGCATTAAACGATCATCATCATCATCATCATCTTTATTTCCTTCCATGGAAGATTACATGATATAAGAATAAATCAACTCAATACAATCAATAAATATTTAATATATATATATATATATATATATATATATATATATATATATATATATATATATATATATATATATATATATATATATATATATATATATATATATATAAGAATACAAAATCTTTTTAGCTACTGAATGAGTACATCTCGTTGTAGGTCGCTCGTAGCGTGATGCCCATGTTTCTGGACATGCATGGATACTTTAGCTTTCGGTTTTGAACGTCTTGTTTTTTATATAGTATAAACAGTAACGTTTTACTGCAAGCGGTACATGATCGCTTGGATCTTGTCACGGAGTGTCGGTTTGGAACCACAAAACTACATCTATAGGGGTAAGTGAGAACTGTTAAAATAATTTTGATTCCCTTGTGCATTTATGCTTTTCAATGTGTTCGTGACATACTTATATTGTTATTATCGTAAATTTGATAAAACTTCGATAGATAAAATAACCTCGTTTAACAGACAATTCCTTGTTAGAATTCATTCCTTTTCAGGTGTAGGACTAGGAGTAGAATGTCATAGAGTGAGGGTTTAATGTAATTTTTATATAAGGGACATTGATATAATGTAATGGACTATAGGCATTTGTTGAGTGGATATTTATTCATTTCCTATACATATATTTGAGTTTTTTGAATATTTTTTGTGATAGCATATTTCGTATTATATGCTACCATTTTCATTTATTTGTGGCTGAAACTAGTGGAGGGGGAGTGTACGTGAACCAGACCGGAACTGGTGTGAGGTGTAGTTGCGACAGATTGAAACTTGTGGAGGGTGAAGTTGAGCCAGTATGAATCTGGAAAGTTGAGCCAAAGTGGAACTGTGATTTTGTTTTCTTCATTCAAAGTGCGAAGTTGAACCAGAGTGCACCCGGCGTGGGTCGAATTATATGTGTTTTGTTATTTTTTTATATAAAGCATATCTGTTATATCAGCCGTTGTCATCAGTATCATAGATAGATATAGCAAGAGAAATATATAGATAGAGAAAGAGAAATAGATAGTGAAAGAGAAATAGATAGATCGATGAAGAGAAATAGATAGATATAGAAATAGATAAATATACAGAGATCGAGAAATAGATAGAGAAATAGATAGATAGAGAAATAGATATAGAGAAATATATATATATATATATATATATATATATATATATATATATATATATATATATATATATATATATATATATATATATATATATATATATATATATATATAAATTTAATTTCTTTTTTGTGAATGTGTGTAGGGTGTGTGCGAGAATCGGGCATTGCATAAATTGTTTTATTTATTACTTTAAATACACCTGGCTAATGTTATCATCTCCCAGGTCTGGTCTGGTCTGGTCCCACACACAATGTCTACTCCACTCCTGCTCCGAATTTACATGAAATTCCCATATCTCTTTCCAGCCTCTTTTTGAAGGCATGTACGGTTGATGCTCTTTAAATAGTTTAGAACAGTTTGGATTCATATCCTCATCCTCCAAAACACCTGATTCCAAATGTGATGTAGAAAGCCTCATCTTGTTTGCTCTGCACAGTTAGGAAAAATTATGAATCAATGATCTCTTCAATATAGTGGCCAAAATAATAAGGCCTCATAAACAAACAGTTCTCTCTGCTAATGGTGTGACTTTGAACATATTGCACCACAATTCACACCAATAGCTCAGTAGCTAACTTCCTACCGGGCTATTTGACAAGAAATATTTTGCAAGAATCATCATAGAAAGCTACCATTACACAATCGCAGACATGACGAATCAGTATGGAATATGAATATCAAATAAGACCTCTCCGATATCTGTTAATTGTGAGCTCACATGTGCAACGGCGTCAGCTTTGGGCCCATAGTGGATCTATTATTGGTGATATTAGATGGTTGAATAAGCAGCAGAGGAGACGAACATACCTTTTGCATAAACGTCATTTATGATAACTTAAACCTCATACGAAAATTTAAAAAAAATAACGTCTCTGACGCTAAGACAAAGCTTCTAACTTTACGAGAGTTTCTCTAATTGGGTTGCTTTTTTTGTCTAATTTGTATGTGTTTTTGTTTACCCACCGGACGTCTCACTGAGGTCGCTCATCCTATGCTGCTATAATTAGATCATTGTTATGTCAAACAAATATTTTATCAAGACCTACTCGATATCTTGTTCTACGATCGTGTACATTTATTGTTATAAATCCGTGTGGAGCAGAGTGTGCTTTTGAAAAGAAGTTTTTGAACTTAATCATGTCCATATCCCTACTTCACCAAGTCTGATGAATATTTCGCAGAATATGTGTATCAACTCGATTAAATACAACCAAAATATTACCGTTATATCTGATCACTTTAGGTATTTGTGTATATCGTTGAGTGACATAAAGTATATCTGTATTATTATGTCTGCCTCTGGAAAATAGTCGAGCTAGATTTGGTTGTTTATTTAATATTACATCATCGTATACTAAGGGATTATTAATAAATCTATCTTATTCATCTACGGACGGTGCTTCATCAATATCAGTTATAAAATTAATAATATCATCGCCACCTTCACTTAACACTCTTGCATTTTCATTAAAATCTTTAAGTACTTCGTAGCATCTCTGATCATCAGCTGATGGTGCAACTAAATATAACTTGTCCTACTTGAACCATCTCATTATCAAATTAAGCACTAATTGCGTTTTACCAGACCCAGATGGACCACTTATAATCATTCTGATATAATTCGGTAGCCTTAGATGATGTTTTACTGGCTCTTGCTTTCGTGTCGCTGAGAAATCAGTTACATCCAAATTATAAGTATTCATGAATCTATATTGTTTACGTTGTAGAGTTAAAACTCCAACTACTGATTTAGCTACGGTTACAACAAAAGAATAGAAAAATAGCATATGGTGAAATATGTGCAATATGTAACATATTTATTTTTTCATTTTTACCAAACTTCAACGTAAGGATTGAGGTGATAATGCTACAATAATGTCAAAACTTCGAGAAACACAATGGGCTAAATATCCCGGAGAAAAATCTTCCTGTTTATAATTCTTGTGGTCCTGGTACCTGCCTTGATATCCGACTGGATAACACAGATCAACCTAAACCTGGAGAATATCCAATAAATAACATTGATAAAGCATTTCATATTCATGACGATGCGTATAAAAGCAATGATTTACAAAAGAGACGTATTGGAGACGTGGAATTAATTTGTGCATTAAATTCCAAAAAATAATTAAAACCAATTATTAAAATAATGGAATATATTTATTATAGCCCAATGGTATTTTGGAGAGGTAGAGCAGCAATTAGCAAACTTGCTGATGCAGCAAATGTTGCACGTTCTGCTGCTGAAAAATGGTTAGCACGACCGGCAATATGGCAAGTTATCTACCACCAGCTAAACAAATTCAGTGTGCAAATTTTGATGTCAGTATTCCTAATGAAGTTCATCAGGCTTATATTTTGTTTTTACCACATGACTCCATCAAAATTGGTAGACGTGAAATAACATACAAATACGCGATGACTGTCGCAGTATTTTTTGCTAATAACCAATCAAGAAATATTTGTAATATTTCTAACGACACTGTACATATTTCATCCCAAACGATAATATTTGGGATTTATTTTTCGCCCATTCGATCGGGAGTTCATTTCTCTCCTTTCCATCGGAATAATTTATGATAAGTACATGATTCAATACTTCTTTCTCTTATTCATCTTGCCAGTCCGTGTGTAGGGGTTAAAACGACCATATCAAAATTCGTAAATAGTTCAATCACACGAGATGTTTTACCAGACCCTCCTGATCCATTATGATAAATTGTTTTATGTCTAGCTACGGGATCATACACTGATGGTGCTGATGACAATTTTGATATTTGATTATTGTTACGATAAATATATTTGATCTCAACGTCGGCGGTTTCAGAATAATCAAGTATATTTTCCTGTTTTATTCTCCATTCGCGCCATGATGCATAAGTGCCGATATTTAATTTTTCCAACACTCCTGAATATTTTGTATTGATATAAAACGAATCCGTAGCGACTCTGACAGCAAACTTAGAAACGCTATTTATCATGATGATATATTTATCGCTAAATACGCGAGCATTCAAAATCTTAAATGTGTATAATGCGGTGACTCGCCATCCATATAACCCACAATTGTGCATAATTTGATCCCGTCAGAGAAGTTAACATTGCTTCGACTTAAAAATCTATTTTTCTTATTATCGTATCAGCAAATATAAAATCTAATTCAGCATCCACCTGTAATCAGTCTTGTACAATATCGTTTATGATCGTATGATCCTCGTAGGGTGAATTTACCAACTATTTTTCTGCCGAGATCTTATCGATTTTGTTTTCGTAATCGGCTGTATCAGGATTTTAATCATCAAAATATTTCTTTTCTTGTGGTAAGCAGACCTCTTTCTGCGGACGATATGATATAATTACTTCATTTACAGAAATATCTGTATGTTTACATCGAACATATATAGTAATAATACTGTTGTTACCCACATGCTTTCTGAAAAAATGTTTGCCAAACCAGACATAACAAATTGGATGAAGATTTTCGGCAAACTTAAATGACTCGATACAAGCGAATCCAGTCAGCTAAAAATCCGATAATGGTCCGTTTATCGATACTCTGGTCATTTCCTGTGTGGGGTGACCAAATCTTTAAAAATATACAGAACACTATCACATTCCAAGAAAACTTCCGAGACAACATGCAACCATATCAGCTGAATTAACATCTCTGTGATCGTATTTGCTATTCCGAAATATTGACACAATTCAATATTATATCATTGAGAAAATCAAAATGAGTTGGTTTACACGAATATATCTCTGTAGCAAAATAAGCTTCAATTGACGGAACAGTAAAACAGTAAAACAATTACTGAGTAATTGATCAGCATCATCGGTATATTTCAAAGCAAGATTATTAAGTTCTTCCTGGACAGATTCTGTGCGATAAAAAACGCGATTAGGTCGTGTAAACTTATCATAGTTTCAATTATCTGAACTCTAAAATAACCACACTGATACAGGATCGTTTTTACTTATTTCGTTAATAAAATCATATATATATCAAATATATCATCGTTATAGAATTTAACAGTTCGATTTCTTGGATATATTGTTTACTGTATTAGTCCACGCATACACATTATGATCAATAATTTCAATCGAAGCTCCTTTTGATTTATATTTTGATTCGTACAAAATATATTCGGTTGTCGTTTTAACTCTATTGGGAATTTTAGTTTCTGTCCTAGCTAAGAGATATCTTTGACAGACGCTCTGGTATCTTTCACCATTTCTCCCCACTCGTTTATTATTTTACGCTTTTATCTGTTAAACCGTTTCCACGAGTTAAAACGGTAAAATGTTCCGTTACTCATTCGGCTACACAATTTAGTCTTCAAAATTTGATTGGTTTCAGATTATTAGTTCTGGGTTTATCATACATCGGATAAATTCCATAAAAAACCGCGCTTACAGGATACACTCTTTCATAATAACGTTTGTCAATACAAGTCAACGTTCCTGGTTTGGAATCTTTACTCAGTATGGCATTTGTTTCGTTATGAAGCTAGGATCATATATGTCACGGATAATCCAGGTATTGTCTGTTTCTGCTAATACAACAAACGTTACTCTGAAAATATATCTTCGATTGTCGAGATAATTAATGATTTGTATTCGTCATTCATCGTAGCATCAACACCTTTGGTGATTTTGAATGTTGACCACACATGAGATGCGCCAGCTTCGCTAAATTCTTTCTTGGTGTCGTGAATATTATTAATCAAGGTTTTATTCTTCTGATCAACCGAAGCTTTATTTGGTAAGTCATGTGATATTCTGTCAAGATTATACTTATTTTTGTTGAAGGTTTAATCGTAGATAATCTTTCAAATTAATCCATATTATAATTAAGACAAATATTTAAATTGAAATATTATATATATATATATATATATAATGATTCAAACAAAGGACAAATGCAAGTGGTTAGTTATAGGTTCTACGAATCCTTGTAACAAAGCCTGCGTAAACGAATTCTGCGGCCATCATTTGCAAAGCGTTCGTAATGGAAGTCCCAGACCAAAAGTGTGTTTGAAATGCGGTGCTGGAGTTAGAAGAGAAACGTGTTTGTGTGTGCAATATGGTGGTAAACCAATGCAGAGAACTGAAAACATATCATGTTTAAAATAATAATGACAGTGAAAACGTTATGAAAGGTGTAGAGGATTATCTGACAAGATTTTCAAAGTAATGATTTAGACAAATTATTTAGGCGTATGATGTTATATATAAATGAGCCATTACTTTGTAAGACATCCAGATATAAAAGATTACAAAGCAAATCGTGATGGTGTAATCAGGCACTGTCGACTAAAACACAGATGGTTTTCTTATGGTTATCTCATGTTTGGTGTCAGGGAAAATAAAATGATAACATCTTGTCCATACGTTCCTATTTGAATGTTTCAATGGATTGATCGAAGACGGTCATGTGATCGATCATATCAACGGGATAAAAACCGATAATAATTTATCTAATCTGAGAGCTATCAAACATAGCCAGAATTCTGCATGTGGTGTTGCTGTGAAATGTGAAAGAACAATTGCAAGATATCGGTTATATCTATAAATACTGACTGGCGTAGAAATATTTCAATCGATTAATGCAGCTGCCAAATATTTCAATATTCAGTCAAAATCAGTATATATTTTCACAGAAAATATCACCAGATCTTCTCTCTCTAAGAAATATAAACACATAATCATTTTCCATTATTGTTAAGAGAGATAACTGTCAAGCTAAACTTTCTAAGGTAGAGTAATTAACTAGTTTTTTTTATTATATATTACTGACTATTTATTTAATTGATTTAGTTTTTTGCCATCGTTCAGTAATTGATCAATTATACAGCATTTATTTTGTTACTATGAGACTTTCGGTATGGCGGCCCCGAGAGGCCCAGTGGTCTAAAGCGCTCTCCGTTACGGATCACTGCCATCTCACCTCAGTTTGCGTGGGTCCGAGTCTTATATTCGGCTAATTTTGGTATGTGAGAAAGATTGCCAGTAGCTTCTCTTCGGTTTGTGGTTCTTTCTGAGTTTTTCCAGGGTTCATCTTCCACCAATAATATTGGCCGCCGTGTATAGCATATCATCTGCTGAAAAATGGGTTGAACCCTACAACAACAACCACCATCGGTATGAAAATGCGATCAAAACACCCATTTATATACTACCGTTTCTTCGTTTCTTTCAGTGACCTGAAGGAAGAGAGATAATTATGTAGTATATATTTCGGCATAGATCGTTATTTATTTTGTCCTAGTGATTAATTAATTGACCATCTGTGTCATAAATTAATATAATTGAGGAAACATAATTGTATAATAGATCAAATTAGTAGAATGATAATTTAGGGCTTCTAACTTGCAAACGAAATTAAAGCAGAAGAACACGCGGTATGTGTACAATAAAATAGATCTGTTACGTAGAAATAAACCTGATTTTGTCAAGGCAGAAATATTTCTGAGACTTAATATGTCAGATTGGAACGTGGCGCATATAATATATTACTCTCATGCTCAAGTTCTTGCGATCGAATCTCATGACTGACAACTGTCGATGGTGGCGAGTATTGCGCGACTTTTCTATATAAAATTGGAACCCTAGCCTCGCCTCGAACTTCAACAGAAAATTACACACACCCCACCATCTTTTGAACATTTCCGGGGTTGATCATTAGGTGGGTGTGTACAAAAATATGTTGAACGTACAGAAGGCCACCGTACACATACTTTGCCGTCCTTGAAATTAAGATTGTAAATATATCGTGCTCTCTGCTAGAATGTCGTTTGGCATTCTAGGGTTTCAATTGGGTGATTTGTTGTGTAAATTCGTGCCCTCTGTATGTGATAGAATATCGTTTGGCAATCTGGGGTTAAAATGGGTTTTGTTATGTAATTTCGTCACTCTGAAACTTGAACAATGTCGTTTGGCAATCTAGGTTTTCAAATGGTTGTTGTGTTATGCAATTTCTTGTCCCCTGAATCTGCTAGAATAACTTTTGGCAATCTTAGGATTATAATGGGAGTTGTGTTTTGTAATTCCGTGCCCACTGAATCTGCTAGAATGTCGTTTGGCGGTCTAAAGATTCAAATGTGGGTTGTGTTATATATTAATTATATTATTTCAGTGATAAAACAACGGCATAAAAATTCAACTTGATCCAGAGAAAATTAATTCTGATTTTGAATCGTTACAAAATATTAAATTTGAAGATAAATATACACTACCAGTTGAATATAGGTTCATGCAAATTATACAACAGGCTACGCTTCAATCAAGCGTGATAGAAAAATTAGATCAGAATTAGCTCCCGAATATGAAACGAAGAAACCTATTGACACGAGCGTGAAACAGTTAAGAAAGATCGTGAAAGCAAATATAGCAAGGAGATTTTTGAGAAAGAAAGTGAAAACAGTGAAAGCGACAATGTCACTGATGCAAATGAAAGTTACGGCAACGTCGTGGTTAATTATATTTTAATTAGGTGGGAGCTTAGGTACGAATTCAAGATACCAATAATAAATCAAGCCGAGCTTTTTTTCTTCAGGTTCCAAATTAAATGTTACCTCGTCGTATTGATCTAACATCACTAACATTGATCCACCTGACGAATAACGCAGTGAAATAGTGGTACATATCATAAATGTTGCAACAACAAATACTGAGAGCCTGTATATACCGGCAACCTCAGCGCGATGCTTAATGGTTTGATTGAGTGGTGAACATAACGCTTGGTCATACGGTACTGTATATACCATGTTGTTAATATGCTTGTGGGGAATTTTAATCACATTAATTTGTTCAACGGTATCAGGAATTCCACTTATAACATGTTCTAGTTTTTTTCTAGCCGTTTCAATATCTGATATAGATGTATTAACATTGCCAAGTTTTGTGTTAATATGAACGAGTTTTACGTCAAACAGTCAACTGGGTGCCAAAGAAGACATCTACGATATCATTAAGTTTTTGAAAGTTTCTACGAAGTCTTGTAAACGCGCTTACGTTAGAATCATACTCAGCTCGTAGCGTGGAAAACTTAGTATATATTGTGTCTACATAATTTTTGTTGCAATATCTATATCAAATGTTGGATCTCTTAAAACAACTATCGTATTGCCATTCATGTTGAGTTCACATGTCATTGTATCGCCAGTGTTCCGCAAACGATTAGCAACACTTTTTGTAATTTCATTTCTAATAGTTTCGATTGATATCTCGAGTCTCTGATTTTACCGTCATTGGTAAATATTGGAATATTATCCGTAGTACCACCGAGAACGATACGAACTATGTCATTCTAGTTGATAGTACTCGTCTTTAAAACACCGTGTTTATCCTGAAAAATAACAAATTCATCTTGGTCAACTCCAGAGAGTTTCATAATATCAGCGAGATCATCTTTAGTCGCGCCATTTAACAGATAAATATCACCTTTTTCATGTTCTTAGTGGTACCACTAAGAGAACATCTTCCGTAAATATCAGCCATTATATTTTAAGATCTGTTTAAAACGATGCGGTTTACTTGTATAATCATGCACGACCTTATGAGCTGGTAATGCTGATTTTGATATAGTACTTGGCACATGAATTACTTCACAACCACATATTGGTGGATCAGGAAGTGTTTGTGTTGGCAATAATGGATACCAAGGTGGAATGTTTCTGGCGTATTTTAAATATTATATTGGCGGAAGAAGCCTGTATGAATCAAAATAGAAAGAACCACGTGGATCAAATGCGTATGCAACCCAATTAGTTCGTGGATCAGAAGTATCATCAAGATTTATAATTCCCGTCTCAGTATCATGCGATTGTTTTGGTAATTTATCGCGCATAAAACACCTCTGAATTTTTTTTATATTTAATTTTTTGGGCAGCATCAAGTAAATCAAAATTGTACACAAGCAGAATCAGCAAAGTTTTCCTGGAAGTCTCAAAACTTATCCGTACCGATAAGGGGTTCCTAGTAATCTTAGATCCCTTCCCGTTTTTTTATATCCCTGTCCTGTTGCTATCTTTAATGCCATTCCAGCGGCGGTTTCAACAGCACCAAGTGCAGCTGCTTTTGCTACAGCTGGGGCTTCAGCGACTATTTACGCCGGTATAGCCGCAAGAAGTGGAAATATACCGCCTGTTTTAATCGAGTCTTTAATGGAACTCGGAGAAAGATGAAGTTGAACTCCGCTTTTAAATTATAAAGCCTTATTAAAGTCGTTAAGTTTAGGCTTGATTAATGATAATTTGTTTAGACCAGCACTAGAAATTTGATCTTTTTTAGTGATATTTATGAATGTAATTGTTTTACCTGACCGGAAGTCAGAGTGATATTAACGTGACTGTACGAAATTTTTGTAATATTATACCTGATTTAATTACATATTTTTTACTGGAGCGTCAACAAGGCTCATTTTTCGACCAGCACCTTCAAGCAACATTGATCTGTCTGAAATAATAACTTATTGCTCTTTAACCACCAGCGGGCAGTCGAGCTACACGAACTCCGAAGTGTATATCAGCGAGAGATTGCCAGAATAAACCTAAATGTTCCAATGAAAAGTAACAGATGGATATAATGTTGTGAAATCCCGCTGATATATCTGCAAACCAGTGTCAAAATTATTATCACGACCCATACATGTCATTAACCGATGATAAACACGTGCTACATTCTTTAATTCAAAATTTAACAAAACTTGTTCAGGTGGTTATTGGTGTCCATTTATTCTCAAAGCAACTTCAGAAACTCCAAGTGTGTCAAATGCCATTGGAATTCGTTCCTGTGAATCTATTTTATACATTTCTTGGAATGCGACGAATATATGTTGCGGCGCAGAAACTCCTAGCTGTGATACTATTTGCCATATAAATAACCCAGCCACATTGCCTTGAATGCTATCTGTAGTCATTGTCAACCATGACAACAATGATTTACCACCTGAATTCATAAAAGCAAGTAATTATCTTCTTCAGCAAGTGATGGAATTATTATTAGCATCCATAGTGACATTTTTGTTAGTATTAGCTTGCCAGCATCAACTGCGTTAGGTCGCCAGATTGCATCACTGTCAGTGGCTTTCTCACAAGTATCACAGTGTGTTTAGCTCCAAATATAACGTTTCTAATATTTCAATAAAATCCAAAGATCTCTGATAATGGAATCGCACATGAAAACTTGTCTTTGTCATTTAGCATTGATTGCGTGCTGCGAATCCAAGGTTGTTATTGTCGTTCATCGACGCAACTCCGTCCCCAGCTACATTTAGCGTTACGTTTCTATCCTCAGGCTGATCAACGGTATCCTTTTGCAAACATAATTGACGGACCAGCTGACCTTAAATAATCATCTGTATATATTACAAGACCTAATTTCGTCATAGGAATATCAACATTTTCGATACACGAGTCAATAATTAATTGTTTAGTCTCTGTGTTAATCATCAGGTAGTTATTTAATGAGAGAACGATACACATTGCTATCCATAATACCGCCAGTAAATATTCTTCAACAAATATCAAAGATTTCATTAATTACTTCCGGCGAAATATTTGCAGGATGTTTTCCTCCAATCAAAATTTCTAATCTATCCATGTCAGAAAAAACACTATCAGGACAAGTAATAAGACCGCTTCCTCCTGGTGTAGTTGAGTAAAAACCACTTCTAGTAGCTCCAGGGAAATCTTCTGGATCATTAAATTCTTCTTCTTCCTCTTCTTCAGCTTCCATTTGTTTTCTGTAATTCACAGCCCGCATAAAACTTTCAGAATTAGTGTCATCATCTCTAATATAATCAAGATCTCTTTTAACAAGGCAAATATTTTTTTTTTATCCATTCATCTTCACTCTTCCAAGAGCAACGTATCTAGGACTTGAATATTTTCCACGTTGTGGAAATCCAAGTGCAGCAATATCTATATGTTTTGCTAATTTTTAATTTCTTTAATTGACTTAGAGGTACATTTTTTCGTAATATACGAAGATTGTGCTTGTTTAGGAGACTGTGGTTTTTGTTGAGGAGGTTGTGGTTGTGGTTCTTTTAGTGAACGAGGAATTCGTCACTTTGGAGACTGTGGTTGTTTTCATTGCGGCAGTTAAAGGTTTTGCTGTGGAAATAGGTTAATTGCATTGTTAAGTCTTTTTATCTCATTAACAAAACTTTCATAGTTTAGATCAACATGTCTTGCTTATTTTTTGTTATAATATATGTCATATACCCACTTGATGAACTTATCATCATTTACAGTATCATAATCATTTTTTAAATATTTAGACTTTTCAAAAATATCATCCAATGTTACACGAGGTAAATCTTTCTCTTTAATGTTTTTAAGTTCTTCAACAACACTTTATCTAAATTTTTAAGCAATTCAATATTTTCTTTGTTTATGATAGGTTTCAGTCAAGATCTTTATTATTTCACCAATAACCTCAAGAACTTCTTCACAGCAACTATACCATTTGGAAGATTTTTCAAAATCCTTTTTGTTTGCTTTCTTAGTTCTTTCTGCTATTTTTCTAGTATCTGCAGCATTCTGCCCTGACCTTGGACGAAGACCTTCGTTTGCTTCTGCAATTCTTTCAGTAACCTTTGTAATAGGTTTAAATAATTTTTATGTACCTTCTGTATGTTCAACTTGAGATTCTTGACGTTCTTGAAATATTAGTTCAAGAGACTCAGAACAGGTTAATAGTGTTTGATTGGTTCAAATCTTTCTCCAGCTAATCTGACTGTATAAAATTACGTACCCGGTGTCATTATTGATACATAAATATTGATCTAATTATAGCAGCAGAGGAGGCGCGACCCCAATGAGACGTCCGGGGGGTAAACAAAAACGTATACAAATTTCGACAAAAATAAATTAACCCAATTAGAGAAACTCTCGGTAACGTTAGAGATTTTGGCTTAGCGTCAGTGAACTTTTTTGTTATTTTATTTTTCGTATGAGGTTTTAGTTTTCATAAATGTCGTTTCAGCAAAAGGTCTGTTCGCCTCCACTGCTGCTTGATGACTTAATTGGTTCAACTCTAATATAAGACCTGCTACCTACTCGAACTAGTTACACATGCTTTTTTGCTCGTTGTTGTTGTGAACTACTTTTAGTTTTGACTGGATGGGATAGTATGTCTCGTGACAGCCAATGCTTTCGTTGCAAAGAACAGGCCCAGTTTATGGGGAATCATTTTTGTAGTGAAATGCCTGTCTTCTTTGGACACTTCATCCCAGTATTATCTATTGCACCCTGTGTGAGCTCTAAAGTGGTGCTTAAAAAGAATTTTATCATGCATTACCTGTCAACAGTTGCCTGTTACTATTCTGGAGTCTATGTTTCTCATCTGATTCAATTGAGCCTTGCATATGGGTTTTACAGCACACATATTAATGAGTTGATCTTGCATCTGATTGGTCAGCCTTGTTACCACTACAAAGACCTTATTTCTGATCTGATTTTTATCAAGCTTGGAATATTTGCGTTTTTGTTATTATAAGTCTTCAAGGTTTGAAATAGTGTGTGAAATCCACCATATGAGGTGCATTGGATTTACTGGGCTAGTGACCACTTTGGAACGCATACTTTTGATCCATTTTTACAAAACTTGTATTATTGATTTATAATCAAGCTCCTCTTCTGACAGTCATATTCGCATTATTCCCATGATGAAAATGAAGTCATACGGAAAATGTTGTTTTGCATACCAGAGCCCAGCAACATGGAACGAATTGCCCACTGAATATAGACTGAACATAGACACAAAGACAGTGATCTCATTCAAGAGTGCTCTTAAAACTCGACTGCAAGAACAAAATTATTATTGTTGTTGTTAAGCAGGGCCCAGGAAAGACACTTGCCCTCTTATCATGATAACATTCAATTTGGCTGGTCCAAATAAAACTTTACTATTTACTTATGCAAGATTTTTGAGAATTAATCTGATTGTATTTTCTAGCCATATCAGGTATATCAAGGATAAGACATTTTAATTGCGGATAAACTTTCATTTGTATAGAAGTACTATATTGCTTTACTTTGTATATTTTGTGTCATTCATAAGACAACTTCCTATATGAATGTATTATTATTTTATCTGTTTTGACTCTGTGGTCTTTAAGTGACAGAAATAAACAAATCCAGCAAGTTGTGTAAAACTTAACAAATAATTTATTTCGTTAACTAATACAATGAAAATTTAAGAGGAACTTACAGTGTTGTGAATTGCATCCAAATTTATCTTTAAAAATCCTCAGAGGTCCAAAATAATAGTGTTATGAATGAATTAAGGTTCTGAATGTGCTTATGTAACAATATCCTTTAATATGCTGAGGTGCTAACAGTCTTGATGTATCACAACGGTATTGTCTAAAACATTTTTGAAATAATTCACAATAATCCCATAATAATATTTTAGTCCGGAGTCAATGAGCACTTTGTAATTATAATGAATAATACAAACAAATGAGTACTCTCAAATTATAACTAAGTACATTATTAAACACATCTGCAGGCTGATTTTAAAACAAGAACATTGGTAATAGGAATGAATTATTTGTCCACTTATTAGCCTTATATTCATATTATGGCTCTTCATTGCAATAATTGCCTACTTGATTTGTGTTGCAATACATCTCACATTATCTATTTTACAATACATCTCCCCATCACAACATATCCCACTTAACTCAATTGTCCAATGGGAAACTAACCCAAACTTTTCAACAGGTTCATCATTAGGATTTCAAAACTTGTAAACACTGTTTATAGCTTGTACGAAATCAGGCAACACATGTAAATGAGGCAATATAGGTATACAAAACACCTCCCATCGTTAAGAAAAAGAAAGACTTAAACTGTTTATATATTAGTCCAACATATATATGAGAATATAATATTACAATTACACGTGAAGATGTCCTAAGAATGACATAAAATATTTACAAAACAAAGCAATGTAGTACTTGTATACCTGTGAAAGTGGATCTGCAATCAGATTGTCTTTTCCCTTGATGTGTCTAATATCAGTTTTGTATTCCTGCAGCATCAAACTTCATCATAACAATCTCTGATTTTTATTTTTCATTTTGTTGATAAAAGTAAATGTTGAAATCCTTTTCACAATGGATGAAAACATTAGAATGAAGTCATTGAAAGCTTTCATCACAAGTATCTATTATTCATGCAGGCCAGAAAATATTTACCCATATTTATCCAAAACTACTCAGGTTAAGTACACAAGTACTGAATAAAATATCTCTATGAACATTTATTCAGTATTCAATACATTTTAAAAATTTATTCAGCTTTATTTATATTTCACAAATATTGTGAGGAAGTTTGTATTATGCATTTTCCTGAACATTTTATGACTATAATGGTATAGAAATGTCATAAACATTTTCAACAGATTTCTTAGTGGTGCACCAAAGTACTTGAATTGTTCATGAACCAAGTTCATGACATTGGAACTTTTCAGATATTATAATAGTTCATGAACTTCATGTAAGATGCATCAAAATTCATGATGTGTTCATGAATTTTGTTGTGGAACCTTCACGAACATTTGATAATGAACTCAAATGATGAACTGATCACAAACATTTGAGGAGAAGTTCATGCACATTCACGAATTCGTTCTCGCAGGCATCTTGCATGCTGACCACTTTTCAGCTGCCTTGTTCAACCTCCTGGAGGAGGAATCTTTGTCATCAATATCTCTACTCTGTTGGTTGCTTGTAGTGGTAAAAACATCTTGGCATTCATTGTCTTTGCCCATGGATTTGTTAGCAGAGCTTCTCCACCACTGCAGGGATGTGGCACTGGATACTTTCAGGGTCCTACTAGAGACCAGCAAGAACCTTCTGAAGGCTGCCTCCATCCATCTACAGAAGACTGAGACTCTCTTTACAGGGCTCATCCCCTCTGTGGCAATTTTTAAACCAGGCAAGAAGCGGAATAATCCTGACCATTCTCAGGGCTCACCTGGTAAGTGCTTAAAATCCATGCAGCCTCAGTCAAAGCAGCAACCCGATTTCATAACTCCACCTTGGCAGGCGGGCCCTAAAAGAGCGTGCTGCAAAGGCCCAGTGAAGAAGTTTGCAGGCCTTCCTCCTTTATGGACAAGGGCAGACAGCCCTAGGGACTTGTTTCATCACCTATTTATCATACCTCTTGCCTCGCTTCCTGTTAGTAGTAATAGGGGACGATATATAGTCATATAAGTTATATAAGTAAAATCGTGGCCAGCAGCAGAGGGGGCGAATCGGACATTTTGTCCAATCGTTATTTTGCTTAATTATTACTTTCTGCACTCAACGATCTAGTGTCGTCAGCGCCTGGTAAAAAAAAAACGACGTCGTCGTTGGGGGATCGTCCAAACGTCATTTGGTTTAATTAACACCTTCTGCGCGTCGATCCCCAGCGTCGTCAGCGTCCGGTAAGCACGTCGACGACCGCGTCGATGTCATTGCCCCCTCTGCTGCTTACAATGAAAATTATTTACAACTAACCGAATATTTGGTCAAGTCCGATACGATATCGTGTCCGAGGATCATGTAAATTTATCGTTACGAATCCATGTGGGGTCGACTGAGCATGACTAAAAAAGTTTCGGAAAACATTAAAGTCCATGTCACCGCCGCACCATGTCTGCCAAATATTTCGTAGCGTGTGTGTATCAACGCCGTTGAACACAGCAAGAATATTACAGTTGTCTCTAATTACTTTTGGAATCTGAGTGTATCGTTGAGTGACATATATCACGTCAGTGTTTTTATGCCTGCCTCTGGAAAATATCCTAGCTGGGTTTTTTTGATTGTCTAACATAACATCATCGTACACGACTAGATTGTTAACGTCGCCATCAATATCATCAATACCCGGTGCATCATTGATATCCGTAATAAACTCAATAACATTTTTTTTAGCGATCGCTGATGCATTCTCGTTGAAATCTTTCAACACCTCGTAGCATCGTTGATCATCTACGCTAGGAGCAACCAAATACAACTTATCCCACTTCATCCATCTCATTATTAAATTGAGCAACAATTGCGTCTTGCCGGATCCAGATGGTCCGATGATAATCATCCGGATCGAGTTTGGTAACGCTGCAACATGCTTAACTGGTTCTCTTGTTTTAGTCGCCGAAAAATCAATTATATTCATATCTCTATACATAAATTATGGATCTATATTGTGTGAAGTGTAGAGTACATACTGGCACAAATGATATGACAACCGCTACAACAAGAAATAACAGATCGGCCCTTACTGGCAAGTGTGTACAATGCGGTACAAAGAAATTTAGATTTATTTCTATTAGACTCGGAGATGTTTTAAAAAAAAGCGAGGAGGTGACATCGCAGCCAAATTGGCAAAACTCCCCGGAACACCGTGGGCAAAGTATCCAGGAGAAAAACACCTCCCAGGATATAACTACTGTGGCCCCGGAACACGATTAGATATTAGACTCGATGATCAAAATCAGCCCAAACCCGGTGAGTATCCAATAAACGATATCGATAAGGCGTGTCATGCTCATGATGTTGCTTACAAAAGTAGCGATCTGCAACAGCGTCATATCGCGGATGTAAAATTAATTCACGCATTAAATGCTATTCCTGATAAATCCGTCAAAGAAAAATTGGCCTCATGGTTGGTAAAATCAGCTATGAAAGGTAAATTAATGATTGGAAGCGGAGCTTCTGGCGCTGGTAATTGAAAACGATAGCGTTTATAATAACAACATGGAATCCATCTATTATTCTCCGAGAGGATACTGGAAGGGGAAGGCCGCAATTGGTAAGCTTGCAAGCGCTGCAAAGGTAACAAAGACCACTGCGGCTAATTGGTTATCCAAACAGGCTATATGGCAAATCTATCTACCACCGCCTAAACAAATCAACTTCTCGCGCTTTGATGTCAGCGTACCTAATGAAGTTCATCAGGCTGATATACTATTTTTGCCGCATGACAACGGTTACAAATACGCGTTAACCGTAGTTGATGTTGCGAGTCGATACAAACAAGCGGAGCCGTTGAAAACAAAGTCAGCAACTGAAGTAGCCGCTGCGTTTGAAAGAATTTATCGAAGAGGTCCTCTGCGCTGGCCAAATCTATTACAAGTTGATCCCGGTAGTGAATTTCGCGGCGCTGTTTTATCAACGCTGAAACATCATAGCGTCGCGATACGACGAGGTCATACTGCGCTACATCGTGATCAGGCAATTGTTGAACGATTCAATCGGACTCTCGCTGAACGGTTATTTGGATATCAATACGCGAAGGAATTCATCCAAGAAAAACGATCTCGTGAATGGGTTAAAAGGTTGCCAGGTGTAATTGCAGCGTTAAATAACGAGATTACCCGAGCAATCAACATGAAACCCAGCGACGCGATTAAATACGAGTATATACCCGGAAAATCAAAAATAATTAGCGTTTCCAAGCCGATTCTTGGCGATGTCACTGTTAGATATCTATATGAACCAGGAGAGCTTGAAGGCGGTAAAAAAAGAGCTACTGATCCTATTTGGAGTGTTACCACACATAACATATCAACGATAACACGATCAACTGGTAGACCACCGATCTATAGACTGGATTCAACTGCTCCTCAGCGCGGATTTACACGCGAGCAACTATAAGTGATACCTAACGATACTCAATTGCCCCCACGTGGTCTTAACTAGCGCCGTTGCGTCTATTGCACTCAAGACAGGTCAACCTCACATTGTTTTTGACATGACCGAGACTGTTATCGATCCTATCCACGGTAAATTGGCGAGTGTCTTTATCCGAATAACGCCAACTCATTATACAATTGCAACTCGCGCAGTGATTATTCTGTTGTTGTCGTAGCGAGATTATTAATTCGGCATCAATATCAAAACGCCGCTGTTTTTTTTTATCCTGTTGGCGGTAACCCGAGAGTTTTCTATCAATGACGCTTGCATCGATGGTGACTTTGTCGCCGGCTTCGTCGGTGGCTTCGTCAATAACAATTCTTCGAAGCTGATTTATCCTTCGTACTCTGGACACTGCAAAATAGACTAGATTCGACCATTCGATGCGATTATCAACTATCCAAACAATTGTGTCCGTGATGGTTAGTCCCTGCGAGGAATGTATTGTTGTTGCGTATCCTAGCGTCCACGGGGATTTATCAGCACGTAGCGCGTCCTTGACGACACCGATATCAACGAGCACGATATCATTCAGCACGAGAATTTGTTTTTCTGTCCGGCCTGGAATTTCAACTTCAATGTTCTGCCGCCGTGTGTACGCGGGTCTATAACATAACGGCACTGGACGCGTTGGAAACTTTTCCTTATGCAACGTAAACAACTTCCGCTGAAGTGTGTCTCTGACTATCTTTCTACTCGCTACAATCAAATCGTTTGGTCTCCATGTTTCCCAGAATTCATTCAACGGCGTTTCCGGAATCACCTCGCGGATTATTTCACACTGAACTCTATCCGGCTGTAATCTGATTAGTTTTTTAACCTCGAGCAGTTGTTCATCAAGTGCTCGGTAATCAGTATCGGTTTCTTCATAATAGTCCACGAACCCGCTCAACCAATCATGTGGACCCTCGCCGACAATGGTGGTGGTTGGCCATGGTCCCCACACATGATTACCGCTGTATTCGCGCGCAACAACCACTCAAGAAATATTTGTAAAGTATCTAACGAAACAGTACATATCTCATCCCAGATGATAATGTCGGGAATAAATTTTTCACCCATTCGATCAGGAGTCCACTCACCGCCGCTGTATCGAAAAAAGCTGTGATAAGTAACGGCGTCAACATTTCGTTGTTTTATCTCTCGCGCTAGTCTATGGGTCGGTGTAAGCACGATTATACTTGCCTGCGTTCGAAATAATTCAATTGCCCGAGTCGTCTTTCCTGACCCGCCACAGCCGCTTAAATAAACCGTCTTGTGTCTACAAATTGGATCAGAACACGATGGTGCATTAGACCATTCTGACAATTTATCACCGCGTAAGTAGTTGTTCTCAACGGTGACATCCGCTGACGGGGAATAATCGCGTCGTATTTCATTTTTAATTCTCCATGTACCCCAACTCTCGTCCGGACTAGTAAACTCGGCTACGTTTCCCTTATACTTTACGTCAATATAAAATGAATCAACGGCTACTCTAACCGCGGTATCGGGGAATCTATTTATCATCGAGAATAAATTGATAGCGGCATAACCCAGCATAGACGCCCTCAAATGTGGATACGCCGGGCTGTCTCCATCGCTGTAGGTAACAACTGTACCCAACCTCGTTCCATTGGACAAGAAAGCTGTTTTGCAGTTCACGTATCTATTTTTTGCCACTGCGTCCTTGATTACGAAATCATATTCTGCGTCATCTATAATCAGCCGTGAGCAATATCGTTTGTAGTCGCAGTTTTTTCCACCTTGTGTGAACTTACCAATTATTCTTCTACCGAGATCTTTTGCCTCGCGGTTTCGTTGGTTAAATATCCTCCTGGACCATTCGATGATATATTCCTCGTCGGCATCAATGTTTTTTCTGGACTCGTCAATTATGCTATCTAGACGCTCCGGTTCTGGTAACCAGACTTCAGTCTGTGCCCGGTATGATATAATCGCGTCACTGACAATCAACGAAACTAGCATGCTACAATCAATCATATACCGTAGCAGCGCTATTGGCAACCACTTTTTTTCAGCCATGTGTCTACCGATCCAAATATAGCAACAGCGATGAAGTCCTGCCGCGAATTCAAATGATACTATGCGAGCGAATCCGGTTAAATCAAAATTAGGCAGTGGTCCATTATAGCAACACGAGTCATTTCATGACTGGGGTGTCCAAATCGTCTAAAGTACTCAGCGGCGGATCCATACCCGAGAAAACTCGCTGGATAACAGGCAACCATATCAACCGAGATCATAGCGTCGCGGTTGTATTCAGTGTTCCATAGTCCACCGTGATAGTATTCCAAACAACTGGATTGTACATCCGGTAGAAATTCCCTGCGCGTTGGTCTCCACGCATTTTTCCTTGCTGCAACATGAGCTACAACCGATGGAATCGTAAAACAATTTGTTAGCAGTTGTTCATCATGCTCCTCAAATTCTATGGCGGTTTTCTTCATCCTGTTGTGAAACGCTTCAGTGCGATATAATTCACCGTTTGGTCTTACAAACTGATCAAAGGTATCCGCATCTTTTTCAGCGCTGCGAAGTAACCACATTGATACAGGGTCGTTTTTACACAAGTAGGCAATAGCATCAAATAGTTTCCTCTCCGCGAGAAAACCGTCCTTGGAGAATTCTTCGGGTATATACTTTACTGTTCTATCCCGTGGAAATATTGTGATCGCGGGCGTCCATGCGTGTTCGTTATGATCAATAATTTTGATTGGGGCTCCCTTCGATTTATACTTCGATTCATATAATACTTCACCGGTTATCGTTGTAACGGTTATTGGAAATCTCAGCGATGTTTCTAATCTCGCTATGTCGCTGATGGTTGCTCCTCGCTCTTTTACGGTTAGTTCCCACTGGTTGATTTTGCTGCGTCGTAAATCAGTCAATTTGTTTCCTCGACATGCATTTGTAAAATGCTCTATTATTCGTTCTGCTACACAATTTATCCCAGTTGACTGTTTCATCGGTTTCAGTTTTCCGATATCAGGTTTCTTATTTAACGGGTATATTCCATAAACAACTGCTGTTTCAGGATACGCTCGTTCATAGTATGGTCTATCAATTCCGGTTAACAACCCCGGCTTGGAGTCGCGGCTGACAGTGACTGTTTTCTTGTCGCTGAGAACTGGTTCAAATTTATCACGCATGATCCAATCGCCTGATTCCACCCGGACAATGAATTTTACTCTGAAGAAATACCTTTTACCGTCAAGTTGTGATATTATCGTTGCTGCGCGGTTGTCGTTCATGGTAGCATCAACAACACCATCAATTCGAAATGTTGACCAACTATGAGATGCACCATCACGCTTGAATTCATTGATACAATCGCGTATTTTACTCAACAGGGTTTTATCGTTTATTAACGCGTTTGGTGTGTCCTTGAGGACTCTATCGAGATTGAACTTAATATTTTTCCAGGGCTTAATTACTGCTAATCTCTCAAACTCATCCATATAATTAAAACAAGTATTTAAATAAAAGAATATAGTAGAATGAATAAATGCAAATGGTTGATGATTGGGTCGACAACCCCGTGCAATAAATCATGCAGAGGTGAATTCTGCGGGTATCATTTACAAAGCGTTCGTAATGGTTCTCTTGGCCCCCTCCCGTGCTTGGTTTGTCACGTCGGTGTAAGAGGAAAATCGCAGTTGTGTATCAATTGTGGCGTAAAGCGATACAGGGAACTAAAACGCTATTACGATAAACGAATAAAAAACGCTGTCATCGACCCCACCGCTGACTTCGTCATCAAAACCCCCCAAGACTACGTTGAAAGATTCATAATTAAACCAAATAATAAATTAGACAAATAGTATTATTATATAAATGGACCAAGAATTTCAGCCGCATCCTGTGCTCGTCAATTACGAGGCATCTCGCGACGGCATTGTTAGAAACCGCAAACTGAAGAAGCCGGTTGGTACCGTAAGTAATCAGGGGTATCTGGTGTTTGGTGCCGGAAAGAAGAAGTACCATGTTCATAGGGCGGTATTTGAGGTATTCAACGGATTAATCGAAAATGGACTTGTGATTGATCATATTAATAATAATAAGACTGATAATTCTCTTATAAACTTGCAAGCTGTCTCGCAGAGTCAAAATACCAAAAAAGGCCAAACCGGTAAATACCCAAAGAAAGCAAAACCCGTAAAGTCATTTGATACAACAACTCACGAGGAAAAAATATTTCAGTCGATGAATGAAGCCAGTAGATACTTTGACATTTGTATCGCCTCAATACGAAAAGTAGCAGAACGAGTATATCAAACAGCAATCTCAAAAAAGACCGGGCATAGAATTCGATTTTCATATGTAAATATCAGCGAGTGACGAAGTCACCGGCGCCTATGGCGCTGACGAAGTCGCCATGACAATAAATTGTCCATTCCGGAAGAAAACAAAGTATTCAGTGTTGTTGAACACCTCGGTATTGATACACGGGGTTCATTTTTTTTTATTTAAAAACAAGATGTTTTATAGGAATAATGAATATCGAAGACATCAATAATATATTAACTGAGATTTCAAAATTAAAAAATCAAGGAATTGAATTATCTGATGGTCTCGACAGTGAAAAAATATTATCCGATTATGAGATTATTAACGAACAGTCGAAACGGGGGCGTTTTACCCTGGCCCGCGAGTACTTTTTTATAAAACGATTACAACATACGATTAATGAGAACCTGTACCACAATGACGCAAATGCATTCATTGGACTATTCAGTGCCGTTGAAATAATACGAAAAAAACTCGGACGTGTTTATGAACGACGCCGGGAGATTTCTAGTAAGATCAAAAACATTAGAAGGATTATAGACGAAAACTCCGTGGAGCCCCCGATGGTACACTCGGCGGAAAATTAGAAATTTGCGGAGCAATTTGCAATAATGGTAGGTGAATCACTTACTACTCGGCTAGCCAGAGAGCGACTAGCAGCGCTTAGAAAGTTTATACCGTTACGAGACAGAGTGAGAGAGAAACTTCAAACGCGACAACAAATGCAAACTGATTTTGCTGTTGGAAGTGAACAGTTATTTGCCCCGGTAACTAAAGCGACTAAGGATGTTACGGCGGTAACTGTACCCGTTCTTGGTGCGCTTGAAAAGATAGCGGCAGAGACAAAACAAACAAAAAGGTCTTTAGAAACACTCCCTGCAAAAATAGCGGCTGCTACAACACGGAGGCCACCACCACTCGCTATAACCGAACCACAAGAACCTTATGTTACAATGGCCGACGAAGAAGAACTAGGCGCTACTGCGAAAAAACCAGAAGAAGAAATACCGGAAGAAATACCAGAAGAAATACCAGAAGAAAAAGAGAAAGAGGGGAATATACCCCGTAATATACTCAAGAAGAGCACAATAGATCAAATTAGAGCCCTCGACGATGAAGAATTAGTTGATTTTGCCGATGCAAATTTTGCTAAGAAAACACGAGATAAAAAGCATATCAATAGCGGTTACGAGAAAAATATAAAGTCGTTAAGGGATTGGACAAGAATGGTGTATTTAGCGAGTAAACATAAAGATGCATTACCACATCGTGGTGATCCCGATTACGATGCATTCCACAAGAAAGTTGAAGACAGAAGACCAAAAAAAGGAAAAGGATACTCTGTTGGTAAAGAATCCTACGGCGTTACCTGTCCTGGTAGTGTTCTCAGTGATATATCACGGCTAGAGGTACTAATTGGAGGAAAACGAGCCGGAAATAACTCTACGGAAATAATCAATGAGGCCGCTGATATTTGCAAGCGGTTATTTACAGGCGGTATTATGGACATTAATGCATATCGAACGCTCATAGACGAACTCGTGGATGATTAAAATTATAAAATTATAAAATTATAAAATTTTATAATTATCGTTTTTGTTAATTTTTGACTGTTTTTGACCGTTTTTTGACTGTTTTTGGCCATTTTTTGACTGTTTTTTGCCATTTTTTGACTGTTTTTGGCCATTTTTTGAGGGCAAAAACCCAAGGAAATCATTTAGAGAAAATCGATGTTTTTCTGAAAAATCGAGAAAAAAACGACTATAGGCAACAAAAAACGACCAAAAATGACTAAAAATCAAGAAAAAACCAGAAAAAAACCAGATTTTTATCGAGGGCAAAAACCCAAGGAAATTTTGATAAAATTTATTCCGGTTTTTGATTCGGTTGGGGGGGGGGGGTAATCAATCACTGGTGATCACAATCACTAATTGGAAAACTGGTGTTTTTATAATAAGGATGATCATACACTACAACCACGATAAACCAGTACTCGTCTACGTGGTAAACTCGCGATTGCCTGTTTACCGCGCGTACTATGGAGATGGTCTCGGTAGTACCATTACGGGGTTATTTACAAGAATGGCTCCAAAAGTAGCGCCGTTAGCCAAACAATTAGGAATGAAGGCTATTGATGTTATTCGTGATAAGGGAATTAGTGCTATAGGAGATGTTGCCGGAAAGGCGCTTTCAGCCGCGCGGAACAAACTAATGTCATTGGTGAAATCCAAGAGATTTTCAAAAAGAAAACAGATGCCATCAACGATAGTGATGCCTGCAAATGTCAGTAAAGTAATAAATAACGCCGTGGAAGAAAAACTAGAGTCGTTGGCGGCGACTAAGTCGTTGGCGACGACTCCGTCGTTGGCGACTTCGCCATCAGCCGATGCGGCAACCAACGCGCTCATGAACGCGATAGCGGGGAGTGGTCTACGACGAAAACGACGTTGATGGATTTCAATTGAAAACACCGACATGAATAATAATAAAATGTTTGCGCGAACCGCTGACCCCGCGTTTGATATGGACGCCCCAGTGCACAGGGATGATTCTGTCCGTGATTATCAATATTATTCTTATCATGCAGCGCAACCCGACCTACTATCGCGAATTGAACTTCAGGTCCAAGATACCAGTAAATATTTTTTGCCGTGTGAAGCGTTTATCGAAATTGAGGGAGAACTCGTGACAAATGCCGCCGATAATGCACCATACGCAGATGACCATCGTGTTCGAGTTGGCTTCGTCAACAACGGTATCATGGCGTTATTTGAGAGCGCCAGATATCTTATTGACGGGCGAGAAATTGAATCAATAGAACGCGAGGTTGATGTTGCAACGACGATAATTGGGTTGGCGAGATACTCGGATGATTATACAAGATCGGCGGGCCCATCTATAATGTTCGCAAAGGACACCACTAATAACGCTGATCATCTTCAGTACATCAACGTGCTGGTGGAAAGAGATACCGCAACTGACCCACAGGCTGAAGCAGCCAATCCAGACCGCAGAGCAAGACCAGGCGCTAATTTCAATATTATAAAAAGTCTTAACGATGATTACAATATGGGATTCGCAACACGAGTAGGGATGTTGCAAGGACCACGCCGACAGTTTTCATGCGCGATTCCACTCCATCACATATTCGGATTCTGCAGAAATGTTAGAAAAGTTATCTATGGGGCTAAGCATACAATCGCGCTGACGCGACGGGGCGATGATAACAATGCAATATGGCGTGCTGCTGGCGTCGCTGCCGGTAAAGTCGTTTTAACTAAAATGGCATTGTGGATGCCGGTGCTGACTCCATCAGTTACCACGGAAGCACGATTGTTAGCATTTATGGAACAGGGAGGGAAATCGTTGTTGAGTTGGCTAGCGGTAACAACTGATGCTGAAGAGGATAACGTCGCCGATACGTTTACATGGCACCTGGCATCAAAACAGGGTGTTTCAGCCCCGCGTCATATATTCATAGCGCTACAGAATAGGGAACGATTGGGCAGTCAAGAACGCAGCCATATGATATTTGATCAATTAGGAGTCAGGGATGTTTCGCTGAGAATAAACGGACAACAGGAACCATCCGAGGACATACAGCTTAATTACGGCGACAACCATATCGCACGTGTGTATCATCGATTGCTGTCATATATGGGTCGTGATCAAAACGTCGACACTGGTTTGCAAATATCACAACTTGATTTTAAAAACCTGTATCCGATTTATTATTTTTCGTTGGAACATCTTGATTTAACGAGACAATCCGTCGTTGATATACACTTCCGAGCTCGTATAGCCCCGGGTGGTGTTAATTATAGAGCGGTTGCTGTCATTCTCAGCGATAAATCAATGCTGCTAGAAGGTGTTGGTGGACGAATGAGAATCGTTGATGCGCCAGTGGAAAACATGTAATTGAAAGCACAAAACGCGTTTACAATAAATGTCGTATAGTGTCGTCAGTGTAGAGTTGACTGATGGTCAAGTCAAGAAATTACGATCAAAGTCGGCTAAACAATGCGGGACCACAATAACGCTGAAGCCGTCGCAGATGGCAGGTGGTAATCATAAGATATCGTTGACGGCGCGTCAAATAAAACATTTCAATGATGCGATGAAGAATAAAAAGGGTGTTCAAATAGATTTTTCAGCCGCAGCAATTAAAAACATGGAAAAGACCGGTGGGATATTTCCGCTGTTAGTTGCGATTCCGGCATTGATTGCCGCGGCCGCACCAGCAGTGGCTAAGGCGGCGGCGTTAGGAGCCGTTGGTACCGCGGCGGGGATGGCATTGAAGAAGGCAACCGGGAAAGGCTACAAAAAAAAGACCCGTGGCCGGAAAGGGTCTAAGACTACCGGAACCCCGTATTCATGGTACTCGGGAAAGGGTCTAAGACTACCGGGAACCGTTTATTAACGCAGGAGTCAATGACTTCCATGTCTAATTTTGATTTAATAGACGCCGCAAACACGCTAGCGATAAAAAAACTTCAGAGGTGTTTTTATGAGGGATCAATTACCGGCGGTACCAAGGAATATTGAAACCGGTATAATTAACCTCGATGGGTCCTCCGGAGCGGGAACTCATTGGGTTGCGTACGCGATTGATCCGCGTGCAATCGTCTATTTTGATTCATACGGGTTAGCTCCGCCGAAAGAGTTCATGCGGTATGTCCGGGCGTGTTCAGCCCGGGCGTGTTCAGCCCGGGTTATTTATTCCACGCTGCCAACACAGCAGTTAAGCGACCCACCGATATGTGGCCGTGAGGTATTGAACGTACTCGGGGCTATTTCATCATCGCGGAAACCACCTCATGTGGTTGTAAACGAATACACTAGTGGGGTCGTAGAAGCTCAACGGATTTTAGAGAATAACATTTACAATAATAATGATTGATATCTGGGGGCGACCGGTTTCGGCGCTGAAAGAATCCACGGAAACGACCGCCGCCGACATAAAAAAACTAATTGAGGATGAAATCGCTGATATGTTGAATCTAACAAGTGTTGACCCGGGCGAAATAGTTGTATTTCAAGACCGCCAGGGTAAATTGAAATCCGGTAATGTGTCACTGAATGGTGTTTTAACACGACAGCGTGATGCCGGCGAGGACACTATCGCGTTATATACCAGCGACGGACGACTCAGACCGGGTAAACATATATTGGAGATAGAGAATATGATAAAATTAGTCCAAGACAATCTTATGAGGTCGAATGAATTTATGATCGAATTCAACGTGCATGTGAAAAAAACTACCGATAGTTTTTTTGGGATCCCGACGGTAACCGAACCAAATCTTGCAACAATAAAAAATACTATTTCGGAGTTTACAACGCTGTCGGGCCAATTTTACACGTTACGAAAAAATTTTAACAGGGTTGATAGCGCCGTTGATAAATTCCTTGGTAAAAAAAATGTCAAACCGGATGAGATTACAACAACTATAAATGATATCACTGCGTATAGACAGGAAATAGAAACAATCAAAACTGATGTTGCAACGAACAAAAAGAGTGTAGACTCGCATGAACGGGAAATAGAACTAATCGGCGCTAATGTTGCAACGATCATAAATAATGTAGACTCGCATGGACGGAAAATAGAAACAATCAAAACTGATGTTACAACGATCATAAATAATATGGACGCGCATACACAGGAAATAGGAACAATCAAAACTGATATTGAAGCGAACAAAAAGAGTGTGGACGCGCATACACAGGAAATAGGAACAATCAAAACTGATGTTGAAGCGAACAAAAAAAATGTAGACGCGTATTGGCGGGGAATAGGATTAATCAAAACTGATGTTGCAGCGAACAAAAAAGGTATAGACGTGCATACATATGAAATAGAAACAATCAAACTTGATGTTGCGGCGAACAAAAAAAGTATGACCGAGAATACACGGGAAATAGAAACAATCAAAACTAATGTTGTAACGATCATAAATAATGTAGACGCGCATGGACAGAGAATAGAAACAATTAACACTAATGCTATAGCGAGCAAAAAAAGTATAGACGTGCATGAAGGGGAAATAGAAGTACTCAAAATTAATGTTATAGCGAACAAAAAAAGTATAGACACGCATATACAGGAAATAAATACACTCATTACTAGGGTTGCAGCGAACAAAAAAGATGTGGACACGCATATACAGGAAATAGGAACGATTAAAACTGATGTTGAAGCGATTAAAGACGGACTACCGAGAGTAGCAGAGCAATTCGAAAAAATAAAAATCCCTCATGAGAACATCATCAACACAGTATACACAATTCGGCATGGATCATTCGATTGGACTCCTACACAGAATACAGTAAATATTACCGCAACTGTTAAGGGCATTTATCGATTGACACTGGTTTCAATGATGCAGTTTAATATATTATCGTCGAGTTCATCCGGGTTTAACAATACAATATCAACAATTATAGACAGGAACGCAACTGAACAGTTTACAATTTATGCCGTTGATAGAAATCTAGCCCGGGCAAACATTACATGGTATGTGGAATTTGCAGCGAATCTAAGTAATTAAAAACACTAGCTCTTTTAAAATAAAAATGACCACCAAGGAAGTTGAATCAGAGGTATCACCGACGTCACATCAATATCGATTCGATACCGCAAAAGAATTCTCCGCAAACTTGAAAACGCTTTCCGAACAATACCGTGCAAAAATAAAAAAATTCCGTCGTAAAATAACCGCCATAGACGCGGTCGTGTACTCGGTGTCGGGTATAGTAGCTGGCGCCGGTGTTATTTTATCCACGGTGACCACGATAGCCCCGATCGCTGTTCCAATCGCCGTCTCCGCGATGACAACAATTGCTGGAGTCGCCAACGCAATCACTAGGAAGATATCATCGTGTTTTCAGAAAAAACTCAACGAGTATACAGTAAAACATCAAATAGTATCCGACGCATGCTCGAAATTATCCGGGTTGATCTCGTTATCGATTGATAATTTGTTCGTATCCGATGTTGAATTCTCCACGATGGTCCAGTTGTATAGCTCCGCGATGTCAAAAATCGAGGATTTTCAACTGGAAGCCGGAACCACCTGGTTGTTGAAATTAGACACTAAAGACAACGAATAATAATAATGTCGCTGAACCCCGAAGGGTTTCAATTACTTCAGCGGATCGCGGAGAACACCACTCCGGTACAAACAAATATGATATCAATAACGTCAACGAAACCCGAATTCAGTGTGAACTTCCCGTCGCCGGTTCCAGTGAAGGAAATAGCGCTGGCAAAATTGCGAGTATATCACAGTTGGCCTAATATTCGAGCGGACGCATTTAACGGACAACAACCTAATAACTCGCTGGTTTTTGCACGGACAAATAAACCCGATGGAACCCCAGACTGGGAGGAGGTTACAATACCAACTGGGTCATACCAAATAGAGCAAATCAATAAAGAATTTCAACGCAGGATAAAATCGATCACAGGAAAGGAATCAAAAATCGCTATTACGGTTCATGAACCGACGTTATCGTCGACGATTGAAATAAGCACACCGGGGTATATGGTTGATATTTATAACAGTTCAATAAGAACCATACTAGGATGGCCTGAGAATCCACCCGCGGACACCCCCCCCATCAACTATCCTCAGACACGATAACGGAGATGGTGGTAGGCATATTGCTCCATACAACGTAAATATTGCATCGGTGATAGCGATTAATCTAGTGTGTGATGCTATCGAAGGAAGTTACCAGGTAGATACCAAGCAATCAAATCAGGCTCAACAGGGATATATCCTTTATTCGTTTTCACCAACAGCCCCTCCGGGATTTTTAATCGTTGAGAGTCCGATTAATCCGGTCTATATGCGATGCCATGATCGGTTTTTAACGAGAATTAATTTTAGAATTACCGATCAGTCAAATAACCTAATTGATCTGCAAGAGGAGGAGTTAGTGATCACTCTGTTTGTAAGATCATAAAGATTTTCATTGTAAATAACCACTTAGCAGCAGAGGGGGCAATGACATCGACGCGGTCGTCGACGTGCTTACCGGACGCTGACGACGCTGGGGATCGACGCGCAGAAGGTGTTAATTAAACCAAATGACGTTTGGACGATCCCCCAACGACGACGTCGTTTTTTTTTTTACCAGGCGCTGACGACACTAGATCGTTGAGTGCAGAAAGTAATAATTAAGCAAAATAACGATTGGACAAAATGTCCGATTCGCCCCCTCTGCTGCTTGGCCCGCCACTATGGGATCAACTTTAATAGGGTCAAAATGTATTGGGACTGTATAGAGTCAAATGAAAATATATAGGGTCTGTCAGGGTCAAGGCTTGTATAGGGACAAACACAATATAGACATTGACATACACATACATAGACATAGACAAATCAAAAAATATACAAACAAGCAAACAAACAAAACATAGTAAGAGGATAGAATATTTTTGAGGAAGTTGTGTTGTCTTGAAAACGGTCTTTGGGTTTCTTCTAATTTCTCTCACCCCTTCTTCTTCTCCAGCAATTCCTCATCTTTTCCATGACATTCTTCTTCTGCTTCTTCTCCTCCTCCTATTTTTCCTTCTTTTCCTTCCCTTCCTTTTTCTCTCTTTATCCATCTTCTCCTTGTCGTATGTTTTCTTCCTTCAAGACAAAATTCAACATTCCTTTTGCTTTTCTTTAATTATTCAGATCCATTTTCACTCTCCTGGGGTTGTGGAAGTCTATGTCTACTTCTTTTTAACAACTCTTCAATTATGGCTAGAGTATTTAGTACCTTTTGTTTACTTTTTCACCTTTTTCGCCATCCTTCATTGATAAATGATGATAGTCCCTAGCACCGCCTTATAAGACTCAAGCACGGATGTGAACGAAAACAACCCTTTATACAAACTACATATAATAACAATTCACAAGTGATGAGAGCGCGGACCTAAAAGAAACTGTTTTACATATTTTTTTACAAACCAACACACTATTACCAACAAATGACACTTTGCTCCATACCATCACTTTGTGGAGAAGGAAAGCCTTTTTCCAAAAAACACCCAAACCATCACACACGATTACCAGTCATACCGAACACACTATAATACATGCAATGTTAGTTAGTGTTTATAGTCATACTACTCAACTCTCACAGACAAACTTTTATTAGACTATTGAAATACGTTTTTCTAATGGAAAGACACAAACACACACACACACACAGCTTTTATGCCATACTGATCAGTCTCTCTTTTCTAGAGATATGGTTAGTTCTCACAAGGACTGTTTTGAGAGCTCCACATCCACTTGGTCAATGACCGCTCCTTCCAAATCTAGCACCAAACAGAGAGCGTCTTCTCCAATCATTCTCCCAATCCACTGTTACAGTTGGGAGTGTGGATGGGGTATGTTTGGTTTCACTATCCCATTCCTCAGTTTGAGGGATAGTGAAGACTCGTTCCCTTTGTCGGATGTTGTGGTCTTTACGGCTTCCACTCTTGCAACTGTCTCTAGAAATTCCTTTTCCCAGATTTATATCTTTGGGACATTGGCTTTCGGTAGTGGTGGTTGTGTCTGATGTGATAGTTGTTGTGTTAGTGGTGTTGTCCTCATCACTGGCTTGACCTCACAACTATGCCTCAGGATGAGATGAGGTAAGATTGGTCTTTTCTTTTCCTCCTCTTCTTTTTTTGTTTCTTCTCCTCCTCTTCATTTTTCCCTGCTTCATCAATTGCTTCCATGGCTTGCTCCTCCATGAGGTGACGAGCATACTCTAGATGAATTTGGAGCGCACGTAATTTTGAGCTTCTACTCATCTTATATCTTGCCACGTTGATGACGGTTAGACAGACTGACGAATGCACCACTTTATATTCCTGAAGCATGGACGTGAAGGACAATACCCATCACACAAAACTAACAATATGCACACCACACGACAACCAAAGCATGGACTGCACGGACCAAAAATAAACATTGCTTACATTTTTTACTTACATATACACTCTACTGCCACCAACACATACAACTATACATCAAACACACACACTATCATACAAGCAGGCATATGAGGTGTTTGTAGACACACGTCTATCCCTTACATCAAAAATAGCTTTGGCAATAGAGTAGTAACTCTTTTTTAGAGATTGGGGATAGCCCTGAAAAGGGCTGTTTTGTGTTAGTGGTATTGGCAATCTCTTAGCGCTTTGGATTACATCCTCATTTCTATGCAGGCTTTCCTACAGGAATACGGCCTGCTTCTTTATAAAGAAAAGGAGATTTCCTTGGTTTATACACAACAGTCCACAAAAACCTCTCTTGCTGATGTTGTTGTTTCTGCTGCTGTCCTAGCTGTTGTTTTCGGAGACTGTATTTCTCTGTCTACTCTTCTTGCTCCTTTCTGATTTCTGCTATCAAGACCTATGATATCTTGTGCTGCCTTAATCATTCTCACGTTTCTATCTCCTCTGGCTTTCGCATCATGTTTTGCCTCACACGATGTAAATGCATGTGTACATAGTTTAGCATGGCTAATTTTGAAGTTTGTTTACTGTTTGATGAGTCAACAATAGATCGCCAGACTGTTTCAAGCGCGGATGCTGTAGAAAACATCCCTTCATTTTGTTTTGTTGTTGTAGGAACGCTATAACTAACATTACTCAGAGGGATAGAGAGAAGCGAAAGAATACAAATTCATACAGTATCCATTTTTTTAAAAACAGACACCCATTTTTTCCGAAAAACAATATTTTTTAATGCATAGACCACTAATCAACAAACAAATAACAATCAATACAACATTTACATATTTTTTTCAAACACAACATTATTTATATGGTTGACAACGTTGTGAAGTCAAGTTAAGCTTCTATTGATTTAGGTCATTAGGTCATTGATGTACACTACGTGTCCATGCTAAAGACAAGAGATAAGCATAATGCTCACAAAACCAACTTTCGACTTTATCATCGTTTCTAGAAGAGTCACGATCAAAATAAGTTGCTAAATGTTCTAAAGGATATCAATCAATGCGATGATGAAGAAAATACACACAATATTGTCCACACACCATGGAATCTGTGCCTTGTAATTTCACATTATTGAATTGAGTCATCTTAGCATTTCTTCTCATAAAGTCTATTATGTCGCCTTCCAAAGATGTCCATCCAATGAGTTCCTGGGAGATGACTGTCGTCAGTGTTAATGACATAGACTTGACTGTCTTTAAGTTTGCGATGAGGAAGATGATCCTTAGCACGCACAACAGAATTCTAAGAAGCGGTGTATGTTTTTTTTAGAAGGTAATGAAGTTCCCATGTATCTATTCATTTTTTGTCTTTCACAGGTAATATTGAGGCATGAATTTAATCTTGACTTTTTCCTTGAAAATCTTCATGCAAATGGTTATTGGCTTCGTATCTGTACTCTGTAGAATGAAAGCTTCGATAAGACAGATCTCTAGAGAAAACAATGAAGGGGAGGAGTAGTCATGCAGGTATTTATACCACTGATGCAACACTTCTTCTTCTGAAATGAGCCCCCAAGAATCATCCAGGTACTCGTCCAATTTTTATTTTTGCCTAATCAGGCATTTGTCATGTTGAACATTACTGGGGTGATTGTTTTTACATCCATAATTATGTGTGTGGGTAAACCTGTAATTTATTTGTCAGGTGCTTAGCAGACCAGGACATTAAATGTTCTTGTTCTGGCTATCTCAACATCACCATGTCCTCTTCATCTTTATCTTTTGGTTCTGCTTCAAAGACATCCTCCTCTCTCATCTCCAAAGAGACGTCAGTTCAAAGAGGGATAAGAGTCTTTCATAGCTTCTAATAGTCAAGAATCACTTGACTCAAACTGTTGCCTTCTATTGTCGAATTCTACAGACAAGATGACGTTCACCATGTTGGGCAGAGTTTCTGTAAACTGAAGTTCCACATGAAGTTGGCCGGATTTTATAGGGTGGAAATGTCCCTCATCGCTGCTTTGGTCAGGAGTAAAATAAAACAATGCATGAAACGCCATGGTTGATGTTGGTCCCTAACTTCCCATGCCTTCGTACAGGGACAATTATGATCTCCAGTAATTCTTCTTTGCAAATTTCGGTTTGAAGGCTCTGTTACATAATAGTTTGCCATCTCGACTGACTTCAATCTTGGACACTTTGTAATGTTTAAACTCAAAAGGATTGGCAGTGATGGCTTCATTGAAGGCTTCATTGCTGACGATACCAATGATTACATGTTTGGGTAACTGTCCTTGGAACAGACGATCTTCAGTCTTGGAGTCCAGCGGTACTGGTGAACGTATTCACTTCCACTCGTATCGGATACTTGGTGGTCGTTCAGCTCAAAGTGTGACTGATGTGATCTCCCAAAGTAGTAACACTTCCATCACCTTCTCTCAAGTAGATAATTGTCCATCCTCCCCCGAAAAATTGTGAGCCATCCCCATGGCATACCATTGGCAATCTCTGTAACTTTCAATGTCCTCTTGACTAAAAGTCTCATCGATAGGGTCTAAGATGCATTGAGCAAAATCAGCTTACATGTTAGGTTCCCACATGATCTTTTCACATCCTCCAGGAATCTTGCTACAGTGGGGGCAGTGACAAAAGATCGGGTATTGGATACAAGTTTTGCATGCCTGATGAGTCATGCAGAAATTAGGAATGTGAATCCAGTCTCTTGCATGCATTTGCAATAAAAATAGCATTCATGTTCCAAGTCCACGATTTTCTTATAGATGGTACATTGTTTCTTTCCTCAACAAAAATGTGCCTTGGCACGATAGGTAAGTATCATTTGTCTGCAAGTAGAGCGTAATCTTGTCTTGACAAGCACTTTTCTTCTGCGAACCATGCATCTTCATGCATCTTCATATGTTGTTGGTAACAGGTAGGGCTGACAAGCAGGGCAATGCATTTGTTCTTGTACTTCCTCAACACAGGGTTTAGAGGTCAAACATCATTGACATTTCGATCCGCATTGCGTGTGTTGCTCTCTATTGTTATAACCATAGTTACATTTATCACAGTGATAACCATATCCCAGGAATGCTGTGATGCAAGGAATGGCGTTGAAATGTTCATCATGATGTTTGCATTGTCCAGTCCCTTTGGGAAGATAAATGTGAGCCATGATGATGTGAAACTTGTTGCTGGATTCCTACATGTGTTGAACCTTGTCGATGACTTTGGAAGGTGTCAATTCTGCCGGTCGAGTTAACTCGATCCAAACAGGTGACTTCAGACTGTCGTGATAAATGGAGAGTGGCACGCGACTGTCTTCTTTGGCTTCACATTGTCGTTACAGTGTGGGCAACAAAGAATCCCACAAATCGGTGATGAACCATTCCGCTTTCTCCAGTGGTAAGTCTGATTTAAAATCTTTAAACTTTATTGCGTACGTGTAAGGCCATCTTTATACAATTTCTGGAGGAGCATTTATCCTTCTTTGGAATGTGGCAATACTTTTAGTGTGATATTGGTGGTGGATTTAGGATGACGTAGACTCTCTCGGTTAGGTCTCAGATATGGAATATGTGTATTTAGGCTCAATCATCATCTTTAAAATTGCTAGCTTCAATTTGAATCAAGACTTCAGCTCCTGATTCTTACTTTCTTCTTCTTTCTCAATGATATGATTGTTTTGAGTAGATTTTAAATGTAGAGGGTGACTGTATATATAGGGGGAGTGTCTTCTCTCAGAGTATTCATTTCACTCTCAATCATTCAAGACAATGAAAGAGCCTACATATATTGAACTTCTTATCAATGCTTTTTGAGGCATTATATGAAGGTTTTCTTCATAGACGGCAACAGACTACACCCCTTTTTGTCACGATAAAAGTATAGACACTTGCAATATCTGTCAGAAGAAAAGACATTGGTAATCTGAATGTCCACAATGTCAAAGTAAGACGGGTGTCAGGAGAGATAAATGTCAGGATACCTGTTATCATTGTGTGGAGAAAGGACCTTGGTCAGGGTGCCCTAAGAAAAAGGACAACTGATAAATAAAAAAGAGGAGGTGAGGGCTTCCGAACATGAAGATATACCCTCCAAAAAGGAATAAGAACCCATACCAGTCAAGAAATATTTAAAAAAGAAGACAAAAAGAAAGTGAGGAAGAAGAGGACGAAAACGCTGTGAACGTGAAGAAATTCAGATGGAGAGTGTGAAAAGAAAATAAGGAGATGAACTTTTTTGGTGATGTGTTATGAAATTTCATTGTCACTTTTACAAAAGAATATATCAGAAAGAAAACGCAAATTACTCTTGGTTTCGATTTTTGATAATAATAATAAGGCCCTACATTCATGCACTCACACACATACACATCATGGGGATAAAAGAGATTTAAGTTTTACTTAATTTGGCAATCTTTGAGTAGTCACTCTTTTCGAGATAGGTGGGTGGCTCTGATAAGGACTGGTAAGTATTTTTTTTAACAAACTCAGTGATGGGAAGTAATGAGCTTTAACAGCCTTGCCATGACCAAGGCCTACTTCTGGGCCACTGCATTACCTTGAAAATATTTCTACTCTCTTGCCATATTTTGATTGTATGTTTGTGTATTTGTTAGTTGTCTGTGTCTATCTATATGACTATGTCTATATTGCGTTCGTCCCTGTACGACCCTTGACCCTATATAGGCCCTATACATTTTCATTGGACCCAGTACAGTCCCAATACATTTTAGCACTTTAAAGTTTGACCATATGCAGTACCATCATTTTCAGTTGACCCGATACAGCCCCTGAACATTTTCATCTGACCCTTAATATAGTCCCACCATTTTCAGTTGACCCAATACAGTCCCTATACATTTTCATTTGACTCTATACAGTCCCAATACATTTTGACCCTATAACGTTTGACCCAATAGTGCTGGGCCACTTTTTACCTTATATAATTCATAAGACCCTGTATCGCCCCCTACTACCACTCCAGTTTGAGCCAGAGTAAACCTCTTTTCGTAGGCTTTGTGAGGCATGACTGTCAATAGTTGGGTCCCTTCTACAATAAGAGACAGTGTACAAGCACCATGTCAAGAAGCTGAACCATTTTCATATATGCTACCTGAGGAAACTGACGAGAATAAGATGGCAGGACAGGATTTAAGCCAATGAGGTTGTCACATGGGCAGGCAGTTCAAGCATCTCTAATGTGCTGTTGAAATCAGAGGAGATGAGTGCACCATGTCCGCAGGGTGTTAAAAAAGTGACTACCAAGAAAGATCTTCTTGAAGGAAGGAAACAATCTCAGAGTTGTCAGAAGAAATGTTTCAACGATTTTTTCAAGCCATCCGTAAAACACTTCAAAAGTGTCCTTTTCTCATGGGAATATCTTGTGAAGGATAAATTCCACGTAGCTCAGTCTTATTCATATTAGAGCTATAGCCTCTGAACAGAAGAGAATTGCAAAGCTTAAGTGGCAGTTCCTGTCTTTGGCTAAACCATACATCTGAAATTTGTAATTGTTCATTTTTTGCGGAATTAATTGCACGTTTGTCAACTATAGCTGAATTTCAGTTATAAATAAATATATTATTTCCAAGCAAAAGAATGGCAGTGAGAAGGCTGATGGAATCGCAAGAAGATTTATAAAACCTTATATAGCCTCACTATTATTGTTCTAATAAAAACTTATTATATGCCTGATGAGGGTTATCGTTACAGTTAAAATGGTCATGTGTCAGATGAACAATGTTAAATGATATGTCACTTTCACTTGGACCACTTCTTAAGGTGTATGATGTCCTCTGTATATTTGACTAACGATAAAAATCAATCATTTAACTAATAATGAATAATAATAATAATAATAATAATAATAATAATAATAATAATTCCGATTTTATCTACTGACAACACTTTCTACAATTTGATCGGATTTAAGTGGTCACGTGATCATGATCAATAATGTTTTATACGTAAATCAATTGTGCGCACTACTTTTGGTTCCTTGTTTCCATGTAATTGTATGTGAAGTTTTATCTATGTCATTGCCTTACACCATAATAATAACAACAAGACCCCCAACCACGGAACCCTCAGATTTCCGATCAAATTTACAAACCCCAGATTAAAATTGCCCATTTGAAGTTAAATAAAATACCTTCCACATACCTTCCTGCACCTCAATACTCTCTCCTTATCCTGAAGAAGGCATACAGCAAGCTTTACAAGCCATTCTTCAGAATCTATTGCATTTCGCTTCAGTAACATGTTCCAGAAGCTGTTACAGGTCAGGGTCATCTGACAAGCAAGGGATCTCACTAAAATGGACATAAGTTTGCTTTTGAAAGATCAAAATGGTCCGAAAGCAGGAAGAACGAATGATATAACATGTGGCATATGCAAGCATAATGTTGAAAACAGGAACAGCCTGGTTTAAACATCATCAACCACTTTTTTAAATTAAAAAATCATCATAACAAACTTCTTAGATAACTGGCATGACCCACTGTTGCACTCTACCCTTTATTATAACATAAAAATCGACCAGTATTGGCTGATGAAAATGGGGGTATTTGTTCCGTCACAGTTAAGAGGCTAATGAAAGAAAACTTCAAGCTACCTGAAAGTGAATGCTTTTTAATGAAACCTGCTGATATGATAATAATAATGATGATGATGATGATGATGATAATAATAATAATAATAATAATACTAATAATAATAATAATAATAATAATAATAATAATAATAATAATGATAATAATAATAATAATAATAATAATAATAATAATAATAATAATATTGAGTTTATTTAAAGAGGGTAACACAATTAGCTAAGAACTTATCTACTTTGAGACCCTCATACAAGGGAAATATTTTTTAGCTGCATCTCTGAAGCCACTGGATATATTGGGTTTGGAAGAAGGAAATAGTGGGCATTTCTAATCTCAACTGGAATGCTATTTTAGAGCGGAGTTCCAGATTACTGGAAACTGTTTTTAAATAATAATGACAGAGAGTAAATTGGAATTATTAGGATTACCTAATCATTCATAAAGTTAACATAGAGTCATTTCGACTTTATTTACTTTGTCAATGATTATCTAAAATTTACACATTACAAATACCCAACCATGATCATTTAGTCCTGTATTGAATGTTTGACTAATAATGAATATTTATTGCTTTTCAGATGCACAGTCCATAACTTTGGTGAAGGACACAGTTTTGCCTCTGAAGACTTCTAGCTTTGAAATGTCCTGCATACTGTCAGTGCCATTCACCTCCAATGGAATTGCTTTGCTTAGGAATGGCATTTCTCTGGTCAGCTGTACACCAAGGGTTTGTTCCTTTGTAAGGGTACACATTTAAGCTAAACCAGACTGGTTTCTTTATGACCATCAGCAGCCTAGACAGAGACAGTCATGAAAGAAATTGGACTTGTTTATATGATGGGCGTACAACTAGTAATCCTGTAAATCTTATCGTGTACAGTAAGTAAATCATTGTATCTTGAAATTATATTTGTATACTACACTTGTGAATGGAAATTATTGTATATTAAAATAATACTTGTATGCAGTTTCTGTTAGGAAGATGTGGTGCTATAGCTTTTTACATTTCTAGTACAGTGTGAAAAGCAGGACAAGGCTATTTAGTTAATTTCCAGCTCATAGTATTCAAATTCAATATGTTGTATGCTAAGTAGATGTAATGAAGGCAATTAAGTTTGTATTAAAATTATATGAATTCAATACATAGTGATACCACAAGACCAAAACCTCACTAAGTCAATATCCTCTAACCAAACTTTTTTACCTGGTCTCTCAGGATTTCATTCTTGAAGGTTTCACTATAACTACCACACCCACATTATTGTAATTTTAGTGACTTCATTACTATGGGACATCAAGGGTCTAGATTTATGACATATTGTCATTAAAGTGGCATGGTTGTAGCTCTCAACATGCCTCTGCCAGAACAAGTTCATTCTTGCAAACTCCTGGCAGAAACATCTGCTCTTTTATGTGCCTAATTTGTCAGTGATTTGCAGAGTTATAGAAAGTCATATCAACATCAGGTTTGCAGCAGAAGATTTCCAGTGATGTTTACTTAGTCATAAATGAATAGGTTTTGCTCTGAAATCCAGTATGGCCTCCTTATTGGCCATCTTGAAAATCTTTTTATTGCCACTCCTTCTGAATGTGTGGTTATATCTTCATAGGGTTGTCACTAAAAGATTTGTTATGATGTCTCTTAAATGAAAATGGTGTCAGTCTAGTGTACAATATGACTTCCATGGAAGAGATCTTGTAATGTTGCCATTGCTACTCGTGCTGAATAGAAGGTCATATCATCGTGCTGTTTTGACAAGATGATTTAATAAGCAGTCGGGTTGATGCTAGATTTTTTATTTACCGTATGAAGTGGATGCCCAGCCAAATGACAGCGTCGACATCAGTAAGGTATAGAGGTTCAGTCCACTAGGGAACTTGGACAGTTGTTCACAATATGTGACATAGTCTGTAGAGCATCACAACTACAGGAAGAAACAGTTGTCTGATCCCATAGGACAATGCTGTTTGCACAACCTTGATCAGTGCGTAAACAGTTCATCTTGGTCCACAAATGTTGTGGAAGGTCGAAGCCAGAACGGCAGACAGATGGATCACCTGCAAGGGAGTGGTTTGCAACATCTGTTGAAGACCACTTGTCACTCCCTGCTGAACTTTCTGTCCTATCTTCCGGCAATAGACCTAACCAGACTGGATGTCTCAAAGCCAAGTGGCCTGCTGGATGTGATGTGATGTCCATGTGCAGTGGAAGTTTCTCACTGGCATAATCGTTAGCCAGCAGTTTTGTGGCTACTTCCTGGCGATAGAGATGTGAAGGAGTGTTGTAGGTTATCAGCAGCGATATTAAATGAGCAGAACCCATTGTTCGTGAGTTTATGTGCATTGTTGTGTTGATCTGGACATCAATTAGCTTGGTTTGGGACGATCAAGCCCAGACATGAGCACAATACTCAGCTGTTGAATAACAGAGGGCCAGTGCTGATGTTTTGAGTGTCTGAGCACTAGTGCCTCAGGTTGAGCCAGCCAGTTTGAGGTGTAGGTTGTTTTGAGTGCTCAGTTTTGCTGCAGTTTTCTTTAGGTGGTTAAAAAAGTAATCTGTCCAGAGTCACATCAAGGTATGTTGGTGTCGGAGCGTTTTTTATTTGCTGCTCATTAAGGAGAATGCAAAGCTTATGGTTTGTATTTGCATTGTTACGGAGGAAGACGCTGGAGACTGTCATTTTTGAACTTGGCTGAGGGCACCATTTCTTGACGAAGTCCGTAGTTTCCTCCAGGTCTTTGTTCAGTACTTCCTCAAGCACAGTAAATGAGTCTTGGTAGTGGCACCTACCTGGGATTCAGTGCAGAATTTGGTTTGCATGTTGGATCCTTTGCTATGCTAGATGCAAATGCTACCATTTGGACATATGTTATGGTCACAATGGCAGCCAGCTTGAAAATCTTGTTATTGCTATAATTTTAGGGAATGTACATATTGAAAGGTGTTTCACTAATTATCCTAAATAGATGGTCATATCAACATGGGGTTTGCCAAAAGTCTCCTAATGGTGTCTCGTTTTTTATACATGAAAATCATGCCATTCCTACGTTAAATAAGGCTGAAAAAGTAGCTTATGTTTGAAAATCTTAGCACTTATTATTGTCAGAAATGGTCTTATTTTGAATTCCTAAAAGTTCTTATTTGGACAGTAGAGCATGAGTCCATTTTTTATTCACCCTTAGTTGGCACAAGTTTTTGTATTGCTATTCCTTCTAAACAACTATTTGAGGATTTCCTTAAAACTTGACAGATGAATTCCTCTCAGGCACTATTTGGGACTAAATGAGAATCCTGACTCACAGACATTAAATATGGTCCCGATAGCATCCATCTTCAAATCTATTACACTGTTACTCTTGGTATGGTTTTTGAAATTATTAGGCTATTAGGTTGTTTGTGACATGTGAGCACGTTTAAGAAATAAATGTCACAAAGTTTATCTTCCACACTTTTCCTTTTGATATGTAAAGTTATCTAACATGTGATAAATATTTGCCTATTATTTGATAATCCACAGAGGGACCAAATTGACAAACATTATCATCACTAGGAACCTTAGTCCACCAACGTTGAATGTCAGGCTGCATCAAAGAAATAAGCTGCGTAACTTTAAAATGTTTGTCCAGTGTCCGGTAAAATTCAAACGACGACTGAAATTTCTCAAACAGGTTATATATTAGAAAACATATTATCGTGGTTTCACCCCTCCCCCGTTTTCTATGTGTACGTACATTATCAAGAAACCCTGCCATATGCATTTGATGTTTACTTGAAATTGAAATATGTATAATGTAAACCGGAGTTCAGTACATAACACCAGGAATATCTTTATTACCCATTTGTACGTGTACTGTACATAGATATTCCTGTTGTTATTGTACTAAATTCTGGTTTATATATCAAATATTTGTTGTTGTTTTTAAATTTGTATGTTTCATTAAAATAAAATTAAGAATATTTTGTTCATTCAAGATCTTTCATTCAAGGTTATTAGACACCAATTTACTTTTTAACAAAGACCTTTCTTTCTTGAAAGATCGTATGTAATTTCCTAGGCACAATGTTTCACAATATTTCACTGGCAGAGCCTGATTAGTGGTCCATGTTTATTTATTACACAGTTTACATGTTACAAAGTAAAAACAACAATATACTTTGTGGTTAGATTGCACTTGTGTAATGAAGAACGCTATTGATTTTGGGGCTAAAGGTCAAACATCAGGGTCATTACTGAAAGAAGACCAGTGTTTTCTGTACATTATAGAGCCTGATCCGACATTATTGATGGCTTGCACTTCGGGGAATTTTGGGGCAAAACATCAAAGGTCATGGTCACTGATCTGGAGAAACAAATGTTCTCTGCAAAAATTTTAATTTTTTGTTCATGTACAGCTGCAAGTGTTTGTGGCTAACTTGTATATTGTGTAAGAAGAAAGCCTTTTATTCAGAGGTCAAGTCAAGGTCTTTGTGATTGAAGGAAGATATTTGTTTTTCATAGTAACTTCATTTATGGATCATACAATTTGATCAAAGTTCGTGGAATGCTTGCACCCAAGGCATGGGAATGGCCCGTTTAAGATAGGCACAGTCCTTGTCTTTGTTACTGTCAGTAAAATCGGTTTTTCAGAATGACAGTAAGTCCGTTGACTTAACTTTATGGATGACTTGTACTTGGGTTAATAAGGAAACAAATGATTTAATGGTCTCGAGGTAAGAGATCACTCATAGTAATGGTTTCTAAGAGTTATATTCAAGATCAAATACTTTTAACAAAGGTCATGATCATTGAAACACAATGAAAAATCTTGCAAATCAGCCATACCCAACTAGTGCTTATTTACAGGATATCAAAGATGGAGAAGCCTTATAAAGTAATATTGTTACACTTTGGGTGATAAAGAAATATTTGGATTCTGAGGTTAATTTACTCTAAGACCAAACGTCTAGGTCAGCTATATGTGTTGAATACTCTTTAGAGTCAACCATACCAAACGTTTGCCTACATAGAGGGCTATTGAACATGTGTGTGTCTACAGTGTGCCGTTAGCTGTTGGTGAAACCGAAAAACAATTTTAAAATTTATATTTTCAACGAAGCACAAAGAACATACCGAAAATGCAAGCCAGATTATATTTTATTGCAACAGATATATTATTGAAGATTTTCATTAAATGATAGATTAGAAAATTGATAATATAGTTTTCCAAAGGGTCTTTTGACTTTTGCAAACAGGCATGACCCAGTGCTTTCTGCACGATCCTGATAGATAATTTGCTGGTTATTCATTACATTTCAAAATAAAGAGTAATGTACTCATTTGATAGAAAAAATTATTTGGAGTTGTGTATTTATGATATTCTATGTTGGTTTTTTTATTTATACAATAGGAATTTAAACACACTATTTGTCTTCTTTATAGCTTTGCCCACAAGAATCCGCTTTACACAGGAACCAAGTGAAAATGTTGATATCATCTCGACATCAGCCACATTCCAGTGTATTACAGATTGTTGTATAGCAGCAGGGGGGGCGAATCGGACATTTTGTCCAATCGTTATTTGGCTTAATTATTACTTTCTGCACTCAACGATCTAGTGTCGTCAGCGCCTGGTAAAAAAAAAACGACGACGTCGTTGGGGGATCGTCGCGTCGTCATTTGGTTTAATTAACACCTTCTGCGCGCCGATCCCCAGCGTCGTCAGCGTCCGGTAAGCACATCGACGACCGCGTCGATGTCATTGCCCCCTCTGCTGCTATGATCTTACAATGAAAATTATTTACAACTAACCGAATATTTGGTCAAGTCCGATACGATATCGTGTCCGAGGATCATGTAAATTTATCGTTACGAATCCATGTGGGGTCGACTGAGCATGACTAAAAAAGTTTCGAAAAACATTAAAGTCCATGTCACCGCCGCACCATGTCTGCCAAATATTTCGTAGCGTGTGTGTATCAACGCCGTTGAATACAGCAAGAATATTGCAGTTATCTCTGATTACTTTTGGAATCTGAGTGTATCGTTGAGTGACATATATCACGTCAGTGTTTTTATGCCTGCCTCTGGAAAATATCCTAGCTGGGTTCTTTTGATTGTCTAACATAACATCATCGTACACGACTAGATTGTTAACGTCGCCATCAATATCATCAATACCCGGTGCATCATTGATATCCGTAATAAACTCAATAACATTCTTTTTAGCGATCGCTGATGCATTCTCGTTGAAATCTTTCAACACCTCGTAGCATCGTTGATCATCTACGCTAGGAGCAACCAAATACAACTTATCCCACTTCATCCATCTCATTATTAAATTGAGTAACAATTGCGTCTTGCCGGATCCAGATGGTCCGATGATAATCATCCGGATCGAGTTTGGTAACGCTGCAACATGCTTAACTGGTTCTCTTGTTTTAGTCGCCGAAAAATCAATTATATTCATATCTCTATACATAAATTATGGATCTATATTGTGTGAAGTGTAGAGTGCGTACTGGCACAAATGATATGACAACCGTTACGACAAGAAATAACAGATCGGCGCTTACTGGTAAGTGTGTACAATGCGGTACAAAGAAATTTAGATTTATTTCTATTAGACCCGGAGATGTTTTAAAAAAAAGCGAGGAGGTGACATCGCAGCCAAATTGGCAAAACTCCCCGGAACACCGTGGGCAAAGTATCCAGGAGAAAAACACCTCCCAGGATATAACTACTGTGGCCCCGGAACACGATTAGATATTAGACTCGATGATCAAAATCAGCCCAAACCCGGTGAGTATCCAATAAACGCTATCGATAAGGCGTGTCATGCTCATGATGTTGCTTACAAAAGTAGCGATCTGCAACAGCGTCATATCGCGGATGTAAAATTAATTCACGCGCTAAATGCTATTCCTGATAAATCCGTCAAAGAAAAATTGGCCTCATGGTTGGTAAAATCGGCTATGAAAGGTAAATTAATGATTGGAAGCGGAGCTTCTCGCGCTGGTAATTAATAACAATCATCCAAGAAAAACGATGGATTCCATCTATTATTCTCCGAGAGGATACTGGAAGGGGAAGGCCGCAATTGGTAAGCTTGCAAGCGCTGCAAAGGTAACAAAGACCACTGCGGCTAATTGGTTATCCAAACAGGCTATATGGCAAATCTATCTACCACCGCCTAAACAAATCAACTTCTCGCGCTTTGATGTCAGCGTACCTAATGAAGTTCATCAGGCTGATATACTATTTCTGCCGCATGACAACGGTTACAAATACGCGCTAACCGTAGTTGATGTTGCGAGTCGATACAAACAAGCGGAACCGTTGAAAACAAAGTCAGCAACTGAAGTAGCCGATGCGTTTGAGCGGATTTATCGAAGAGGTCCTCTGCGCTGGCCAAATCTATTACAAGTTGATCCTGGTAGTGAATTTCGCGGCGCTGTTTTATCAACGCTGAAACATCATAGCGTCGCGATACGACGAGGTCATACTGCGCTACATCGTGATCAGGCAATTGTTGAACGATTCAATCGGACTCTCGCTGAACGGTTATTTGGATATCAATACGCGAAGGAATTCATCCAAGAAAAACGATCTCGTGAATGGGTCAAAAGGTTGCCAGGCGTAATTGCAGCGTTAAATAACGAGATTACCCGAGCAATCAACATGAAGCCCAGCGACGCGATTAAATACGAGTATATACCCGGAAAATTAAAAATAAATAGCGTTTCTAAGCCGATTCTCGGCGATGTCACTGTTAGATATCTATATGAACCAGGAGAGCTTGAAGGCGGTAAAAAAAGGGCTACCGATCCTATTTGGAGTGTTACCACACATAACATATCAACGATAACACGATCAACTGGTAGACCACCGATCTACAGACTGGATTCAACTGCTCCTCAGCGCGGATTTACACGCGAGCAACTACAAGTGATACCTAACGATACTCAATTGCCCCCACGTGGTCTTAACTAGCGCCGTTGCGTCTATTGCACTCAAGACATGTCAACCTCACATTGTTTTTAACATGACCGAGACTGTTATCGATTCTGTCCACGGTAAATTGGCGAGCGTCTTTATCCGAATAACGCCAGCGCATTACACAATTACAACTCGCGCAGTGATTATTCTGTTGTTGTCGTAATGCAATTATTAATTCGGCATCAATATCAAAACGCCGCTGTTTTTTTTTATCCTGTTGGCGGTAACCCGAGAGTTTTCTATCAATGACGCTTGCATCGATGGTGACTTTGTCGCCGGCTTCGTCAGTGACTCCGTCACCGGCTCCGTCAATAACAATTCTTCGAAGCTGATTTATCCTTCGTACTCTGGACACTGCAAGATAGACTAGATTTGACCATTCGATGCGATTATCAACCATCCAAACAATGGTGTCCGTGATGGTTAGTCCCTGCGAGGAATGTATTGTTGTTGCGTATCCTAGCGTCCACGGGGATTTATCAGCACGTAGCGCGTCCTCGACGACACCGATATCAACGAGCACGATATCATTCAGCACGAGAATTTGTTTTTTTGTTCCCGACGCTGTCGGGGCTGGAATTTCAACTTCAATGTTCTGCCGCCGTGTGTCCGCGGGTCTATAACACAACGGCACTGGACGCGTTGGAAACTTTTCCTTATGCAACGCAAACAACCTCCGCTGAAGTGTGTCTCTGACTATCTTTCTACTCGCTACAATCAAATCGTTTGGTCTCCATGTTTCCCAGAATTCATTCAACGGCGTTTCCGGAATCACCTCGCGAATTATTTCACACTGAACTCTATCCGGTTGTAATCTGATTAGTTTTTTAACCTCACGCAGTTGTTCATCAAGTGCTCGGTAATCAGTATCGGTTTCTTCATAATAGTCCACGAACCCGCTCAACCAATCATGTGGACCCTCGCCGACAAATGGTGGTGGTTGGCCATGGTCCCCACACATGATCACCGCTGTATTCGCGCGCAGCAACCACTCAAGAAACATTTGTAAAGTATCTAACGAAACAGTACATATCTCATCCCAGATGATAATGTCGGGAATAAATTTTTCACCCATTCGATCAGGAGTCCACTCGCCGCCGCTGTATCGAAAAAAGCTGTGATAAGTAACGGCGTCAACATTTCGTTGTTTTATTTCTCGCGCTAGTCTATGGGTCGGTGTAAGCACGATTATACTTGCCCGCGTTCGAAATAATTCAATTGCCCGAGTCGTCTTTCCTGACCCGCCACAGCCGCTTAAATAAACCGTCTTGTGTCTACAAATTGGATCAGAACACGGTGGTGCATTAGACCATTCCGATAATTTATCACCGCGTAAGTAATTGTTTTCAACGGTGACATCTGCTGACGGGGAATAATCGCGTCGTATTTCATTTTTAATTCTCCATGTACCCCAACTCTCGTCCGGACTAGTAAACTCGGCTACGTTTTTCTTGTACTTTACGTCTATATAAAATGAATCAACGGCTACTCTAACCGCGGTGTCAGGAAATCTATTTATCATCGAGAATAAATTAATAGCGGCATAACCCAGCATAGACGCCCTCAAATGCGGGTATGCCGGGCTGTCTCCATCGCTGTAGGTAACAACTGTACCCAACTTTGTTCCATTGGACAAGAAAGCTGTTTTGCAGTTCACGTATCTATTTTTCGCCACTGCGTCCTTGATTACGAAATCATATTCTGCGTCATCTATAATCAGCCGTGAGCAATATCGTTTGTAATCGCAGTTTTTTCCACCTTGTGTAAACTTACCAATTATTCTTCTACCGAGATCTTTTGCCTCGCGGTTTCGTTGGTTAAATATCCTCCTGGACCATTCGATGATATATTCCTCGTCGGCATCAATGTTTTTTCTGGACTCGTCAATTATGCTGTCTAGACGCTCCGGTTCTGGTAACCAGACTTCAGTCTGCGCCCGGTATGATATAATCGCGTCACTGACAATCAACGAAACTAGCATGCTACAATCAATCATATACCGTAGCAGCGCTATTGGCAGCCACTTCTTTTCAGCCATGTGTCTACCGATCCAAATATAGCAACAGCGATGGAGTCCTGCCGCGAATTCAAATGATACTATGCGAGCGAATCCGGTTAAATCAAAATCAGGCAGTGGTCCATTAATAGCAACACGAGTCATTTCATGACTGGGATGTCCAAATCGTTTGAAATACTCAGCGGCGGATCCATACCCGAGAAAACTCGCTGGATAACAGGCAACCATATCAACGGAAATCATAGCGTCGCGGTTGTATCTAGTGTTCCATAGTCCACCGTGATAGTATTCCAAACAACTGGATTGTACATCCGGTAGAAATTCCTTGCGTGTTGGTCTCCACGCATTTTTCCTTGCTGCAACATGAGCCGCAACCGATGGAATTGTAAAACAATTTGTTAGCAGTTGTTCATCATGCTCTTCAAATTCCATGGCGGTTTTTTTCATCCTGTTGTGAAACGCTTCAGTGCGATATAATTCACCGTTTGGTCTTACAAACTGATCAAAGGTATCCGCATCGTTTTCAGCGCTGCGAAGTAACCACACTGATACAGGGTCGTTTTTACACAAGTAGGCAATAGCATCAAATAGTTTCCTCTCCGCGAGAAACCCATCCCTGGAGAATTCTTCTCCTAGGAATTCTTCGGGTATATACTTTACTGTTCTATCCCGTGGAAATATTGTGATCGCGGGCGTCCATGCGTGTTCGTTATGATCGATAATTTTGATTGGGGCTCCCTTTGATTTGTACTTTGATTCGTGTAATACTTCACCGGTTATCGTTGTAACGGTTATTGGAAATCTCAGCGATGTTTCTAATCTCGCTATGTCGCTGATGGTCGCTCCACGCTCTTTTACGGTTAGTTCCCACTGGTTGATTTTGCTACGTCGTAAATCAGTCAATTTGTTTCCTCGACATGCATTTGTAAAATGCTCTATTATTCGTTCTGCTACACAATTTATCCCAGTTGACTGTTTCATCGGTTTCAGTTTTCCGATATCAGGTTTCTTATTTAACGGGTATATTCCATAAACAACTGCTGTTTCAGGATACGCTCGTTCATAGTATGGTCTGTCAACTCCGGTTAACAGCCCCGGCTTGGAGTCGCGGCTGACAGTGACTGTTTTCATGTCGCTGAGAACTGGTTCAAATTTATCACGTATGATCCAATCGCCTGATTCCACCCGGACAATAAATTTTACTCTGAAGAAATACCTTTTACCGTCAAGTTGTGATATTATCATTGCTGCGCGGTTGTCGTTCATGGTAGCATCAACAATGCCATCAATTCAAAATGTTGACCAACTGTGAGATGAGCCATCACGCTTGAATTCATTAATACAATCGCGTATTTTACTCAACAGGGTTTTATCGTTTATTAACGCTTTTGGTGTGTCCTTGAGGACTCTATCGAGATTGAATTTAATATTTTTCCGGGGCTTAATTGCTGCTAATCTCTCGAACTCATCCATATAATTAAAACAAGTATTTAAATGAAAGAATATAGTATAATGAATCACTGCAAATGGTTGATGATTGGGTCGACAACCCCGTGCAATAAATCATGTAGAGGTGAATTCTGCGGGTATCATTTACAAAGCGTTCGTAATGGTTCTCTTGGCCCCCTCCCGTGCTTGGTTTGCCACGTCGGTGTAAGAGGAAAATCGCAGTTGTGTATCAATTGTGGCGGAAAGCGATACAGGGAACTAAAACGCTATTATGACAAGCGAATTAAAAACGCCGTCATTGACCCCACCGCCGATTTCGTCATTAAAACCCCCCAAGACTACGTTGAAAGATTCATAATTAAACCAAATAATAAATTAGACAAGTAGTATTATTATACAAATGGACCAAGAATTTCAGCCGCATCCCCTGGTCGTCAATTACGAGGCATCTCGCGACGGCATTGTTAGAAATCGTAGACTGAAGAAGCCGGTTGGTACCGTAAGTAATCAGGGGTATTTGATGTTTGGGGCCGGAAAAAAGAAGTATTATGTTCACAGGATTGTATTTGAAGCATTCAACGGATTAATCGAAAATGGACTTGTCATTGATCATATTAATAATAATAAGACTGATAATTCTCTTGCAAACTTGCAAGCTATCTCGCAAAGTCAGAATACCAAAAAAGGCCAAACCGGTAAATACCCAAAGAAAGCAAAACCCGTAAAGTCATTTGATACAACAACTCACGAGGAAAAAATATTTCAGTCGATGAATGAGGCAGGAAAATATTTTGACATTTATATCGCCTCAATACGATTTGTTGCAGAAGGAATACAGAATTCAGCGATCTCAAAAAAGACCGGACATAGAATTCGATTTTCATATATAACAGAAATCAGCGAGTGATGAAGTCACCGGCGCCTATGGCGCTGACGAGGTCACGTCTAACGAATTATTAAACACCTTCGGAATTGATACACGGGGTTTCATTTTTCTTTTTATTTAAAAACAAGATGTTTTATAAGAATAATGAATATCGAAGACATCAATAATATATTAGCCGAGATTTCAAAATTAAAAAATCAAGGAATTGAATTATCTGATGGTCTCGACAGTGAAAAAATTTTATCCGATTATGAGATTATTAACGAACAGTCGAAACGGGGGCGTTTTACCCTGGCCCGCGAGTATTTTTTCATAAAACGATTACAACATACGATCAATGAAAACTTGTACCACAATGACGCAAATGCATTCATTGGACTATTCACTGCCGTTGAAATAATACGAAAAAAACTCGGACGTGTTTATGAACGACGCCGGGAGATTTCTAGTAAGATCAAAAACATTAGAAGGATTATAGACGAAAACTCCGGCGAGAAATTAGAAATTGCTTCGCAATTGCAATAATGGTAGGTAAATCACTCACTACTCGGCTAGCCAGAGAGCGGCTAGCGGCGCTTAAAAAGTTCATACCGTTACGGGACAGGGTCCGAGAACAACTTCAAACGCGGCAGCAACTACAAACCGATTTTACTGTTGGAAGCGAACAACTCTTTGCCCCGGTAACTAAAGCGACCAAAGATGTTACGGCGGCAACTGTACCCGTCCTCGATGCGCTTGAAAAGATAGCGGCAGAGACAAAACAAACAAAAAAGTCTTTAGAAACACTCCCTGCGAAAATAGCGGCTGCTACAACACGGAGGCCACCACCACTCGCTATAACCGAACCACAAGAACCTTATGTTACAATGGCCGACGAGGAAGAACTAGGTGCTACTGCGAAAGAACCAGAAGAAGAAATACCGGAAGAAGAAATACCGGAAGAAGAAATACCGGAAGAAAAAGAGGGGAATATACCCCGTATTGTACTCAAGAAGAGCACAATAGATCAAATTAGAGGCTTCAGCAACAGGGAAGAATTAATTAATTTTGCTGCCAACAATTTTGCTAAGAGCATACGAGATAAGAAGCATATCAATAGCGGTTACGAGAAAAATATAAAGTCGTTAAAAGACTGGGCAAGAATAGTGTATTTAGCGAGTAAACATAAAGATGCATTACCACATCGTAGTAAATCCGATTACGACGCATTCCACAAGGAAGTTAAGAGTATAACACCAAAAAAAGGAAAAGGATACTCTGTTGGTAAAGAATCCTACGGCGTTACCTGTCCTGGTAGTGTTCTCAGTGATATATCACGGCTAGAGGTACTAATTGGAGGAAAACGAGCCGGAAATAACTCTCCGGAAATAATCAATGAGGCCGCTGATATTTGCAAGCGTTTATTTGCAGGCGGTATTATGGACATTAATGCATATCGAACGCTCATAGACGAACTCGTGGATGATTAATTGGAAAACCGGTGTTTTTATAATAAAGATGATCATACACTACAACCACAATAAACCAGTACTCGTCTACGTGGTAAACTCGCGATTGCCTGTTTACCGCGCGTACTATGGAGATGGTCTCGGTAGCACCATTGCGGGGTTATTTACAAGAATGGCTCCAAAAGTAGCGCCGTTAGCCAAACAATTAGGAATGAAGGCTATTGATGTTATTCGTGATAAGGGAATCAGCGCTATTGGAGACGTTGCCGGAAAGGCGCTTTCAGCCGCGCGGGACAAACTAATGTCGTTGGTGAGGAGAAAAAAGCAAAAACCACCGGTGATGCCATCAACGACAGTGATGCCTGCGAATGTCAGTAAAGTGATAAATAACGCCGTGGAAGAAAAACTAGCGTCGTTGGTAAACAATAATCAAGATGACATCGCAAACATAATAGCGGGAAGTGGTTTAAAACCACGACGATGATTTAGATGCATCAGCGTATTATTAAATAAAATGTTTAAACGAACAGCTGACCCGGCGTTTGATATGGACGCACCAGTGCACAAGGATGATTCTGTCCGTAATTATCAATTTTATTCCTATCATGCAGTACAACCCGACATACGATCGCGAATTGAACTTCAAGTCCATGATACCAGTAAATATTTTTTACCGTGTGAAGCGTTTATTGAAATCGAAGGAGAACTTGTAACAGAGGCCGATACTCCTGCTGTACCAGCACCGTATCCAGATGGTACCAAAGTTGGCTTAGTCAATAACGGCGTAATGGCGCTGTTTGAGAGCGCAAAATATCTCATTGACGGGCGAGAGATCGAGTCTATAGAACGCGATGTTGATGTTGCTACAACAATAATCGGGCTAGCAAGATATTCAGACGATTATACAAGATCAGCGGGTCCATCTATGATGTTTGCAAAGGATACTAGAAACACTGCTGGAAACTCGCAATTTGTGGTAAGACGACCAAGAAATAATGCTAATAACAATGATGCTGATGTTGAGAATATGATTATAAACAGCGATCCTAATTTTAACATCGGAGCTGCAACACGCATATCAATGTTAACAGGGGCGCGTAGATCTTTCTCATGCGCGATTCCACTGCATCATATATTTGGATTTTGTAGGAACGTGCGAAAAGTTATCTACGGAGCAAAGCATACCGTGGTGCTTGTGCGAAAAGGTGATGATAGAAATGCAATTTGGAGAATTCCAGCGGATCCTGCAAATCCAAATAATGACCCTGGTAAAGTCGTTTTAACTAAAATATTATTGTGGATGCCAGTAATGACTCCATCCATTACCACAGAGGCACGATTGCTATCCTTCATGGAGCAGGGAGGAAAATCATTACTAAGTTGGCTAACAACAACAACAGATACTAAGCAATCAAATATCAATGGTATATTCACATGGAACCTGGCATCACAACAAGGCATTTCGGCTCCGCGTCATATATTTGTTGCGTTGCAGGATATGACGAGAGTTGATAATCAATTATTCAGCCATATGATATTTGATCGATTAGGCGTTACTGACGTCTCGCTGAGAATAAACGGCCAGCAGGAACCATCCGAGGATATACAACTTAATTACGGTCAAAACCATGTCGCACGTGTGTACCATCGGTTGCTGTCATATATGAGTCGTGATCAAAACGTCGACACTGGTTTGCAAATATCACAATATGATTTCAAAGAACTATATCCGATCTATTACTTTTCGCTGGAACATCTTGATTTAACAAGACAGTCCGTCGTTGATATACACTTCCGAGCTAATGTAACTCGCGGCGTTATTGCTAATTATAGAGCTATTGCTGTCATCCTCAGCGATAAATCAATGCTGCTAGAAGGTGCTGGCGGACGAATGAGAATCGTTGATGCGCCAGTGGAAAACATGTAATTGAAAGCACAAAACGCGTTTACAATAAAATGTCGTATAGTGTCGTCAGTGTAGAGTTGACTGATGGTCAAGTCAAGAAATTACGATCAAAGTCGGCTAAACAATGCGGAACCACAATAACGCTGAAGCCGTCACAGATGGCAGGTGGTAATCATAAGATATCGTTGACGGCGCGTCAAATAAAACATTTCAATAATGCGATGAAGAACAGAAAGGGTGTTCAGGTAGATTTCTCGGCCGCAGCGATCAAAGACATGGAAAAGACCGGTGGGATATTTCCGCTGTTAGCCGCGATTCCAGCGTTGATTGCCGCGGCCGCACCAGCAGTGGCTAAGGCGGCGGCGTTAGGAGCCGTTGGTACCGCGGCGGGAATGGCATTAAAGAAGGCAACCGGGAAAGGCTACAAAAAAAAACGACCCGTGGCCGGAAAGGGTCTAAGACTACCGGGAACCCCGTATTCATGGTACTCGGGAAAGGGTCTAAGACTACCGGGAACCGTTTATTAACTCGGGAGTCAATGACTCCTGAGTCTATGACTCCAATGTCTAATTTTGATTTAATAGACGCCGCAAACGCGCTAGCGATAAAAAACTTCAGAGGTGTTTTTATGAGGGATCAATTACCGGCGGCACCAAGGAATATTGAAACCGGCATAATTAACCTCGATGGGTCCTCCGGAGCGGGAACTCATTGGGTTGCATACGCGATTGATCCGCGTGCGATCGTCTATTTTGATTCATACGGGTTAGCCCCGCCGAAAGAGTTCATGCGGTATATCCGGGTGTGTTCAGCCCGGGCGTGTTCGGCCCGGGTTTTTTATTCCACGCTGCCAACACAGCGATTAAGCGACCCACCGATATGTGGCCGCGAGGTATTGAACGTACTTGCGGCGATTTCATCATCGCGAAAACCACCTCATGTGGTTGTAAACGAATACACTAGTGGGGTCGTAGAAGCTCAACGGATTTTAGAGAATAACATTTACAATAATAATGATTGATATCTGGGGACGACCGGTTTCGGCGCTGAAAAAGCCCACGGAAACGCCCGCCACCGATGACATAAAAAAACTAATTGAGGATGAAATCGCTGATACGTTGAACTTAACCAGTGTTGACCCAGATGAAATAGTTGTATTTCAAGACCGCCAGGGTAAATTGAAATCCAGTAATGTGTCGCTGGATGACGTTTTAATACGACAGCGTGATACCGCCGAGGACACTATCGCGCTGTATACCAGCGACGGACGACTCAAACCGGGTGAATCCATCTTGACGATAAATGGAAAAATAAGTACACTTGGCGACAATTATATAACCATGTCAAATTCGTTAAAGGGTTTACGTAGTGAAATTAAATTATATGAAGAACGGATCGTGTTGACGCTAACGCATTTCGACGATGTGCAACACATTGTCAATAGTTTTTTTCGGGGACCCCCGACGGCAACCGAACCAAATCTTGCAACAATAACAAATGCTATTTCGGAACTTATGGCGCTGTCGGCCAATTTACCACCGTTGCGAAAAAATGTTAACAGGATCGATGACAACTTTGATAAATTCTTTGGTAAAAAAAATACCAAGCCGGATGAGATTACAATAACTATAAATGATATCACTGCGTATGGACAGAGAATAGAAACAATCAAAACTGATGTTGCAACGAACAAAAGGAGTGTAGACGTGCATGAACGGGAAATAGGAATAATCGGCGCTAATGTTGCAACGATCATAAATAATGTAGACTCGCATGGACGGAAAATAGAAACAATCAAAACTGATGTTACAACGATCATAAATAATATGAGCGCGCATACACAGGAAATAGGAACAATCAAAACTGATATTGAAGCGAACAAAAAGGGTGTGGACGCGCATACACAGGAAATAGGAACAATCAAAACTGATGTTGAAGCGAACAAAAAAAATGTAGACGCGTATTGGCGGGGAATAGGATTAATTAAAACTGATGTTGCAGCGAATAAAAAAGGTATGGACGTGCATACATATGAAATAGAAACAATCAAACTTGATGTTGCAGCGAACAAAAAAAGTATGACCGAGAATACACGGGAAATAGAAATAATCAAAACTAATGTTGCAGCGAACAAGAATAATATAGACGCGAGTTGGCGGGGAGTAGGAATAGTTATAACTGATGTTGAAGCGATTAAAGACAGACTACCGAGAATGGCAGAGCAACTCGAAAAAATAAAAACCCCTCATGAGAACATCATCAACACAGTATACACAATTCGGCATGGATCATTCGATTGGACTCTTACACAGAATACAGTAAATATCACCGCAACTGTTAAGGGCATTTATCGACTGACACTGGTTTCAATGATGCAGTTTAATATATTATCGTCGAGTTCATCCGGGTTTAACAATACAATATCAACAATTATAGACAAGGACGCAACTGAACCGTTTACAATTTATGCCGTTGATAGAAATTTAACCAGGGCAAACATTACATGGTATGTGGAATTTGTAGCGAATCTAAGTAATTAAAAACACTAGCTCTTTTAAAATAAAAATGACCACCAAGGAAATTGAATCAGAGGTATCACCGACGTCACATCAATATCGATTCGATACCGCAAAAGAATTTTCCGCGAACTTGAAAACGCTTTCCGAACAATACCGTGCAAAAATAAAAAAATACCGTCGTAAAATAACCGCCATCGACGCGGTCGTGTACTCGGTATCGGGTATAGTAGCTGGCGCCGGTGTTATTTTATCCACGGTGACCACGATAACCCCGATCGCTGTTCCAATCGCTGTCTCCGCGATGACAACAGTTGCTGGAGTTGCCAACGCAATCACTAGGAAGATATCATCGTGTTTTCAGAAAAAACTCAACGAGTATACAGTAAAACATCAAATAGTATCCGACGCATACTCGAAATTATCCGGGTTGATCTCGTTATCGATTGATAATTTGTTCGTATCCGATGTTGAATTCTCCACGATGGTCCAGTTATATAGCTCCGCGATGTCAAAAATCGAGGATTTTCAACTGGAAGCCGAAACCACCTGGTTGTTAAAATTAGACACTAAAAACAACGAATAATAATAATGTCGCTGAACCCCGAAGGGTTTCAATTACTTCAGCGGATCGCGGAGAACACCACTCCGGTACAAACAAATATGATATCGATAACGTCAACGAAACCCGAATTTAGTGTGAACTTCCCATCGCCGGTTCCAGTGAAGGAAATAGCGCTGGCAAAATTGCGAGTATATCACAGTTGGCCTAATATCCGAGCGGACGCATTTAACGGACAACAACCTAATAACTCGCTGGTTTTTGCACGGACAAATAAACCCGATGGAACCCCAAACTGGGAGGAGGTTACAATACCAACTGGGTCATACCAAATAGAACAAATCAATAAAGAATTTCAACGCAGGATAAAATCAATCACAGGAAAGGAATCAAAAATAGCTATTACGGTTCATGAACCGACGTTATCGTCGACGATTGAAATAAGCACACCGGGGTATATGGTTGATATTTATAACAGTTCAATAAGAACCATACTAGGATGGCCTGAGAATCCACCCGCTGACACCCCCCCATCAACTATCCTCAGACACGATAACGGAGATGGTGGTAGGCATATTGCTCCATACAACGTAAATATTGCATCGGTGATAGCGATTAATCTAGTGTGTGATGCTATCGAAGGAAGTTACCAGGTGGATACCAAGCAATCAAATCAGGCTCAACAGGGATATATCCTTTATTCATTTTCACCAACAGCCCCTCCGGGATTTTTAATCGTTGAGAGTCCGATTAATCCGGTCTATATGCGATGCCATGATCGGTTTTTAACGAGAATTAATTTTAGAATTACCGATCAGTCAAATAACCTAATTGATCTGCAAGAGGAGGAGTTAGTGATCACTCTGTTTGTAAGATCATTGTAAATAACCACTTAGCAGCAGAGGGGGCAATGACATCGACGCGGTCGTCGATGTGCTTACCGGACGCTGACGACGCTGGGGATCGGCGCGCAGAAGGTGTTAATTAAACCAAATGACGACGCGACGATCCCCCAACGACGTCGTCGTTTTTTTTTTACCAGGCGCTGACGACACTAGATCGTTGAGTGCAGAAAGTAATAATTAAGCCAAATAACGATTGGACAAAATGTCCGATTCGCCCCCCCTGCTGCTTGTATTTACCCAGATCCTGTCATACAGTGGATGTATGAGGTATGTTATGACATTAAGTTCTCACTGTATTGTTATTGGTTCATACAAGTACATGTTCTGTTAATAATTCCCATCTGTTTTGAATTAAACCATGCAAGTTAAATATTCTAGAAAGATTTTCAGCACACTCAGTTGTATGCTAAGCCTGGTACCCTCAATCATTTGCAATACTCACTTTATTGTCAAAAGCAGATGGCAGTATTCATATCTCCCTCTATCCTGCCATTTGTCGGTGTATCCACATTTCTATATATTTTGCCATCCATCATCAATCCACATTTCCATCTGTACTGCCATCCATCATCTATCTACACTCAGGGTTCACATGGTCATTAAAAGTCATTGAAAGTCATTGAGAAACGAACATCTCAATTAAAAGCCCCGAAAGTCATTGATATTTCACTTAGGTCATTGAAAGTCATCAAATTGTAGAGTTTTTGCTTAAGGGCTGTTCCATTAAAACATATGGGACCTGGGGATGGCACTTTTAAAAACATATATGCCAGTGTGGTTTGGATTCAAAATTGCTTTTGTCCCAAGTTGTTTATTCAATTTGTGATGTGCGCTGCGAAAAGAACCCAATGTAACCATATTGTGGCCGTAATGGCGGTGAAACATGTTTTTGACAAGGGAAGAAGTCGCTATTTGGTTGAGAAAGCAAAGCATGAAGAAGTAATTGACAGCCTTAGAGGTAAGTTCTGTTATTTTTACAGCAATCTAATCTTAACGTGTTTAAAGATTTTGTGAAATTCCGTTTATTCAGTCGTTACAAACATTGTTGTCATAGACTCGTTTTTGTCAGTCAAAAGTTATTGTAACACGTACTTGACTTCATCCAATTAACTCAAGATGACAGAAACACACAGAATCGGCAAGGGGAATATTTCATGTTACCTTGTGTTAATTGATTGAAGGGGCAGAAATAAAATTTTGTGTGCAATGAAGTCTCCATTCGAGATTTCAACTCCAACATGTAATCAATCCAAGTCCAATTCCAATAGATAATTCCAATATTTTAGAATACAGCTTCACAAAAGTTGACTATTTAATGGTTATTATAGGACAGATCTGATTGATGGCACTTTAAAGTTGGAATGGAAGAAGTGCAGAGCATAATACCATTGGTATTATTGTTGTATGTTTGTAAGAAATATCTTTTGTGACACTTTAAATCAACTAGTTTAATGGATTTAGTTGCCTTTTGTTTTTTAATTATGTAACAGTTTAAAATTAACCTTGGAATTATTGTAATAAATGGCAATATATGGGAAGGAAGTTAAAGTTATTGGACAAGAATTAAGACAATTATCTTGAAATCAATGAGTTGGTGAGTAATAGATCATTATTCACTCAATCATCTAGTTATTTCTGCATAGAAATGAAGCTGTCCATACCTAATAATCCCATGAAATGTTGCTGGTCACGAGGCTGATCAGAACAATGGTTGAAAGGAAGTGTACAATTTGGGATAAAATTAAAGAAGAAAACATAAAATATTAACAGCGTAATTTACAACTTCGGAATAAAAGCTTTGCAGTCATCGGTTTTGTGCATTCCGGAGCACAAATTTCCACGAATTGGGTTGCAACTTTGCAGAGGCATTGTGTGCAGATAGTTTTCAACTTTTGCAAGTTTTCACTGAACTTCATTTTCAAGACAATGGAGGCTGTGAACCACTCAAGGCAGATCCCAGAGGGGACAGGCCTAATGAGTGAAATACTCAGAAATTGTTAAAAACGCAAACGAAACATCACAGATGATGTAAGTACGGTTTACGGAACGATTTTGATGAGAAACGATGTGATGTTGATGTTGCAATGCTACTTATGCCAGATACAGATTCCGCCAAGGTCAATGCAAATTTGATGATTATTTGTTTGCGGCGTTGGAAAGTTTTGTGCTGGAACACCAAAAAGCGGACCCAAATGTGAATGATAAATTAGGTGTAGTTCTCAGTAAATGACTTCGTTCAGTGTTAAAGATTAAACCGTTGCAGAAAAATAATATCTCAGACCAGGAAATTGTGACAATTTAAAGGTGCCCAGAGTTAATATTGAGGTCTGGAATGCAATGTCAAAACAGGCATGGAGTTTTGATATATTACTGCAAAATTTGCAAACTCAGTTGGGGTAAGTGTTGGTCCCTACCTTAAGGGCAATGGAATTGTTTAAGAAGCATATAAACAATTTTCGAGAATTACTGCTGGATTCAGTTAGGGATGTTTTGGTGTACACTTTTAAAATGTCATCATTTCTGTTCAACGACTTAAGTTTTAAATGTGAACTCATAAAACCTGAGATAATCGATCATTATCAGCCCATCTGTGATGCGTTGAATCTATTCACAAACTGGCTTTTTGAAGATAACCTGACTGGGAAGGTAACTAAACTAAAGGAATCCCAGAAGGATGGAACTCAGCTGCTCGGAAAAAAGCAATAGGAAGCAGCAAAACGACAAGTGGCCTCAAATTTGAAAAGCAATATGTCTTTTTTAGGACCGTCCTATTCACGGGCCGGACACATGAATTATAAGGGGAAGCCCAATCATCACTGGAGGTAGGGGTTAAAAAAACTTAGTAAACAATGAACTGGGATTCTCAAACATTGGAAAGATCAATAAAATCTTCCCAAGCTATTAGTACTCAGATTCATGTAAGTACATACGCCTGATAATTTTGTTGCTGGGGACATTTCAGACTGATTTGAAGAATGACAGAATATTACTTCTGATCCTTGGATTCTGAGTACTGTGAAATGTTGTGAAATAGAGTTTGAACAGCGACCGGTGGAAACATATACCAACCCAAATTAAATTCTCAATTACTGAAAAGAGACAGATAAACGCTGAAATTAAACATTTTCTTGCAAAAGGTGTCATTTGTAAAGTTAATTCAAGACCTAGACAATATGTTTCAAATATTTTCATTTGACCTAAACAAATATGGGTCTGTGAGACTTATTTTGAAGTTAAAACAATTCAATACAAATGATGAGAAGATTTATTTTAAAATAGAAACTTTGAAAACAGCTGTTCATACAATGAGAAAAAATTGTTTCTTTGCACCTGTTGACTTGAAGGATGACTACTATTATGTTCCTGTGGCTCAGATACATAGGAAGCATTTACGCTTTCTGTGGTTTGAGAATCTAGATGAATTTAGCTGTTTCCCAAATAGTTTGGTATCCGCACCATGCGCTTTCACCAAGCTACTGAAGCCAGTTTTTGCATCATTGAGATATAAAAGGGTCACAAAGGCATACATTGACGATAATTGTTTGCTGGGGGAATCTTATCATCAGTGTAGTCAAAATTTGAAGGAAACAGTTTGTACTTTTGATGGATTGGGCTTATTTTTATTGGTGGTGGTCATAACCATGCAATTATTTATTAACAATTGGTCGGTTGTGGCTTGTATACAATTAGATGATTATTACAACTTTCTGCATAGTATCCAGTAATCTCATTTTCTCAAAATATTTAAGCACAGTAATACCATAGTTGCAAGTTGAATTAAACATTGTTGACTTTATGTTTAGATTTTGCTATGTGCATGTCAAGTTGCTAAACATTTGGAAAATACACCAATTTTTGTTATGTTTATCAGCTCCAAAATATACATAGCATATTACATAAATGCTGCTTTACACTCCACGCCTATTTTTATTCACTTGAAAATTTTCATAATGAATTCACTAGTTGTCATTTGTGAGTTCAAACGTGTTAGTATCACAGAATTAGGCAAAGAAATAACTTGGTTTTGTCTTAAAACAAGTCGACTATTTCTCGTTGTACATCTCGTTCCACCCTGACTTGTACTCACTCTCTTATGGATTTAAGTAAGACCAATTTCTAAAAACCACACTGGTCGTTTTTGGATCACGTCCAGGAGTATACACTCTCCATTGTTCTCCAGCCATAGGGGTAAGTGTTAAATTTACATTTTTATTTGATATGTGAAGCTTATTCGGTTTGTAATGTCTTATCGCGTAATAATGTGTTTATTACAACGTAGATTTAAAGTATTATCATATATCTAGAGATTATACAGCAACTATTATTATGTCCAATTTGGTTTTATTGTAGCTGATTCCGACTGTGTTTGTAGCTGACTGTCATGGTAGCTGACCGTGTTTGTAGCTGTGATTGTGTCTAAGAAATGTGATTGTCAATGTGACTGTGAATATGACTAGGGCAGTCTAAAGCTTTCCGAAGCCGTCTAAAGTTGCTTGGAGCTATCTGGAGTTTCCAGAACAATTAATGCTACGTGCTGTCGATACGTATGTACGTATGTACGTATGTCTGTGCCATGGACGTAGACGTAGCAAAAATTGAAAAAGTGCTGCATGCTGTCTGTACTTATAACGTATGACTGTACTCGTAGTGGATTCATAAAGGGTGTGAGCGGTCGATAAGAGTGTAATAAGAGACCAACCCAAGGAATCGTGCGACTGTACAAGGGGTCTAGCATACATTTGAATCAATGGTTGTTCCATTGCATTTTTTTTGTTTATATTCATAAGATTATCGTGAATCTTAGTTGTGTTAAGATTATTGTGAATCTTAGTTGTGATAAGATTATTGTGAATCTTAGCTGTAAGATTAGTATGAATCTTAATATAATTTGTGTTCGAGATTATGTGAATCTCTTATTGTGTAAAATACTGTTTGAGGTGTATGTGCAGTTCATGAGGGTTCTTGGATCTGTACCTCATTTCGATTTAATATTTATTTTGTTTATTTCCGATGTGTGAATGTTGTGTAGAGTGATTTGAGTAAACCGTATGTTGAGAGCGTGAGAGAATCATTGTATTTTACATCATATATTTATCATTATTAATTCATTCATAAATTTCCATCTTTCCCACATTGTGTTTATCTTATTCATTTAGTCCAAAAACCCACTCGGTTGCAATTCCGCGACAGTTAGTTTCAATGTAAATCTTTGTTGGCTCTGGAATAAACGTTGTTTCGTTGAGGACTGTTTATTTTGTATGTACACGTTGAAGGGGTGGAGTTTGAATATGTGTGGGTGGGGGTAAGACCAAGTAGTACATACACACCTAATAACGAAAACTGTATTAAAGTTACAATAATGCATATTTGCCATAGCCTACAACAAATAAATGATAATATTTGCACACTTTCCAATTTGTTTGTAGCTCCATACCAATGTTAAAATTGAAAAGCATCAATAAAATAAGTCAAAAATAAGTGCAGTACATCATTTTCAATTGGTTTTTGAGAGGGCGGTCAACCGTTCAGTGTACTGCAGGTTTGATCATTGCCATACAAGTTATGCGAAAAGGTTGAGAAGTGGTAGATATTTTGGACAGTACATATATACCTGATAAGTTAATTGTAAGGAACTAGATTAGCCTCTGTGCCCTTTCCTGGTTTCCAGAATGGATCATGCATGGCAGTCAGAACTGTTTCAACTGCATCAAGTATTTGCAAAGTCCAGTTTTAATATTTTTAGAAATAATGGACAAATAAAAATGAACCTACCAAAATTTATGAAATTAGTGATGTTATCAAACAAAGTAAATAATCAAATATCTTGCTAGAAAACAGGGACTTGATCATGCCAATATGGAGAGAGTGTTACTAAAGAAACTCCTGTTTGGCTCGCATATTTCAAATATCTTAATCACTTCTGCTGAAAAAGTGCGGTCACATTTTGGTATCACAGCATAAAATATAGTTATAACACTAGTAACCAGTACATAGCACTGACTGATTATGTTCAGGATTTAAGTATGTGTGTCCGTTAAGGGTTATCTCATATATTTCACATTTTTAATAGTGTTTATCAATTCTTTTCTTATTTTACAGCCATCTATCTCTGTAAGTCCAAGGCATTAAGATGTATGAAAGGGTTTCCCTCAAACATTTGCCAGTTTTAAAAAGATCTTACTTTTAATTTAGAAATGATGAATCTCTTAAATTTGTCAAGATAAAAATGTTGAAAGAGAAAAGGTTTCCTGGTTCTCTTGTTATTTAAGTTATCTTTGATTCAGCAGTTTAAATTACAAGAGTATATGTTCAGATATGAAATTATGCCATTTAAAATTGACGTTTATTGATGTTTATGGAATTCAGATTGAGCATTTGTCATTGTTGTACATATTAATGTCAAATATGTAACTGAAGTACCAACATGTTAGTTATCCTGACCATTCACTTTTCTAACTCACATTTGCTGTCATGAGCCTGTTGCTATGATCTGGGTAGATGTACTTGTAGTTGTCATCTGTAAATTTGGATTTAGATGCAAGGGTTAGGGTTAACACTGCTTGCGTTAACTTTGTTTCAGATGGAGTTGTCATGAACTACATCTTTTGTTCAAAGTTTGTAGGTTAACTTTACTGGGTCTCAAATTGCAACTGGTCATTCATATTCTTGACAAACTTGAATTTCTTAAGTGAAGTTTGGTGGCAGGACGAACTATCTATAAGTATTGATGTCCTTGGGACATCATCTATGGACAAATTGGAAAGTTTTTTGCAAGAAGATATCTCAAAATGATGCTTTAGATACTTCAGTGGCAGATGAATGTGGCACTTTGCAAGATGATAACTTTGCCAATAATAATAATGAGGATGCATTTTGAGTATCAGTAACTCCTGCACTGACAGCTGATTTAAGCATTTGCTTTCTAAATATAAAATCAATAGAGATGGTGTGTCTGTCTGTGTGTGTTTTGGAAATTTAATTTCGCTTCAACGATTTTGCAGCCAAGCAGCAGAGAGGGCAAACAACCTCTAATTGGTTCACCCGTATTTTCGCAAAATAATCTTTCCTAGGAGATCGCAATAAAAACAAAAACAAAAAAAAAAAAAACCGATATCCAGCGTAAGACAACTCCGTCGATGACAAATTGGCTTACCCGGTTATCGCCGATGGTTTTTTCTTTGCGATACATCGAAGGAAAATATACGATTGTGTCGGTGCCAATTTGGAGACGCGCCCTCTCTGCTACTATTATCCAAAAATCGTATCAAGACCGACTCGATATCGTGCTCGAGGATCGTGTAAATTTATTGTTATAAATTCATGCAAGATTGACTGAGCCTAACTAAATAAATTTCTAAACTTAATTATGTCCATATCACCGCTACACAGCACAAAGTCTGATGGATATTTCGTAAAGTGTATTAACTCCGTTAAACACAGCAAGAATATTACAGTTATCTCTGATCACTTTTGGTTTTTATGTATACGGCTGGGGTACATAAATCACATCTGTGTTTTTGTGCCTGCCTCTGGAAAATATCCTAGCTGGATTTGATTGTTTATCAAGCATTACATTATCGTACATGACTGAATTGTTAATAAACCCATCAATATCATCAACACTCGGCACTTCATGGATATCAGTGATAAACTCGATAACATCATCGACGTTTTCATTTAACGATTTTGCATTTTGATTAAAATTCATTAGTACATCATAGCACCGCTGGTCATCTACGACGGAGCTACCAAATACAACATATCCCACCTAAGACATCTCATTATCAAATTAAGTAGCGCTTGTGTTTTGCCGTTTCCTGATGGTCCAATTATGATCATACGGAAAGAATTTTGTAGCGCTGCATGATGCTTGACTGGTTCTTGTTTTCTTTTCGCAGAAAAATCAATTACATTCATGATATATATATATATATATATATATATATATATATATATATATATATATATATATATATATATATATATATATATATGTGTGTATATATATAATAATTATGGTTCTATATTGCGTGAAATGTAGGACGCGTACCTCAATAGGTGATCTAACAACCATCACAACAAAAAATAACAGATCAGCGGTTACGGGTAGTGTGAACGATGCGGTACAAAGAAATTTAAATTTATTCCCTCAAAGTCAAATTCAAATAATGTTATGAAAAAAAACCCAGGAGGTGATATTGCAGCAAAATTAACAAAATTACCAGGTACTACGTGGGCTAAAGCGTGTTTTGCTCATGATTTAGCTTATTGAGTAAAGGATCTGCAGCACATACACATAGCAGATGTAAAATTAATTCACACGCTAAATTCCATCACGAATAAATCCGTCAAGGAATCACTGGCTAATTGGTTAGTAAGATCCGCGATGAAAGGTAAATTAGCGCTAAGTGCTGATAATTAATTATAATCGAATCGATTTATTATACCCCAAGAGGATATTGGAAAGGTAACGCAGCGATTATTAAACTCGCTGAAGCAGCAAAAGTCAAGCGTGTTATTGCTAAAAAATGGTAATCCCAACAGGCACTATGGCAAATTTAACTGCCGCCACCTAAGCAAATTCACTTTGCACATTTTGATGTAGCAGCAGGGAAGGCGAACATACCATTTTGTAGGAATGTCCAAATGTCGAAAATAAACCTTCCTACGAACGATCGAAATATAAAAAAGCGTCGACAGATTTTAAAAAAGCGTTGATACTTTACTGAGAAAATCTCTATGGAATTTCCAATTAGTATTACTCCATTGTCGTTGGTGATTTTTTGTAGTTTATTATGCGCGTTGTTTACACAATTACGTCTTCGCGAGGTCCCACCCTCCCTGCTGATATATTAAACAAATCATTATTTTATGATAAAATGGTACATCCGGAATCTCATACTGCAAGGATAGCTCGAGAACGATTAGAAGCAATCAAAGAATTTCTTCCTGTTAGAGATTCGTTTAGAGAAAACCTACAAGCGCAGCAACAATCACAAGTTGAGTACGAAGAAGACACTAAAAGGTTATTTAAACCCGTCACTACAGCTACTGAAAAAAGCTGCAGCGGCTGCTGAAAAATTATATGTGGAGATATTGAGGATGATGAGATGAGGAAAAAGGGTATTTTCCCAGTATTAGAACAAACTGCAGCGCAGACTGAAAAAATAGCAAGAAGAACCAAACAAACAAAAAAGATTTTACGAGTTCTTCCAATTAATACAGCTGCAGCTCGGCCTCCACCCGATGAAGAAATACTTGAATATATTGGAAAACTTCGTACTGAAGTCGCCGACGTGAGAAAAGAACTTGCATCTGAACCCAAACCAGTAGAAGAAAGCGTAGAATTAATTGCAAGATTTAGGAAAGGGTTTGTCGAAGATATTAGAAATGCTAAAAGAGAAAAATTACCCGAAATAATATTATTTGGTATATTTAATAAATCTGATATTTTACAACCCCGTCATGAAAAAGTAAGTGATGATAATCTTATTAAATTGATATATCGTGTATATAGAAACAAAAAACAAGTCAGAGATTTGGAATATAAAAATCTTGATAAAAAAGTAAAAAGACTTTATAGAGAGAGACTGGAACAAATAGAACAACAATATCAACTTCCTCCACCTCTGCAACAAATAGAACAAGAACAATCTTCTTCACCGCAGCAAAAGTTGATGTCGGAACTTAAAAGGTCTGAGGAGCTACTTAGAAAAGCAAAAGAATAAAGATCACCCTTAACACTATTTAAGAAACCAACAGAAGGAGGAGCAACGGGGAGTGCTTTGGGAAATAATTTTGTATGTCCTGACAATATCCTCAATGATGTATCACGGATAGAAGTTCTTATAGGAGGAAAACGTGCCGGAAATAACAAAGCAGAAATAACCAATGAAGCAGCTGATATTTGTCGGCTTTTAGTTCAGGGTGGTATCATGGATATCGGTGTTTACCGAGAACTTATCGATGAGCTCGTTGATGATTACAGTGACTAGTTGTTAGATAAATGATAAATAAGATAACATGATCATACATAATAATTATCGTAGACCTGTACAGGTCAGAGCGGTAAACTCACTATTAACAATCTATAGAGCAATTTACGGAGATGGACTTGGTGATGTTATTCAGGGATTATTTACAAGGTTAGCCCCAAAAGTAGCACCTGTTGCAAAACAATTATCGATGAAAGCTATCGATGTTGTTCGTGAAAAACCTCCTGGTGCAATTATCAATGTTGCTGGTAAGGCGTTCTCGGCGATCAAAGATAGACTAGCTCGATTAATAAGACGAAAACAACAACCAGTAAAATTACCAAGTACTGAAGTGATGCCTGCAGATGTCAGTAAAATAATAAATCAAGCTGCAAATCAAAAACTAGCAGCGTTAGCAGATCGGGGACTCGGTGAATCAGGAAATAATATCTCAAGTTTGATACCAGGAAGTGGAACTTCCCAAACGCGGTAATCAACGTGTTAGACGAAAATAATTACAATAAAATGTTCAAGCGCATGTCCGACACAGCATTTGACATGGAAGCACCTGTCATTAAAGATGAATCGGTACGTGATTATCAGTTTTATTCTTATGACGCACGAATACCAGATCAACGTGGAAGAATTGAACTACAAGTTCATGACACAAGTAGATATTTTCTACCCGCTGAGGCTTTTATTATTTAGAAGGTACAATTGTAAGAACAACTAATGCTAATTACACAGATGCAATAAAAGTTGGTTTTGTCAACAATGGTATTATGGCACTGTTTGATAGCGCCACATATATGATTGATGGAAAAAATATCGAATCGATTCAGAAAGATGTCGACGTTGCTACAACAATAATATGATTAGCAAGAAATTCTGATGATTATACAAGATCAGCAGGTCCCACGATGATGTTTGTGAAAGGTAATGCTGGTCACCCTGAAAGCGATCAGTATAATATAAGACGACCAAGAAATTTTGCCGATAACAATGATGCTGATGTGTGGCCAGCAGTTCATGGTGCTAACATAAATTTCAACTTGGGATTTGCAACACGTAAAAATATGTTGCTAGGAGCCAATATAAATTTTTCATGTACAATTCCACTATCGCATATTTTTGGATTTTGTAGAAATGTTAGAAAGGTTATTTTTGGAGCTAGACACACGGTTGTTTTTACAAGAAAGGGTGATGACAGCGATGCTTTGTGGAGACCTGTGTTGATGCTGGTAAAGTAGTATTATCGAAACTATCGTTGTGGATGCCGGTAATGACTCCAACGATCGCAGAAGAACAGCGATTAATTTCTTTCATGAACACAGGTGGTAAATCCCTGTTGTCATGGTTAACAACAAGCACAGATAGTATACAAACTGACGTTAACGGTCAGTTTACATGGCATATAGCATCACAACAGGGTGTTTCTGCACCACGGCATATTTTTATTGCGTTTCAGAACTATGATCGCTTAAATAGTCAAGAACGCAATCATATGATATTTGATAAACTAGGTATCACAGATATTTCTTTACGGATAAACGGACAACAAGAACCAATAGAGAATATGCCACTAAATTATGAACAAAATAGTACAGGACGTGTATATCATCGTTTAATGTCATTCATGGGACGTGATCAAAATGTTGATACTGGGTTGCAAATATCACAACATGATTTCAGAATGTTGTATCCGATTTATTATTTTTCACTGGAACATCTTGATCTATCAAAACGATCTGTCGTTGATATACATCTTAAAGCAACATTGAATACAGGTGGTGCTAATTATAGAGCAATCGCGGTTATACTCAGTGATAAAGCAATGTTACTTGAAGGTGGTAGTGGTCGAATGAGAGTCGTTGATGCACCAGTGGAAAATCTTTAATCATTATTTGGAGCATGGTAAGTATTTATCATAAAATATCATACAGTCATGTTGATGTTGTTCTGACTCCCGGTCAGGTAAAAAATTACAATCAAAAAACGTCAGCAAATGCGGAACAAAAAGATTACTAAAGCGAGATCAAATTTCTAGTGGCGGTCCAAACAAATTATCGTTGCCAAATAACCAGATTAAACATCTTGATAAAGCCCTAGAATCAAGAACCGGGGTTCAATTTCATCTTTCTCCGAGCGCCATCAAGGACATGATTAAAACAGGTGGTATTTTTCCACTTCTCCAGCCGTAGCAAAAGCAGCCGCGTTAGGTGCTGTTGGAATAGCTGCTGGAATGACTCTAAAGAAAGCAGCAGGAAAGGGATACAAAAAAAGGGCCAGGCCTAAGGTTGCCGGGATCTCGTTGGGGAAGAGGTCTGAGGCTTCCAGGCTTCCAGGAACACGTTAGACGTTCCAGCATCAAATTTTGATTTACTAATGCTGCTAAACGATTAAAAATAAAAAAAAAACTTCAGAGGTGTTTTTATGCGAGATAAATTACCGAAACAACCGAACAAACTGGAAACAGGTATTATTAATCTTGACTCAAATTCAGGACCCGGTACTCATTGGGTATCATACGCGGTTGATCCACGTGGAATCGTTCATTTTGATTCATACGGGTTAGCTCCACCCATTGAATTTATCAAGTATGTCGAGCCACTTCACGCGCAAGTTTGGTATTCAACGCTACCCACACAAACAATGACAGATCCGCCAATATGCGGCCGTTAGATAATTAATGTACTTAACGCTATATCAAAATCATCCAAACCACCACATAAAGTCGTGCATGATTATACAAGCAACCGCTTCGTTTTAAACAGATCTTAGGTCTTAGATCTTATATAATGGTTGATAGTTACTGAAGAACATCTTCCCGCGTTAAGAAAAAGTCAGATGACATTGATCTGTCGAAGTACGCGACTAAAGATGAACTCGCTGATATTATGAACCGGGCTGGCGTTGACCTAGATGAGGTTGTTATTTTTCAGGATCGACATGGTAAACTAAAAACCAGCAATATCAAATGGAATGATATAATTCGACGAGTACTTTACGCAGTTACGGGTAATATCCCTGTGTTTACTGACAGCGGAAAAATGAGGGATTCGAGTATATCGTTTAAAACCATCAGAGATCAAATTACAGCAAGTGTTGCTAATCGCGTGAAAAATAACGGTGACACAATGATGGGAGAACTCAGCATAGATAGGAGTTTTAGCGGATCCAACATCCGACAAAGACGCAGCAACAAAAAAGTACGTTGACGTCAACTACAACACCGCAGATAGTAAATTATCCACGTTGCGGGCCGGGTATGACGTTCACGTACACGGGTTCACAAATCTTCGCAGAAACTTTAGAAAAATTAATGAAACCGCAGATGTATTTTTTGGTACTCGGCATACCTTTCACATAAAACTTGTTGATATCAAGACGAACATCGACACGATCAAACAAACACAGCAAAACATCGTAGCGGGGATTCCTGAGATCATTAATAAAACCAGTTTGATTAAAATTTCAGCCGGAATAACTCCCGGGCATATTAGAAACATCGTATACACAGTATCATCTGGATTCGCAACATGGTCTCAGCAGAATAATACTATTAAATATACCGCAATAGTCACTGGCGTGTACAGGCTATCTGTGTTCAGTGCTGAAAAATTTGAAATATTTACAACGTATCCATGGCGTCATTCAACTGACAAGTTTTCAGGGTTGTATCTGTTGTATTAAATAGCGAAAACGAAGAAACATTTATTCTGGAAGCAGCTGATAAGAAATTAACCGCAACATCTTACTGGTGATGTTTGGAATTTGTAGCTAAAACACCTCAATTGGTTACTGCATAAAATATAATGAGTACCTCAATCGACGTTCAGAAATTTAGGTATAATCAAGCGCGTGAATGGCAGGCATCGCTAAAAGATCGAGTCGAACAATATACGGTAAAAGTAAAGAAATATCGACGACGACTAGTTATCGTCGACGTGATCGTTAATTCAGTATCCTCTGTTGTTGCTGGAACCGGTGTGATATTATCAGCGGTGACAATGATGGCACCAGTAGCCGTAACTATTTGTATTTCAGTAGCAACAACTATTGCAGGTGTGCTTAATATCATTGCAAAAAAAAATATGTTCTTGCATGAATGAAAAATTATCCGATTACATGATAAGATTATATACAGCGACGGTCGCATACTCGAAGTTATCTTCGTTGTTATCAGCAAGTCTCAGTGATGAAACGATTTCTGATTTTTAGTTTTCAGAAGTGATTAAAATATACAACTGCGCTGGTATTAAAGGTACGAGTATTAATAATGACATCACAGGAGCTACTCCAGCAGATCGTGACAAACACAACCCCGCACAAGACCACGATGATCTCGGTAAGCTCGACTAATCCCGAATTTAGTGTTAATTTTCCAACTGCGATTCGCGCGAATGAAATCGCGTTAGTACAATTACGAGTATATTACAGCTGGCCAAACATACGATCGAAATAATTTGATGGTACACCAGCAAATAATTCGCTGGTATTTGCTAATAAATTAAAGATGATGGAACACCTGACTGGAATGTTGTTGGGATACCCACTGGCAGTTATAAGATTGAAGAGATCAATGAAGAATTTGCTCGTCGAATAAAATCAATAACAGGAAAAGAATCAAAAATATCAATTAACGTTCATGAGCCGACGCTATCTTCTGCGGTTGAGATACATTCTCCTGATTATGCCGTTGATATTTATCAGTCCACGATAAGATCCGTACTAGGTTGGCCTGATATTGCGCCAGTGCATGAAGGACCACCATAACGAAAATTAAATGAATTTCTCACTGACGATGCCAAGTTTATAGCAACTCCAGAATACCGAAATTCGTATCCATGGACTGGTAGGGATACTCGTGTTATTCATGATGAAAAATTTTATCCTACGTTACCGTTTTCGATCATTGATTTTGATATAAAAACTTCAATTAATATTGTTTATGAAAGAAATTTCAAATCAACAGCTCACGAAATTAAAATCGAATACACAACTACATTAACGACATTAGCACGTTTATTTAAAAACTATATCCTGGAGTATCCCAATATCAATCTAAAACATCAGATCATTGCAACGATACAACATTTAAATCAAATTGTATTAGATCTTAAATACGCTAAGCAAACTATTATTGAGGTAATAAATACTTATATATATAAAGGGAAAAAATAGTATCAAACAAGCATATATTGATCATTATAAAATAACTGAAGCAGATTTATTAAATTTTACACTACCAGGATTTGAAACCGGCGAATTAATAAGATCACTCAACGATCTTATCGCGAAAAACGTTTCTGAAAGACTAGCTGTGTGGAGAAAAATAGCCCCACCAGCAACCGTTTTTAATAATGATCCATATGGAAGCGGCAGGCATGTATCCCCCTGAATCGTTGATATAACATCGACAATCGCGCTTAATCTTGTTTGTGACGTAATCGATGACAGCTTTCAAATAGATCTCGGAAAATCAAATCAGGCTCAACAAGGATACATCTTATACACGTTCACACCACAAGTTCCCCCTGGCGATTTGATCGTGCAAGTACCAACCAATCCTGTTTATCTACGTACACATAATCAGTATTTGTCACGAATAAATTTCAAACTCACAGACCACATAGGACGATTAATTGACGTGCTTAATGAGGATTTGATTGTCAATCTACATGTAAGATCTTAAATACTTTTATCGTAAGATTTCTGTCTTAAAGACTTTAATCGTAATGATTTTTTATCATAGATCTTTGATCAGAGACATTTTATTTTATCAGAAACATTTTATTTTATCATTGATCTTTGATCTTAATATTTTATTTTTTCTAAAAATTTTGATCATTTTTAGTCAAATTTGTTATTTTTTCAGCTATTTTAGTCGATTCGTCGAGGAAAATTGATCAAATTACAGTTTTTCGTCAGATCAAACCCCAAGCGGTCCTCTAATTGATTTATCGATAAATCGTTAAAAATGCTCGTTTCGAAAGAAAATTACCAGAAAAATTAACCAAATCGCATGAAAAATCTCATGCTCTGAGCTAATTTTACTAATTTTTGGCGCTTTATCGATAAATCAATTAGAGAACCCTTTGAGGTTTGTCCTGATGATATTGGAAAATTTGATCAATTTTTCCAGACAAATCGACTAAAATAGCTATAAAAAAATAACAAATTTGACTAATGCAGAAATATTTTATTTTTTCTGAAAAATTTGATCATTTTGCATAGTTCTGAGTACCAACTAGCCCATCAAAGTTACGAAATTGATTGGTTTGCATGATTTTGAGTACCAACTGTAGCCCATCAAAATTAAGAAATTGATTGGTTTGCATGATTCTGAGTACCAACTAGCCCATCAATTTTAGAAAAAATAAAATATTAAGATCAAAGATGTAAGATAAAATAAAATATTAAGATCAAAGATCTATGATAAAATAAAGATCAAAGATCAAAGATCTAATATAAAATAAAAATGTTTCTGAATAAAATAAAATATTACACGTGCTCAGTCGTTTCACCAACGAAGTTACTCTGGATCGTTTCACTAACGAAGTTACTCGCTAACATAATTTGTCTTAATTGTTTTATACGAGTACTAATTATTTCTTTTTTGCCTCGTACTCGTGGGATAACTCCAATCTAATTTTTTATACTGCGGCAGAGAGATGGGCGAGTTCCTTCACTTGATCTTCTTCTATGGTAGCTTGCGACTGAAACATCGCCGCTTGAATCTGTTTCATAAACTTGCAGTCAGATGATAGTGTGTGTATTCCTTAGTTCTTACGTTCTTGTAAAATTTCAAAATCAGAAACTATTTTTTTCAGGATTTAGTTCATTAGATAATATTAATTCCATCTTTTTCCAATATTTTAATAGCAACAATTACATCATTAATATATTCGTGTTTCATTATTTAGTATATGATTATTTAAATCAAAAAATATATCCTCGTGTTAGCCCCAAATCGAGTATTTTAGCGAGCTCACGAGGATGTTTCAAGGACTGCACAAACATATATGATGAATGATTGAGCCTCTGTTCGAGTGTTTTAGCAGGTTCAGTAAGTATACAATGAATGAATGACAGCAGAAATATATACAATGAATGATTGAAATGAAATATATACAATGAATGAATGAAATGAAATATATACAATGAATGAAATATTAATTAAAGACGGCACAAACATATATGAGGCCATTTTCTGCGCTCAGCAGAACAACCCCAAAATCAGCCCGTGGGTGATACAAAACATGTATCAATCACCAGTGACGTGTGGTTGGAGGGGTTCTGTTGAGCTTAGAGGGGGTGGCGGTGCCCTAATTAATTATAAATATCACAAATATGCGTAACCACCGACAGTTATCAGTCATGTGATTCGATCCTTATACCGTGAGTATCACGGTTAGATACGTTATCGACTGAGCTATCGAAGCTTCTTAACAATATACGTTTCAGAGGTTATTATATAGCTACAGATCGGTTTCTGAATAGATTGTAAATATTTCTGCATTAAAACAGCGGTTTTTGAATAGATTGTAAATATTTCTGTATTAAAACAGCGGTTTGTAAATATGCAAATGAGAGCAGCGTGTCCTGCCAAGATTTCTCGTAATAGATTGTAAACATCTGCATTAAAACAGCGTGTTCTGCCTTGATAAAATATATTTATAATACTACCACGGCACCATCAAACGTTTTACCACCTGCAGATCGGTTTAAATATTTTTGTATTATAACAGATTGCAAATATCTGCATTAAAACAGCATGTTTTGCCTCGATTTCTCATAACAGGTTTAAAAATAGCTCGCTATATTGTACGATGTGAAATACGTTTATTTTTCTATTTTGTAAATTGGAAACCATAAATACCTTTCTTTGGTATAATTACTGATATTAATTACGACGAAGATAATTAATTAACTAGTTACGACCATAAAAATCGGAAATCTACGAAGAAAGCCAATTACAGAAGTAATCTCCCTTTCGCGTGATCCAAACATAAGTAGTATTTCTGCCAAAAAAGGATAAATGGTTAAAAAAATAGTTAATAAATATAATTCTACATAATTATTTCATAGTGATGATAGTTTATCTTATTAACAATATTAGAAGGTGATCTTCTGTTTATATTTGTTGGAAAAAGTGGATTTGGTTATATTTTCCGCGAGAAATTGTACTGAAGGCGGATTAATATTAAAATACTTCGCAGCTAAATTCATTGATTGAAATATAATATCTTCACCCGTCTCTATGTTTGTAGATTTTACCGCCCTCCTTCCGGTTGTTTTACATCTACCAGTATTACCACGTGTATTATTCTCGCTCTGTGTAACAGCTCGAAGATTGGATAAATAATTTATTTGAGGATTCCCGTCAATATGATCGATCACAAGACCGTCTTTGATCACCCCCTTGTGACATTCATACACAAATCGATGACAGATATAAGGTTTCCTCCCAGCAGTAAACAACAGGTAACCATGATTATTAATATAACCAACTGGTACTTTCTTCTGACAATTTCTGATCATACCAACAATATTTGATTCGTAGTTTTGCTCCATTATACAATAATATCATTTGTTTAAATCATAATTTGTCTGAAAACTTAGATAATCTTCCATGGATTTTATAGCTCAGTCACTGACATCATTTTTTTAATCATAATATATTTTAAGCTCTCTGTATCGTTTACCACCACAACACGCACACAGATCTGTTTTACCTCGTACTCCAACACCACATCGCAGACATGGTATTGGTCCTAAGCTTCCACGGTGAACGTTTTGCATGTGTTGTCCGCAAAATTCCCTTTTACAGGATTTATTGCAACGAGTCAATGAACCCACCATGAGCCATTTGCATCGAGATATTATATACATAATATTTTAATTTAAATACTTGTTTGAAATATAATATGAACGAATTCGATAGATTATCCCGAATCAAGCCTTGGAGCGAAGATAAATTTAATCTCGACAGAATATCTCCTGATTTACCAATAAAACATCTAGTTGATAAGAAAAACAAAAGTTTGATTAATAAAATTCACGACGCCAAGAAAGAATTTCACGCAGATGGTGCATCTCATGTCTGGTCAACGTTCAAGATTATGCGCGACAAAGATATCATCGAGGCTACGATGAATGACAAACGAGCAGCAATTGTCTTTTTAGAATAAAATTTGTCGTGTTGACATAAACAGATGATTGGATTATCCGTGACGAATATGATCCTGTCCACGGTGATTAAAAAAACTGTCATACTAAGTAGAGATACCAAACCAGGTCTCGTGACCGGTATTGACAAACCGTATTATGAACAAGCATATCCTGTGACCGCAGTTATTTATGGAATCTATGTGATAAATGAAAAACCTAACGTTGATAAACTGGCGCCGATGAAATTTTCAAAAATAAATTGTGTGGCTGAACGAGTAATAGAAGATTTTACAAACGCGGCCCGTGGAAACGGTCTAATGGATAAAAGACGTAAAATAATAAACTCGTGGGGAGAAATGGTTAAAGATACCGGGGCGTCCATCAAAGAAGTCGCTGATTAGAAAAAAGATTAAAATTTCCAATAACCGTAGCGACGATAACAGGAAAGATTTTGTATGAATCAAAATATAAATAAAAGGAGCTTCGATCGAAATTATTGATCATAACACAAACGCGTGGACCAATGCAGTATCAGTGTTTCCACGAGATCGAACTGTTAAATGTTAACCCGGAGATATGTTTGATTTTATTAACGAAATAAGTAAAATCGATCATGTGTCAATATGGTTATTTCAGAGTTTTAGCGACGAATCATGCATAGAGGAAAAGAATAAATTTGATCAGTTTGTAAGACCAAATGGTGTTATTTATCGAACAGAGTTTCTCCACGAAAAAATGAGAAATCTTGCACTGCAATATATTAATGACACTGACGAACTATTGAGCAACTGTTTTACTGTTCCGTCAGTTGCGACTGATTTTGCTAGAAAGAAAAATTCGTGGAAGCCAACTCGGTCTGATTTTCTCAATGACATAATATCTAGTTGTGTCGAATACGGACACGGCGGACTATGGAATACTAAATACGATCATAAAGATGTTATTTCAGTTGATATGGTTGCATGTTCTCCGGGAAGTTTTCTTGGGTACGGAGATTGTTCAGTGTACTTTGAGCGATTCGGTCATCCGACGCACGAGATGACACGAGTATCAATAAATGGACCATTACCTATTTTGACCTAACTGGATTTGCTTGTATCGAGTCATTTGAAATGTCTAAAGAGCTCCATGCGATTTGTTATACCTGGTTTGGAAAACATTTTTCAGAAAAAAATGTGGGCACCAATAGTACTGTTACGGTATATGCTCGATTGTGCGATGTTAACACGGTTGATTGTAAGTGAAACAATTACATCATACCGGAAACAAACCAAAGTTTGGTTACCACAACAAAAGGATTATTCGGATGAAACCGATTACGAGAATAAAATTACAAAAGATCATGGTAGAAAAATAATTGACAAGTTTACCCAAGGAGGAGCATATGATCACAGACGACATTGTACAAGATTGATCATGGACGATGCTGAGTTAGATTTTATAATCGCCGATACAACGAACAGAAATACGTTTATAAGTCGAGAAATAGCTTTCTTGTCAAATGGAACTAAATTAGGTACATTTGTAAGTTACTTGGACGGTGAGTCACCGCAGTATACTCATTTAAGATCTTCAATGCACGCGTACGTTTCGATAGATCTATTATCGATGATAAATAAAGTTTCTACACTCGCTGTCAGAGTTGCTACTGATTCGTTTTATATAAGTAAAAAATATTCAATACTGTTAAAAAAATTAAGCATAGGCACTTGTGCATCGTGGGGTTCGTGGAGAATAAAAAAGGAATAAAAAAGGAATATATACTCGATTATTCCGAATCCGCTGATGTTGCGGTTAAAGATATTTACGTGATAAAATCAGGCAGAAATAATCAGATATCTTCTGCATCATCGGTATACGATCCAATAACTAGACACAAAACGGTTTATCTAAACAGACCTAGAGGTTCTGGTAAAACCACTCGAGCGATCGAACTATTCAGAACTTTAATATGATCGTGCTGACACCTACACACAGACTCGCGCGAGAGATGAAACAACGAGGAGTACAATCGTGTACTTATCAGAGCTTCTTCCGATGGAAGGGTGATGCATGGACATCTTTAAGGATGGGAGAGGAATACATTCCAAGGATTATAATATGGGATGAAATATGCACGGTGCCGTTAGAAACATTAAAAACGTTTCTAGATTGGTTGTTAACAAGAAATACTGCTGTGATAATGTGCGGCGATCACGATCAACCACCACCGTTTGTTGGACCATCTCCACATGATTGGCTGAAAGATTTCGCTGATTACTATGAAGAAGTGCCTGATGATCATAGAGCACTTGATGCAACGTTGAAGGAGTTTCAAAAATTAATCAGACTACAACCGAATAAAATTCAGTGTGAAGTAATGCGTGGAATAATTCCAGAAACACCCATGAACGACTTTCTACAAACGTGGCGACGAAATGATCTGATAGTTGCAAGTAGAAAGATAGTTCGTGATAAACTTCAACGAGAGTTATTGCAGTTACAACGAGAAAGTTTCCGACGCTGCCAATGCCGTTGTGTTATCAACCGGCAGATACGCGACGGCAAAATATTGATGTTGATATACCAGGACAGACCGAGAGACAGAATTTAGTATCAAATGATATTATCACAGTTGATGTTGATGTTGTTGAAGATGTATTATCGTTGAACAAATCTCCGTGGACACTAGGATATGCAATGACAATACATTCATCTCAGGGATTAACTATTACCAATACAGTTGTTTGGATTATAGATGATCGGATCGAGTGGTCAAACTTAGTTTATCTCGCAGTGTCTAGAGTCAGAAAAATATCTCAATTGAGACGAATTGTCCTGGACGAGTCAGTGACTAGTGATGATGTTGACGGTGACATAATAAGAAAACAATTAGCTGGTTATAAACAAAGCGATAAAAAAATATTCGAGAATTTGATCTAGACACAGACGTTGTCATTGTGCTGAAACAACAACAGAATAATAATTGTGCAAATTGTAATTGTTTGATGTTATGGAGATATTCGAATAATGATCCAAGACAATTTACCGTAGATAGAAAAGATAACAGTCGCGGTCATACACGCGAAACTATCATGTTGACCTGTCTTGAGTGTAATCGACGTAGAGGAGCTAGTTAGGTGATCGCGGTGGTAATTGCGTGTCCTCGGGAATTACTTGTAATTGTTCACGTACAAATCCAGGTTGAGGAGCAGTTGAATCTAATCTGTAGATTGCGGGTCTACCTGAGGATCTTGTTATGCTAGATATCTTATGTGTGGTAACACTCCAAATAGGATTAGTCGCTCTTTTTTACCACCTTCGAGTTCACCGAGCTCGTATAAATACCTGACAGTGATATTACCTAATACTGGTTCCGCTGAAAAATCACGTCGTTGTGTAGTTATACATTTTTTCGTGACTGCGTTAATAGGTTTCATATTGGTTGTTCGAGTGATCTCATTATTTAATGCAGTTATCACACTTGGTAATCTTGCAACCCATTCACGAGATCTCGTATCCTGAATAAATTCCTTCGCATATTGATATCCAAATAACCGTTCAGCGAGTGTTCGATTAAATCGTTCAACAATTGCCTGATCACGATGAATCACAGTATGTCCTCGTCGTATTTTGCTATTATGTTGTTTCATTAGCGATGATACTGGACCAAGAAATTCTTTGCCAGGATCAACCTGTAGCAGCTGTGGCCATCGTAAACCACCTCGTTGATAAATTCGTTTAAAAGCATCGGCTACCTCAGATGCTGTTTTCGTTGATAGCGGTTCTGCATCTTTGTATCTACTTGCAACGTCAATGACAGTTAACGCGTATTTGTATGTTATTTGACGTCGACCAATTTTAACGGTATCATGTGGTAGAAATAATATATCAGCTTGATGAACTTCATTAGGAACACTGACACTGAAATGTGCAAATCGAATTTGCTTAGGTGGTGGTAGATAAATTTGCCATATTGCTTGTTTGGATAACCACGCTTTAGCAGTAGAATGTTTAACCGCTGCTGCATCAGCAAGTTTACTAATTGCTGCTTTACCTTTCCAGTATGCAATTGGTGAATAATATATCGATTCCATTTTATATATTACCAGCCCCTAGCGCTAATTTACCTTTCATCGCGGATCTTATTAACCAATTAGCTAATTGTTCTTTCATATTTTTATTTTGTTTTATAGAATTTAGCGCATGAATTAATTTCACATCTGCAATATGCCTATGTTGTAGATCATTGCTTTTATACGCAACATCATGAGCATGACATGCTTTATCAATAGCATTTATTGGTTCCTCGCCTGGTTTTGGTTGATTTTGATTATCAAGCCTGATATCGAGTCGAGTGCCAGGACCGCAATAATTATATCCTGGTTGGTGTTTTTCTCCTGGGTATTTAGCCCACGGAGTTCCCGGTAATTTTGTTAATTTTGCTGCAATATCACCTCCTCGTTGTTTTTTTTTTTTTTAACGCTGACTTTGCCCCTGAATTTTCGCCGGGAATAAATTTAAACTTCATTGTACCGCACCGCGTACACACACCCGTAACCGCTGATCTGTTATTTTTTATGGTAATAGTTCTTAGTGTATCCGTCGGGGTAAGCGTCCTGCACTTCACAAAATATAAATCCATGGATATTTTATACAGCATGGATATGATTGATTTCTCAGAGACAAAACAAACGAGAACCTGTCAAGCACCATCCTGCGTCACCGAATTCCATCAGAATGATAATAATAGGACCATCTGGAAGTGGAAAGACGCAGTTGTTACTTAATCTTATAATGAAATGGTTAAAGTGGGATAAATTTTATTTGGTAGCCCCGTCAGTGGATGATCAACGATGTTATAATGTGCTCAAGGATTTTAATGAAAACGCGCAAATAGATAAAGATAACGATGTTATCGAGTGTATAACCGATATCGATGAAGCACCATCAGAAGATTCCATAGACGGATTTATTAATAATTTAGTTGCATATAATGATGTGATGCTGGACAAACAAATCCAGCCAGGATTTTTTCTCGAGATAGACATAAAAACACAGATGTTATTTATGTTACTCAACGATACACACAAATACCAAAAGTGATCAGAGATAACTGTAATATTTTAGTTGTGTTTAATGGAGTTGATACACAGACGTTGCGAAATATTCATCAAACTTGGTGTAGCGGTGACATGGATATAATTAAATTTAAAAACTTCTTTTACGAGCGCAAGCTACTCCGCATGGATTTATAACAATAAATTTGCACTATCCTAGAAGAAGACATCGTATTGGACTTGATAAAATAGTTGGATAAATGAATATAGCCGCAGGGAGGGTGGGACCTCGCGAAGACGTAATTGTGTAAACAACGCGCATAATAAACTACAAAAAATCACCAACGACAATGGTGTAATATTAACTAGAAATTCCATAGAGATTTCCTCAGTAAAGTATCAACGCTTTTTTAAAATCTGTCGACGCTTTTTTTCGATCGTTCGTAGGAAGGCTTATTTTCGACATTTGGACGTTCCTACAAAATGGTCTGTTCCCCTTCCCTGCTGCTGATGTTAATGTTCCTAATGAAGTTAATCAAGCTGATATAATATTTCCACCACATGATACCGTTAAAATTAAAAAACGTCAAATAACATACAAGTACGCGCTAACTGTCTTTGACGTTGCAAGTAGATACAAAGAAGCAGAACCGTTGTCAATCAAGACAGCTGCTGAAGTTGCTTCTGCGTTTAAACGAATTTATCAACGAGGACCCTTGCAATGGCTACAGCATTTACAAGTTGATCCTGGCAGAGAATTTCATGGAGCAGTATCGTCGCTTATGAAACAACACAACGTCACCATCAGACGAGGACATACTGCAATTCATCGTCATCAGGCAGTTGTTGAACGATTTAATCAAACACTTGCTGAGCGGTTATTTGGATATCAATGCGCGAAGGAATTCATTCAAGACAAGAGATCTCGTGAATGAGTTGCAAGATTTCCAAACGTGATAACCGCGTTAAATAATGATATAACTCGAGCAACCAACATGAAACCTATTAACGCAATTACCTAAAGGAAAATACCCGTACAATGAGGTGATTTTTCCACATAGCCAGTGCTGGGCAATGACTCTTTGAGATATTTATATCAGCCCGGTGAACTTGAAGGTGGAAAAAAAGAGCAACTGATCCTATTTGGAGCATCACTTCACACAAGATATCTAACATAACAAGATCCTCGGGTAGACCCACACTCTACAGACTGGATTCAACTGCTCCTCTATGCGGATTTACATGTGAACAATTACAAGTAATTCCCGAAGACACACAATTACCGCCCAGATCACTTAACTAGCGCCCCTACGTCGATTACATTCAAGACATGTCAGCATCACATTTTATCGTGTATGATCGCGGCTGTTATCTTTTCTATCTACGGTAAATTGTCTTTGATTATTACTCGAGTACTGCCATAGCATTATACAATTACAACTTGCACAGTGATTATTCTGCTGCTGCTTTAGCGCGTTGATAAATTAAACGTCGAGATCAAAGTCGCGTATTTTTTTTTTTGGGGGGGGTCACTTTGTTTATAACCAGTCAATTTCTTTCTTATTAAATCCTTGTCAATATCATCATTAATGGTTACTGACGAGTCCATGACGATTCTCCGCAGTTGAAATATTTTTCTAACTCGCGACACTGCAAGATAAACCACGTTCGACCATTCGATACCATCATCAGCGATCCAAACAACTGTGTCAGTGATAGTCAGTCCTTGTGATGAGTGATTTGTCATCGCATATGCTAGCGTCCACGGGGAATTATCAACGTGCACCACAACTTCAACAACATTGACATCAACTGTGACAATATCATTCAACAAAAGATTATGTTTCCTTGACTCGGTTTGTCCTGGTATATCAACGTCAATATTCTGCCCTCGCGTATCAGTTGGTCGACAACACAGAGGCACTGGCAACGTTGGAATTATTTCTTTATGCAACTGAAACAACCGCTGTTGAAGTGTGTCTCTGACTATCTTTCTACTTGCCACTATTAAATCATTTGGTCTCCACGTTTGTATAAATTCATTCATATAAGTTTCTGAAATTATTTTACGCGCTATTTCACATTGAATTTTGTTCGGTTGTAGTCTGATTAATTTTTTAAACTCCTTTAATTCTGCATCGAAAGATCTGTGATTATCAGTTATCTCCGAGTAATAATCAACAAAATTCTTCAACCAATCGTGTGGATATGGCCCAACAAACGGCGGTGGTTGACGGTGATCTCCGCACATTATCACAGCTGTATTTTTCAATAAGAACCAATCGAGAAATGTTTTTAATATTTCCAATGACACTGTGCACACTTCATCCCAACTGATGATCTTTGGAATATATTTTTCTCCCATTCGATCTGGAGTCTGTGTGCCGCCGCTGTATTTGAAAAGGCTGTGATAAGTACAAGAATTAACTCCTCGTTGTTTCATCTCCCTGGCGAGTAGGTGTGTTTCTGTCGAAATAATTCGATTACCCGAGTTGTCTTACCAGAACCCCTCGGCCTGTTCAAATAAATCGTTTTGTGTCTGGATACTGGATCATACACGGATGGCTCCGACGATAATTCTGATAATTCTCATTTGCGATAACTATCTTTAACCGCAACATCCGCGGATTCACAATAACAATGTAACATTTCCTTTTTTATTCTCCACGAACCCCATGATACATCAGTGCTTGTGAAACGAGCCAGTAATTCTGAATATTTTTTATTCAAGTAAAATTAATCCGTTGCAACTCTAGCTGCGGTGTGAGGAAATCTATTTATGATCGATAGCAATTTTATAGAAACATAAGCGAGCATTGAAGATCTTAAATGTGTATACTGAGGAGATTCTCCATCAGTGTAACTAACAATTATGCCCAACCGTGTTCCGTCAGACAAGTAAGCGTCTTCCCGATTACAAAATATATTTCTCGCAGCGGCATCAGCAATTATAAAATAAAATTCAACATCAACCATAATCAATCGTGCGTGATGCCCTTTATGATCATATGCTCCACCCTGAGTACATTTACCGATTATTCTTCTACTGAGATCTTTTGCGTTTTTTTCACTGTTGCTGAGTTTAATCCTCAGAATATTATGAGCATTATCGGCGATGATATCAGTAGGATTATTTGGACATTCCCGCGCATATTCTTCAATGACATCATCTACACTGATACACACCGGTGTTGGTAACCGAACTGAGGTCTGTTTCCGATATGATATAATTGCTTCACTGACAATCAACGATATTAATATGCGGTTGTCAAGTATATATCTTAAAAACACTATTGGAGCCCAGCGTCGCTTCGAGAAGTGTCTACCAAACCAAACATAACAACACGGATGAAGATTCTTAGCGAATTCAAACCACACTACACGAGCGAATCCTTTCAGGTCAAAATCGGGTAATGTACCATTAATCGCCACTCGTGTCATCTCGTTTATAGGATGTCCAAACCGCGCAAAATATCCAACACATTCACCCATCCCGAGAATACTTCCCGGATAACACCCGACCATGTCCACGGAAATGACATCCTTGTGGTCATATTCGGTATTCCACAAACCGTCATGTCCATATTCGATACAACTTAACTGAACATCTTCGAGGAACTCAGTGCGTGTTGGTCTCCATGAATTTCTCTCTCTCTCTCTCTCTCTCTCTCTCTCTCTCTCTCTGTCTCTGTCTCTCTCTCTCTCTCTCGCGGCGTGGGCAGCAACTGATGGAACTGTAAAACAATTAGTTAATAGTTGCTCAGTATTTTCTGAATATTTTTCTGATAGTTTTCTCATTTCTTCATCCAGAGATTCTTTACGATATAAATCGCGATTGGGTCTTACAAATTGGTCAATTTCTTCATCTTCGGAGCTCTTAAACAACCACACTGACACGGGGTCGTTTTTACTTATCTGTTTAATAAAATCAAACATACTTTCTCCAGAGTTCTCTGGGGAGTACTATCTCACGACACGATCTCGTAGAAATATTGTTACCGCGGAGGTCCAAGCGTGAGCGTTATGATCAATAATTTAAGTTGGTGTTCGCTTTCCTTTATTAGCTGATTCATATAAAACCTCCCCCGTTAACGTTTTGACTACCATTGGAAATTTTAATTTACATGATAACTCAGCGACATCGTTTATTGACGCTCCTGTATCTTTGACCGATTCAGCCCACTTCGCTATTTTATCACGTCGCACATCGGTTAAACCGTTTCCACGCTTCGCATTTGTAAAATATTCCATTACTCTCTCTGCTACACATCGGGGCAAGATCATTAATGTTAGGTCTATCATTCAGTTGATAAATTCCATAAATAACTGCACTCACAGGGTACGATCGAGCGTAATATGGTCTGTCAATCCCAGTTAACATTCCTGGTTTGGAATCTTTACTTAATACAGCAGTTTTTCCATTAGCAAGGACTGGATCACATTTATCACGGATAATCCACGTATCGGAATCTGCTTGCACAATTAACTTTATTCTGAAAAGATATTTCTGATAAAGGTAGTCGATAATCGCTTTCGCTCGTGCATCGTTCATTGTAACATCAATGACATCGTCGACGTTGACTTCGTCAGCGTTGTGTATAATTTCGAATATATACCACCCGTGAGATGCTCCATCATCTCGAAATTCTTTTTTTGCGTCTCTGATAATATCAATCAGATTAGTCAGGGCTCGCCTCCGCGAGTCGGGGGTTAGTCTGTCAAGATCGAATCTAAAAGCTTTCCAGGGCTTGACTCTGGATAATCTCTCAAACTTATCCATATATAGTTAAGATAAACATTTAAATAAAGATATTGTATATAATGAATCCATCTAAATGGCTTCAGGTAGAATCTGTGACTCCATGTGGCAAATCCTGTTTAAAGGAATTCTGCGGGCAACATTCACAATGTGTTCGTAATGGAAGCTTAGGACCAATACCATGTCTGCGATGTGGTGTCGGAGTCCGGGGGAAGACACAGTTATGTGCTCGTTGTGGTGATAAGCGATACAGAGAACTCAAAAGATATTATGATACAAAAATAATGAACCTGACTTCGTCAGGGAAAGAGTTATAAAATGTGAAGAGGATTATTTAAATAAGTTCTCAGACAAATTATAATTTAAACAAATGATATTATTATATAAATGAATCAATAATTTGTTCAACATCCCACCATTAAAAAATTATGAAGCATCTCGTGATGGAGTGGTTAGACATTGTCGGCTGATAAAACCAGTTGGTGTTGTTAATAATCATGGCTATCTAACGTTTGGTGTTGTGAAGAAAATATGTTAATGTCATCGTTTCGTATTCGAATGTTTCTTTAGAGAGATCAAAGACGGTCTTGTGATCGGTCACATCAACAATATAAAAACGGAATAATTCTTTATCCAATCTGAGAGCTGTCACGCAAAGCCAGAATTGTAAGTCTGGTAATACTGGCTGTAATGATAATTGCGCGAAAGTAGTTGTATCCATAAATTTCGATACTGGCGAAGAGAGAATATTTCAATCAATGTATACAGCTGGCAAATATTTTAACATTTGCATACCCTTAGAACGAAAAGTGGCAGAAAATATATACAAATCCGCATTCTCAAAGAAATATAAAAAACAATTATTTTCAAATATCATTAAGAGAGTTAAGATGTAGTGTTCACTAACTACTTGTTTGTTTTTGTTGGTCAGAAAATTATATTTACGTACTACTTCTTTTTCGACCTGGAACAAAAGAGATAATTATGTAATATATATTCTGCCTTGAAAAGGAAATTTCTGAGACACCAAGTTTGTCAAATATAAAATGACTCCGTGTTTGTGAGTTTATTCGTGTAACATCTTGAAGAGCAATGAAAATATGTCGCGGTGCGGAATCCCCCTGCTGTGATGCTATATGCCATGTAAATAAACCATTAATATCACCTTGATCCATAAAAGAAAGTAGTCGCTGTTCTTCAGCAATTGCCGGAGTCATTACCGGCATCAACAACGATAATTTTGTTAGCACTACTTTACCAGCGTCACCCATATGTCGCCATACATTATCATTATCATCAGATTTTATAAAAGCACAACTATCTGTTTTGCTCAAAAAATTACTTTTCTAACCTCTCTACAAAATCCAAATATATGCGACAGCGGAATTGAACAAGAAAATTTTATACGATCACCACTCAACATTAATTTAAGCGTAGCAAATCCTAAATTAAATTCTGTGTTAGCACCATGAACCACCGGCCATACATCAGCGTCAGCGTTGTTGGCATTAATTTCTTGGTCGTCTAATATTGTACTGATCATTGTAAGGAAAATCAGAAGTGTCCTTTGCAAACATCATTGATGGACCAGTTGATATTGTAGAATCATAGGGATATCTTGCCAAACCTATTATTGTTGTAGCCACATCAGCATTGTTCTCAATTGACTCAATTTTTTTCGTCAATCATATATGCAGCATTTTCAAACAAAGCCATACTTCCGTTAGTTACAAAACCGACTTGAACACCATTTCCATATGCTGTATCATCTGTTCTTATAATTTCACCTTCTACTTCAATAAATGCTTCAGCTTGTAAGAAATATATACTTGTGTCTTGAATCCGTAATTTAATTCGTCCTCGCTGATTTGGATCTTGTGTGTCATAAGAATAATACTGAAAATCACGCACTGATTCATTTTTAAGAACCGGTAAGTCTATGTCAAACGCTGGGTCGGATTCACGTTTAAACATTTTATTATAATTTCTTATCGTCTAAAATGAAGACCACTTCCTGATATTAGATTTGTATTTATTTCTTCAGCCCCTTGATTTAACAGCGCTGCTAGTTTTTGATTTGCGGCTTGATTTATTACTTTACTGACATTTGCGGGCATAACTTCAGTACTGGGTAATTTCACTGGTGGTGGTGGTTTATGTATTAATCGTGCTAGTCTGTCCTTGATTGCCAAGAATGATTTACTGGCAACGTTACCAATATCAGCAGGAGCTTTATCACGAATAATATCCATTGCTTTCATCGATAATTGTTTTGCAATTGGCATTGCTTTAGGGGCCATCCTGGTGAATAAATCCCGAACAACATCACCGAATCCATTTCCGAAAGTCATCCTGTGTACTGAGAATCGCGAATTTACCACCCCAACAATAACTGGTCTACGATGAGAACTGCGTACGATCATTTTTATTTAATTATTCATTTATATATCAACTGCTTCATTAACTATTTCTGGTGAGTTATTCCCAGCTCGTTTTCCACCTCAATGTAGTACGTTGTCGGGTATATAATCGCTGCAGAGGTGAAGGTTTTTGCTGCGGTGAAGAAGATTGTTGTTCTATCTGTTGTAGAGGTGGAGGAAGTTGATATGAAGGTTCTCGCTGGGAGAGTTGCTGTTGTTCTATTTGTTTCACACTACCTTTATAAAGGCTCTGTATTTCTTCAAAAAGACCTCTGTATTCTAAATCATCATCTTTGGCCTGTTATATATATATATATATATATATATATATATATATATATATATATATATATATATATATATATATATATATATATATATATATATGCGATATATCCATTTTATAAGATTATCATCATTTACTCTTTCAAAGCCGGGGTTTAAAATACTAGATTTATTAAATATACTAATTAATATTTTTTCAGATAAATTTTCTTTTTTAGTATTTCTAATATCTTTGACAAAACCCTCCCTAAATTTTGCAATCAGTCCAATATTTTCTTTTATTGGTTTAAATGCAAGTTCTTTTTTCACGTCGGCAAATTCAGTACTAATTTTACCAATACCTTCAAGTATTTCTTCGCCGACGGGTGGAGGTTGAGCTGCAGCTATATCAGTTGGAAGTTCTCGTAAAATATTGTTTGTTTTTTTTAGTTCTCGCTGCTATTTTTTTAATCTGCTCAGCGGTTTGTTTTAATACTGGAAGAATACCCTTCTTCCTCTCCTCCTCATCCTTAATATCTCCCCATGTAGCTCTTTCAATAGTCGCTGCAACTTTTCAGTAGCTGTTGTTACGGGTTTGAATAACTGTTCTGTACCCGTAGCAAATTCAACTTGTGCCTGCTGACGTTCTTGAAGATTTTGTCTTACAGAATCTCGAACAGGAAGAAATCTTTGGATTGCTTCTAGTCGCTCTCGAGCTCGTCCAGCGGAATGTGCTTCTCCGATATTTGCCATTATTGATATAGCGATAATTTAATTTATAGCAGCAGAGAGGGCGCGTCTCCAAATTGTCACCGTCACGATCGCATATTTTCCTTCGAAGTATCGCAAAGAAAAAACCCATTGGCGATAACCGGGTAAGCCCATTTGTCGTCGATGGGGTTGTCTTACGCTGGATATCGCGGTTTTTTTTGCGATCTACCAGGAAGGCTTATTTTGCGAAAATACGGGTGAACCAATTAGAGATTGTTCGCCCTTCTGCTGCTAGTCATATCGCTACGATGTCTGCAGTGGGTCAGTTTATGGTGATGTCGAGCAATGGGGTATGATGCTGCAGATATGTAACATCATGTCCCACCCCGTCACATTATCCTGACATCAGATCAATCAGTCTTAACATTAACCTCCTTTTTGCTGAGCACCATGCTAGGCAGCTGCATGTACCATGTCTTTGGTATGACTTGGCGAGGGTTCAAATCCGCGACCTCCTGCATCCGAGGCGGAAGCTCTAACCACTTGGCCACGAAAGCCGTCCATTACAGATGGAAAATCTGCCATTGATTAAAAAGGATCAAGGTTCTGTATCTACACACTTATAAGTCGAGTCAGTCTGCAAACAACAATTATCTTGGTATGCAATAGCATAATGCACCTGCATATCAGGGTATTTGCTGTTTGTTCCACTGATTACTCCTAGCAAACTACACAAAGATCTGCTGGTACATTATGTTACAGCTCATCAGGGTATGTGCAGTAAACATTTGGACTTATAAGTTAAAATAATTGGTGCATAGTATGACCCGAAAATGTCTAAACCTTAACTGCCGTGTAATTTGAGAATTCTGTCTTTTCTAATTGTAATTAATTGTAATATATCTAATACTTGATTTCACCTGTAGCAATTCTAGTATTTATCATGACTCTATGATATCATACCTCTGATTCAAATTTGTTAGCATTTACTATTTGACCAGGATGATGAACTCAAAGGTCACGTGAACTAATGAGTTTTATTTATACAGGTGTGTGCAGATTGTTTAAGGTTCTTCTTGTATTAATATTTTCTTCACCTAATCGCATACTAACATCAAAACTAATGAGAATTTTTTTATCGGTTTGTACGTTTCAATTCTAGCATTTATTTTAAGCCTAAAATAACGGACACAACTTAATGCACATGATACATTTTTATCAACTTAACTGTTCTATGCATCATCATATAAAAAGGTATGAAATCAGCTATTGTTGAAATATTAACAGCTGTCAATACTTTCTTCAAAGTACCTTCTTCAGTAGCCATATTTTGAAGGCCAGAAGAAATAATAATAATAATAATAATAATAATAATAATAATAATAATAGTAAATGTGGATTTAGTACAGTGCTACTATATTTAAGATTTAGACTATTAGATAGCACATACAAGTGTATACAACAACCTTCTTTCAAAAAATGCCATAAATTTAAAATACAAAACATGCTGATGATAATTAAGAAAGTAAATATTAAGTCTTCAAGTCTGTTTTAGTAGTCAGCATAGGTGACCTTTAAGAGCACGTATGAATGAGAACACAGTGTCCTGGTATATAAGATCTATGGGAAATTCATTTCACGTAGCTAGGCCCTGGTACACAAAAGAACATTGTCCATATCATTTCATTTTAGGAAGGGGGAACAATGAGAATGCAAGTGTCGGATGGGAGGCCCTTTGTGGCGGAGTGGTCTAAAGCATTCATCATTACGGATCACTGCCATCTCACCTCTGTGTTCATGATTTCTATCCCCGGGATCGGCCAATGTGGGTATGTGAGAAAGCTTGCAGGTCGATTCTTATGGGATGATGGTTCTTTCTGGGGTTTACCCGGGTTCGTCCTTCACCATGTATACTGTCCGCTATATATAGCCTATATTGTGCTTAAACATAGCTTTAACCCTATAATAACAACACGTGTCAGAAGAGGAGTGAAGGTTTATAGTCGTGGAATACACATGTGGGAGGACAGATAGGTATATTTGACTAGAGCTAGAAAATAAAATGAAGCATAATGACAAGATTTCGTTTCTGATTCTGGATTAAAAGGGTAGCCAGTGAAAGCAAGAGCGCACGGGGAAGGTGTGCTCAGTTCTTTTGTATTCTAATGATTATCCGAACTACCAGGTTTTGAACTTTATCAAGTTTCTGTAGTAGATACTGAGATGGACCATATAGATGTGAATTACAATAGTCCATTTTTGAAAGGACTAAGGAAAAGAAAGTGTTTTATTGGCATCAGCTGAAAAAAATTCATGAATAGAGCTGATGCATCTCGTCTCCAGATATGCAGTTTTATCATCATTCATATGCAGCTTGTAATATGGTATCCATAACTTCGCATCAGAAATGCACTCGCCTTGGATAGTAGTCTCGACTTCATTTGGGCAGCTACAATACATCAGATGAGCTGTAATGTTTTCCATTGATGGACACCGATTGTATCCTTCTGACTAATTAGGACCATATTAAGGATGTACTGTGAATACCAAATACATGCTGGCGATGGTGAAATAATATATCATAGTATACTGTGTTGCAGACAAGTCAAGGACGATGAGGACTCACAGCAATCGTTCCACTGACCAGAGCAGAGAGAAGTTCATTAACTACTCTCAGAGGTGAAGTTTCAGTACTGTTGTGAAGGCAATATGCAGAATATACATTGCTAAAAAGACTGTTTACATTCAGATGAGATACAAGTAGGAGTAGAGCTTATAAAACATTGACCTGGCAAGAATATTTTAAAATAACGTTTTGCAAAATTTTAAATGGCTTCGTCTAAAATTCTTCAAAATGACAAGAATACATTGATCTCAAGTACTGTACGAGTCAATTTGGTATAATGATAATATCATAATTGATTTTAGTAACTCAAATGAGATACATGATGACATAGGATAACTTTTCTAAGATTTATTTAAATGAATAAGAGGTTAGAAACAGGGTGGTGGTTCCTTAAATCATTCGGGTCAAGTGTAAAATGATTTAACAGAGGTTTTACAATAGGAGTTTTGAAAAATGATCAGAATTTCATGGATGAGAGAGAAGTAGTGATAGCAGCTTTTAGTGAAAGCAATTTGAATCTAGCCACTCAAACAACACATTATCCTGACACAAGGCTGACCAGTCCAAACATCAACCTCTTAATGCTGAGCGAGACAGCTGTTAGTACCATTTTTGTAAGTCTTTGGTATGACTGGACCGGGAATCGAACCCACGACCTCCCGTTTCCGCGGCGGACGCTCTAACCACTAGACCACCGGAACTGTCATCAGTGATGTCAGAGTATGATTCAGTTAACATGACTTTGGGAAACTCTTCATCACAAGACTTTGTTATCCTTTTCATCGCAAGGCCAAGAAAAAAATGTTTTTAGTTGGGAGACTGTCCCTGTTTGTCATTACTCACACAAGCACTTCCCTCCTCCAATCCACCAGGGTTAAAAGAAAATTTCCCGAAATGGATTTGTGCATCTATTTAAGCTGGTTTTTCTCAGTATTTGAAGTGCTTCGTACATTAGATAGACTAATCATTATATATATATATATATATATATATATATATATATATATATATATATATATATATATATATATATATATATATATATATATATATATATATATATATATATATTGTTTAAAAAAATGTTAAAAAAATTCCCCAAAAATCCAGAAAATCATTTGTCCATCTAACTAAGCTGAAATGCTTAAATATTATAAACTTATCATCATACTATTTATAATGTTTAGAAAGATAAATTTGTTTAAAAACAATTCACAAAATTGATTTGTGCATCTAATTAAGTGGCTTAGTTCAATACTTGAAGTGCTTTGTACATCATATATCCTAATCATTATGTATAGATATTTTTAAAACAAAGCTATTTAAATACTCAGATTTTAAAATGAGTGCAATAGAAACACATACAGGTTAAACCTGTTATAACATGATGCTCGGGGTACAAATAATAACATCACGATATATGCGGGATCTCGGCAAAATATATTTCGAAAAACTTCCCCATAGAAAATGTTCACTGAAATTTCAGTGTCATCAGTTATAACTAACCTCTTGGCCATATACCGTTTGTTTTCATCAGACATCAACTATACTTTAGTTTTGAATTTTGTACATGTCAATATAGCGGAAACCGTGCAAGGTTAAGTTTAGTCAGCATTAAACGCAGTGATGGGATTACAAATCGGCTAGGAATAAGAATACTAGGCTTTTCTGAACGCATCTATTTAGGAATTTAAAACGAGGTAACCTTAAACATTAAAATAGCGAGCCATGCTGCCATTGCGTTTTAAGCGGAATCACATTATAACCAATCTCATTATGAGGGGTTTTACCTGAATGTCTTTTGGCTTAATTGAATGTACCAACTCCATAGAGACATTCAAATGTTGTTAAAGGTTGCTGTGTATATTCTGTGTCAAAACATTATGATGATAATGAGTCAACTGAAATTGTGTTGTCAAGCTTATCTTTAATGGATCTAACTTTGTCATGAATACTTTGTTCTGGCACAATTCGGTGGTGGGGTTTATTGCTTCGGTGTCTTATAAAATTAATAACTAAATTCTATTTTTGTTTGTATTTGTTCTTAGAAACAGATCATTATCACAAAAAGATTTTGAGATTAAGAATGCAATAACGCTACATTATCAATTAATATTATGGCATATCGGTAAATTTTGGACTTGTAGTAATATGTGTAGTACCAACTAATGGTTTTGAAGATCAAAACTGTAACAAGATAACCGGGTGGGATATTTCGGATTGACAACAGAACACGTTCTGACGACAGATATATATATATATGGTTTAATGTGATGATTTATATGAGCAGTATATTATGAAGATGTGTGCGTATTTATTATCCAAATATTGGATTTATTTAACATAAAACGCACAGATTCAAAGATGGAAATAAAAATACGAATAAATTAGTTTAGTAACACAAAAAAAACCACAGGATAAATGATTCACAAATGATTCAATAATGGAAAGATGAATATAGTTCACTCAGATAGTAAACGATGTAAGCTTTTTACTCATAGTAAAAATGTATTCGCTCAGGTAGCGAAATTATGTTGCTAAACACAAGAACGGATATACCATCCATCTTTCCAGTCCTGAATGATACACTGGGTCTTACTAACCCAAAATTAGCCTACAGCTAATAAAATACATGTATGAAGATACACTCCGTTACCCCTGCACCATATCCGCTCCACACCTCCTACGAATCAATTTCACAACTGCTACAAACTCCGGACCCTCGGAATACTATGATCACTCGTAACATTAGACCCTCCGGACCCCCTGGTCCTTTGACGGCTCTACAGCTGGGTCACCTTAGTCACTCTTGACATTAAACACTCTGGACACTAGACATTAGACACTCCGGCACCTTAAACGCTCCGGACAAACGGACGTTTCTACACTCAGACTACACCGGACACCCCGGATATTCCTACCCTCAGACAGCCGAAAATATACCCGATACAGTGTACTAAACTTGATACAGACATAATAACGTAAGGACGTCATACATGGTAAGTTATAAAGATTATATTATTATGGCAATTACAAAATGACAGGTTCAATAGCAAACCTAACCCTGCTCGATAAGACTATAGTAAACAATTCTTTTTAAAAAATGTAGCTTTACATTACCAATATAAATCCTGTACTACGTCGCAACAAGAATAAAAAAATGCACGCATTATGCTGTATAAAGAAAACTATATAACAAACATGCAAAGGTAAATATGGTAGTACACTAGTTATCACTTAAGACCGATAAATTACATACCCCTACAGTTGGAGTTTTGCGAATCCTTTAAACAGGCCGCTTGCTGACAAAGCCATTAGTATTGTAAAGACCCTTTACATACAGAAAAGTATTTATACGTTTAGACTTTTCGTTTTGCCGTATCAAAAGCACCTTGCACGTGTGGCATAGGACGAATCGTATTCACGATTTCGAAATACAATAGATCGTATACATGATCACCCTCGGGTATCGTTGTACAGCGAAAAAACGAAACCCGAGTACATGTATTTAATGAATAACATTTATACCATTCCGTGACAAAAACAATGGCACTGAACTACTACCTTGGAAATATGGTAATATTCCTGCAAATTGTTTTTATTAACAAAGTAGAAGTGCATCATCAGCAAGAAATATCACCACAGGATGGGTTTCAGGAGTACAAATGTCATCGTGTTACCATATTAACAAAAATCATTAATGCATATCATCAAACTTCATCTTTGTATCAAAATTACTACATCAGTTTTCTGAGAAGACAAAATCAGTATTCCGTTCTTGCCTGGACAATTATAGGATCATGTTATTACATAGATTTGAGGCAATATAGTATTATTACTCTATTAGGTTTGGTGATCACGTACTCAGTGATACACCTTGAAAACTGGGTAATATTATTTCACAAGTTCTCTGGTTATCAACGTAGTGTTGTTACAACATCAAGATTTTGGGGGTCACAAAATGAGTGGTACACTTTCACATGGAAATAGGGAATTATTACTACATAATTTTGGTCTTTAATAATGTAGCATTCTTATTACAGCAGGGTTTGGAGATCGCAAAATCAGTGTAACACTGTTTCCTGCGAAAAGAGTAATTTTGTTTTAAATGGACGTGGTAATTAGCAATGTAGTATTGTTACTGCATCAGGTTTTCGTGATTACAAAATCAGTTCTACACTGTCTTTTGGAAATAGGATAATATCATTACATGGGTTTAGGGATCAATGTATTATTATTTCTACAGCACGTGTTGAAGGTCAGAGAATCAACAGTTACTTTGAAACGAGCTGGTACATGGGATTGGTGATCAACAATACAGTATAGTTACAACATCTTGTTTTGGCGAACACAAAGCCAGTGCCTAGAAATAGGGTAATGTTACTACATGGGTTTGGGGGATGGCTATCCAGTATTGTTACTACATCAGGTTTAGGAGATCACAAATCTAAGCTTGGAAATACGGTAATGCTACTACATGGGTTATGGGGATAGCTATGGAGTATGATTACCACATCAGGTTTTGGAGATCACAAAATCAGTGTTTGGAAATAGGTAATGTTACTAGATGGATTTTGGAGGATGGCTATGTAGTATTGCTACAAAATCAAGTTGTCTTGGTCATACATCAATGTTTTGAAATATGGTAATGTTACTACATGGGTTTTGGAGAGACATTTAATATTGTTACTACATCAGATTTAAAAGATCACAAATCAGTGATTGAGCGATAGTAGAAGAGCTATGTGTTATCACGTTATGGAGATCACAACAAGTATATGCTGCGGATAGGGTAATGGTACTACATGGGGTTGGGGAATAGCAGGATAGCTATTATTGTTACCACATCAGTTGTAGTATTGTTACTACATCAGGTCTTGGAGATCATAAAATCATTGCCATGATACAGAATAATGTTTCAATATATGTTTGGGAATTAACAATATATTGCATTGTTATTGTAGTAGAATTTCTTTAAAAAGGACAAGCAAACAATTATTTTGTTATTCTAACAGCCATTACCACTATAAAATGGCAGTTGAAAATATTTTGTAAACTTGTTTGAAACAAACCCTGAAACATGTAAATGAGAGAAAATACACACATGCTTTCACACCATTTTGTTCGACTAAATTTCTTTGTTGCAGATAAGGCATTACCATTACTAAATACGCAGTAACAAAATGAAGTATTAAAGTTGGTATATAAATGAACTAAAACTTTTTTAACTGCCAACATGAGTGCATCTATTTTAAGAAAGGGGCTTTCTTAATGTAACCACTCACAACATTTAATTGATAGGATTGCAAATTTATGGTTTTATTATTTGTCTAAGAAAGTTGGTAATGTCAGGCATTGGTTAAATAGTATTTGGAAAGTGGTGGTCCTTCTGAAAATTATGTGCGTTGGACAAGGTTTGGAAATACATTCTTCCTACCTGTTGTGTAAGCGTTTATTTGCTTCGCTACTTTTTTTTTTCTCTCGAATTCTGCAACATCGCATTGTCCCATATATTTGGACTTACATACGTTGTTTGACACTAATGTAGGTCTGCTGGCCAGAGGCCACAAGATTTTCAGAAGGACCATCACTTTCCTAAAGCTGGATGGTCTGTGGGGCCTGCAATTTTAAATTGTGGATATTAAACATATATCTATCCCATGTTATAGGTTTGTATACATCTTTCTTTTAGTTATAAACATGTCAAACAAGGTGAAAATTGCAAGTGAAATGAAGTTAAAGCAAAGCAAAGATCATGTCTGTGCCATTTAATCCAAATTATCACTGTCGTTTAAGCGCTTACCGTAAATTGTCATTTGGGCACTTACTTTGTTAATCATATAAGACCATCAAGCATTTAGGCAATTTACTCTTTGTTATGTGGTTTTGCGTGTTTGAAAAATGTGGAGATTTTTTGTATTGTCTCCATCTGCCGCCCTCCCCCCCCCCAATACGTGCGCAATACAACCAAAAGAAAATGAAAATTCGAAGTTACCTGGAAGCAGGACGTTCAGTGTCTGACCCACAGCAAGAACACGGATGAGATGACATATTCAGTTTGTTCTGCTTACAATACGATCGGGAACATTTGTAGGTGGCTGCAATAACTTTAAAATTTGTACAGTCAGAACCCATGAGCTGAGACGGCAGCCCTTTGGCTGCTGTGAAAGTGAGCAGTCTATTATGTTGCTGAATAAGGCAGCCTTTGAAAAACTCGTGCTCATTTTGTCGAGAAACATATACGCCCATATACTGACTATGTGAAATGATGTGAGTTGGACAAGGTTTGGAAATAAGCACTACCTACCTGAGGGACAAATATTGTCAGAAATGTATCAGGGCTATTGCCGATAATCGTAGGTCAGAGCAGAACAATAACATTTTATCCAGTCAGGTTTTTTCTCAGTTATTAGTGATTGCTCCACTGAAACGTTTAACTAAGAGGCAGAAATTGTATGCATTCTTTTGAGTGAAGATAAATGTTATATAATTTCATTTTATATTATTGAATTTAAACTATTAAACAGGTATTTAAATTTGGATCCATTCCATTTATGATATTGTAAGCTCATAACTCACCAATTTAACATTAGATCCATTCTAGTTCATTTAATTTTATTAATTCAATAATTTAGTATTTCTTCATGGGTTTAAATTTATTTTGTTAGTTTAAAAATATGTACGCACGATATACAGTGAAACCTTCAGTCATGCCATAGCAGGCCTTATATCAGAGAGATATGGGATTGAATAAATAAAAAAGAATGTTGCAGTGGGAATGGATTGTTCGCCTGGCAGTGATGATGATGCTGCTTATCGCGATGTTAATTATGATGATGATAATAAATACGATGCCCAAGAGCTGTCTGCATTACAAAACAATGCATATAAATTGTTGATGAATTTAATGTAAACTGTGATAAAATAACAAACTTGTATGCATGTTTTATTTTATTGTATAAATTACACGTTTGTTTTCAGTAAGTAGATCCATAAACGAGAAGGACCTTCTATCAGTCAGAAGGACCACCAGTTTTCAAAAGCAGGAAGTCCTGCGGTCCTTCTATTTCAAAATGTTAGTGTCAAACCCTGATATAATTGAATTTTATGCTATATCTTGAATAAAATAATATCTAGACTTTGCTTTCTATGAGATAAATATTTTCCTTAATATATCCCCCCATACAAAACGTTCCATCGGTGAGTGATTTTATTGCTCAATAAATTCAATCGGTGGGTCATGAAAGGCCTAAATCACATCTAAGATTGGCTACCCAATTTCAAAACAGCCTTTCCTCGGTCCCATGCATGTTTTAATGGAACAGCACTGAAAATAAAATGTGATTTAAAGTTTACTTTTAAGTCATTTATTTTTTAAATGTGTGACGATTAAAAGTACTGTTTGAATTTCTGTCATTATGTTAGCAATTGAACTATTATCGTAATGCAGATGAAGTATTTGGATATCATGCATAGCACCCCGTTCTCATGATGTCATTAACATGCTTTGACATCAAGTTTATTTGTCACTTTCGTTCCTGGAGAAGTCATATCTTGTAGTTTGAACCATATTTGAAACAAGGAAGTTTTACAAATGCATGTTTAAAATAAGGGCTACCTAGAGAATCCAAAATAACTGAATCCCAGTGTGGTTCATCTTGGATGATTCATTCTTAATCTAAATCTGGATCTGAATGTATACAGCGAAGGGCCCGTTAAGGCTTAACTTTGCATCATAAGATAGAGCCACTAAAATGTTATCAGAATTGTTTAAGACCTGTCTTGAAGCTCTCCACTGTTTGAATGCACACAACACTGTCACTAAGATGATTCCAATCCACAATTTGTTTTCAATGAAAGAATTTCTAAATTGTTCTGTTCTACATTGCTAAACTATGAAACATCTACTATTATTTGTTATTAGTTTTTTCTACAATGTTTATTGTTTAAAAATTAAGAACATTTGTTTTGCAAATTTGACATTTTTGCCCAAATGGTTTTAGAAATATATTTCCATCTGTAGTGCCATTCATCATCTATCCTCATTTCCATCTGTACTGCAATCCATCATCTATCCACATTGATATCTGTACTGCAATCCATTATCTATCTATATTTACATGTATACTGCCATCCATCATCTATCTATATTTACATGTATACTGCCATCCATCATCTATCCATATTTACATGTATACTGCCTTCTGTCATCTTTCCCCATTTCCATTTGTACTGCAATCCATCATCTATCTATATTTACATGTATACTGCCATCCATCATCTATCCATATTTACATGTATACCGCCGTCTATCATCTTTCCCCATTTCCATCTATACTGCAATCCATCATCCATCCATATTTCCATCTGTACCTCAGTCCATCATCTATCCACATGTACATGTCTTCTGTCATCCATCGTCTATTCACATTTCCATCTGTGCTGCTATCCATCATGTATCCACATTTCCATCTATACTGCCATCCATCATCTATGCACATTTACATCTATACTGCCACCCATCATCAATCCATATTTCAACCTATGCTGCCATCCATCATTTATCCATATTTGCCGTCATCAATCCACGTTTCTATCAATACTGCCATTCACCATTTAAGCACAATTCCATCTGTACAGTGATCTATCATTTAATCACATTACTAGCAATCCTGATATCCACCAGTCTGACCCATCATTTTGCTCACCTATCCATATGAGTAACTCCAACTAATTTGTGACTTGCCATGTGTCCATCATATTTCCATCACCCATCTGTCAACTTTTGTTTCATACCACTCACAGATCATATTTCTGATCTGAGCTTGATAATTTGGAATACAGAATTTGATTGTATATTTCATAATGAGATTTAAACTGTATCAGTGGCAGAATATTAACAGTACCACATTGGTGAGATCAGTTCTATCACCACAATGGCGATATCATCTTTAGAAAGCTTTCTTTTCTCTTTTAGGAATGTATGCTGTTCAAAGTTGCATTTCCACATTTATGCCTATTTCATTATTTCTTCATCTTCTCCCTCTATTTCTTTCTCATTCTATCTTCTTTTCTTTCTCTCCATCAGGATGAACATATCTTAAAATATGACAGGTATGATGATTTATCAGTGAGAAGGTGCCACTGAAAATGACCAAAAATGCCGAACAGGATAAAGCGGGTCTGATGTATTAACTTCTTTACGCAAATTCTCGGTGACTGAATTTCCATGACCTGTTCCTATTTTGTATTCAGTGTCACTCATACAGTAACTCTTACAATCAATCAAAGTGGTTGCAATTTTAATTACTCTTGATTAAATTTTGTAATGAAATTAAATTGTTTACATAGTGATTTAAACTCATCACAATAATCATGTCTGAAAATGATAGAGAAATTTGTAATATTTAATGTTGATCACAAACAAAATGTGTCTGTTAATAAACTGAACTAGAATATTGCCAAGGTCATACACTTCATGTTTGAATGCAGAGATAGGCAAGATAAAGAACCAGATCCACAATACAGCTCACAGTTTTGACTTTAGTCATTTTACAGGAAGCAATAATGTATGGATCCCATTATTTCAACTTGACATGACTGCTTGTAGAACTATATTCATTGGGTACATCGGGGCATGGAACAAGCATTCTATCATGCTTTAGTATGAATTTAACAAAGAAGTTTTACAAATACTCACTTATAAAGCCATGCTAACAGGAAAAACTTAAAATGGCCGACAAAGAATAATAGTGATTTCTTAAACAAAATACTGGATGCAGATAGCAATGATGACAATGATTTTGAAGGATATGAAGATGAGATTATTCGAGCTGGGGGAGAATTGTTGGAAATTCCCATGAGTGATTTGAGTCTGAACTTGATGTCGACCAGGAGTCTGATGCACATGACAGTAGGACAAAAAAAGATGACCTGTCTGTCAGTCACCCCTACCCACCACCATTCAATGGTATTTCCTAATCGATTATAGATATGGCAAATTCCAAACCTATTTGAGGCTTTTTACGATGGGTCATTGCATTTATTAGCAAATCAAACAAATCATTATGTATATCAGATAGTAAATGGGGCAGACTTGAATGAGATGACTGAGATGAAAACCAACAGCCTGTCACACCTGACCAGATGAAACTCTATTTTTGCATTGCTTATTGCCGTGGATATGGTACATACATTTGAAATAGATTATTTTTACTGAGTAACTTGTGATCTGATATCAGCCCTATAATTAAAAAAGTGAGAAGTTATACTTGTATTGCTAATATAAGCAATTTATACCTCGCAGTTATTGAGAACACTCAAGGTGACCCTTTACACGAGATCCAGCCAATGATTATAAAAATGCATTTGCTGAGGTTTATTCCGCTGATAGCAACCTCCGTTTTGATGAGGCTGCCTGCCAAACCTAAGGACTGTTTCAGTAAAAGATAATTGGGGACTGACAATGGTTAGTGTTATATTTCCATTCTGCTCAGCTATTTAGCATTGTCAGTGGCTTTGGCTCTCATAGTTGCAAAATATGTTTCAACTGCATTGGGGATGATTGTGAACAAATAGTGGTGGGATGTAGTGCTACTAGAGACCACATAAAAATGAAAAGGTCGTGCATTATCAAAGCGCAGAAGCCAGAGTTTCCTAAGCAGATGTGATTTTTAGTTTTGGCCTTTCTTGCTGTTGACATTTTGATATACCTGCGATAACAAGGTCAGCCAAATCTTTTCCAGGTGTTTGTATGTGGGATGAATTTGTAGTGATGATCCCATGCACAACGGAAACTGTCATGATTAAGGTGTAATTGACAACAGAACCTGGAATGCACTGGGTGACATACAGTATAGCCCCTTGACAACATTTGTATTTTGACTCATGTGGGCTTGCATTACCATTTAAAACAACCAATTTTATTCACCTCTGCCAGTGCGAATTTGGCTGAATCGGGACATCTTGTTTCTAAAGCACTTCAAGCACTTACACGTTCTCCATCCCTACAAATATTTATTGATTTATATTATCTTGTAAGAAGTACACTTATGCAAATTGCCTGTTAACATTTGTGGACACTCAACCACCCTGTGATGCACCATTGTTGATCTAACCAGTTTTGCAACCAAATTGGATTTGAATGAGTGTACAAGCTTGGTTGTTGTTGACGTTGACATGGGTTGTCATGTGATTTTCCAAGCTCAAATTGGAACACTTAAAATGTTTTACATGGACATTCAAAATGTTGTTTTCAGGCTGCAGGGTGCAATAGAAAAAATTGAAGGCAAAATCAATCATATTAGGAACCTCAGAAACTCATATTTGTCTGATGCGTTTACCAAAGACTGTGTCAATATAAATATGATATTGGCGGTGAAAATGTGTGATTATGAAATGAGCAGAGAACATTATCAATGAAAATAGAATTCAGCTGATTTGTAATCCCATTGTTGAGTGTGATGCTGCAACAAAGCAATATGTAAATCTGAAAATTATTGATATCAAGGTCATGTTTGTAAACCAAATTGCCAAATAAACAAACCAGCAGCAGTGCATGAGCCACCAAATGAAAACCCTTGGCGGGCCACATGCGGCCCACGGGCCGTAGTTTGCCCACCCTTGACTTAACATATTTAGTATTAATGAATTTTATCTCTTTAGACATGCTGCTGATAAATCTGGGTATTATTTATTTATAGTGTACATTTATGCTATTACATCAGGGTGTCTTGATATTTAATTAACCAAAACAATCATTGGAAGATCCAAATAATCTTGAAGATGATGTGTCACACAGTGAAATATGTTATAATTAATTCTCATTGGTAGTTATTGCTTGTTCCGGTCCAGGTAAAACAATAACCACCAATTCGAAATTAGTGAAGCTTATTTCCTGAATGACAGACCGGATGAATTGGCAAAGCAGCAAATAAACTTCACTCAGAGTCAGAAGTCATTGACTGATACGTAAAGTAGGAAAGACAATGACTGTTTGGATATGGAAGCAAGATCATATTTCACTGTGTGACACACCAGTAGTGTAGCTTTCAAATCAATCCAAGTAGACAGTGGTTATTAAATGATGAGTAAAGTAATTCATTATACATTATGGAACATGTTTGGAATATACAGCATATGCGGAAGATGCTGCTGGGTTAAGATAATTAGCATGGAATGGAGGGGGATTACGAAATGTGTCAATCTGTGTTAATTTATCGATGGCAAGTGAGTATTTTCATTAGTCATTTTAGCTTTTTACTAATAAAAATAGTGCATGTGACTGCAGATGATATTACTAATGAATTATAATTTTAAAGAATAATAAAGCAAACTTATAATAATTATTCACGAATCCTGAGAGGTAAAACAAATTGCATATGGTAAGTATAGTTTTGTAACGATTCTCCGTCTTTTAAATCGATATGTGTGTCGTTACAGCAAAATAGAAGGGAAGATAATGCCTGCTTAAACATAAATGCTGTCAGTGTCTGCGATTGCGTGAAGCGTGCAATATTCGTACCAATTTGTGAACATTAATACACGAGAAGACCCTCATATCAAAATGTGCTCAGAGAAGTTTAAATTTGTTTTAGGCAAACCATTTTTTGTCGCAAAATCTGTTTTTGGGTTGACAACAGTTTACCCAGCTGGGTCTTTGAAACATGACATAAATGGTAGTTAAACTAAATTTGATTGACACATGGTGCCCAGGAATAAGTATTAGTATGGCCTAGTTTGAACCTTCCGTGAAGGAAGTTTTACAAATATGTTTTTAAAGTATGGGCTACCTAGAAATCTCAAAATGTTTGATTCTTGGCGTTGTTCTTGATGATTTCGTTCGAGAACTACTTGCTGATAGTAGTGATGCTGACAATAATTTTTAAAGTTATGAAATATGTCGGATTATTAGAACTATGAAATTCTTAACGGAGATACCAGTGAGTGATTTTGAGACCAAACAATGGTTTTAAATATGAGTCAGTTGTACATGTTGGATGGACAAAAATAGACAGCATGACGGTCATTCTCCCTTATAGCGGTATTTCAAATTAAAAGTAGAAATGGCAGAATACTGAACCTAATTAAAATACATTTTAAAGGTACAACACAATTTTTCCTTTTTGTCCCTCAATTCAGCGCTGTGGATTGTATGCTACACAACAATATGTCCATATTATGGTTAAAAGAAAGTGAACAAAATAGTGCAAAAAAAAAAATGAAATTAAGAAGTAAAGATATTTATTGAATACCTCTTTCTGCACAACCAGAATAAGTCACTTATAGCTATCGACTAAAGCCCTAATACAATACTACGGAACAAATAAGAAATATGGCACAGTAGTCAGTAAACAGCTGATTCAACAAAGTTTATATTAGTGAAAAATCACATTTTGGAGCAGATTTATCCTAAAGATAATATCTATGAGCTCTGGAAAAATGTACATAACAATCATAAAGATCAGTTTCCCAGCATATTCAAGATATGTATATGCCCGTTAAGAAGGAAGCGCAAAACAATATTTATACATAGATAAGGAATAGAGTATGCTCACAAATAATTAACAGATTATTACTTATGCAATAGAGGTGACATTTTTTAAAGATCTTTATATCAGCATAGCTCCAAGAAAGTGCAGCATGAAGAGGAACTGATATTCAAGTGTTAGGTAAATAATTAACTATGGCCATTTCTTCTCCCCTCCTCCTTTTTTCCCGCTCCCCCTTTCTTCGTTGACAAAGGAGAAGGTCCTCCCTTTGATAAAATCCTGTACATAGGGAGCACATTTGGAATTTCTCTTTGTATGCAGAGATGTTTAACCTGTGAATGAAGGTGCTGATGGAATAAATACAATTAGCACAGAATCAGCGTTGGAGCAGATTTGAAACCGCTCAAGTTTATCAACTTGTGTAAGTTTACAAAAATTATAGAATAGGATTTGGTGTTGTCAGTAGTTTTTTCTTCACTAACAAATACATGTATCTGTGTCTGCAGCAGTCTGTTGCATACATATGAAGTACAATGTGATATATTTAGTTAGTAATCATCCTCATTCCTACGTCCAGGTTTTTTATTGATGAGATTTTATTGGCAAGAGGAAATTACATTATTGAAGATAACATCGTAATGTATTCTAAGTTGAAGTGAGACATGATATTAGTAATATGTTTCCAAAGCAGTCAAGCTTTGTAAAACAAAGGACCTGGTGGTTAAAGTGAGTTAAATGAAGTCACTATTAAATGGCCTAAACCGTTGAATGAAACTCACTGACAATCAGCAGGTAGTGTGGATGAAAGTACATTTGTTATCTTGCCAATCTGTAATATGCATGTTGGAAATAAAACCAGGAATGTCAACATACATAAAAGGGCACCACCAACATTCCAAAGATGGAAAGACATCAAGTTTGTACGTATATCGATATCTATCAAATCACAAGCTGAATCAGGAATCGTATTGATATATCGCACACCCTTAAATCCCTGCAAGTCACTTAAAGCGTTTTTGGTTTCAGACTGTTTTGAGATCAATAAGCATGAAATAATTGATATACATTGGTTAAATATTGTGAATACAGTGGTATTAAACATATTTGGTGTATGTGATTAATATTTCTTATTACATACAAGTGATGGATTCTGACTGCTGTGATGATGTTGAGGAGTTTCCTTGCCAGGTGTTGGACAGACTAGCCAGTGATGCAAACATGCATAATGATTTTGTTCCACTTCTTTGATTAGATATGCATGACAATCATGTTAACAAGCCCTCTCATATATTGAAATATAATATTGCTAAGTGCCAAAATAGAAATTAAACGTGTATGTACCAGTGTCAACTCAAAGCCAGTGTCCAGAACAAATCTAGTTTCAGAAATGTATTGTTTTATGAGAAGTCCATCTCACTGTTATGTATATTTAATTTGTATTGCTTGTTGACCTTTCTCCATGATTATATGTTATGTATATCTGCATGTTTTAATTGACCTTTGTCCAAAATCAAAATAATTGTCTACCTGACAAGTGATATTTATTTTGTAAACAAAATAATAAATAGCTAATATTCTCTAGAGATTAAATATTTAGATTATTCAATGGAGGTAAATATGTTTTTTGTATCTGGGTCAAGGACACCAGTTTTGCACTTGAAAATTCCTAAACATTTTGACAACTTAGAATGTTTTAGAATGGAAACTTACTTAAATCTATTATGTCTTAGATTTTTATGTTAATGTTATTTACTTCCAATTTACTCATCTCAACTGGAATCACTCTTACTGTGTTCAGTATTTAAATTGGAGTTAACTTATTTTTATTTTAATTATTTGCTGGAAGTAGAAAGCACTAATTAATATTTCTTGGACTAAATCATTTTTGTTCAATTTTAAATATTAACTTGTTCTTTATTGCTATTTTTCTGTCTTAGTTTAAGACCATAGAGGCATAACGTCAGTGAGTCTGTTAAATTACATTAAATACAAGACTTTTTCCTGACATCATGAAATATCACATGAAAGTCGAGTTAAGGACTTGGTCTTGGTACATTTACACTACTGATTAGGAAATAATTGGACATTTATCCTTAGTGATGACCTCCTGTAAAACTGATCCTTCAAGCATCTGTATATTTTTCCTTTTAAAAAGTTGACTGTAAAAAGATGAAAGTAAAGCATTCATTATGAAATTAGTGTATTTACATTTCAGAATCAAATTATTTCAACTGGTATCCAAACATCGACATCAGATGGTTGCACAGCAACAGACAAGATCTATACCAGCACCCTGTTTCTCCAGAGAAACAGCATACTGAGCGACAACAGTGATAAGACAGTTATCTTCTCCTGTAAGATTGACTCTCCTGACCCCCCTATAAACATCAGAGCAAGTGCAACAAAGTCTGTCAGGTTTGCTGGTAAGGATACAAATCTCAATATACAGAGTATTCCTTTGCATAAACTGGTGGCATGCCTCATTTGCTGCAGTACGCACATCATGAATTATGGATTGTCCACACAATCTAATGGCTGTGGTCAGAGAGAGAAAAGGGATTAATTGCCCACTATGAACAGTGAATGTCCACTCAGTGTACTAGAAATCTATAACTGATTTCATTGCAGCCATAGTGTGTTTTATGCACCACATCTTGACTCTGTTATAGGTCAGGTGCACATTTTGTACCCTTATATGTACAAATTATACAGTGATAACATTTCCTCTGGTGTTTGGTTGTGGCCTAGCTAAGGAAACATAAAGATGTATATGTTAACGTAGAAAAAAATATGAAGTTTTCATTTCTTGGCTATCGTCCCACATTTGTCCATGGCAAATCACACATCAGAAATATTGAATGACTACAACATACGTCGCTATTGATTATGTGTGGATGTACATATTATGATATGATAGAAATTTATATACTGTTCTGCATCCATTGAAAACTTCAATGTTCTTTCTCAACGATTTTACATAAAAGAGCTGTGTACTAGGTGTTACTTTGTCATAGCTTTCCTTTTATTTCCATACTATTTCCAAGATGATTCTCTTTCCAAAATATGTTTTTTTTTAAGCTATTTCCCATCCACTCCATCTTCTTCCAAGCTTACACCAGCATAGCATGATAAACATATAGGGTAGCAGTCTTCAATGGTTTAAATTAGGACAGTTTTGCAGTTCAGTAATTCCATATAAACACAGTTGAATTAAAATGTTTCTTCTTGTCACAAACCAAACATAATAATTCTAAAAGTATATTAGTTTGTGAAATGCAAATTTAGATAGAGAGATACATAGCCATATGTTATATATGATGCAATTATCATCATTTTGGAATTCAGGTACTGCCAAAAATTTAGAAATAAAATTTTAATTTCATTCTTTATTCAAAATAAGTAAATATATACATTGCTAGCTTAGGAATTCATTTTGCGTCAGCAAGAATTTATACATGGGGTGAGATATTCATCAGTATATCAAAGCATGACTACTTTTGCTGTACTGATACAGATATTGATATGAGACGTGGAAAATTGTAATAAAATGATTCTTACTGTATGTCAGTTATTTTAATCTTCTGCAGTCATGAATAATTATTCATCATTTGTCATGTTATTCATTAAATTGAGAATTCATCTGAGACAGCTGTTGCAGGCACAGGTGCTCATTTTTGTTAGTAAAATAACTATTGTCATAATTGAGTACATTCACTGATATTGTTCTTAATCTGCCCACCCACCCACCCCACAACACTGCCAATTCCATGCTAATTATTTTATTCCAATGACATGTCCAGCAGAGAAACTTTGCACAGAAGTGTTTAATAATTGCTTGGTAAAATACTTAAAATGCTTAAAAAGAGATGCTGCCATGGTGCATGATGGTAGGAATTGTCGAACATTGGTATGAATTGGCACACTTTGAGAGCAATTATGTGCAAGAACTACCACATGGCTGTTGAAAGTGGGGCATATGAAAACGCAGTCTGTACATTATACAAAATTTATGTAACCATTCTCCTTTAAAGTGCTTGTTTTGACAGAAGTCACGCCAGTAGAGCTATCATACCACTTTTCACAACATATTTCAGGTATATGTCTGGGTTCTTCAGGTTGACATGAATGGTTGTTAAAGTAAATTTGATTGTCACATTGTGCCCTGGAACAAGCATTATGTCATAGTTTGGACCTTGCATTAATGAAATTTTACAAATACGCGTTGAAAATATGGAATACGTAGGAAAATACATGTCTGATTCACAATGGTGTTCATCTTCGCATGATTTCTTTCAGCAAAACTGGCAGATGATAGTGATAATTTTTTAAACATAAAGAGGTGTATCATATTACTGGATCTGGGAAAATGTTAATGGAGATATCATTGAGTGGATTTGAGACCAAAAATGGTGTTATATACAAGTCCGATGTACTTGCTCAATGGACAAAAATGGATTACACTCTGGTCAGTCTCCATTTCGGTTTAAGATTAAATAAATAAGAATTAAAAAAAATGAAATTAATAGGTAATGATCTGTATTTGGTCAAATACTTCTTTATGGAAAAACACAATATGGCATTAAAGGACTTAAAACCCAATACAGCATTTTGAAACAGACAATACATCTGATTCTAGAAAGTGAAACATAGTCAGAGCATATATTAGTGAAAAATCCTATTTGGATCAGAAGTATCCAAAAGGTAATACATGTGAGCTCTGGAAAAACCATAAAGCACTATTCAAGAAAGTGATACTTAGGCAGAGCATACATTAGTGAAAAATCCTATTTGGAGCAGAAGTATCCAAAATATAATACATGTGAGCTCTGGAAAATTGTAATAACAACTATTAAGAACAGTTTCCCGGTTTGCTCAAGTTGACTAAGCTAGGTATGTATATACACCTACAGAGAGAAACACAGAGAACAGTATTCATACACAGATAGGGCACAGAGTACACTCAGAAAAATATCAACATACTAATGCTTATACTACTGGAAATGACCTCGTTTAAAAAATTTGATTTCATTGGAGCTCAAATGAAGCTGAGCAAAAAATAGTTTTATTACAGACGAGTGATCAAAATGAAGCTGGAGATGACATTCAGATAACATTTATACATTTTCTTTCACTTTAAATCCTATTGTCATGTATACTTGGTCATGTGATTGCATTAACCAATACACATGAAGCAATGGTGCAAATGTCAATGAAGGGTGAAGGAGCACAACTCCATTGCAATGGTACAATATCATATTTTTCTAGCTGTATAGAGAAGCAATTATGCAGTGTTGATGCTGCCCGCAACATCGGAGTAGAGGCTTGTTTCTCACACAGCTTGAACAGTATGGATTTAACAGTTAGTAATGCTTCTGCAGCTGCATAGACTAAAATAGTTGTTGTTTTTGTTGTTGTTGTAGGGTTTTTTGTTGACACCATTTTTCAGCACACGATGGGTTATACATGGCGGCCAGTATTAATGGCGGAGGAAGAACCTGGGAAACCCCTGGAAATAACCATTGACCTACAATAAGCTACTGGCAAGCTTTCTCACATACCCACAATGGCTGAATCTGAGACTCGAACCCACGCAGACAGAGGTGAGATGGCAGTGATCTGTAACAAAGAGCGCTTTAGACTACTCGGCCACTCAGGGCCCCAGTCTAAAATAGTAACAGTTCTAATCTTGATAGGGGAGTGTGATGGAGGTTTGCTAGGTTGGTGTTGCTGTGGTCATTCACCACCAGTTTTGTTAAAACTGAACATTTGTGGAAATCACTTTGAGTGATTATTACTAACTAAGATTTATATCCCTAAGACAAGTTTTTCTGTGTAAATGTTTTCATGCAGATGTCACTGGATAACAGTATCGGTATTAGTATGCTAATAATGAGATGTGCTGTTCTTGTCTGTACCAGTTGTAGAAATAAGACATTTTCTGTATCATTACAGTGAGAGTCACAGAGGTAGTTCTACAAAAGAACAATCAGAACATCACCGATATACTGACTGTAAACTTAGGTGAACCAGTGGCCTTGACCTGCATAACAGGACTAAGTCGACCTGACCCCACTATAGATTGGTACATTGGATCACAGAAGAGAGGCAGTGGACCAAGTCTGAATTTCACCCCAAGTAATCCAGACAACAATGAGATAATCTACTGCCAAGCTTTCAACACTGATCCTAATAGAATAGTTTATTCCTTAAGACCAAGGCTGTTGGTACAAGGTGAGTTTATGTTCATAATCAGTTTGATAAAATTAGTATTCAAGCTAGTTTTACTTTTTTAATTAAATGAGCAAATAAACTTAATGTAATGTAGTCTCAGATGTGCACATCCAAGCATCTAAGCATGCTCTTTATAACATACTTCTCTTAGGTGGATGCAGCATTATGACCTCACTGGAAGAGAGTAAAACCTTGTTGCACGACTTCACCGATCATATATATCTAGACCACAAAGTTTCAATAAAATCGTCAAAGCAGTGTGATGATGGGTTGAATTGTCATAATGCCGTCTGGTTTTGTAAATAAATTTTCAATACATTTCTGTACATGCGGGTCAGAGCAGAAAAGTAAACTCTTATTGTATATGAAGCCCTGTCTACATATATTGACTGCAAAGTTCATATTAAAATCTTGCAAACAGTGAAGAAGAAACAATGCTGAACTGAATTCACAAAATACTCTTCTTTGTGATACTTTTCTGTGAGTCTCCCCTCCACCAAGAGGAAAGTAAAAGCTTATTGCACATACGTATACTACATAGTTCCAGTAAAATCATTAACAAATGAATAAGTGAAGATGAATTCACACAATGCCCTATTTTTTAAGGTTTTCTAAAAATGTCCTATTCCCACTCACAGCACCACTACCACAGAAGAAAAAAATCTCATTGCACATCTGCACTTTTGACGTATCCAGCAATCAAAGCTTCATTAAAATCACCCATGTAGTGTGGGAAGTTATTTGATAATGTATTGAATTCCTAAAAGAGCTAGGTGGTGGAGCTTTATTTCAAGAAATGTGCCTAAAAAGTTAAATCTTAGTGTACATCTATATCAACCATATAGTCAACAAGATTTCAATAAAATCATCCAATCAGTAGCAGAAGTGTTGGTAAACTGAATCTTCAAAATTTCTTATTGATTTTTTGATAATTTGCAAGAGAAAGAAAAAAGTAAGGCCTTATCTGCATCAGTCATATTTTTAGCATAAAAGTTGCAGTAAAATCATATTGATGTGTGAGGAGAAGAGATTACAAGCTTATTTCCTCAAATATGAACCCTCTGGAAGGTTATTTTCTATTAGGTAATGGTTTTGTTTTTATAAAATGTTAATTGTGACCTATGGACTATATAATCTGTTTTTTTTAAGAAATTATTCATTCATGCTTTATGAGTTTAGCTGTAGTTCTAGGGTTATTTAGGGGTTTAATTTGCAATACTGCAAGTCCTGTTTTTATAACATTTTTTTGTTGAATTTTACAATGCTTATTGCTTCTCACTCTTTACTGTTACTCTTTTAAGACCATAGATTCATAATTGAATGAAAACTACTACTGAAAAGTACTCAGTTTCCTTCAGTAAATAAACACAAAGTGACTGGGTTCGTAATCTGCTCCCTCTCCCATCCCATTTCCATGCTAATCATCTTACCCTAACAAGACGTTGAGTGTAATGGAGATATTCCGCATGTGTTCAGCATGTATAATGAAGTACTTTGTTCAACTTTTAATAACCACTTTTAAAAGAAGTTTCTCTGTTGATTTGTATTTTGTTTATTTTGAATTGTAATGCTACAATACCTGTTTTTTTTTCCTCACACAGTGAAATATGTGTTCTTGAATTCTCATTTGTGGTTATTGTTCGTTCCTGTTCAAGGTAAGCAACAACCACCAATGATAACTTAAGGTAGCTTATTCACTGTGTGACAGACAGGAAGTTTTGGTTAAGCAACAGAAACTTTAAAATCAACTGGTCATTGATTGATCTGTAAGTAATTAGAGATGCTGCTAAGGTGGCTATTGCATGAATCATGCAAAATCTATTTGAATTTGCTCAATTCAAGATTAGTTATACAAAAGAAATCCATCAAATTAGTTGGAAGTTTGCATATGACAATGTAGCTGGTGAAGTATACAACTTTTATTTAACATTTACCTGTAAAGTACTTATGGCGACATACGTCATGCCATTAGGGGCATCATACGTAGCACTTTTGCGACACCTTTTTTGAGGATGCCAACTGTTGATATTTCTGGTGTCTTCAGCTTGACATGAATGGTTGTGAAACTAAATTTGTTTGTCATATTGTGCCCTGGAACAAGCACTTTGTTGTAGTTTGAAACATGAAACAAGTTTTACAAATGCTTGTTTAAAATGTGGGCTACCTAGAAAAACTAAAGTGGTTGATTCTCAGTGTATTTTGTCTTTAGATGACAATTGCATTCTCCAAATTCAGGTTGATGATGACAATAATTTGCAACGTAATGATTTATGTCAGATTATTTGAGCTGGGAAGTTGTTATAAATATACCAATGAGTGATTTTAAGCCCACAAATGATGTTAAATACGAGTCTGATGTATATGCTGGATGGACAAATATAGATGGTATTCAAGCCAATCCCCGTTTTCATCTGTATGTCGAAATTAAATGTAGTAAAGGCAGAATACTGAGCCTAATTAAAATACAGAAAATTAGAATGCAGGATCACATTAGTGGAAAATCTTACTTTGGAGCAGAAGTATCCAACAGATAATACATGTGAGCTCTGGAATATTGTACATAACAACCATATAGAACAGTTCCCCAACTTATTTAAGCTGGCTAAGCTAGCTGTGTGTGTGTGCCCCTTCAGATGGAAGCAAAGAACAAAATTCATGCACAGAAAATAAACAGAGCACTATCAGAAATAATCAACATAATGTGACATCTTTTAAAGGTTTTTATTTTAGAGTGGAGTAGGAAGAAAGATGGATATTGAAGTGTTAGGTAAATATTAAAATATGGCTATTTCTTTCTCCTCTTCTTTTGTTCTACACCCGAAAAAATTGTTGGTGACAATCGGAGATTTTTTGATAAAATCCTGGCAGCATTAATGCTTAAATTGTACATGTAAGAATTTGAATGTCACTTTTTTGTTGCAGAGATAGTATGTCAGTGATTAAACATGCTGATGGATAAATAATATTAGCACACAATTGGTGAGGGGGCAGATTTCAAACCGCACGAGTTTGTCACCTTGTGTAAATTTGTGAATTTCTTTTTTTAATAGATTGGGAGTGGATATTAATAGTTTTCTTGCTTCACCAACCAATAAAAAGTACCTGTAGCCATGGTGTTATTTTGCATAAGCAGGAAGAACAGTGTGATAGATTTTGTTGGTATTCACTTCCATGTTCTGCTGGACTTGTTCTAGATAATATTTTCTTTACACAAATAAATGCATTATTTCTTCAGTTTTGAAGATAACATCACAATTTCTTCCAAGTTGAAATGAGACATGAAATTGGTAATACAATGTTCTTAAAGCAGTCATTCAGTGCAATACACAGTGTGATGGCTGAAGCGATTCTTGCATCTGATCAAAAGAAGCCTGCCATTCATGGCCTAAAACATTGAGTAAAATCCATTGACTACTAACATATAGTCTGCTTGAAAGTAATTTTGTAATCTTTTCATTGATGAGAATGATATATCAATAGATGCTAAATCTATATCTGTCTTATAATCTGCATACAGAAAATGCTAGCAACACACATGAAAGGCCACTACTAACCATTGTCAGACCGTCTAAAGAAGGAAAGCCCATAAAGTTCATATCTGTATCAACAATGTATTGTATCATAGGTTGTGTATTTTGAATTGTATAAACATGTGGCACAGTTATAGCGTCTCACCCCTAAATGGAATATGCCAGAATGGTTTGACTTTGCTTTTGTCATTTTGCTCATATAGTTAGTCTGTTAGAAACTAAAGTGGTTTGATGACATTAACAATAACTGAATACCCTTTGATGAACCAAAGGAGTGAAACTGGTCACAGATTGTATGTATTATGTTTTAGTAACTTTTAATAATTACAAAATAACTTTCATAGTACTTCATCTTCATAACAATGAAAATTGTGCACACAAGTACTGGAATAAAAAGGTAAACTGTTTAAATTTGGTACACATGTATGCATGTATTAAGCAAACCTTGTTACAGTACAGCTCACGTTTATTATTGGAACCCTACATGTTGTGGTGGGGACTTAATTGCCTTCACTATCGCTCTGCGCTAAAATAAGCAATAAAGTAATCAATAAAATGCATAGAAAACACTACCTTGCATTAGCTGACACGCTGATGGCATTTACACCATGGATTGACTGATCAGTGTTATTAATTGACAATTCAACAGCCGATCATTGAAGACCACCCACGGAAAGTCTGTGACGTCATGAGTGATTAACAATCAAATACCATTTCAGCAATCAGTTATCTTTATTTCGATCATATATATGGACAATATAAATTAATTTTAAAAGTCTTGTATGTTTTTCGTATATTTAGTAAACTTACATGATGACTTGATGAGAGGCCCAGCTTGATGATCTTCTCTTGAACGGTGTAAATGTATCCTACTGTTTAAACATGAAATCTATTCCTCTGAGGTATTGACAAATACATTCCAGCATCTTCTGTTTAAATACATAAAGAACAACAAAAAATTCCCTCTGAATTTACACTTAAATGTGACCATGTGTTTTTAATGATCCAGTTACGATATTGAATATGCATGTACACAACAATTCACTTGTACACTTCTGAATGCCTGTGTACTGTAAATTTCATGGGGTTAAATTATTATTTCTGACTATGGTATTTTTTATTATTTCATTCATCACAAGATAAGTTTGTTTCAAAGGTAAAGCATTGACACTTATACAATGTTATCATCATCGTCATCAGAAGATGTCATTTTCGTCTATGGAAAGGTACATTTCTATCGCATGAATGACTTGCCGCATTGCACTTGATACATTTAGCTCGAATTATGGTCAAATCATTACCTATTGAAGATTTACTCATTGGCATTGAATAGTCCATGAAGGATGACCACCCACAAAAAGACGGAGACATCATACATGATTTACAATCATATACCATTTCAAGAATCAAGTGATCTTAATTTCTATCACATAAATTGGGACAATAAAAAAGAAAAGAAAAAAACTTTGTCTAATTAATGCATTTAGAGAAGGTTGATTGACTTCTTTAATAGTATGTTTACACTTTTACATTATTCAAAGAAAGCTGTAAAAGCTTATGAAAAGACTTGATAAGGCACACCATATTGATATTGTCTTGAACAGTGTAAAGTTATCTTGCTGTTTGAACATGAAAAGTAATCCTTGTTTTTTCCACCCAGGATATTTATGTTTTGTTTCATTCAGCACAAGATCAGTGTATTTCAAATCAAAAATAGCACAAAGTCTTTTTACAATACAGATGTCAAGTTAAATTACCCCTCTATAATCCAGTGATTGGATGTCAGAAGAAATAGTACAAGAGATTACTGAGAATTCATCAGGGCTGGATCAAGCTCCCACCCCACGCCCTCAAGAAAAACCCGTATTCAGACACAAACGTACAGTCAATTGTTTATTGGGAATTATGCACAAATTGAGTAAATAGAAACATATACTTTTGCTTTGGCGCCCTTTTGAGGAAAGGTATGGCCCTTTTGAAATTTTGGATACCCCCATAAACACTTGAACTGATTGGGCCTTGTTCATGCATGGGGTAACTTGTGGAACTTGTGCAATAATTTTTCACACCAGTCAAGAATGCATGTGATTTTACTGAAAAATATTTGATGTCTGATTTTTGATATATCTCTTTTCACTGCAGGGAGTCCAGTAATACTGAATTTCATATGATACTTAACACATTATATTGCACGAAATACAACAGAAATAAGAAAATAAATGTGTCGGTATATTCTGCAAAAGAGAGTTAAGAAATATGTTTAAATAAAATTCATTGTGCAAAATGTACTTGAAATACATATATTAGCACTTTCTGAAGTTTTTGTTTTAAGTAGATGATTCTGTAATATGCAGTAGAAATCATTAAGCCTATTTGAGCTTAATGTATAAACTAAACTTGATATTATGGCTACTGATAGGTCTTTTATTTCCGTTAAGTCATTACATCATGTTAGAAAAATGTAAATTTGACAGCCATTATTTCGTCGATCGCTCGATCCATTGATTGACTGAGAGAGATGAAGAATTAATCTAGTGCCATGCACTGAATAGATTTTAGTTGCAAAGCAGTATACCAAACAGAGAAGTTTGTTAAATGCTGTTGAAAGAAATTGGTTTGCATGTTTTAATTATTTGGTCTCATGCTCCAACAGTTGCAAACATGAAACTGCATTTAAATAATTAAACATCTTAGATCTGCATTATAAATAGGTTATTGATGCATTATTTCAATATGACTGACTAGTTTTATTTTTATCATGATAACAGTTTTGTTTTTACACTTTTATGTATAAGAATACATAAATAAGTCGCATGGATACAACCATGCACATGCTATAAATTTGTTCAACTTTTAAGATTTGACAATTTTCCACATTATTAATCAGTTCAACAATACAATGAGGTCACATTAATTAGCAACAGTTACCAAAATATCCACTGTTAATGATGGGATCATAATTTGAGCTGTAAACTACAGTGCACCAAGGCAGATGGCTTCATGTTAGAAACGCACCATTTCCAGGCTGAAATTGACATTAATGCTAAAATTTATAACAGTGTTTACAATGGTCACAATCTTTTATAACAGTGATTACAATGGTCACTATCTTTATTTCTATAGAACATCTGCTCAAGCTAATTCTTTATTAGGGAGAGACCATTAAAGTTTCCAAAGGGTTATATTATTTGAAACAATTTTATCTTGTAATGAATGAAGGAAATAATCAATGCCCAATCAGATAGAACAATAAATTAAATAACCAGACCCATACAGCATAAATTCAGTCAGAATTGAACAAAATTTTGTAGTTATGTACATGTGTATTCAGCCTCATTTCTGGGTCATTACTTTTCAAGGACAAAGCATGTGGTTTGCATTTAGGCGTAAATTCAATGGTATTATTTTGATCATTGGGAACTTAAATTTACATACGTGAGAGGATTACTTTTGATGTTTAAACAGTATCATAACTTAGCACTGTTCATGAGAAGATCAACAAGTTCTCGTCAAGTCAGTGCGCAAGTTTGTTTAGATTTCTTTAAATAAAGTGAAAGGATTAATTTATTGCAAATGGTGTCAAAAAGCATTTTGTATGTTAATAAAGTACAGTAGTAATAGTACAGTTTTCGAGGCATTCCAACTATGTCAGTATTATCTAAAATTTGATTTTGGCATTATATCTTTTATATAATCTTCATTAGAGCTAGGAAATGTGTATAATCATCTAATATTGATGTAGATAAATTATTGCCCCTATCTCTCTCTCTCAACCTCTTAAAAGCATGCTTGCAGGAGTCCTACCCAGTAAACGATGCCTATGTCCATTTGATAGAGACGATGTCCACTAATATGTTTTATGTCAGTTGAATATCACAGTCAGTCAGAATATTTAAACCAAAATAATCCAACATGACTGTTTAAGAAAACCCAAAAGTCTTTGGCTTAAGACCAATAAAGAATGAAATGCATTCTCAGTATTGTGCAAAACAAGAATAATTCTTTGCCTTGTGGTACTAATAACTCCTATACCATTACAGTAGAAAGACATGCAGCCTAAGCTGATTAATATACAATTATGGAAGTGAGTTTAGTTCTGCAATGAATAGAATTATGTCAGAAAAATTGTAAAGGTACACAGACCAATACAATGTGACTACAGCCCATTAGTTTGTGAAAGAGTCCTCCTGAATAGCTGAATTACTGAGATGAGATGTGATAATGTATCCAATAGTTATAAAGAGTGTGAGAGTGTCTCACAAACAAGAAACAAGTGTAACAACTTTACCAACAGTTCAATATCTGAAACCTATCAGAAAGTATTATTCCAAGACCAATCAAAACTTTACCAATAGTTCAATATCTGAAACCTATCAGAAAGTATTATTCCAAGACCAATCAAAACTTTACTAACAGTTCAATATCTGAAACCTATCAGAAAGTATTATTCCAAGACCAATCAAAATAAATTGTTATCAGTTTAATCTTCAATTTTGATAATACAAATAAATTAGATTCATTTATACTCTGTGGACAAAATACAATTCTGTATTTTGGTGTTTGAGGAATATTTCACATTTTTAAGCACAAGTTTCAAAACTCTAATTTTCATGTACCAGCTGAATGAATTTTTGAGAAATGCAGTGGCCAATATCATATTCTCCCTTTTTGAAGATGTTGATGAATCAAACCAGTCAGGCTGAATCCTAGATTGAACCCTGCTAATTTTGGATACCATATTTGCAGTATGCTTGTTGTTTCTTTTCACAACTGGAAATTATACATATGGGCATATCAGTTCATGCCAGAGTTCTTTAAATGCCACTAATTGAAAGGATAGATGGATATAAACATGTTGTTAAATTTTTTCATGTATATCTTTACAGTGAGAGTTACAGGGGCAGTTCTCCATCAGAATAATCAGAATGTCTCTGATATACTGACGGTTATCTCAGGGAAACCAATAACATTGACCTGCATGACAGGAATAAGTCACCCTGATCCCACTATAGACTGGTACATTGGATCACAGAAGAGAGGCAGTGGACCAGGTCTGATCTTCACTCCAAGTAATGCAGACCATGATGAGGTAATCTACTGCCAAGCTTACAACACTGATCCTAACAGAATAGTTTATTCCTTAAAACCAAGGCTGTCAGTACAAGGTGAGTTTATATTCAGAATAATTGTGATAGCATTAGCCATGAGGCAACTACTAAATGATAATTCATGATAATACTAAGGAGAACAAACACAAAGCTGAATATGCAGTAGTATCATTAATTTTATTTAATTTCCTGGATTAACCTCTACAAATACTCATATAATACACAAGAACAAAACTATGATCACAAGACGCTTCGGTCACTTCGGTGGTAAAAACGATGGTATCACTTGTATGAGCATAAATCAAACAGATGAACAACAGCATGAGGGTGTTGACCGACCCAAACAATGGCATCGACTTTTGGGGTTACCCCCTGCCCACACACAAAATAAGCCCCGTTTTCGTAATCTGATATGAAAAAAGTGCTGTTTTTAGCCATGCAGCAATGATTATCTAAAAGGCTTGTAAGATTGTTGAATTTACCTGTGGCAATGCTGATTTATTAATCCGATGAACCGAACTCACCATTTCGAAATAAGATATGATATACATAAACCATCCTCGGGTAACGCTGTATACACAGAAACGAAACCACGAGTACGTGTATTTAATAATAATCAAAATATTAAATATATGATAGATATATACAATTCCGTGATAATACATACCCCCCTTAAAAAGTGTCAACACTTTTGGAAAATCGCGTAATGTGAATAAAAATATTTATGGAAACATCCGATTTCGAATAATGAAAGAAAATGATCTGCTAATTACACCCGACTTAAAAAATATGAGCACCCACATTGTCCTATCCTTGAATCGCATTGATTCGGAAACTATACGGCTGCAGAGACAATGTCCAACTTATCAATCTTGCATTCGTGACCTTTGCTTTGGTCAAGTATAAGAGCGACTGATAGTCTGCTTGTAGGATAAATCCCTCCCGAAAAGGTGTGTGGAATTGTCCTATTCCCCCATGCTAAGGCTAAACAATCCTTTTCAATCACAAAGTAGGTTGTTCTCCTGAGGGAGCAGTTTCCTACTTGCGTAAGCAATGGGCAATTTCATCCCATCTTGCTCCTGTAGCAAAAAGCTCCTAGTCCCGTATCGGACACATCAGTCCTCAGCACAAAAGTTTTACTCAGTTCTAGAAGCTTTAGGATTGACGCGCGTGTCAGTTTCCCTTTTAAAGAGTTAAATTCTCGTTCCCGGCACTCCCCCCCCCCCCCCGGAATCTTTATTCGTCTGCCCTTTCCTGGACAATTCTTAATGGGCTGGCTATAGCCGCAAAATTGTTAACAAATTTCATAATAAACCATATCAAACCCATTAAAGATCTTAGTTGTTTCTTAGTCTCTGGTCTGAGGGCATCACTGATTGATTCTATTTAGTCTCGGTGAGGTTTCATCTGACCGAAAATATTTACAAGATGACTCAAGCATTCCAAGTTAGAAATGGCTATGCTACATTTGGTGGATAGAGCTGTGAGATTAGCCATGCAGAGACTATCAAGCGGATCAACTAATACACTGACATGTTCTTGCCAGGTACACGTATATTAGAAAATATCATCTACGAAGTTGTCAACGTTTTCTATACCATTCAACAGTTTATGCACAAGACAAACGCACAACTCACCGGTATTGACTAAACGGAAAGGCATGACTTTAAATATATGTAGACCTTTGGGAGTTGTGAATGCAGTTAACATGTGGACATTATTAGCGATTCCTTCCTGCCAATAACTTTTTAAGATCCAATTTCGAAATGTATTGGTGCCCTGCTAGTTTTGAGAAGGCGTCCTCCATGTCTGGCACCGTTCTGCATCAAACACGATGATTGTGTCCAATTGCCGAATGTCAATCCAAAAACGCTTCGTCCCATCTTTCTTTCTGACTAATTCAATGGGGGATGAATACGGGAAATGGAAGGTTCGATCACTCCTTGATCTACAACTTTCCACACTTCTTCATTCATCGTTTCCACGAATTACAGGGTATTTGATATCCTTTAATCATGAACGACTCAAGAGGCATTTCAGTACTGAGATGAATTCCGGCTCGTCAGACGATTGATTTTATATGACCGGAGTACTTAATATTTTCAAGACCTGTTTGAACAGGGCTTTCCGCGTAATGTTTCTGCATATTGGACCTAACTTCCATGCCAGTGATGTTGTCGATTTTCTTTGAGGCCGTCTTCTGACAATCCTAGCAATGAACGACGAAATCGTTCTACATTACTGTTGACACCGGGCCAATAAGCATTCACGTAACACCTTAACCGTTGTTTCATTCATGCCTAAGTGGCCTCCCATACTAGACTCGTGCGCTAAATTGAGTACATGCGACCTGAATTTCTGGGGAACAACTAGCTACAAGAACTTCCTACTATCAGACGTATAATTTTATCTTTACATTTTCAATGTAGAAATCTAGAGGACCCTCCGTTCTTGCAATGCTTCACAGTACTGGATAAAACTTTCTCCGCGGCCGCGCTTTAAAATGCGTCATGTTCCTACTCGTTCTAAATTTCTTCACGGGAGATATGATATATGGCTTCCAGTACTTTTAATTTATGCAGAGGCTGATTATTCTTCTCCACCTGCCATCTAGTCTATATCGTTTGAATGATTGGGAATCGGAAGTCCGACATGGCTGGGAGTCTACAGCCCTGAACATCACCAATCATGAGCTCATATATAGGGTTGTCTATGCACAATAGTTCAGGTCAAGAAAGGCATCTCGATTCCTATCATTTTGACGGAAACGTGGTCGATTATTTTGGTGTAGAAACATACAAGGAGATTTACACTAGTACACCCTGTGTCTCGTAAAATGGTGATTTCATGTCCATTGACATTACCACTGCCCGACTGTACCCTTGCTCTGGAAAAATACATCTGCTGATCGATTGAATAGCATCACAACCGATCTCTGCACGCACCTCCGGCTTGTATATTGTATCCATGTTCCATAGCTGGGAAAAAGCACGTTCTCCGTTTACTGACTGTCAGCCTTCAATGGCAACATCGACTCTCTGGATTAATCCATTCTGTTTAGGATATTCTGGGAAATAATCACCGACAGTTTTCAAGTGAAACATTGCTTGCCCTTGTGATTTATATTGTTATACTTACCAGGTTTTTGTGGACCCGAGGTTTTTGGTCTTTAGCCTGATTTCCACCTTTATTATCTTGTGAAATTACATTCTGAGACCCCCACCCCCGAGCTTCTTTGAATAAATCGGCCTGTGTGGCCATGTCATATATATTCATGATGGACTTTTCACTCTAGATCAGATATACCTCTTTGCCACAAGTTGTCAATAGCTAGCGTCAAATGTCTCAACGACTTTGCCACAGTCCATCGTTGCAAATAATTGCTCGTCCTACTGACAAACTGGGTGAATGTATCGCCTCTCTCGGGGTTGCTATACTTAAACTTCTTGCGAAGTCCTTGCTCGGTTAGCTCGTAGCTATTCAGAAGTGACTCATTCAACACGAGGTAGTTACACCCTTTGGGAGCAATTTGGGGCCACTCAGTTAATAATAATAATAACAATAATAATAATAATGACTTCATTTAAAGAGGGTAACACAATTAGCTAATCACTAATCTACCTTGAGACCCTCATACAAAGGAATTTTTTAATCTCAACTGGAATGAATAATATTGCAGAGCAAAGTTCCAGGTACATGTATTGGAAACTTGTTTTGAATAATTCCTTATTTGGTTTAGGAATTTTATCATGTTTGGTAGACATGGTCTGCAGGTGGGGAGTATTACAATGTAGGCTATACTGGAACAGTGATTGTAAATATTCAGGAGCACTATTATTGGATATCCTTACATTAATTTGGTTTTCTCAACCAGATTCGGTCTTTAATAGGCAATAGTGTTAACTTACCTGCTAAATTTACCTTGCTTTGTTTATGGATTGATATTAGGCTAAGTGCTCCTTTTAGAAGATATGCCTGCTTAGGTATGTTTTTATCGTTTGGATTACCCCATGCTGTATTACAATACAAATATAGTTGTATGCAACTGTTATAAACTAGTAGTCTGTACCTTTTAGGTAGAAAATGTCTTATCCTAATAAGAAGCCATAAACTTGAATTGACTTTTTTTACTAATATGTTTCATATGTTCATTCCATGATAGGTTTTTATCTACCAGAACACCAAGTAGTCTATCATGACAGACCATTTTCACATTTTTATCCTTCTATATCAGACGTAGTTCATCACTATCATAATTTGTTCATGCTTTGTGGTTTGGATGTCTGATAATGTTGGGAGATATGTATATGATATTGAGTCCCTTAGTAAACGTGAAAGGTCATTAATAAATAAAATATATAGTAATGAACCTAATTGTTTCATGTTCAGAGAGAACATTAATTATTCATACATGTTGTATTCTCTCACTTCATGATCCACCATGTCAAAAGCATTCATGAAATCTACAAATACAGATCCTATTATTCAAGCATAATCAAGTTAGGAAGATAAAGGCAGTCTCGCTTGAATTTTTCTGTTTAAGCATCATTGATTATGGTGTAACAGCAAGTGCTTGGTTAAATATGACATGAAGGAGCCATTGATATGTTTTTCTATCAATTATTACAAGTTTGGCAGATTTGAGATTGGCCGGTAGTTATCAGCATCATGCTTAGAACCAGATTTGTGAATCAGAGTTACTTGTACAGTTTTCCATATTTTGGGTATAGTTGAGGTTGCATTACTTTAATTGATTATGAATGTTATGCTATCTAAAATAGCAGAGGCAGAAATTTTAATGAGTCGTATACCGATTCGATTAAGTCGTGTAGGTTTCTTGATATCACATTCACTGAAACATTTATGAGCAGAGCGTTTTGATACTTGTGGGATTGAGAACCATACCTCCTTAGTGATTTGGCTGCTGCATAACTTTTTCAGTTCATTAAAGTTGTTTTCTATCAGTTGTTCTTTTAACTTGTTAGTAATTTTGGTGAAAAAAAAATCGTTGAAAACATTTGCAATGCCAGTGTCATCAGTGACTATGTTGTCGTTTACAAGAAGTGGGTGAACTTTATTTGTCTGATCTTTGTGTGTTCCTCCACTCAGTTTAGTGAAGACGTTCAAAATGGAGTTTGTATCGCTCTTTTTGTTTTCAACCAATGATTGATAATAAGCTTTTTTTTAGCTTTTAACATCATACCTGTTATTTTATTTATCCATATTTTGTGCATGGTTTCCCATAACCTTGAATCGGTCTTGTGTTTTCATAGCGTCTAGAATTTCAGTAGTGTATCAATAAGTTTGTATTTGATTTTTACTCGGTGTTCTTTCATTGGTGCATGCTTAGAGACTACATCTACAAACTGATCTGCAATAAAAAAATCCTTAAATAGTAAGAGGATAAAATAATGATTCAAAATGATTCCACGCAAACAACAGAATAAAAAAAATGATTCACATAAACAGTGATAATATGGGATCTATAAATGTATGTTTATGTATGTGTTGCTTGTTATTAATAACAAGATTTGATGGTGCCATTGGATTCAAAACAATAATTCAAGTACATCTAAATAATAATCTGAGTACATCTGCTTTTCTCCTACAACTTGGTTTGTATATGCCACGCTCCTGTGTGAACTGTCTTAAATGTGGACTGTGGGCATGTTTATGCTAACTGGAAATGTCGAAGATGGTTTTGTTTTATGTTTGCTTTTTTGTCTAGACACAATGTCAGTTCTAGGTCCAATGCTTGTTGACAATAAATGAACAATAAATTAAAATAATGGCAAGCTCCAAAATGGAAAATTCGGTGTTCCAGCTCTATTCAGGTTAACCAGATATTCAATCATGTTGAAGTTTTCATGAGATACTAGAGCACATTATAACACATTTATTACAGTATTATAAATGTCCAAGAAAACTAAGGTAACATTACAGTTGAGATAACAATGTTAAGGGAAAAAACTATTAAAGATTTTAAGACTGTCTCATTTGTTAATACTATTATTGCAGTATATACAACTATTATTCCTTAAAAAAATGTTGTGGCCCCACAATTTAGAGGTTGGTGGACAGGGTGTCACATGCCTTTGGCATCCTAGGTACAACACATATGCAGTTTCTTTTATGTTTGCTTTTTATGAAGTGATTTAAAAAGGGTCCTGCATTTATGTTGCAGAAGCCCTATAGTATTCACTTTTTCTATCTTTCATTCAATCCATTCACACTTGATCCAAAGCCAAATCATGGCAGTCCTTATTCATAATTTGATATTAGTTTAATAATAAAAATAATGATAACATTAATTATGTGGACTTAGCACAGCACCCAATCTTTATAAGCTGTAATTCCTTTACAATATTTGTTAATACATAGAAAAAAATAACAATATTAAAAAACAAACACCATGAAATTACAAAACAAGAACATGCTGACAATAATTAAGGAAGTAAACTTTATTACATCTTTAAGTCTGCACTTGTAGTTGAAAGAGGCGAGTTGTAAGATTAATCTTGAATGAGACCACAGTGCCCTTGTGTCTAAGATCTACGGGCAAATCATTCCACAAAGCTGGGACCTTTGTGTTCAAAAGAATGTTGTCCATATGACTTTGTTTTAACAGTGGGAACAACGAGAATGCAAGTGCTAAAAGAGTATCGTAAATTTCTTTGTTCATTGGTGAGGTGCGATAGGCATATTGGACTGGACCAAATCAAATAAATATGCTACACATATCTTATTTTTTAAATTCTAGATCCTGTGGCTAATGGGTGGGTAGCATGCAGGATTCGTGACTGAAAGCGTGTTGATTAAAATCCTACCACCAGATCAGCCAGTGTCAGTTACTCTAATATGTCCTTAAGGGAGGCACCTGGCTCCAATATATTTGGTTCTAAATAAACCACTTGTGTTGCTGTGCAATAAAACACCAAACCAGACCATTTTTTTCTCAATTAAATTTTCAGCATATGACTATCTTTGACATTATTTAGCAGGTTACTACCTGGAATATTTATTGGTAAACAACAAGGACAAACTAAAAATAGCACTTTTTAACAGCAGTAGACAGTTTAAATCGGGCAGTAAGTCATAATGTTTTGTATAGTAAGGTATCAGCAAATGTTAAAGTCCTATTTTATGCATTTCTACAATATGGATAAAATTATTATCAACTATCGCATGTTTAATATTATATGATGTTCTTGATCCACCAAATATCAGCATTATAGACAGCTGTCCTTTATACAAATTTAATTCAAAGTTAAAATGAAATAAAATAAAATCCATGTTTGGATATGTTTATGAAGTCAATTTCACTCTACATTTTCCCTTCTATTATATTAGGAGCTACATGATTAATTCAAGTGCTTGTAATGGCAATAATAAATTTCTTGATATACATGTGCCATGACTCACTTAACAGTTTCACCGTTACTGCAATTGAGTTTTGTATTTTTCAGTTTATGTTAGCAACATTACTCTGGATCCTCCAGGGGACATTATTACCTTCCTTGATGGAACTGACAAAAGCCTTAGATGTAATGCAGGTCCCAGTAGACCACAACCTGTCATAAGATGGTGGCTAGACGGTAATGAGGTGACACATCTCTCCATTACAAAGGTCACAGGAACTAGCACGCTATTCATTGCCTCTAGTGAACTTCAGCTCATTGTAGGCAAAGCACAACAAGGCAAGAATGTGTACTGTGATGCTAAAGTGAATGATCAAGCACATGTCATTGAATCAGTGAAGCCAGCAATAAATGTTTGGTGTAAGTAGCCTGCTTATGAATCTACTTTAAGAACTGTGTTGTTTGTATATACATTACAGACGTAATATTTTTGAAACAGGTTTTGCTGACTTTCATTCCTTTAGAAAACTTGATTTACATTAGAAGAGTGAGTCAGGTGGTCCCCAGTTGCTTCATAGAAGTTTCATTGCTTAAATATTTTGATCAGGGATAAAACTAGGCTTTGAGACAAGTAGCAGCACACCATCACTCAGTAAAGTATTGCCAAATATTTGTTAAATCTTCCAAAAAAGAGGATCTAAGTTGGCTCCATCAGTCATAGCGACTAAAATTAATCTTCTCAAATCAAGCACTTGTATCTTTCCAAACCAAACTCTTAACAAGATAGCATTCTAGGGGACAATTTCGTTTACCAAAATCACATCCTACATTTTCACAATCATGAAGAAACTGAGTGTGAACCTTGTGCTAAAATTGCGCGGTATGTAAATATGCAGTGACATCAGCTGAGGCTTCTTTTTAGGGCAGAGGGAAAGAAACACAAGATACAATGCTGTGGATTATATAGTGTGGAACATTGTACCTATTCTTATGAGAAATTGGACAACATTCACAGTAGTGACCTCAGAATTTTATTCCATTTGGATGGGGACTTCTTCCCTAGAAAAACCAGAAGAAGATTTGTCATCTGATGGAAAAAAAGACAAAATATCATGTATCTAAAGTGGACCAGAATCTGGTTAAAGGCTGCCCTTATTAGACATTGTTTGATGTCTACTATGTTTGATATTTAGTGGTTGTAGTCTAGTAAATAGAAAATTTTCAATGCGCGAGAAAGCATATTACCGCCTAGTACATTGTACTGATGTCAAGCTCTCTAAAAGTGGCAACAGTTACACAGGCTTTTATAAATATAGGTTACATGGTCATGTGGTAAAACTGGTTATGTCTTATCATCAGTAAATAGAGCCAGGTAGTCGATGCATTCAGAAATGTGCAACTTGAGTCTGACAGGCTTTTGGTCTAATATGGGAAAAAATGGGTTATGACTCCTTAGCTTTCATCCTTGTCACAAGGCTTTCATTAGAGGAATGATTTCTGGACTGACGTCAGGTCATCAACTAAATGTTGACCAGAACACAACAGCCTTCTATATGTTGGCAGATGTTCCCCAGAAGTTAAGTTCATTGCTACTCAAATGACATGGGACAAAGATAGAGAAGATCAATACAGATTTGTACAACTGCATTTTTCCCACTAGTGAAGAGGTGCCAAATTGTATGGACTAAAAAGAACATAAGATGAACACACCCATGTGTCCTATTGTGTGGGGGTTAGGTTCTATTACCTTTCCTGCATAAAAATACCTAACAAAAGTGTTGGGTCATTTAGTTGCTCATCATATATCTCACTAAAAAAGTGCAGAATTTGTCCAGAAATTTCAAAATTTTAACGTCACTGCAGTGTAAAAGCTAGTATCGTATTATGTGAGTACCCTTTTTAACAGCATACATGTTGACAAGGCCTTTTAAGTCTTCAAAATAGACTTTCGAAAGAAGTGCACTACCTTGGTGTTAGAAACAATACTTACTCTGTTGAAATGGGTTTTAAACACTACTTATTTTGTCTATCAGGGAGAATTTTCTCTACAGAAGTCCGAGGTAACAATGGGCTCACCAGTGTCTCCTACTGTGTTAAATTTGTGTATGGAAGACTTTGAATTATATGCCACTTCCACTGCAGCCCATCTTTCAGATGTGTGGTTTCATTATGTCGATGACACTTTCACCATCATGCATGAGTTCAATATTAAAGAAATAATAGAAAATCTCAATTCCATTTTCTTCAAGACAATATCCAGTTTACTTATGAAGTGGAAAAGGATGGGATGTTGCCATGTTTGGATACTTGTATCCACATTTTAAATGGAAAGGAAACAAATGTTACCATTTACCGCAAACCTACCACACAGACCAGTATCTAAACTCCAGTTTTGACCATGATCTTGAACATAAGAGATCAGTGTTACAAACTCTACTGCATAAGGTGAACAGTATTGTATGTAGTGAGGGAGACCGGGTATCATAGCTTGATCGTATTAGGGAAGCTTTTGAGAGTCAACAGTTACAAAGACTAGATGTTGGCATTTCCTGAAAAAGAACAGAGAAGGGAGGAACATCTGAAGGAGAAAGGAGACACATATGTAATTTTCCCTTTAATTGGTAGACTCCAAAAGATTGCAAAATGTCATCCAAAAGCAATGAGCTAATGTAATCCACAAACTATATTACACCATCCGCTCAATCTTGGTAAATCTCAAAGACCACACTCCTTTGAAGAAAAAGTGCTCAATCATCTTTAAACTCCAGTGCGATACTTGTGAACAAGATGATATGGAGGAGTCTGCTACAAGCCTTGAACCAAGAGTTAAAGAAAACGTGTACTTGAACAGAGAATCCCTGGCATCAGTTAGTGAACATTGCAAATAATCAGGGTATCCAATTTCTTGGAATAACACCAAAGTTCTCGGTAGAGACAAAAATACCGTGAGGAGAAAAAGAAGAGAAGCTATTTAAATCATGCAGGGGGAGCCAGTGTTGAACCGTAATTCCAGATTAGAACATCTGCCATTATTCAGAAGGGTGTTGTCAGATGGTGAACATTTAGTTGATCACGTGACTTCAGTTCAGAAATCATCCCTCTGGAGACCTTGTGATAAGGTTGAAAGCTTATACGGAGTCATAACCTATTATGCCTCTGAAAGGTTTCTATTCTTAGTTTCCTTATAGTTCATATGTCAAGTTATCTTATACTCTCAGGTGCATATAAAATCCAAACACAGGAATGATAAATGAATTTATTGTTGTGGGGAATAATTATTTCATTCTTTTAAGCTGTAATTATTTAATTTTTAATAACTTGATTTACAGAGCAATATATAAAGGAAATATTCATGTTGGTTATTGGGATACGGATTTTGAGTCACAAGTTGAATATTTTATTTATAAAGAATAACAAATGTTGTTTTAGGGTTTAAATCCATTTTCAGCACAAGGTAGGCTATACATGGCGACAAGTATAAACTGTGGAGGAAGAACCCGGGAAAACCCCGAAAGAACAACCGACCCATGATAAGCAACTGGCAATCTTTCTCACATACCAACATTGGCAGAATCCGAGACCCGAACCTACACAGTCATAGATGAGAAGGCAACGATCTGTAACGGTGAATGCTTTAGACCACTCAGCCACTAGGCGCCTCCAAAAAACAAATGACTATTAAATATTTGTTACCATGTTTATATACAACCTGAACATCTTTTGTAAGAAATGCTGTATCTGCTTTTATGGCCTATGATTTATATTTAATTCACTTGATCATGGTTATTTTTGTGATGTATTTATTCTCAATTCTTATTTATACCCTATACAGACCAACCCTCCTTACCATCAGTCCAAGCATTTCAAGGTAAATTTCCTTGGCTAGAAAACCAAACTGGTACACTGCAATGAGTAATGGTAGACTCCGGCAATCCAAAGGCTTCAGTAATATGGACAAGTTCTAGGGGCACATTGGACATGGATGGTAACCTAGTGGTCAGAAATCTCAGCAGTGATGATCATGGACGGTCTGTTTATTGTCAAGTCCAGAACAACTTCACAGACATCAAGGGTTTAACGGTTGTGTCGCCGACAATAGCACTGAATGTGGACTGTAAGATGTTATGTTATATCTTCGTTGTTAATACTGTATTAACATGAATTAACCCATTTAATATCAGCACAGATGTGTATTTAATCATTTTAAATCCTTGAGTTTGCTTAATGTATCCTCTCGCCATACTGTAGATCATGTGTGCTATAGCATAGCCCTTGTCCTTGTTCTGTTAATGTGCTATTTCAGCTTCTCTTATGTAACGACTGCTAATTTTCATCAGATTTAGTAAGAATGTTCCTTCAGACTTGTTTGAACAAAATTCTCCCATTATCTTGCGCTGACAACATTAAAAATGTAAAAGGGGTGATCTCTTTCAAGCTTTATCATATGACTACGTTTACTACCCATATCAACACATGCAGTAACACATCATGACATCACAGATAACATAATTTTAAGCAATAGAAAGGTAAAACAACCAAGGCATTCATATATAATTCAAAGCAACTTCACTAAATATTCTATGGTTTGGTTGAATAAAATAAGTATTTTTTGTTATGCAATAGTCAGAATCTTTCATTAGTGCTCTTTTCAAATGAAATTTTTGAAACTTGTTGAAAAAGTTGAATATTTTGGTCACCGAGGCTCCAAAAGGATAGAAAATTTTGCAATTATTTTCATATATTTTTGATTTGAATTCAGCACTCATTTATGACCCTCTATATGACATGAAATCCAATGAGAGCTTACTGGAACGATGTGGCATCAAATTAATCTTCAGAAAAAAGAATGCTCTAACAAATTTATGAAACAAACAACGCTTTTCATCTGTCACAGATGCTTATCAAATGAAGTACAGTGGGACCCCGCTATAACGCGCTCCGTTATGTCGCAATCTTGGATTGTTTTTCCTTATTGGCTGCAAAACATACCATGTGGCTTTTTTATTTGTTGGCGACATTGTTGGCTGTTTAAACTTTTATATACAACCATTGGTTTGGAGTGCAGAAATTCAGAGGCCCCATGAAAGGAAGCCGCAAACTGGATATAAAATGCACTGAAATTTATCTATTGTTACATAAACAAATTCTTTGTCTATACTGACAAACCATCTAAACAGTGCATTGTTATATCATAATCCGCTTATCCTGACATCTAGCACCAGTTCTGTATGTTGTGAAATATCCGCTTTTTTATTGTTTGTTGTTGACATTTCTGGTAATGGAGATTAACTGGACGTGGCATTCTCTCGTAATCTGTCTTTCATCGGATTTTCGACCGCTCGCTAGTAATTAATATACTTACAAAGACGCATTTGTGTGTGGATGGTAAGTAAAATTCCTCTTCTTTTCACTCAGAATTAAATCCTTCAGAACACTCACGTTTTCTGTAATAATCCATGTCGTCAGAACACCTGCGTCTCTATCTTCCATTGACCCTTTCTTAATTTTCAGACGCATGCATAGAAGGCAGCATCACGCTGCTACCACAAATGTTAAAAAAAAAAAAAAAAAAAAAAAAAATCTTATTGGTTTATTCAGCAGGCATGGAGGGACAGTAACTAGAATAGTCTAAACGACGGCCAATTCTTTTAAAAATGTATCCAGATAAAAGTTTGCTAAAATTTGATGTTGCTGCCACAATAAGAAATGGGCATTCGTTTGGTTCTCCAAAGCAGTTCTTTAGCGGCGACTTCAAAAGCGCATGCAGCCTTCATCAAAGAAAGCCGACTACAATCTTTCAATAACAGCAAAGAAGTTTTCTTCAAAGGAAGTCAGTACCAAACTTAATTAAAAGTGATGGAATCTGATGGATTTTTGCATTTTCCAACGTGACTGGAACACTTTAACTGTGCTGTGAAAGTTTCCTTTTTGTAGGGAAAAAGTTTATGCCAACGGCGGCTTAAAACGCAAACTAAATTTTACCGACTTCGAACGTACTTCAAAGTAAATGTGCTACGTCATTCGTTACGTGATTGTGCTATGTTTTTCCACTGAATTCAGACCAATATGACCTGTTACAAAATTAATGAATATTTTAAATCTGTGTACGCATATTTTCAGTGGAATCACTTGTATTCTGGATTCAATATATATGATGAGGTTCGCAGGTGAGTACACTGCGTTGATACTCTGATCATGCTATACATTAGACATTTATATATAAACAGTATTAACGTATACGTACCAATTCATGGTTCTCTAAATAAAGTATGATGTCTTATCTCTTTTCTCTACGGGTGTATTTCTCATTTAATATGCATTAATTCAAGATAGCAACTGTGCCGACGGAACACGTATTTTACCGCCCACATGTATTACCCCCCCCCCTTTTTTTTTGGGGGGGGGTTACATCTTCTTCAGCTAACTGAGTTGGTTGCATATAACACGGTTGGGTTCATAACACGGTCAGATTCTATGGCTCCCAACTACCGTGTTATAGCGGGGTCCCACTGTAGCTGGTTGCATGAGATGCATACAATTGTTCAAGAAACCAAAAGTTTTTGCTACAAGAGAGAATGGAGACAAATGTTAAACCCTTAAGTAGTTCATGGACATATGATTGTCAGGAGTAATAAGTAATAATACTAATAATAATGATTTTATTTAAAGAGGGTAACACAAATAGCTGAATAACTAAGCTACCTTGAGGCCCTCATACAAAGGATCTTATTTAGATACAAAAGCACATTCGCATACACACACATGCATACCTATACACAGTATCATGTACACATATATACACAATATATTTACCTTCTTTCCTATTTACAATAAAAATACTCTCCCGTGCATATTGAAGTCACATAGTCGGTGTACATGCAATATGTAATTAGTGACAAAATAGATAAGTAATATATCTAATGATGCACAGATGCATTTAATACAAATACATTTGATTTCAATCTCATTTTAACTGCTGCTCTGAAGCCTACTGGATATATTGAGTTTAGAAGAAGGTAACAGAGTGGGAGTTTCCAATCTCAACTGGAATGCTATTCCAGAGAAAAGTTCCAGAGTATTGGAAACTCTTTTGAACAATTCCTTATTTGGTTTGGGAATTTAATCCTGTTTAGTAGAGATAGACTGCAGGTGGGGAGTATTACCATGTAGCCTATACTGGAATAGTGATTGTAAATATTAAGGAACACTATTATTGGTTATTCTGTACATCAATTTGTCTTTTCTCAACCAAATTTTGTCTTTAATAGGTAATATTTCTAACTTACCAGCTAAATTTATCTTGCTTTCTTTTTTGACTGATATTAGCCCAAATGTTCTTTTATGAAAATGTGCTATCTTTGTTATGATTTTATCATTTGAAATACCCCATACTGTATTACAGTGGACTAAATAGGGTTGTATGTAACTGTTATAAAATAGTTTTCTGTGCCCTTCAGGGAGAAAATGTCTTATCCTACTGAGAAGCCATACAAGTAAATTAGCTTTGTACTGATATGTTTGATATGGTTCAGTCTGTGATAGTTTATTATCTACCAAGACATAGTTTAGCCAGTATTTACCACCATGCCATTGCACATGCACAAACTGCTGAGTTTGTTTAGGATATCCTGTTAAGAAACTCGCGTTTGCTTTGTGTTTTGGATATCTGACAATGTTATGTCATCAGCATGGAGATCTGAAATTGAGTCATCCAGTACAAATGGTAGGTCACAGTAAAAGTTGTTGGTCATTAATAAATAATTTAAATAGTAATTGACCTAGAATTGAGCCTTGTGGTACTCCATATCTAATTGTTCCATGCTCAGACAGAACACTATTCACATAAAGATGGTGTGTTCTCTCACGTATGAAATAAACCATCTAATTGTGCTTTCATCACATTGTAAAATTTTCAGTTCTTCTAAAGGATTTCATGATCCATCGTGTCCAAAGCTTTCCTGAAATCTACAAATACAGATCCTATATTATTATACCTTGACCAAGTGCTTGAAACCATTTATCAGTTAGGGAGATCAAAAGAATCTCACATGAATGCTTCTGTCAAAAACATGATTGTTTAGGGTGTAACAGCAAATGTTTGGTTAAATATGATATGAATAAGCCATGGACATGTTTTCCAATCAATTTCGACAAGTTTGGTAGCATCAAGATTGGATGGTACATTTCAGTATCACCCTTAGAATTAGATTACTAAAGAGCAGTTACTTTTCCAGTTTTCCATATTTTGTGGACAGATGAGGTTGCAATGCAGGTAAAGCCTGTTATAACATGATGCCCAGAGTCCAAAGAATAACATCGCAATATCAGTGGGATCGCGTAAAATATTTTTCAAAAATGTTTCTATTGAAAATGTTCATAGAAATTACAGTGTCATTAGTTTTAACTAACCTTTTGATTATATATCACTTGTTTTGTTGACTTGGTTAACTTCCTCCAAATATTAAACTGTGCGGACTGTATTAGAAAATCTTATCTGAACTTGATAGCTTTTCTTTACTTTGATTAACCAATTTAAGAGTACACCGTTTTAGAAAATTTCCAAAGCTTAGTCAAACATACTGCTGGGATTAAAAATCTGCTCGACATACAAATTATCAGCTTTTCCGAGAGCATGTATTCAGAATGTTAAAAAGCGAGGTCCCCTTAAATCAAAAAATTTGAGCCGTTCTCCCATCGCGTTATAAGCGGAATCGCATTCCAACGAATCATGGTATAACAGGTTGATAATATAATTTTATAGCTTTTTAATTATACTTGTTATTTTTTTCTCCATAGATTATATTGTGCATGGTTTCCCATAGCCTTGAATTGGTCTCGAGTTTTTATGGCATTTAAGAATTCAGTAGTAAGCCACATATATTGGATTATATGCTTTACTTAATGTTCTTTCAACGGTGCATGTTTAGAGACTACACCCATAAACAGTTTAGTCCACACCCTCAGAGCTTCATTTTTCACCAAAATTGTGAATTATCTTCCATGGAACTGTGTATAGGTCATCGATAACTTGTTCTTCATTAAAACTGTTAAACGATATCTAATTAATAGTAATGTGTGTATTTTTTCTACTTCATGCATTTGACATTGCTTGTAAAAACAAGTAAAATAGTGGTCACCAAGAACATTAGCATATGCCACATTCTCTGGTAGGTTGGTATAAATGTGGTCAGTAAGAGTGCTTGATATTTATGTTACCCATTTCGGTTCATTTTCCAGCTGGACAAGGCCTAATGATTTAGTAAATTCCATCCAGTTGTTCCTTATTTGAATATTAAGTCCCTATTTACACTTACTTGTATATATGTTTCTTTCTCCTGTATAACAGTTTCCATTTGTTTAAACAAGTTATGATTCCAAATTGTTTGGAGGAACGTGGCCTATAAATAAAACCAACTAAGAAAGATTTTACTTTATTTTGAGAACTTTGCATCCTAATATTCTCAACTCCAAGTCAGCTCAACTTTCTGCACTTACAGCTTCCCTAATATATACAACAAGACCGCGTCCTGGTCTATGTCTGTCCCTGGATAATATTTATTGTAACCTCGACAGTGAAATATATTATCATTGAGGTTAGCATTTAATAAGGTTTCATTGCGTCTTAAAACAAGTATATTATTTTTATATGAAGACAACATCAAATTAATCTGGTCTATTGTTCCCACTATACCTTATGACTGTCACGTGCCCCATACGGAATTAATATTAGCACTGGGGAAGGACAGACATTAAAAAATTTAACAGCTCCAAGCCCCCAATCAGCATGGCAGATGGGCTAGGTGTATAAAGTATGAAAAATGAGGTGAAAGGTATAACAGTAAACTATATCACGATACTCAACAATAACAGGACAATTTTTCAGTGCAATTGTTGCTAATCAATACAAAATCTATTCAAATTGCCAGTTATTTCATCATGTAAAATTAAAGGTGAGAGTGTTTCCTTCCCGTGTCTCTTCTATGTTACCCATCTGTAACATCCATCTTGTCGGTACCTCTGGTACCATTGTTTCCGTTCTCCGGCCCTGTGTCTTTGCAGAACTGCCTATTTTCTCGGTCCTGCTCCTTTGCACAACTGCATATTCTCTCGTGTTCTCCACATCTTCTACTCTCTTTAATCTTCGAGTGGCATCCTATCCCACCCTGAAAGCATCCACATAAGCCTTTGTTCCAAGTCTCCCTCTTTCTGACTGCCACATGCGATGGGAAAACATATCACCTCATATTTATGCAATAACAATGCTCCAAGACTTGTATTACATGCATCAGTGGATAACATTAATTGTTCGGAAAAATCTATTAGACTGACAACAAAGTGGGAGGTCAATCTATCTTTCAAAGTTTGGAAGGCATGCCCACATGCATCCTTATAAATATCCTTGTTTCGGTCCTGTTTCATGTTAAGATCAGACAAGGGTCCTGCAGTTGCGCTGAAAGTTACGACATATCTTCTGTAGTAACACAACAATCCCAAGAATGACCTCATCTTCGTCTTTGTTCTCGGCGCATGGTGTTTTGCAGCTGCTCTACCTTAAATGTCTCTGGTGGCAGAGTGGCCTGGGTCTGGGTTTGTCCTAAATAGTCCATGAACCGAAATCTGATATGGCACTTTGATGTACGAGCCGTCCATCCAGTTTGACATAACCATTCTAAGACGTCCGTTAGTATAGCTAGGTGTTCACTCCACATCTCCGTGGCTAATAGGAGAACATCCATAAAGTTGTAAACACCCTTATCACTCAAGGGTTCCAATAACTTTCTTATCATCCTCTTGAAGATAATCGGTGCGTTCAGGACTCCAGACTCAAGTTTTGGCCTATCTTCTTTTCTTCCAGCGATTTTCCAATAGCCCTTGGACAAATCCGTCTATGAAAAATATTTCGCCCTAGACACAGTGGTGAAAATAAGGTCAGGTAGCATTTTCACCTGAAATTTCGTCACCTGATTCAGTTTGCTATAATCAACACAAAACCGATCGGTGCCATCTTTTGTCTGTACTAGGACAACTGGGAACTGTGCGGACAGTCGACAGGTTCGATTACTCCCAGGGCAGTTTCAATTTCTTCTCTTACCAATTATTCCTTCATTTGGGGTAAATTGTAGGCTTTCCTTTGACCTGGCTTTATAGCTTTATACTGAACTTGATGAACAACATTCTCCCTGGTAGCATCCTAAGTACATCATAATATCCTGTCAGCGTTTCCCTATTCAGCATAAGGTCACACTCCACGTCTTAGTGTGTCTCAGCCTTCGTCAATGACAGCTTGGAACGGTGTTTGCCTTTTTGGGTCGTGTTTGGTGTCTATGGTGATTATTGTGGCAATAACTGAATTGCTAGTGGAATCTCGTTCTCTGTATTTATTAAGGGTGCTGGCGTGGTACAGTTTCTTCTTAGTAGCCGAATCCGGTAGGTCTTATTCCGGCCTTCTCGGTTACGACGTACAGTCCACTGCACAAATCTTTTAGCTTGTTGTGTTCTTTGGTCAACAGCAGCAACACCTCCTCTCCTACCTCATTCTGGCGTGGTTCTGCTCGACTGTACCTGTCCTTTCTGAGAGCATTGAACATTGCTACCACCTTGGTGATGTTAGAACGTCTCATCAGAGTTCAGCATTTTCCAGACAAGAGGAATGTTTTGGTGGACAGTCTCTCCAGAAATGTCATTGCCATCCTCACAGAATGGACTCTTTAGTGCTCTGTTACATAGTCCCATTTTTGCTGTGGGGAAGGCTCCTAGTGGATCTGTTTACAACCAGGTTCAACAACAGACTCACATTTACAAGGTTCCTGTCCTGGATCAAGCAGCTTGGACATCGGATGCACTTAGTCTCCAGTGGGATCGCCTCTTCGCTTATGCCTTCCCACCCTTCTGACTGATTCCTCAAGTGCTGCTGAAAGTCGGAACTTTCACTGATCAGATCATTCTCATAGCCCCTATGTGGTCTCAGTGCTCATGGATCAGTGATCTTCTAGACCAGTTGATATGTCGACCCAGGTCTCTTCCTCTCAGAAGGGATGTCCTGTTACAATACCGGAAATCCTTCTCCCACTACAGCCCACAAATTCTCCACTTCACGCTTGACCCATCTCAACCGATCTCTGCGCCATAACATCGTTTTGGGTTGCATTGCCAGTTGCATCATTTAGGCAAGGAGAGCTTCTACATCCAAGGCATATTATGCCAGGCGGAGAATCTTCTGTGATTGGTGCAGCAGGAGACGTGTTGATCCTAGCTGCCCCTATAAAGCCACTGTTGCTAAATTCTTTTTGTTTTCTCGGAGAAAAAAAACAAATGCCCTGTATCGACTATCAAGGGCTGTCCAATTCCCATTTGTAACCCACTAAAATTCTCTCAAAGCATGTTAATTGTTTCGGATTCACACCTTGCCAATGTTATTAAGTATTTTGAGCTGCAGAGACCAGTCCCATGGTCTCTGACATCTAGATGTAATCTTTCTTGTGTTTTACGGTCATTAACCAAAACCTCCTATTAACCATTGAGCGAGGCTTCTTTTTATGTCGTCACACTCTAGACTGTATTTCTACTTGCCCTCGCCTCTGTACAACGACATAGTGAGATTCATGCCTTATCTATCGACACTGGCTGTCTCCGGTTTAATGGGAATTGTGAGTTGGTTTCCCTTCTTTGTCAACCAGGAAGTTTATCCAAAGAAAAAATGCATTGTATAGCTCCATTACCAATATAAATCCCCAGTCTCAGTTGAATCTGTGCTGTAGCTGATACAGATAGATTTGTATGTCCAATGAGGGTACTCCGTTTCTATCTTAATGCATCTGAAAGATAACGAAAAGTTAAGAAACGTCTTTTCCTCCCTCTCAAGGGCTTTGTAGACATTTAAGCTACCTTTGTTCACAATGTATTGTCACCACGATCAAAAGAGCGTACCAGTCTTTTACTGATCGATACCTTTTTATGAATTTAAACCCCAAGAGGTTCGAACCATTGCTACCTCCTGAGCCTACCTTAATCACATCCTCCTTTGAGGACACCATGAAGGCAGCATTTTGGCGTTCCCATACTACATTTTCCTCCTTTGAGCTCCGTTCATTATTACAACAAACCGCTGACATCTTTTCTCTGGGTCCCATCATTATATTACATGTGGCCTCGAGAATTACCAACCTTTTGTAGCATGGACCTCTTCTATAGTGGTGTGTATGTTGCAGTTTTCGCCTTTGATCAGATTAAAGAAGCATCAGCCAACCCTTCTTACTAACAAATTCAGCTAAACAATAGCCATGGGTAAGATATTGATGATACTAAAATGTAGATTTATGGGGGTGTAACTAAATTTAATTATACAATACTTAACAATGCCTATTGTCAAATGCCCTCCTCCCACCCAGTTCTGAAGTCCTGATGTAGTAGCAGGCGATGAAAAAATGAGATAGTTGTATTTGTTTTGCACTTTTCATACTAAGGACAAGCAAAAGTTTTGTTGCTGTTGGTCTGTACATCTCTCCCAAATTTATTTTGGGGATAGTATACTAAATTGCCACCAACCTTCCATGCCAGCTAATTTCATTGTGGACTAGGGCCAAATATAAGTAGCCTGTATGTATAACTAATTTGATTTTTAAACCAAATAATGGAAAGCAAGTGAAAAAGAAATAAAATCTGAATTATTTCTGATGATCACTTGTGAAAGTGGTTGAGATGAGAAGAGCAATAACTCATGTGTAGTCTTGATTTAGAAGAGGATTGTAACTCCACTTAAAAACTAAAAAACTCATCAATATCTATGTCATGTCTGATTTCACATGCTGCTTCTATTTCCAGTTTTACTTAATATTGTAATACGTTGCTTTATTGCATGGGAAGCGAGGTTGATGACGTTTTGTCTTCATTCTGCCTGACAAAGGAAGATCAAAAGAAATGGAAACCCATGAAAAATATATTCGAGCGATATTTCATTCCAAAGAGGAATGTAATTTTTGAAAGAGAACATTTAATCAATGAAAACAGGAGGAGGGAGAAATAGTTGACATTTTTGTTACAGTTCTTCATGTGTTAGCAAATAATTTTAATTTCAGGCCACTACATCATGAAATGATTAGAGATCGACTTGTACTTGGACTGCGAGATTCAAAACTGTCAGAAACAATGCCGCTAGATGCAAATCTAACTGTAGAGTCTGCCATTAATCAAGCTCCAAAAATGGGGCCGCGAAACGCAACATTGAATTGTACGAGCAACTGGAGAACAAATGACTGTAATGGATGCAGTAAAATCGTCTTTGCTGAAATATCTGAAGCAGAAACATAAAATCACCAAAGTTCAACATAATAATGTCAGCAGAAAAGGATGCATGAATTGTGGAATCACTGTTAATAATTCTCGGGACCAATGTTCAGCAAAAGAAGCAGAATGCCACATATGAAAGTAAAGAGGACACTAAGCAAAATGCTATCAAAATCAACAGTTCGCACAATATAATCAAGAGTGGACTATTATCACAAAGAAGGGTCAGCTGTGAATAACGCGGGTGAGGTTGAACAACGCTACATTTTTATTCAAGATTGATACTGGAGCTGATGTGACTGTAGTTCCTGAGAGGGATTTATGAAAAATCGGAGACCAAAAAGTATCATGGTCTGATCGAAATCTGTATGGACCTGGAAACTCTGAGCTTAAAACGCCAGGAAAATGTACATGTGAACTGGAATCGAACTATGCATTCAGTGTACAAGACATATTTGTTGTAAATGAACTGAATCAGGCACACTTGGGCAGGCCCATGATTCAGGCTCTTACGATTATTGAACAGGTAAATATATCTTCAGTAAATCCCTGAGATAAAAACCCACAAAATGCAAGCGAAATACATGATAAATCCGTACATTTAGATAAGGATTACCACGAGAAATTCCCAAATTTGTTTGAAGCCCTAGAGAAAGCAAAATGGTGCTATAAGATAACTCTGGACAAAAATAACAAAGGTTATGCCTTATCTACCCCAAGAAAGGTTCTTATCCCTTTATTGAATAACGATTAAGACGAATTGGGTAGAATGAAAACATGGGTGTTATTTCAAATGTAGATGAAGTCAGTGTTGAGCGGGAATGATGATTGTTCCTACACCAAAGGGTGTCATAAGAATTTGCGTTGATCTCACTAAACTGAATGAATCAGAAAAAAGAGAACCACCCACTACCATCAATTGAAAAGTCCCTTGCAGAACTTGCAAGTGCAAAGTTTTGTTGCCAAACTTGATGCAAACTCGGTCATTTGGCAGAAAAACCTGGCACAAATTTACGCCGCCATACAACTTTTGAAACGCGTATTGGTTGGTTTTATTTTAATCGCGTTCCACTCGGAATGAGTTCCGTGTCTGAATATTTTCAGAAAAGACTGTCAGAAACATGACGGAACATTTTACCACACGGGCAATGTTCTTGGTTTTGAGGAAATGCAAAAACAGCATGACGAAAGACTATAACTGTCATGAAATTAATTTTAAATGCAGGCGTAAATGTGAACACTGAAACGTTTGAACTTTTGAGATCATCCAAAAGGTTTCTTGGGTTTGTTTTGGGGGAAAAAAATGGTTGCCGACCTGATCCAGAAATTGTTAAAGCTATCACTAAAATGGAAACACCGAAAGGCATAAAAGATATACGACAATTTATCGGCGTGGCGAATCAGTTTGGCAAAATAAGGCCAAATTTGGCAATGCAAATCAAAACCATTACGTGATCTTTTGAAAGGAAAAAACTCGTGGACTTGAGGTCCAGATCAAGAACAAGCTTTTAGAGATATCAAGCAAGAAACTATTTCGTCACAACTTGAGCACATTATGATTCGAATAGAGAAACTAGTATAACTGCAGATGCATCTTCTTTGGACTAGGTGCTGTGCTACAGCAAAAGCATGGTAGCAGTCTGGAACTAGTGGGGTTCACATCGCGAGGATTGTCAGAAACTGAACATCACTGCGCTCAAATAGAACAAGAGGCCCTTGCAATCGCTTGGGTATGTGAACGCTTCAGTAATTATTTAATTGGGTCACAATTCAAGCTTGAAACTGACCATACGTTATTAGTACCACTAATGGTCGCAACAATCATAGGAGATTCACCACCTGGAATTCAACACTTTAGAATGCATTGGATGAGATTCAACATTTATATAATTCATGTTGCTGGCAAACATATTAACTGCTGATGCTCTATCCAGAGCACCTTTAACTTATCACTTTGAGAGTGTCAGAGAACGTAAGGCAGAAACTAACACCAATGTTCATTTCGGAGTTATTAACTTGCCTGCATCAATTACTCGATTTGAACAAATAAGTCTAAATATCAAAATGGTTCGATTTGCAAACAACTTGTACAATTCTGTGAAAAGAAGTGGCCAGAGAAATCTGCTATTGATGGAAAACTTCAATTATACTGGGATTATAGAGGTAAATTTACAGTTCAGAATGGTTTCTTAATGAAAGGTACATGACAGGTTGTACCAGAATAACTTCAAAAAGAGGTCCTAGAGACAATTCACAATGGTCACCAAGGCATAGTTAAATGCCAAGAATGTGCCAAATTGTCAGTTTGGTGAAAAGGACTAAGTACTCGGCAAGAACACCTGGTGAAATATTGCCAAAATTGCATCGCAAACTCAAGAGATCAAGCTGAACCAATGATACCAAATGAATTTCCACGTCGACCTTGGCAAAGAGTGTCATCACACTGGTTTGAACTGAATGGTAAAACGTATCAATTGGTGCTTGATTATTTTTCATGATACATCTAAAAGCTAAATTGCAAGGCACTTTTTCAAAAACAGTTGTCAGTCATCTCAAATCAATCTTTTGCATGACACTGTATACCAGAAGTATTAGTTTCAGATAATGCTCCGCAGTACATATATGCAGTATTCAAAGAATTTGAGACAAATTATGGATAAAGGCATATTACAAGTAGTACAAAATATCCACAGAGCAATGGCCTCGCCAAAGAATACTTTAAAAGCAAACTATCCTTACATAGCTCTTTTGACATATCGCGCAACACCATTACCGAATGGACACAGCCCTGTCGAATTATTGATGGTAAGAAAATTACAAAATACTTTGCCAGTGTCGCCAGAAAACGTACAACTGAAATGGCCAAATTTAATAAAACTGAAGAACTCTGAAAACTATCAAACACAAACTTAAAAGATAAATTATGACCGTCGACATTGTGCACGAAATATGAAAAAAATTAAGGTAGGGAATCATGTATGGAAAATATCACTTTTCTTCAGGCATTGTTAAATCTGAGGCAATCACACATCGTTCATACATGGTGGTAACTAACGAGGGAGAGATACAGCCTAATAATAGAAATTTAATTCTCATGCGTACCACATTATTGGAGTCTCTCAAAGTGATTTTTTCAGACCCTGATATTTTGTCTGACTGAGATGAAAGCAAAGCAGTGCCAAACAGTAAAAAAACGGATATTTTACATGTTCGGGAAGATTGTCAAAACCACCCCAGAGACCGATCATTTGAAAAAGAAGCTTAGGTAGCTTGCCATTTCGTTTTAATGTTAACATACTCAGGAGAGGAGATGTAGTGTGAACCTTAATCTAATTAGTTTTGCAATATCACTTGACAGTGAAAGTAATCATGCATTCCGCACTGGATTAGAACTGATATACACCAACAGCTAGTTTATGTTATATGTTAACTAAGGCTTAAGCTCCATGGGAAAAATGCTTTCTGGGCAGTCTCTTCTCCACTTCCTAACTGTACTGATGTCTTGTCTATAATCTATAGTATATAACACTTTCTGCAGCTATTCTTCAATAACAAGTAACATTACAGGGCTACCCACCTCAGGGTCATTATGCCTTTACAGTAGAGGTAATGATGCCTACTTTTGACCTGCCATTACCTTCTCACCAGGTCACATACAATTGTAAGGATAGGCGTGTTGCAATATATAGGGCAGGCAGACTAACAGAATATATGGTGGGGTTTGCGCAAGGACTAGGAAATCCCAGTCAAGGGTTTACATTATTCATTATTAAACTATTAATGTAACCCCTTAACTGAGTTTTCCTTGTCTCAGTGGAAACCCAAGCCTAGAATATTGTTCTTACCCAATATGTTCCTTTATACTTAAAATAACTTTTTATCTTTGAAATATAGTTTAGCACATTCAGCACATACTCATCATTGACTATTATGTCATCACATTTATCTGTACATCATTTGTCTTATAAAATTTTAGGAAAATCAGAATAATCATCTCAGTAGAATCCACCTATATTTACAGCTCATACACCCTCACCCGCAAAGAGCTATAACAGTTATAAATGTTTTAAGATGAATATGTTGATGAGGGCTGTGGCATGACGTGTCTCTCCGAAGTATACAATTTAGGTGAGAGCAAATAGCAATATTCAATGTTTGATTGTACTGAGGTATTATCACATTGAGTAGATGGATTTTACATGAAATTAACAATAAATAATGAATATTTATTACAAAGAAACAACCTTCATCGATCTAAGCAGAAGACAACAGTTGTTGCGTCCATTGAGAATTTAGTTCCATACACATGGACACCATGACTGAAACAAACTAACTCTGACAACCAGCCAAGATACGAAAAGTAAGATTAACGTAAAAGCAAGATTTTTTTCAGACGCATTTGGGTGAGAAAATACTGTCCCACCCTTAGAACCACTGTACATTACAGGACATTGCGCAGAGTGCACTCATGCCCTCTGTGATGCCTAACAATCCCCAGTTCAAAGCATGCTAGTCGATGATGATGTCTTCTAACACATCTGAGGTAGAAACAGCGCCACTGACACCTCCTACAAGGCACATGCCTTCCTCTCAGTTGGATGATGATGATAAAAATTCTGGTCTTTTTATAAGACAGTTAATGAAATCTACTGCCTATTATCCTTGAACTTGTGTCAGAAACCATTGAGCACACGGTCCAGGAAAATACTCTCCGTTTCGGAGAAAATCTCTTGTGCTCAACCTCAACCAGACCTATTACTTCTTCCTCCTTCCTCCTTCCTCCACAGTTGAGGAAATTTTTCAGTGGCTTGTGGCATGCCAACATGTCACTCAGTAATATCGAGTCTATTCAGTCCTTTCTTCAACTTTGAGATGCCTATTCTCTAGTACCACTTACCAGTGTAACAGCCAATTCTTTTCCCAATGCTGAAAGTTTCACCGGGGAAATAATCAGCTTGTTTATTACTTCCCCCTCTTGCTATTTCTTTCCTCCCCTACAAAAAGTTAGTTTCCCCCTCTTATTATTTCTTCCCTCTCTCCCTGACAAACAATTAGATTCTTTTTATTAATGATGTCTCTGATAGTAAGCCTAATGTCCACATGTGAAATGTTGTACATGCAATGAGTCACTTAATAAATAATGGGAGGGGACAGAATCAGCTAGATGATTCTTTCCTCCTACTATCAAATAATTTATTTTCAATGGTGGGCTCTTTGGTAATTCTCCCAAGGCCTGGAAGCAAGTGAAATATACAAAAAATGGATCACGTAACAAATGTGGGGAATATCATCAGCTAGCCGATTCTTTCCCCACTACGACCAATTTGTTTCCTTTCATTAATTAACTCTTTCCTAATTTGATTCAGGCCCACTTGAGAAATATAATTCATGTAATGGTTCACTTAGCGAACTCTCACATAGGATTTATTTCATAGCCTTTACATTGATTCAGATTACAATAATAGACTAATACACTTTCAAACATCACTTACACTGGATAAGACACACCTTTTAATTGATGTTCATGCTTCTTCTTAGCAACCTAAGACTACATTAAAATGGTCAATTGCATGGTTTTGTAAACGAATTCCAGACTGAGAAGAAGTGTAAAAGGAAAAGGATGCTGGGTACCTCAACCAATCACACTGCTTTACTCCTTTGGAATTTGATCCACTAGCACAGTACACATAAATGTATGTTGATAACAGCGATGATGCCCCCATAATCTCAGTATTAGTTGTCCATGCAGTATTTGACCCCATTACTACTCTCCTATAAATACTTATTTACATTTTTGCCAGTTTGCAGCCAAATCTTCCTTTTTTTATTTGCGTTCTTCATAAGAACAAGAGCTTCCTTTTGGAGGGTTTTAAATGACTTATTTCTTTTATAAGAATGTTGCATTTCTTTCAGGGTTCTATTGTCATATTCTATCTGCCCATTTGTTTGTGGATGGTATGCAGAACAAATCATGTGGTCTATATCCAACTTGCTTATTAGTTTTATATGTGAGCTTGTTTGTGAACTCTTTTTCTCTGATCATTTATGGCAACATAAGATACTACTTTATCAGCACTTTTGTTGGGGAGACCTTCAGCCTCAGACCACTTTGAAAAATGACATGTGGTGCACAATGTATTTGTTCATGTTGTCTTTCATTGGAAGAGTACCAGTAATATTGATTGCAAACTAGACTCCACTCTTTGGATAGCACTGGTATAGGATTCAGAGGAGGTGCTGCTCGTATTAGCGCTAGATTCACTACTACCTTTTTCGCAGTTACTGACATATTTTATTACATCTTGTTTCATCCCCTTCCAGTAACTCACTGGTTTTTCTCTAGGCTTACATATCCACCAGCATATTAGAGTCAATGAAATGTTAGAGTAAGAGAGAGATTGCTTGAGAGAGGAAGACAGAAAGAAAGAGAGAGGGTAAGATTGAGACTGACGAAGAGAAAATAAGAGGGAGAATAATGAGAGAAATAGAGAGATGGTGAAAATCGACGGGCCAAGAGAGGGAGAAAGAGCGAAAGGAACGAGTAGAGACCGAGAGAAAGAGAGAGAGGAAGACAGAAAGAAAGAGAGAAGAATAGAGATAGGAGAAAGAGAGGATTGGAGATAGAAGAAGACAGGATGAGATAGAAGAACAGAGGAAGAGAGAGAGGTAGATAGAGAGAGAGGAAAACAGGACAAGAGAAAGATGGGGAAGGGAGTGAGAGGACAAGAGGGAAGACAAAAGAGAAAAAGACAGAGAAGAGAGAGAGAGGAAGAGAGGAGTGAGTGCAAGTGAGTGATGCAAGAGAGGAGGACAGAAGAAGACAGGAGGAGAGAGATGAAGAAAGAGAAGAAAACATAAGGAAGAAGACAGAGGATGAGAGAGTAGAATAGAGGATGAGACAAAAGAGGAAGGCAAAGACAGAAGAAGAGAGGGAGAGGTAGAGAGAGGAAAACAGGACAAGAGTGAGAGAGACTGGGAAGGGAGTGAAAGGACAAGGGAGAAGACAAAGGAGAAGAAGACTGGGAAGAGAGAAAGAAAAGAGGAGAGAGTGAAGGAGAGAGAGATGAAAGAGAGGAAGCCAGAGAATGATAGGAGGAGAGAGATGAAGAAAGAGAAGAAAACATAAGGAATATAGAGAGAGCAAGAGAGGAAGACAGGGAAGAAGAGAAAGAATACAGAGGGGTTACATACAGAGAGACAGAGAGAGGAATACATATGTGAAGATATATACAAACAACAACATAGACAGAGCGCAGAGAAAACTTGACTGGAAAAGAGAGAAAAACAGGAAGACAGGGAAAAAGAGAGGAAGACAGTGAGAACATAAGAGAGTGGAAGACACAGAGAGAGACAGAAGCGAGAGTGGATGAGAGACGAAGATATGACAGGTTTCAAAGACAGTTGATACCGTTAACGGAAGATATATCCAATCTTACATCCTAATAAGGATGAATTCCTATTCATTTAATTGCAAAAATGGTCATTTAATTAACCAATTAATATGCAGTTCTTCTAATTAAATCTAATCACTCTCTGGAATAATTATGCATAATTGATCTTGTTAGAGTATGAACGTATCAGTATCTTAATTGTCTTAGCAAAAAGTGTAACAATGTTTCGTTTTTGTTCTGCTTTATGGGCAATAGTCCCAGACTGCACAATTTATATGATTAACTTAGAATTTTGCATTAATATTATATTATGATTGCCAATATTTAAATTTTCACTTACCAGAATAAAGGGTTGCTAGGACTGTTGATACTACATTTCTTCTTAAAACATTGTGGTTATCTTTATAAAGTTCACCATTGCATGCAGTAAAACGTTTTTCGCTATTAAGAATTTTGGTAGATGCCAGATTTGCTGGGTAGGTGCCATCATTAACACATGATACTATATTAATGTGTGACTTATCATCCATGATTGTGAGTCAAGAACTAATACTATTAAGGATATTCAACTTTATTTACTTCTAAATTATTTTGCCCATCTTGATTCTTCCAAGTGAGACCTTAAAATAATGATATTTCTGCATTTTATTTTATAATTATATATAAAATCCAAACAAAATAATTGAAACGTAAAAACCGATCAGTTAAGTAGGGGCAATAATAGATTTGTTTGTTATATGGTAGGTTGTGACATAAATATTTACTTTAGTACGGTTGGTTTTTAAAATAAATATTCAGTTTTGGGTAGAATTTGTTCTTTTAAAATTGTTTAAGTAAGTTAGCGTCTGTTTTTATAAATTGAGTTTTGCTAAGTAGTTGTTCTAATGTATAAAATGTGTGATTGGAAGGGGGGATAGATTCACCTAGCCAATTCTTTTGTTAAGGGGAACATTTTTATATGTAGGGGGAATAACTGGCTAGCCAGTTGTTCTTTTCACAGGGGAAATGTCGGCTAGCCAACTATTTCCCTGGGGAAACTTTAAGAAGAGGATACATTTGACTACTGCGCCGGGTACATCCCAAAAGTGGCCTACTAAACCCTTTCACTTTGGATGTACTAGATTAAACAGGAGCCTGACTTGTCTTCCAATTAAAACAATTGAAGCCATGGAACTAAAAAGCATATTATGTGTCACCATTGTTTCACATGCTGACATCTTCTCATCTATATAATTTAGTATGCTGAATGATCCATCACTGAATCCAGATACCACACAATGCATGCTGCAAGTGGTGTATAGACATCCACTTTCTATTGCATGGCATTATCAATTGAATTTCTTCATATCTTCCATGACATTGCTTCGGATTCTTCGAAGGTCTGGCTTATCCATAGTAAAGAATTTTTGAAGGCTGCCAATTTGAATCAGCGACCCCCATTGGGGCAGTCATCCATACAGTGGCTTCCCAAGACTTTCTGGAATATTAACATCTGTTTTTATCAACCACTTCTGGACCATCACTTTTTATCCAGAAAGATGGAAATACAAATCGCCCTCAAGGGCAGTTTGCCATGCTTTTCAAACATATCCAATCCAACAGACAACTCAAACTGGACCTCCCCGTACGTCAGGTTCATGGTGCTTGGGAAGATGCTGAATACCCCCAAATAGGAAGTAATCCAACCCTCCTTCCATTCCTCCTGAAGGATATTGAGTACATCCCTTAGGACCGGACCATTTTTCCTGCAATATGTCCCTCTCAAAAACATCCCCATAGGTGATTAGCTGGCCTTTTTTATATGTCTGGTCAAGCATAACAGATGATTTTTGCATCCTTTCTATAATGACTGAATGTTACAGGCTCATGAAAGGGTCATAAACAACCAGCCTCTTACTTTCTATCTTTGAATTAATCTGTTTGCAATCAAAGGTGGAAAGTTTAATACCTGTAATTATACCAGAAAGATAGCTTTGTTATTATACTCCCAATAAAATCTACAATTACTTATAGATTTAAACAAAGTCAGCGCTAATTATTATGTGGATGGGGTTTTCACTGAAAGAATGTTACAATATCTAGTTTGTTCTAAATGAAATTGATGCTGAATAATGACGAATAATGTCAACCATATTTACATTACTATACATCTTGAAGGAATGGATATATTTTCACTAAAACATTTTTCAGCATATGTAGTTTGTATCAAAGAAAAATGATGCCTTTGTGACCTCCCAGTATGTGTTAGATCAGGTATTACCTGTAGTTTCTTATTCTAAATGGATGACTATACCAGCCATCCAAAAGAAGAAAAATAAATGCTTTTGTATTTCATTCAGTTGTCAGATGTCTTAGGGGCTCAACATGTTTACCAAAAGAGTCTTTTGGCATTTTGATATCCATTAATCACTTTTGTGCTGTTATTGACATTTTCTCACCAGTCTTTGTTCATGTTTCATTTACATTTGTATGTCTTTGTTGAATGTGATGGTTTTTAATACATTACCAGTCATGCATTGATTCTATTAACATTTTTTGTGAAATATTTCTGCTTAAAATACAGTTAAAGGCCATTTACCAACTTGGAATTGACCATTGGGTATTTTTCATCTTTCATTGGAAATAATGAAGAAAACGAAATTACACATTTTTCGTTTCCTGGTCAAGTGAAAACCTTTTGAAGTATTTAAGCTATGCCTGGTATACCTCTTTAACTGCATTAAACTGAATTGAAGCATGTTTATTTGGTTTCTAAGAAGAGCATTTAGATAGTGTGCCTGATTGTTACAATTGCTTGAATCATATTCTAGCACTCAATTTAATAACACCTTATAACTATGAATAAATCACATTTTAAGCCAAGCTGACTTTTCATTAACAGACAGGCCTATTATTACTTTGAACCCTTCAGTACAGCCTTTGAGGATTAGGGAGGGGAGCAATCTGACAGTGACTTGCATGGCATCAGGAAACCCCCAGCCCGTTGTACAATGGAAGGACAGGAATCCCCCTAGCAATACTCTTCATATTCCTAGCATACTAAGAAACAGCACAGGATCCTATACTTGTGTGGCCAGCAGCACTAGCACCAATTATAATCGTGTTCAACTACAGAGAGAACAATCAACCAGAGTAATTGTGGAACGTAAGTATATGTATGCCAATTCACCCTCCCCCATGTTTTATATATGGGTTTGTTCTGGTAATTGTTGTTTTGTTTAGATTATGAATCAATATGCAAAAGACTGAAACCAGATGCTTATTGCAACCACCATTAACAACTCACAGGATAAACAAATTGGTTATTTTGTGTCTCTTCATTGATCTTTATCTCCTCACATTTTCTATCTTTGATTTCTTCTCAAACAAAACTTGACAGATTTTCACCAAATTGTACAAAGATCATTTTTGCATTAATACATTCATACTTGTCTGTTTCGTATTTCCGTGCAAATAAGTGAAATTCCATAGATAATACATAATTCCAAAGCCTTTGAACTTTACACATATGTTATTAATGTCATCAGAAATGGTTGCTATTACTTTAATTACTTCTCATCAAAACACTGACAAACATATTAGGAAATTTAGCAACTTGACTTTATCATTTCTAAAATGAATTATGCCGATTTTCCATCAGATAAGGCAGCTGTAAACTCGTAAATAGCCTATTCTTACAAATCCTGCAGTGGATCTGCAACACATTTAATAGACATAATTTAAATATCTAAATTCATACATATCATACCAATCTGCCGTTGAAATTGAGAAAACTTGAAGAACATATCTTCTTTAAAGCCATTTTGATGTAATTTAATTATATTTGAAGGCATTGTACCAAATCTGGCAAGTGGGTTGTCAAAAAAGGTAGATGCAGAGAACTGCTGTTTAGATATCTACCATCAATATCATTAAACACATAATTTCATTAGGTATTACATATGCATTTTTTACACATGTATTTCAGGAATGTATGTATTGATACATTAAATATTTGCAACTTTTTTCTTATTTAAAAAATTACCAAAATACAGTACATTCCTTTGAGTCACAAAGTGAGTTGGAAGATGAATTTCAAGTTCTTTCAGGAACTAAAGTGCAGTTCATGCAGTAATTTTATTCCATCGTTCATGCTGGTCACCAATACATATGCGTGTGTTGCCATAATTTGCCCAGAGAGCTTTTTTATTCTTTTTTCTTTCAGAATCCGTAAGTTTTCGCTTTCTACCAGCTTTCGATCTAGTTGCTTCCGCCATTATAAAAGTCCTAATGAATTTAGGTTGAATAAAATTATGAGAAAATCCGAATTAAATCCAAGTTAAACGTGATGATGTACCAGTGGTGACCCATGTCGTGGCACGTTTTCAGTAGCATATGTTGAAGTAAAAACCCCAAAAGAACCCATCAAAAACAGCATAAATTAAACATACATATATCAAGTTCATCCTGTTGTATTTTTCTGTATATCTTGAGATGTTCCCACCTTGATACCAAGCATGTTAAAATAAAATAGACAAACAAAACACTTATTTGGTACAAAAATGAAAAGATCAACCTAGTATTGTTATCATTTATTCATCTTTTTCCTCGTCATGAGGACTTTATTAAAGAAATAATATATCCATGAACACTGCAAATATAGCATATGCATCTATATTATGTCAGATAACACATGAGAGATTGTTCACTTATGAGATTATAGAGAAACAAATCATTTGTTATTGTACTCAAAGGTTTAAATATGTTATTAGATTGAAAACTGTATCAAACAAAATTGCAAATTAGAATGAGAGAGAGAGAGAGAGAGAGAGAGAGAGAGATATCAACCAATTGGTTGAAGGCATTTGCCATTCATACATGACATGGTGTAAGGTGCAAAGTACATGTAACAAGGTTGTAATATATCCAAGTTAGCTAAATGACAGTATCTTGCAAAATAAAAGTCATTATTTGAAAATATATTCACAATGATAACACAATGATTATATTATTGAAACCTATACAAATCGTTGATGATTGATGCCTGACTAGGGTACTGAATAAAATAAATGTATCAATGCCATTTCTGAACTCGCGCGGAAGAGAAAATCCTGAGGCAACTACGTCATTCTGTCAAGCGATGCCCTCGTTGCCTAGAAACATCTTTCCTACTTTGCATGTGCACAAATAAAAACAAAGAACACAGCAAGTGATTTCCTTATCTTTGTTGTAAACAGCAAGACGTACATCCGCTGTCGAAATTACCCTATGGGTCGGAATATGACCATGTTGCTGTTGAGTTTGCAAACCAGTATGCTGACCGTAAACAGGGGGAAGTAATCGCCTTTGAAGACTCGATGCCGAATTAAGTCTCTTTCGCGGAAAACCATATTTCATATTGCATGCTTTTAATTGATTTCTTTTTAAACAAGCAAAATTCACAAAGCTCAGTTCTTTATAGACTGTAGGCATACTGAGATTCATCTCTATCTCTCTCTCACAAGGAAAAACGAAAATTGTAAATGGTTTTAAATTTGCATTTGGTAAATAAATAACTGAAAATATTTCTTTCCCTCGTATCAGCAGATTGTTATTTAAACAAATATGTCACAATTCTTTCAAAAAGTTAATGCCAGATGTTAATATTACAAGATTTACTGAGACTACATTTGATGGTGCATACATTGTCGGTAAATAGCATTTACAAGTACTTGACTTCAAATATCTTGCTATATTAAGTTAGCCTGTAAATAACTTTGCAACCAGCAATTATTATATATTTTACAGGATTTTACAAAACGGAATTTTGTATCCAGTTTTCCATTCTCTGATAAAATGACTGCATAACTCATTTAGTGCACAATCACTTAAAATATTTCTTTTCTGCAAAAACAACTCAATTGTTTCTCTAACATGTATACTATTTGTAAAAAATTGAAAATGATAAAAAAGGACATTTGTAGAAAAAGTTACATCTCATATTTTACCTTGGTCAGTTTATTGTGAAATATATTAATAATGTTCATGATTAAGTTAAACGTAACTATTTTGGCATAATATATTTTATTTATGAGTCAGCTAAGTACATTTAATTCGAATTCCTAGCATTTTGCAATACTGAAAATTTATATTTGTTAACACAAGTTTTGATGGAGAAGGGAAAAACATTGCTTTTCAGATTCAGAAATCATCCAAATCATAAAGCAGAGTAAGTCACATGGTATTTCCTTCATAATTGATAGATCCCACATCGTGTGCTTGGATCAGAAATTTAAAGATTCACTGTGTTACATTTTATTTCCTGAAATACATGTGTAAAAAATGCATATGTAATACCTAATGAAATTAAGTGTTTAATGATATTTATATACATCGAAGCAAGCTTTATTAGTGTTCAATTTATTTCAGATATTGTTTGTATTATCGAAGATTAACATCATGAATCATATACAAATAAATAAATAAATAAATAAATAAATAAATAAATAAATAAAAAATAAATAAATAAATAGCAAACTTCATTGTATTGTAATATCGAAAAAGAAATTATTTATAAACACCTGGTTAAACCTATGTTCAAAGATAAATAGAAAGATGTGTAATACTTCTATCACACTGACTAATTGTGACACTTAAGCTGTGAAATACATATATCACATTGGCTACTTACGACACGTAAGCTGTGAAATACTTAAATAACATTGGCTAGTTGCGACACAAGCTGTGAAATACATATATTACATTAGCTAGTTGCAACACGTAAGCTGTGAAATACTTATATCACATTGGTTAGTTACGACACATAAGCTGTGAGATACTTACATCACACTGACTAGTTGTAACACATAAGATATGTACAACTTATATCATATCAAAGAAGAAAGGACAACAAAATATCAATAAACGTATTAAGAACTTTATAAGCAATGCAGAGAAATGATGCTGTATCAAAATAATAATATTGTTACTGAACATTTGTAAAGGAAAGTGAATGGTACATGGAAATATTAAAACTGTCAACTTTTGAGCCTTGTATCTTGTGTTGGGGTAGTGTGGCTATTGAAATTATTGAAAAAGATGTGGTGATGTTTATTGTTTTCTTAGGCAAACAGCAGTAAAACAAAATTGATAAAGAAAACTCGAGATTCAGAGTTTGCGATAGATCGCCTTTTTCTTGTATATTTTTAAATAGAAGATAATGTTCTTCTGACTGCCTAAAAGTCCCATTAAGTTGCTATGTAATGTTATATAGTGTTCTATTTTCTGTTTATAAATTTGCATGGCATTGCATTTCAGTTAAACCAGAGAAGCCAGTAAATTTCCATGTTACCAACGTACAAGAAAAACAACTGTCCCTGAAATGGCTATCTGGATATCGTTGGGGATTCGGGAAAATGTTTGTTGTTGAGGCCAGTATTGATAACATAACATGGATTAATGTGTCTCAGGTCAACTCTGGAAACAGAGATGGATGGTTTTCTACAATTATTGGAAACGTTACGCCAGGTTCTGAATATTATTTTAGATTGTATGCATACAACATACATGGAAGAGGAGATTTTGATGATGTACAACTTGAAGTCAGAACGCTAAAAGGTTCAATTATTTTCCATATTTTCATTCTGAAAGCATAGTATTCTCTCTATTCTCCACTAAACCCACCAAGAATGAGGCCAGGAATTACATTAATCACTATATTTACAAAATAAAGCCCACCAAGAATAAAGCCATGAATTACATTAATCGCTATGTTTACATAATGTAGCCCACCAGGAAAGAAGCCGTGCATAATATTATTTACTATATTTACATGATGCACCTCACCGGGAATGCAGCCATGGATTACGTTAATAGCTAGGTTTACATAATGAATACCAACAGATATGAAGATATTGTTACACGCACAGGGGTATTTACTTGACCGAGCAGTTGTCAAACCCTGGCACGATTCTTGCTAGAAGTCATAAGTTTGCCCCCGGCTTTCCAAAGACTTCCATACAACTTCAGTTGTAAATCAGAAATTCGAGGTGTCCATTCTATACTTAAATTTTACTGTAATTAATGTAAGACAACTGATAAAACAACCTGCCGAATATCTATCAACCGCACATCTGCATAGTTTCTGTACCGCCAACCGTTTATGCCTTAGAAATATACAAATATCCCCTAACACTGGGAACTATTTTAACTCCACCACCGTAGGCCAGTCAATGTATTCTTTCCAGGCACATTTCACAAGTATAACTGCATCACATTTGCCCCCATGGCGACATAAATCGTATCTGCCAAGTCCCATCTTATTTATTCCCTTGTGTAATTTACCGGTTTCCTACCGTAAATACTGCCACTGCAGTCCACCCCCAATGTACACCACTAGATTTTAATATGGACTATCTTACGACAGGGACATTCATTCGGTTTTGGCCTGAATTCACTATTAGTGAACCATATCATCATGGAAACTCATTAACACTTCACTCCGTGACGTTTGCTCCTAATTATTGGCTAAGTACTTCGGACTAGGAATATTTCCATTGCGCCGAATTCTAATAATCACACAAGTAATCACACAAATCTAAGAATTCCTTAAAACAGGGCGCTATAATCAAATGCGCATACTCCATATTTATTACAATATAAATAACATTAATCGCTTCGGTTACATAATGTAGCCCACCAGCAATGAAGCGATGCATTACGTTAATAGCTGTGTTTAAATAATATAGCCCTCCAGGAGAGAAACCATGCATTATGTTAATCGATATATTTACATAATGTAGCCAACCAGGAATGATTGTTGCTGTTGTAGGGTTTGACGCCATTTTTCAGCACATGATAGGCTATACTTTGCGGAGGAAGAACCCAGGAAATCCCCGGAAAAAACCATCAACCCTCGAGAAGCTACTGGCAAGCTTTCTCACATACCCACATTGGCTGAATCCGAGACTCGAACCCACGCAGACAGAGGTGAGATAGCAGTGATCCGTAACGGAGAGCGCTTTGGACCATTCGGCCACTCGGCCCCCCCCCAGGAATGAACCATGCATTATATTTACATAATGAGGTAATGAGGAATGAAACCATGGATTACATTAATCGCTATTATTACATGACTAAGCCGACCAGGCATGAAACCAGACATTGTATTAATCACTGTGTGTACATAATTGAGTAAACCAGGCATGATACCATGAATTACATTAATTAATATTATTACATGACTGAACCATCAAGACATGAAATAATGAGTTACATTAATCACTATGCTGACATGATTCAGCCTACCAAACATGAAAGCATGCATTACATTACTATATTTTATTATATAATTTTTCTCTTTCTTGTTGTCAGTCAACATTATTTACTAGGTTCAATAGGCTGAAAAAATTCAGAGTTCGAATGAAAAGAAAATAACACTAATTCTAATAATATAAATATATATTTTTGAAGTACCAGAACTTAAAATAATCATATGTATATATGATAATATTAAAATAAAAACACTAACGTTTAGAAACATGTATAAGTCAGGTAACATAACAGTCTGCCTGATAGTTCTGTCTGCCTATATTTATACCTCGACAGCGGCAGGGAGGGCGAACAGACTCTAATTGGGTCACCCGTATTTTCGCAAAATGTGACTTCCATGGGGATCACAAAGATCGTTATAAAAAAATACGCTATAGTGTCGGTGACGCGTTGAGAGCGTCGCCCTCCCTACTGCTATGAATTAAAAATTTATGTTATTGATAATGGCTAACATCGGAGAAGCACATTCTGCTAGACTATCTCGAGAGCTACTAGAAGCAATAAAAAAATTTCTTCCTGTGAGAGATTCTGTAAGATAAAAATTACAAGCGCGGCAACAAGCACAAGTTGAATACGCTACAGGCACGGAACAAATGTTTAAACCCGTTACAACAGCTACTGAAAAAGCTGTTGCAGTCACCGAAAGAGCTTTATTGGGGGATATTAAGGATGAGGAGGAAAGAAGAAAGGGTATTCTTCCAATATTAAAACAGACCCCTGAGCAAGCTGAAAAAATTGCGAGGAGAACTAAAAAAACAAACAACATATTTTACGACATCTTCCAACTGATATAGCTGCAACTCAACCTCAACCCGGTGAAGAAAAACTTTGAGGAATCAGTGAAATTCGTACTGAAGTTGCCGATGTGAAAAAAGAACTTGCGCCCAAACCTTTAAAGGAAAATATTAAACTGATTGCAAAATTTAGGGAGGGTTTTGTCGAAGATATTAAAAATATTAAAACAGAAGAATTACCTGAAAAAATATTGATTAGACTATTTAATAAATCTAATATCTTAAAACCCGGTTTTGAAAGAGTAACTGATGATAATCTTATTAAATGGATATATCGTATATATAAAAACAATAAACAAGCCAGAGATGATGATTTAGAATATAGAAGTCTTGATGAAGAAGTAAAGAGACTTTATAAAGAGGGTGTGAAACAAATAGAACAACGACAACTCTCCCAGCAGGAACCTTCATATCAACTTCCTCCACCTCTGCAACAGACAGAATAACAGTCTTCTTCACCGCAGCAATACCTTTCACCCCCGCGGCGATTATATACCCGACAGCCTACTATATCGGGGAGTCCAATAGAAATAAAACGGATGTTAACAGGAAGGGATGATGATGATCCTCCTGACACTATTGGCAGTGGTTTGGGAAGTGGTTTTATTGACTGTCTTAACAATATCATCAATGATGTGCAACGGCTAGAAGTTCTCATAGGAGGAAAGCAAGCTGGAAATAACTCACCAAAAATAATTAATGAAGCAGCTGATATCTGTAGACGATTATTTCAAGGTGGTACCATGGAGACTGGTATCTACCGAGAACTTATCAATGAGCTTGTTGATGACTATCACAGTGACTAGTTGTTAGATAAATGAATAATTATATAAAATGATCATACACGAATCTCATCGTAGGCCAGTTAGGGTCAGGGTGGTAAATTCACGATTGCCAATATACAAAATAACTTACGGAGATTGATTTGGTGTTGTTGTTCAGGGTATATTTGCGGGAATGGCTCCTAAAGCAATACCGATCGCAAAACAATTATCAATGAAAGCTATTGACATTATTCGTGATAAAGCTACTGGTGCTGTTGGTAACGTTGCCAGTAAAGTATTATTGGCAATCAAGGACAGACTAGCACAATTAATACGCAGGCCAAAAGCGGTCCAGCCACCGCCGGTGAAATTACCAAGCACCGAAGTGATGCCGGCAGATGTTAGTAAAGTAATAAATCGAGCTGCTAATAAAAAACTAGCAGAGTTAAAAATCAAAGGGCTGAACAAATACATACAAGTCTGGTGGCGGGAAGTGGTCTTCATTTTAGACGATCACTTTTATAATAAAATGTTTAAACGGGAATCCTACCCAGCATTCGACATGGATGCACCAGTTCACAAGGATGAATCAGTGCGTGATTTTCAGTATTATTCTTATGGCAAAGAACATCCAAATCAACGAGGACGAATTGAATTGCAGGTTCAAGACACAAGTAGATATTTCTTGCTCGCTAAGCGTTTATCGAAATAGAGGGTGAAATTTCAAGAACAAATAATACAAAACATGACGTGGGATTTAATATTGGTTTTGTCAGTATCTCATTGACGGAAAAGAATTGAGTCAGTTGAGAACAGTATTGATGTGGCTACAACAATAATAGGTTTAGCAAGATACTCTGATGATTACACAAGATCAGCTGGTGAATCAGTGATGTTTGCCAAGGACACTTCTAATCATCCTGACAATAATCAGTACTATATGAGACGACCAAGAAACTTTGCCGACGGTGCCGATGCTGATGTGTGGCCGGTGGTTCACGGTGCTAATAATAATTTTAATCTAGGATTTCATACATGTCAACAAATGTTAAGTGGAACTGATAGAAAATTTTCTTGTGCCATTCCGCTGTCGCATATATTTGGATTTTGTAGAGATATCAAAAAGGTAATTTATGGAGCAAAACACACGGTTGTGCTTTTTAGAAAAAATGATGACAACGATGCCCTATGACGAGAAGATGGTCTTGATGTTGATGCTGGTAAAGTATTAATAACAAACTTTTTGTTGTGGATGCCGGTAATGACTCGAACAATTGCTGAAGAACAGCGACTACTTTCTTTTATGGATCAAGGTGGTAAAAGGTTGTTATCATGGCTTACAACAACCACAGATAATGCTCAGAGTACCGCTAACGGTTTATTTACATGGCATGTAGCATCACAACAGGGGCTTTCTGCACTGCGACATATTTTCATTGCTCTTCAAAATATTACACGAATAAACTCACAAACACAGAGTCACATGATATTTGATCCACTTGGTGTTACCGATGTTTCTTTAAGAATAAACGGGCATCAAGAACCATCAGAAAATATACACTTAAATTTTGCTAATTATCATGTTGTACGTGTATATCATCGTTTGATGAAATATCTAGCGCGTGATATAAATATCGATACTGGTTTGCAAATATCACAATTGGATTTTATGGCACGTTATCCAGTCTATTACTTCTCACTGGAGCATCTTGATTTAACTAGACAGTCTGTCGTTGATGTGCATTTCAGAGCTCAAATGAATAGAAGTTCTATAATTGAGTACAGAGCAATTGCTGTTATACTCAGTGATAAGGTGATGTTACTTGAACGTGTTGGTGGACGAATGAGAGTTATTGATGCACCAGTAGAAAACATGTAGTTTTCAAAGACAATTAGATCAATCGCGTTTATTATAAAATGTCATATAGTCACGTTAATGTCACTTTGACTTCTGGTCAGATAAAGAAATTACAATCGAAACATGCAAAAGTATGTGGGGCGGCGATAACACTAAAAAATTATCAAATCGCTAGTGGCGGTCCAAACAAGTTATCGCTGACTAAAACCCAAATAAAACGTTTCAATAAAGCAAAAAAGGAAAAATCCGGAGTTAACTTGATTTTGCTCCAAAAGCTATCAAGGACATAATTAAAATCGGTAGTATATTTCCACATCTCACAACAATACCAGCACTGATAGCTGCTGCTGCGCCAGCTGTCGCTAAAGCAGCCGCGTTGGGAGCTGTTGGAACAGCTGCTGGAATGGCATTAAAGAAAGCAGCTGGAAAAGGATATAAAAAAAGGACGAGGTCTCAGACTTCCAGGAACTCCGCCTTCATGGTACCCAAAACGGTTCTGAAAACCACTGGTTTTTTACCAATGTCAAAGTTTGATTTGCTCGATGCTGCTAAGCAATTAAATATAAAAAATTTCAAAAGCGTCTTTATGCGAGATCAATTACCACAACAACCGAATAATCCAGAAAACAGAATTAATAATCTCGATAACAGTAACGGTCCAGGAACTCACTGGGTTGCTTATGCGATCGATCCACGTGGAATTATCTATTTCGATTCGTATGGGTTAGCACCGCCAGTTGAATTTCTAAAATATACAAAAGACATCCCCCTGACAAAGTCAGGGTCAAAGACAGGGACGAAAGTCTGGTACTCAACGTTACCAACACAAACACTAACCGATCCTCCGATATGTGGTCTTGAAGTATTAAATGTCCTCGATGCGATATCAAAATCAACCAAACCGCCTCATAAAGTCGTGCATGAGTATACCTCGGGTCAATTTAAACAGTCTCTTCTCAACAGAAAAGTGAAGCGCACTGAGATAGATTTATCAAAATACGCAACCAAAGATGAAATCGATAATCTTTTATCGTTATCCGGGATAGACCCAGATGAGGTTGTTATTTTTCAGGACCGACATGGCAAGCTAAAAACCAGTAACATCAAATTAAATGACATAGTTCTCAGGGTTCTTGGAGCTACCCAGTACAACATTCCTATGTTCACTGACAGCGGAAAAATCAGAGACTCAAGTATATCGTTTACAGACATTAGAGATCAAATCGCAGCAAGTGTGACTAATCGCTTAAAAAATACCGGTGACACTATGACAGGCGAACAACATGAACGGGAACAAGATAACAGCGTTAGTGGATCCAATATCTCCCGAAGATGCAGTGACAAAAAGATACGTAGACATTAACCACGGCACCATTAACCATGAAATATCCACGTTGCAGAGCGAGCATAACGATCACGTAACTGTGTTTTCAAAATTTCATAGAAACTCTCAAAATAGCCTGGACACAGTCAGAAAAACACTCGAGAATGTTATAATTGGAATTCCTGAGATTATTAATAAAACTAATCTGATTAAAATTCCATCTGGGGTTATCCCTGCGCAGATTAAAAACATTGTATACACGATATCGTCCGGAAGAGCAACATGAACCCCGGAAAATAATAATATCAAATATACCGCAACAGTCACTGGTGTGCACAGACTGTCTGTGTTTTCCAAGGAGGAGTTTGAGATTTTCACAAATTATCCCTGGCAACATTCCACCGACAGGTTTTCTGGGGCTGTCACTGTAATATTAAATAAAGGAACCGAAGAAATATTTATACTGGAAGCCGTCAATAACACATTAAACTCAACATCTTACTGCTGGTGTTTGGAATTCGTAACTGAAACACCTGAATTGGTTACTGCGTAAGATAATAAATGACCCTTTTGACGAAGTCAACGACGACAGCATCAACAACAACATTGGATGCGCAACAATATAGATACGATCAAGTGCGCGAATGGCAATCAGAGTTAAAAACCCTCATCAACAAATACAATCTAAAGGTAAAAAAATATAAACGACGAGCAGTCATCCTGGATGCGCTAGTGTACTCGGTATCCGCGTTAGTTGCAACCACCGGAGTAGTATTTTCAGCACTAACACCAGTAACAATCGTAGTAACAATCGTCTCTTCATCAACTGCCATCGCATGGTTTTTTAATATAATCGCAAAAAATCGGACGATTACGTCATGCAACTAAACACAGCCACAGCCGCATGCTCAAAATTATTGTCGCTGATATCATCAAGCATTGATGATACAACAATATCAGATTCCGAATTCGTGTTAATGGTTAAGATATACGAAGACTGCACTCGCCATTTAAAAACAACCAAGCTAGATAATGACAGAATTAATTCCTCGAGATCTGTTCGACATAACCGAAAATACAATCCCGAAGAGAATTTTGATGACAACAGTAAGTTCGACCAACCCTTAATTTAGTATTAATTTTCCAACTGCGATTCCCGTAAAAGAAATCGCACTAGCACAATTATGAGTATATCACAGTTAGTCCAATATCAGATCAAAATCGTTCGGTGGATTACCAGCAAATAATTCGTTCGTGTTTGCACATAAAAATAAACCCAATGGTACTCCCGACTGGAACGTCATTGGGATACTAACCGGTCTTATCAAATTGAAGAAATCGATGAGGAATTACAACGGAGAATAAAAAATATCACAGGAAAAGAATCCACAATTAAAATAACTGTTCATGAACCAACCCTGTCTTCTGCGATCGAAATAAGCACTCCAGACTACGCTGTGGATATATATATATCAGAGTTCGATCAGAACAGTGTTAGGATGGCCTGATATCCCACCACCGGCACCACCGATACCGCCAGAACCGAAAAAGTCTGATTATGTCACGGACACACCGTCATACCACGAAGTTGAACTATTGTACAGAAATAAATTACTCAAAATAAGAAGTGAAGTGTTGGGCAATGATTTTTCATCCAATAAGGGTGATATGCAATGGTTTGTTTATGAACAAACCGACAATGTGAAATCTGGTTTAATTATTAAACCAGATTATATCACTGAATATATTAAAATCATTAATCAAGAGCATAAAACACAACTACAACGACTACTACAGAGTTTTCAAGAACATATTTTTGATTTATCATTAAAAGTCTCAGTTATCAAGCAAATAGAAATATTAAATCAAATTGCATACGACATGGAATTTTTTAACCTGCGACTTATTCAAGGGGTGTTAGCTGCTCCAGATGGTTCTGCCAGAGTAGATTTTGCAAATAGGTATAAAATACGCGTAGATGATATTCCAACATTTAAATTTCCCGGGTATATTCCACCAAGCAAGTTAAGAAAATCAGTCAACGATGCCATTGATGAATATTTTCCTGACATACTCGCTGTGTGGCGAAGAACACTACCACCAGCAACTATTCTCCGGTACAACAATGACCCAGAAGGAACAGGCCGACATGTATCCCCGGACATCGTAAATATAACCCTGTGGTCGCGGTCAATCTTGTGTGTGATGTAATCGATGGCAGCTACAGCACGGACACCACAGTATCAAATCAAGCCCAGCAAGGATTTGTTCCTTATTCATTCACCCCGAAAGACCCACCTGGATATCTGATTGTGCAAGAGCCGATCAATCAGGTTTATCTGCAGTGTTATAATCCACTGTTATCAAGAATACATTTCAAACTAACAGACCAATCTAACCACCTTCTGGATTTATGAAATGAAATTCTACTTATTAATCTGCTTGTGAAATCTTAAGGATTTTGTCTTAAGACTTTCATCTTAAGGATTTTCAATCTTCAGACAGTCAGGGTGCTCAGAATTATAAGAAATTTATTTTTTACTGAAAAACTGTCAAATTTCTCAATTCCGCAGGGTAATTACCCTGACATAATCATGAAAATTGTCCGATTTCTTTGGAAAAAGAGGGTACTTTACCCTTTCAAAATCAACGAAAATCGTCCGATTTTATTGCAAAAACACGGTAATATACCCGAAAAATCAACGAAAAATCAGCATTTTCCATGCACAATAAAATCCATTAATAACAAAAATATTTTTTATCTGACAGGGAATTTTTATTGATTTTGCCTGATTTGCAGGATTAACAATGAAAACTGTTCGATTTTATTACAAAAAGAGGGTACTTTACCCTCCCAAAATCAATAAAAATCGTCCAATTTTATTGCACAAAAAGGGTAATATACTCGAAAAATCAACGAAAAATCAGCATTTTTCATGCACAATAAAATCCATTAATAACAATAATATTGATTATCTGACAGGGATTTTGTTACTGAAAAACTGTCAAATTTCTCAATTATGCAGGGTTAATATGTCTGACAGAATCATGAAAATCGTCCGATTTGTTAATTCTGCACAAATTCAGTAAAATATACTGTGAAGAATTTTATTCCTGACCGACCGTGATTTCTAATTAAATCAAACGAGTATCATATATGTACCAGCATGTGAAAGTTTTTATTCCCGACAAGAAAGCACTCGAAAAATATATCAGTCCTCGGTCAGCACAGTTAATTTGGTTATTGATGTATTCGGTAATGAAGACTTTTTATTAACGCAGGACCAGTTAGATGAACTGCAGCAAAAACGTATATGTGTGATCACATGTGATAGAGATCAAATTTTAAATTACGCGTAATCTTGCATTACACTTAGTCAACTTAAGGAAATATTATTTAACCCTGCAGATGCAGATGTAGATGATACAAGTGAAAATAACTTATTAGATTGATGCAGGTCAGATTGATACGGGTAAAAACAAATGTGGTTACGAGACGGCTACTTTCGATTTCATTTCCAAGTACTTGACTTCATTTCCCAGTAATTTCATCAAGGGGATCTAACTCACGATCTGATATAATTTTTCTCAGCTGTCTTGCACGCATACTAATTACCTTCTTTTCTTCATATTCTCCCGATAGCGCTAACATGATTTTTAAGATTGCAAGGAATAGGGGGACAAATTCATATAGTTGTTGTTCTTGTATTGTAGCTAGTGATTTATACAACGCTGTCTGCATTCTCTTTATAAATTTATACTGAGCAGGCAAAATATACCGACCTTCCAATTTAACCTCATATAGTGCTTCAAAATCAGACATGATTTTTTCAGGATTTAATTCATCAGATATATTATTTTTGTTTCTTGTAATTTTTTAATGGCAACAATTACTTCATTGATATTTTCGTAGTTAATATTTATATAATTATATCTTTAAAACAAAAAATAAACAGTTGTCTTGATGAGCGGTTATCAAATCATTGGTCTTTGCACTGGCCCTTTTCACGAGGTCCTTTCAGACATTTTGTCCCAAGATTTTATCTTCGGAGACTTTTATCTTACAGATTGTTTCATGTCGATTCTCAGCATCCTTCGTGATGTGGCCGCATTCTTTCTGAATGGGACCCATGTGACGTAGAGCTTTCTGCATCCAAGGCAACTGTTTATTTTTTTTGGGGGGTGCGTATTCACAAACATACCTCCAGCGAATTATATAAACGAAAGCTAGGCGAAATGTTAGAGTATTCAGAAGGCTGTCTGTGTTTTCATGTACATACCCCCCGCCCCGTGAATTAAATCCCGGAGTGATAAAACGTCACCCCACGATTTAACGCGAGGAGGATGAGATGTACATGAAGAGCCTTTGCCCTGGCCCCCCAACCTATATAAATAAGCCATAATATATCGGCACCGTCGACTTATGTCCGTGACGAGATTCGATCTGAGGACAGTGATAAGTCAGGGACCAAAGTCGGCCGCCATAGCACTGCACCACGATTGCATCTGAGAATATAAGATTTAAAAAACATCATATAGGTAACTATTGACCGAGCTGCAGCTGAATTCTGTTCTGAACTAGATTTTAAGTTCTGAACTGGATTTTACGTTCTGATTTTGTGAAAATAACATTTATTTGTAATGACAATTCTTGATTTTATCAAACGCGGAAGTGTTAATACGAAAATAGACTGCTGCTAGTGTGTATACAATAAGACGGTTACAGTTGGCTGTGAAAAACTGTATACAGTTCTGCCCGCCGTTGGATAATGCACCTTTACAGGTAATGATATTTGTTGTGCAATTTCTTTGACGAAATATTTACCTGGTGACAAACGCAAGGTGAAAATAGACTGCTGCTACAATTGGCTGTGTAACAAAAAAAACTATATATAGTTCTGCTCGCTGATTTACAGGTAATGACCTCGACTCATCAAGGGGATAACTGCGTCGTTGATTTTTACACAGCCGCTGCAGAGGTATCTCAGTTATCTGCATCTTCATAACGAAATGAAATCCAGCTATTAATTTTGTATGAAAACATTGATTTGATTACATTTTCTGTAACACGTTGGATTGACATCGGGTGAATACCAAAATACTTGCTAGCTGCATATATTGACTTAAATATTTTTTCTTCACGGGTACTTATGTTGAAAGATCTGACAGCTCTGGGATTTTTTACAAATTTACCAAATTTACCTCGTGCAGAATTTTCGCCCTGTGATATGGCCTGTAGGTTAGATAAATTATTGTTAAATTTATTTTTATCTATATGATCGGTCACAAGACCATATTCGATCACTCCGTGATAAACCTCAAATACAAAACGATGATTATAACAGGTTTCATTTCCAACTTTGAACTTCAGATAACCAGAATTACTAACAGCACTAACTGTTTTTTTTACCTGCAATTTCTAATTGTGCCATCGCGTGACGCTTCGTAATTCTTGATGATAGGGTGTCGGACAAATTCCTGGTTCATTTTATATAACAATGTTATTTGTCTAATTTATATTTGTCTGAAAACTTAGTTATATAATTGCGCTCACATTTTAGCATATCATTTTTATTTTTTTGTTATAATATCTTTTAAGTTCGCGGTATCGCTTACCCCCACAACCCGCGCATAATTGTGTTTTATCATTGACTCCAATACCACATTGCAGAATTGGTATTGGTCCTGAACACCCTCTACGGATACTTTGGGAATTTTCTCCGCAGAATTCTTTTTTGCATGATTTGTTACAGACAGTCACAGACCCATATTTGAACCACCTGCAATCGTTCATTATATATATATATATATATTTTATTTAAATGTTTGCCTTAAATATAATATGGAGGAGTTTGAGAGATTATCTGCAATTATGCCCAGGAAAGCTTCTTGATTTGATCTCGACAGACTAACCCCTGATTCGCGAAGGCGAGCCTTGACTGATCTGTTTGATATTATCAGAGATGCCAATAACGAATTTCGTAATGATGAAGCATCTCACATGTGGTCCACATTCAAAATTATACCCGACACCGACGAAGGTGTCATTGATGAAGTCAATGTCGACGAAGTCATTGATGCTACAATGAGCGATGCACTAGCGAAAACAATTATGGATTACCTCAATCAGAAATACCATTTCAGAATAAAGTTTATTGTGCACTTGGATGATGATACTTGGATTATCCGTGACAAACGTGACCCTGTCCTTGCTGGTGAAAAAACCGCTCTGTTAAGTAAAGATTCCAAACCAGGAATGCTGACTGGGATTGACAGACCATATTACGCTCGAGCGTATCCTGTGACCATGGTCATTTATGGAATTTATCCGATAAAGAAACCTAACATAAATGATCTCGCCCCGATGAGATTTTCAAAGCTGAATTGTGTAGCCGAGCGAGTAATGGAATATTTTAAAATTGCGAAGCGTGGAAACGGTTTAACTGATTTGCGACGTGAAAAATAAACAGATGGGCTGAATTGGTTAAGGACACAGGAGCGTCATAAACGATGTTGCTGAGTTATCAAGTAAATTAAAATTTCCAATGATAGTAAAAACATTTTTATATGAATCAGATAGTAAATAAAGAGGATCGCCAATTGAAATTATTGACCATAACTCTCGCGCTTGGACCAATGCAGTCCTAATATTTCCACGAAATCGTGTTGTGAGATATTACTCGTCAGAGTTTATTTGGGGTGAAATGTTTGATGCTATCAGCCGAATAAGCAAAAACTACCCTGTGTCAGTGTGGTTGTTTAAAAGTTCCGAAGAAGGCGAGCATGATCAATGTGTAAGACCTAACGGCGAATTATATCGTAAAGAATCTCTCCACGAAGAAATGAGAAAACTCGCACAGAAATATTCAGAAAATACTGAGCAATTATTAACTAATTGTTTTACAGTCCAGTCAATTGCTGCTCATGCCGCTCGAGAAAGAAATTCATGGAGACCAACACACACTGAGTTCCTTGAAGATGTCCAGAATAGTTGTATCGAATACGGACAAGGCAGTTTGTGGAACACCAAGTATAATAGCAGCGAGATGATTTCCGTTGACATGACCGCGTGTTATCCTGAAAGTTTTCTTGGGATGGGCGAGTGTGCTGGATATTTTGCGAGATTTGGTCATCCTTGTCATGAGATGGTAAGAGTATCAATTAATGGTCCATTAACCGACTTTTCCCTGACAGGATTTGCTCGTGTAACGTCGTTTGAATTCACTATGAATCTTCATCCGATTTGTTATGTTTGGTTTGGCAGACACTTCTCGGAGAAACGTTGGGCGCCAATAGTGTTATTACGATATATGCTTGACAGTAAAATACTGATATCGTTGACGGTCAGTGAAGCAATTATATCGTACCGAAAACAAACTTCGGTTTGGTTACCAACACCGGAGTGTATCAGTCTCGAAGAATGTGCACGAGAATATCCGGACTTGTCCACGGATGTCATTGTTAATATTCTTAAGATTAAACTCAACAACAGTGAAAAAACAGCAAAGGATTTCGGTAGAAGAATAATCGGTACATTTACTCAAGGTGGTGCATATGATCATAAACTGCATCACTCACGATTGATTATGGATGATGCTAAATTAGATTTTATAATTAATGGTGCCACTGCGAGAGATATACTTTGTAATCGGGAAGATGCTTACTTATCCGACGGAACAAAGTTGGGTACAATTGTTAATTACATCGAAGGAGAATCACCTCAGTACACCCATTTAAGATCTTCAGTGCTAGATTATGTTTCTATAAATTTACTATCGCAAGTAAATAGATTTCCTGACACTGCAGTTAGAGTTGCTACGGATTCAATTTATATCGATAACAAGTATTCAGAATTACTGGCTCGTTTCACAAGCAATGATGAATTATGGAGTTCGTGAAGAATAAAAAAGGAAATGTTACATTGTTATTGTGAATCCGCTGATATTGCGGTTAAAGAATGTTATTGTAAATCAGAACTATCAGAAATGTCGAATGCACCAACTGTGTACGATCCAGTATCCAGACACAAAACCGTTTATTTGAACGGGGCGGGTGGATCTGGTAAAACAACTCGAGTAATCAAATTATTTCGTGGAAAATCTTCAGATATGATCGAGTTAACACCAACACACAGACTCGCCAGGGAGATGAAACAACGAGGAGTCAATTCTAGTACTTATCACAGCTTTTTCAAATACAGCGGTGGTGTGTGGAATTCAGATCAAATGGGAGAGAAATATATTCCAAAAGTTATTATCTGGGATGAAATATGTACGGTACCGTTAGAAAAATTAAAAACATTTCTCGATTGGTTATTAACAAAAACTACAGCTGTTGTTATGTGCGGCGATCACGGTCAACCACCTCCGTTTGTTGGACCATCTCCACACGACTGGTTGAAGAATTTTGTTGATTATTACGAAGTAGTGACTGATGATTATAGATCTCTCGATGCAGAATTAAAGGAATTTAAGAAATTAATCAGACTGCAACCGAATAAAATTCAGTGTGAAATTATGCGCGAGGTGATTTCAGAAACTTCTTTGAACGACTTTTGGAAAACGTGGAAACCAAACGATTTAATAGTGGCAAGTAGAAAGATAGTCAGAGACACACTTCAACGGCAGTTTTTTCAATTACACAAAGAGAAATTGGCAACACTGCCAGTGCCATTGTTATAGACCAGCTGATACGCGGTTACAGAATATCGACATTGGTATACCAGGACAGACCGAGAAACAGAATTTAGTATTAAATGATGTTGTTACAGTTGATGTCAATGTTGTTGAAGATGCACTGCGTGCCGAAAAATCCCCGTGGACGCTAGGATACACAATGACGATACATTCATCTCAAGGACTAACTATCTCTAATACGATTGTTTGAATCGTTGATGATCGTATCGAGTGGTCAAATTTAGTTTACTTGGCTGTATCCAGAGTCAGAAGAATATCTCAACTGCGAAGGATTGTCTTGGATGAGTCAATGGCTGATGAAATTAATAATGAAAACAACAGTGACATAATTAGAAAAAAATTAGCTGGTTACAAACAAAGTGACAAAAAAAATAATATAGATTTTGACCTTAATGTTGAATTTATCATGACACTGAAGCAACAGCAGAATAATCACTCTGCGAGCAACAGCAGAATAATCACTGTGCGAGCTGTAATTGTATAATGTTTTGGCAGTATTCGGATAAACATTCAAGACAATTCACCGTAGATAGAAAAGATAATCGTCTTGGTCATACACGAGAGAATGCGATGCTGACCTGCCTTGAGCTTAATCGAAGTCGTGGCGCTGGCACCCTTGGTGCTAGTTACGTGATTTGGGCGGTAATTGTGTGTCCTCGGGAATTACTTGTAATTGCTCACATGTGAATCCAAGTTGAGGAGCGGTCGAATCCAGCATGTAGATTGCTGGTCTGCCAGTAGATCTAGTTATGTTAGATATCTTGTGTGTTGTGATACTCCAGATGGGACCAGTCGCTCTTTTTCTACCACCTTCAAGTTCACCTGGTTCATATAAATATCTCACAGTGACATCACCCAGTATCGGCTGTGCTGAAGAATCACGTCGTTGTGGTATATTTTTTTTTTGGTAATTGCATTAATAGGTTTCATATTGGTTGTTCGAGTAATTACATTATTTAATGCAGCTATCACGCTTGGTAATCTTGCAACCCATTCGCGTGATCTTTTATCTTGAATGAATTCCTTCGCGTATTGATATCCAAATAACCGCTCAGCAAGTGTTCGATTAAACCGTTCAACAATTGCCTGATGACGATGAATTGCAGTATGTCCTCGTCTGATGGTGACGTTATGTTGTTTCATCAGTAATGATACTGCACCCTGAACTTCTTTGCCAGGATCAACTTGCAATAGATTTGGCCATCGTAGACAACCTCGTTGATAAATTCGTTCAAAAGCATTGGCTACTTCAGATGCTGTTTTAGTCGTTAACGGTTCCGCATCTTTGTATCTACTTGCAACATCAACTACAGTTAACGCGTATTTGTATGTGTTTTGACGTCTTCGGATTTTAATGGTATCGTGTGGCAGAAATAATATATCAGCCTGGTGAACTTCATTTGGCACACTGACATTGAAATGTGCAAAGTGAATTTGTTTAGGACGCGGTAGATAAATTTGCCATATTGCCTGTTTGGATAACCAATTTTTAGCAGTAACTCACGTAACTTTTGTTGCTTCAGCGAGTGTACTAATTGCTGCGCTACCCCTCCAATATCCTTTTCGGGAATAATAAATCGACTCCATTATAATTAATTACAAGCACCTAGCGCTAATTTACCTTTCATCGCGGATTTTATTAGCCAACTAGCTAATTTTTCCTTGAGAGATTTATCAGTGATGGAATTTAACGCGTGAATTAATTTCACATCTGCTAGGTTCCAATCTTGTAGATTTTTACTTTTATAAGCTACATCATGAGCATGACACGCTTTATCAATAGCGTTTATCGGATACTCACCTGGTTTTGGTTGATCTTGGTCATCAATTCTGATATCAAGTCGGGTTCCAGGGCCGCAGTAACTATACACTGGAAAATGTTTTTCTCCTGGGTATTTAGCCCATGGAGTACCGGGTAGTTTTGTTAATTTTGCTGCAATATCACCCCCGTGTTGCTTTTTTTTTGCTTGATTTTGACTTTATCTTTGGCTTTGACTTTGACTTTGGTTTTGGTTTTTCACCTGACTTGCCAGTGGAAATAAATTTAAATTTCTTTGTACCGCATCGCTCACACTTGCCCGTAACCGCAGATCTATTATTTTTTTTTTGTAATGGTTGTTAGATCACTTGTCGGTGTGCGCACCCTACATTTCACACAATTTAATCCATATTCTTTTTTTATATTTTCTAATGGAAATCACTGACTTTTCTGCTACAAAACGACGAGAACCAGTTAAGCATCATGCAGCGCTACCAATTTCTGTTCGTATGATTATTATAGGTCCATCTGGAAGTGACAAGACGCAGTTGTTACTTAATTTAATAATGAAATGGGATAAGTTGTATTTGGTAGCTCCATCTGTGGACAATCAGCGTTGCTATGATGTAATAAAAGATTATAATGAAAGCACAAAATCATTAAGTGGAGATGATGTTGTTGAATTTATCACCGATATTAATGAAGCACCAAGTATCGATTCCATTGATGGGTCAGTTAACAATTTGGTCGTATATGATGACATAATGTTGGACAGGCAATCAAACCCTGCTCGGATATTTTCCACAGGTAGACATAAAAACACTGATATCATTTATGTAACTCAACGATACACACAAATACCAAAAGTGATCAGGGATGACTGTAATATTCTTGCTGTCTTTAACGGACTGGATACTCATACACTGAGAAATATTCATCAAACTTGGTGCGGCGGTGATATGGATATAAATAAATTAAAACATTTCTTTAGTCGTGCTAAAATAACCCCGCACAGATTTATAACAATAAAATTATATGATCCTCGAACACGGTATCGAGTTGGTCTTGATAACAAATTTTAATTGTGCAGCAGGGAGGGCGATGCTCTCAACGCGTCACCGACACTATCGCGTATTTTTTTATAAAGATTTTTGTGATCACCTAGGAATTCATATTTTGAGAAAATACGGGTGACCCAATTAGAGTACGTTCGCCCTCCTTGTTGCTTCGACTGTTCATTTGTGTGCATGTTTATCTCGGAGTCTCTGTTGATGAAAAGGTAGAGCATTAACAATTTTAATACAAGCATCATGGGTTCGAAAGCTGCTTAGGTCAGTCAAGGTCGACGGCCCAATGGTGTCTTTGGAAACCAAACACATTTGGCTGCCACTTTTTCTTCATGACATAGTTAATAATGTACACACACACACACACACACACACACACACAGATATATATATATATATATATATATATATATATATATATATATATATATATATATATATATATATATATATATATATAAATATACCATTTATCATTGAACCTTCATACCTCAATCATTGCAATTAAATTAGATGCGCTTAGTAAATATAAAAATTGATATGTATTTATGCATCTTCAGTGGAAGTCTGTTCAGCAGTTCGTGGTGCTGTTGGAATAGGTGTTGGTGGTGCTGTTGGAATAGGTGTTGTGGAGCTGTTATCGGATTTATTCGAGCCATCATTGCCTTCGCAATCAGAAGACGATTACATGGTATGTATAGGGAGTGTAACTAAAGACAATGGTCAAAAGTATCACCCAAATATATAATACAAAATCAAAGCCAGTACATATTATGTGTAATGGGGTAGATAATATCAATTTTGCAGCTTGGGGTAATCATCTCTGGATTTGTTGCTCTCTCTCTCTCTCTATCTCTCTCTCTCTGTGCAAATATTGTACATGGCCCTTTAATTCTTTATGATCGAGCGGTGATACGTATACTCAGCAAACGTTTACCAAAATCTGGTTGTGCTAGATTTTTTGAAGTTATTAAGCTGAACAGCCACAATATATTCCAATAAACAAACGCAGTGATGATTTTCATGCTACATATATCTATTCAAGGCAAAGAGGTCAACACATTTATAGTCAAAGTACATTGCCTTTCTGTCAGCACATGCATTAAATGTGTACCACATGTGGAAAAAGAGCCCCATGACAATATTAAGATAATATTCGTGTTGGGGAGGTGCATACTGTGATAGGGAAAATTGTTTAACTCAAATGGCTTGAATTTCATCAAAGCTGATATTTTTTTAAATATAGTTTTAAATTAAATAATTCTATGCTGCCTGATATATGGATATACCGCATATAAATCATATATTTTGCACATTTTCAACAAGTATCATTTTGTATGCCTTTATTTCTGTATTACCTTAACTATTAACATTGTATTTGCTTATGTACCCAATCTAATCCAATCTGGAAATGATTTGATAAGAATACAAATCAGTAGTAACGAAGTAGACAAAGATGGCCAGTCAGTCATTTTAAACACTTCCAGGTCCCTGGATCAGTGTGATATTTCCGAGTTTAATCACTCTCTCATTTAAAACAAAAATACCCACAGGTCCATATAAAGTGCCAATTGACATCTTAACCAAGGCATCAATCCTAATGTCAAGCTACAATGTGTATTCATTTAAGAGTTTGCATGGGATAAATGTATGGTCAAAATTTGTGTATTTTTCCGTGAGGGAAAAATATGGTCAAAGTTGCTTGTGTAACTAAAAAGACATCCAAGGAATAAAAGTACTGACTTATCAAATTTTCAAGCATCAAAAAGATGTCCTACAAAGATAAAATCTCGCAAATTTTCAAATTAGATACTATGAAACAAAAGTGTAATAGAGCAGTGATATTGCTTATAAATTGCTTGTTATGGTAAATTCTTAATGGGAATCATCATTCTTATAGCATCCCTACCCACTCATTTCTAAGGGGAGGACAATTTGCTTATGAAAAACTAAACAGTACACGTGTTTTAGTGGCATCTATCGAAAGAAAATTGCGAATAGAGCCGATGATCCAGATATGCAGCCTGGTTTATGTTCATTACATGTTATTGTAATGAAATTGTACTGTTGAGAGCGACGCCTAGGTTTTGAGCTGTGTGAATTTAATTTGATATTGCTGATACTAATATTTTGAGGTAAAGGATATGAATGAGAAAGAGTTGGCATGGTGGTCACTAGTGAGAATGTCCTAAGTTTTATGATGATTCATCTGCAACTTGATACATGTTATCCATGTCTTCAGATCGGAAAGTCTCCTCTCTACAACTTGGATGGTAGCCTCAACTTCAGACGGGCAGCCAGATTGGATTGTTGTAGTCAGCGTACATTAGCTGAGACACAGGTTGTCGATCTATGGAGAGGATGATATGCAGAGTGTAAATTGCTAAAGAGACTTTTGGAATTAAAATGAGATAAAAATTGGGACAGAACAAGTTTTTCAAAGATTCTCCACATGACTGAGAGGATAGAAACCGGGCGATAGTTCTTCATATCATTAGGGTCAAGTATTGGCTTCTTCAACAGAGGTTTTACAATGGCAGCTGTGAAAGATAATGGGACTTCCCCTGATGTGAGGAAAGTATTTATAAAATCGGTTAACTAAGGCAATGTTGACTTTAAGCATATCAGCGGCAGTGATGCTCGAATCGGACCGAGTAGCAGCGGGGGGGGGGGGGGGGCGAATCCGACATTTTGTCCAAACGTCATTTGGCTTAATTAGTACTTTCTGCACTCAGCGGATCCGGTGTCGTCAGCGTCTGGTAAAAAAAAAACGACGTCGTAGTCGAGGGGATCGTCCGTACGTTATTTGGTTTAATTAATACCTTCTGCGCGCCGATCCCAGCGTCGTCAGCGTCCGGTAAACACATCGACGACGGCGTCGATGTCATCGCCCCCCTGCTGCTATGATCTTACAAACAGAGTGATCACTAACTCCTCCTCTTGCAGATCAATTAGGTTATTTGACTGATCGGTAAGTCTGAAATTAATTCTCGTTAAAAGCCGATTATGGCATCGCATATAGACCGGATTAATCGGACTCTCAATGATCAAAAATCCCGGGGGGGGGCTGTTGGTGAAAACGAATAAAGGATATACCCCTGTTGAGCTTGATTTGATTGCTTGGTATCCACCTGGTAACTCCCTTCGATAACATCACACACCAGATTGATTGCTATCACCGATGCAATATTTACGTTGTATGGAGCAATATGCCTACCACCATCTCCGTTATCGTATCTGAGGATAGTTGATGGGGGGGGGGGCGTCCGCGGGTGGATTCTTAGGCCATCCTAGTATGGTTCTTATTGAACTGTTATAAATATCAACCATATACCCCGGTGTGCTTATTTCAATCGTCGACGATAACGTCGGTTCATGAACCGTAATAGCGATTTTTGATTCTTTTCCTGTGATCGATTTTATCCTGCGTTGAAATTGCTTATTGATTTGTTCTATTTGGTATGACCCGGTTGGTATTGTAACCTCATTCCAGTCTGGGGTCCCATCGGACTTATTTGTCCATGCAAAAACCAGCGAGTTATTAGGTTGTTGTCCGTTAAATGCGTCCGCTCGGATATTAGGCCAACTGTGATATACTCGCAATTTTGCCAGCGCTATTTCCTTCACTGGAACCGGCGACGGGAAGTTCACACTGAATTCTGGCTTCGTTGACGTTATCGATATCATATTTGTTTGTACCGGAGTGGTGTTCTCCGCGATCCGCTAAAGTAATTGAGACCCTTCGGGGTTCAGCGACATTATTATTATTCGTTGTCTTTAGTGTCTAATTTTAACAACCAGGTGGCTCCGGCTTCCAGTTAAAAATCCTCGATTTTTGACATCGCGGAGCTATACAACTGGACCATCGTGGAGAATTCAACATCGGATATGAACAAATTATCAATCGATAACGAGATCAACCCGGATAATTTCGAGTACGCGTCGGATACTATTTGATGTTTTACTGTATACTCGTCGAGTTTTTTCTGAAAACACGATGATATCTTTTTAGTGATTGCGTTGGCGACTCCAGCAATTGTTGTCATCGCGGAGATAGCGATTGGAACAGCGATCGGGGCTATCGTGGTTACCGTGGATAAAATAACACCGGTACCGGCTACTATACCCGACACCGAGTACACGACCGCGTCGATGGTGGTTATTTTTCTGCGGTATTTTTTTATTTTTGCGCGGTATTGTTCGGAAAGCGTTTTCAAATTCGCGGAGAATTCTTTTGCGGTATCGAATCGATATTGATGTGACGTCGGTGATACCTCTGATTCAATTACCCTGGTGGTCATTTTTATTTTAAAAGAGCTAGTGTTTTCAATACTTACTTAGATCAACTGCAAATTCTGCATACCATGTGATGTTTGTCCTAAATAGACTGCTATCAACGGCCTTAATTATAAACCGTTCAATTGTATCCTTGTCAATGATTGTTGATATTGTATTGTTAAACCCGGATGAACTCGACGATGATATACTGAACTGCATCGCCGAAATCAATGTCAATCGATAAATGCCCTTAACAGTTGCGGTAATATTTACTCTATTCTGTGTAGGAGTCCAATCGAATGATCCATGCCGAATTGTGTATACTGTGTTGATGGTGTTCTCATGAGGGATTTTTATTTTTTCGAATTGCTCTGCTACTCTCGGTAGTCCGTCTTTAATCGTTTCAACATCAGTTTTGATTATTTCTATTTCCCGCCGACTCGCGTCTATATTATTCTTGTTCGCTGCAACCCTAGTAATGAGTATATCTATTTCCTGTATATGCGCGTCCACATCTTTTTTGTTCGCTGCAACCTTAGTAATGAGTGTATTTATTTCCCCTCTATACGCGTCTATACTTTTTTTGTTCGCTGCAACATCAGTTTTGATCGTTCCTATTTCCCCTGTATGCGCGTCTATATTCCTTTTGTTCGCTGCAACATCAGTTTTGACTGTTTCTATTTCCCCTGTATGCGCGTCTATATTCCTTTTGTTCGCTGCAACATCAGTTTTGATTGTTTCTATTTCCCCTGTATGCGCGTCTATACTTTTTTTGTTCGCTGCAACATCAGTGTTGACTGTTTCTATTCTCCATCCATGCGCGTCTATATTATTCTTGTTCGCTACAATATCAGTTTTGATCGTTCCTATTCTCTGTTCATGCACGTCTATACTTTTTTTGTTCGCTACAATATCAGTTTTGATCGTTCCTATTTCCCCTGTATGCGCGTCTGTATTTCTTTTGTTCGCTGCAACATCAGTTTTGATCGTTCCTATTTCCCCTGTATGCGCGTCCATATTTCTTTTGTTCGCTGCAACATCAGTTTTGATTGTTTTTATTTCCCCTTGATACGCGTCTATACTTTTTTTGTTCGCTGCAACATCAGTTTTGATCGTTCCTATTTCCCCTGTATTCGCGTCTGTATTTCTTTTGTTCGTTGCAACATCAGTTTTGATTGTTCTTATTTCCCCTCTATACGCGTCTATATTCCCTTTGTTCGCTGCAACATCAGTTTTGATCGTTCCTATTTCCCCTGTATGCGCGTCTATATTCCTCTTGTTCTCTGCAACATCAGTTTTGATTGTTTTTATTTCCTGTCCATTCGCGTCTACATTTTTTTTGTTCGCTGCAACATCAGTTTTGATTGTTTTTATTTCCTGTCCATACGCAGTGATATCATTTATAGTTGTTGTAATCTCATCCGGTTTGGTATTTTTTTTTACCAAAGAATTTATCAAAGTTGTCATCGATCCTGTTAACATTTTTCCGTAACGAGGTAAATTGGCCCGACAGCGTTGTAAAACCGTCTCGGATTAATGTTATCGTCGATATATGTTCACCCGGTTTGAGTCGTCCGTCGCCGGTATACAACGCGATAGCGTCCTCGGCGGCATCACGCTGTCGTATTAAAACGTCATCCAGCGACACATTACTGGATTTCAATTTACCCTGGCGGTCTTGAAATACAACTATTTCGCCTGGGTCAACACTTGTCATCGGTGGCGGGCGTTTCTGTGGGCTTTTTCAGCGCCGAAACCGGTCGTCCCCAAATATCAATCATCGTTATTGTAAAAAAAAACGGCGTTTCTAATTAACCCGCCGGGCCTCTACGACCCCACTAGTGTATTCGTTTACAACCACATGAGGTGGTTTCCGCGATGATGAAATCGCCGCGAGTACGTTCAATACCTCACGGCCGCATATCGGCGGGTCGCTTAACTGCTGTGTTGGCAACGTGGAATAAAAAACCCGGGCTGAACACGTCCGGATATACCGCATGAACTCGTTCGGCGGGGCTAACCCGTATGAATCAAAATAGACGATCGCACGCGGATCAATCGCGTACGCAACCCAATGAGTCCCCGCTCCGGAGGACCCATCGAGGTTAATTATGCCTGTTTCAATATTCCTTGGTGCCGCCGGTAATTGATCCCTCATAAAAACACCCCTGAAGTTTTTTATCGCTAGCGCGTTCGCGGCGTCTATTAAATCAAAATTAGACATAGGATTCATTGACCCCCGGTTCCCGGTAGTCTTAGACCCTTTCCCGAGTACCATGAATACGGGGTTCCCGGTAGTCTTAGACCCTTTCCGGCCACGGATCGTTTTTTTTTATAGCCTTTCCCGGTTGCCTTCTTCAGTGCCATCCCCGCCGCGGTACCAACGGCCCCTAACGCAGCCGCCTTAGCCACTGCTGGGGCCGCCGCGGCAATCAACGCTGGAATCGCAGCTAACAGCGGAAATATCCCACCGGTCTTTTCCATGTTTTTAATCGCTGCGCCTGAAAAATCTATTTGAACAACCTTTTTATTCTTCATCGCATTATTGAAATGTTTTATTTGACGCGCCGTCAACGATATCTTATGATTACCACCCGCCATCTGCGACGGCTTCAGCGTTATTGTGGTCCCGCATTGTTTAGCCGACTTTGATCGTAATTTCTTGACTTGACCATCAGTCAACTCTACACTGACGACACTATACGACATTTTATTGTAAACGTGTTTGTGCTTTCAATTACATGTTTTCCACTGGCGCATCAACGATTCTCATTCGTCCACCAACACCTTCCAACAGCATTGATTTATCGCTGAGAATGACAGCAACCGCTCTGTAATTAACACCACCCGGGGCTATACGAGCTCGGAAGTGTATATCAACGACGGATTGTCTCGTTAAGTCAAGATGTTCCAACGAAAAATAATAAATCGGATACAGTTTTTTAAAATCAAGTTGCGATATTTGCAAACCAGTGTCGACGTTTTGATCACGACCCATGTATGACAGCAATCGATGATACACACGTGTGATATGGTTGTCGCCGTAATTAAGCTGTATATCCTCGGATGGTTCCTGTTGTCCGTTTATTCTCAGCGAAACATCCCTGACTCCTAATTGATCAAATATCATATGGCTGCGTTCTTGATTACCCAATTTTTCCCTATTCTGTAGCGCTATGAATATATGACGCGGGGCTGAAACACCCTGTTTTGACGCCAAGTGCCATGTAAACGTATCGGCGACGTTATCCTCTTTAGCATCAGTTGTTACCGCTAGCCAACTCAACAAAGATTTCCCTCCCTGTTCCATAAATGCTAACAATCGTGCTTCCGTGGTAACTGATGGAGTCAGCACCGGCATCCACAATGCCATTTTAGTTAAAATGACTTTACCGGCAGCGACGCCAGCAGCACGCCATATTGCATTGTTATCATCGCCCCTTCGCGTCAGCGCGATTGTATGCTTAGCCCCATAGATGACTTTTCTAACATTTCTGCAGAATCCAAATATGTGATGGAGTGGAATCGCGCATGAAAACTGCCGGCGTGGTCTTTTTAGCATCAATATTCGTGCTGCGAATCCCATATTGTAATTATCGTTAAGACTTTTTATAACAGTGAAATTAGCGCCTGGTCTTGCTCTGCGGTCTGGGTTATTTGCTTCAGCCTGTGGGTCAGTTGCGGTATCTCTTTCCACCAGCACGTTGATGTACTGAAAATGATCAGCGTTATCGGTGGTGTCCTTTGCAAACGTCATAGATGGGCCCGCCGATCTTGAATAATCGTCCGAATATCTCGCTAACCCAATTATCGTCGTTGCAACATCAACCTCGCGTTCTATTGACTCAATTTCTCGCCCGTCAATAAGATATCTGGCGCTCTCAAATAACGCCATGATACCGTTGTTAACGAAGCCAACTCGAACACGATCGTCATCTGCGTATGGTGCATTATCGGCGGCATTTGTCACGAGTTCTCCCTCAATTTCGATAAACGCTTCACACGGCAAAAAATATTTACTGGTATCTTGGACTTGAAGTTCAATTCGCGATCGTAGGTCGGGTTGCGCTGCATAATAAGAATAATATTGATAATCACGGACAGAATCATCCCTGCGCACTGGGGCATCCATATCAAACGCGGGATCAGCGGTTCGCGCAAACATTTTATTATTTATCATGTTGATGTTTTCAATTGCGATTTTTTCGTCGTAAATTCTTTGAATTCTGTTTAAGACCACTCCCCCGCTATTGCGTTTATGGGCGCGTTGGTGGACGACTGAGCCGCCAACGACTCTAGTTTTTCTTCCACGGTGTTATTTATTACTTTACTGACATTTGCAGGCATCACCGTCGTTGATGGCATCACCGGTGGTTTTTGTTTTTTTCTTCTCACCAACGACATTAGTTTGTCCCGCGCGGCTGAAAGCGCCTTTCCGGCAACGTCTCCAATAGCACTAATACCCTTATCACGAATAACATCAATAGCCTTCATTCCTAATTGTTTGGCTAACGGCGCTACTTTTGGAGCCATTCTTGTAAATAACCCCGCAATGGTGCTACCGAGACCATCTCCATAGTACGCTCGGTAAACAGGCAATCGCGAGTTTACCACGTAGACGAGTACTGGTTTATCGTGGTTGTAGTGTATGATCATCTTTATTATAAAAACACCGGTTTTTCAATTAGTGATTGTGATCACCAGTGATTGATCACCCCCTTCCCCTTTCCCACCGCCGTGTGGAAAACCGGAATAAATTTTATCAAAATTTCCTTGGGTTTTTGCCCTCGATAAAAATCCGGTTTTTTCCGGTTTTTTTTTTTATTTTTGGTCATTTTTTGTTGCCTATAGTCGTTTTTTTCGATTTTTCAGCAAAAACATCGATTTTCTCTAAATGATTTCCTGGGGTTTTTGCCCTCAAAAACCAACCAAAAACGACCAAAAACAGTCAAAAAATGGCAAAAAACGGTCAAAATTAACAAAACGATAATTTTTTTAATCATCCACGAGTTCGTCTATGAGCGTTCGATACGCACTAACGTCCATGATACCGCCCGTAAATAACCGCTTGCAAATATCAGCGGCCTCATTGATTATTTCCAGAGAGTTATTTCCGGCTCGTTTTCCTCCGATTAGTACCTCTAGCCGTGATATATCACTGAGAACACTGTTAGGACAGGTAACGCCGTAGGATTCTTTACCAACAGAGTATCCTTTTCCTTTTTTTAGTTTTACCCTTTTTTCAACTTCTTTATGGAATGCGTCGTAATCGGGATCACCACGATGTGATAATGCATTCTCGTGTTTACTCGCTAAATACACTATTCTTGTCCAATCCTTTAACGTCTTTATACTTTTCTCGTAACCGCTATTGATATGCTCCTTATCTCGTATGCTCGTAGCAAAATTGGAGGCAGTAAAATCAATTAATTCTTCCCCCCTGCTGCTGAAGCCTCTAATTTGATCTATTGTGCTCTTCTTAAGTACATTACGGGGTATATTCCCCCTTTTCTCTTTTTCTTCCGGTGTTTCTTCCGGTGTTTCTTCCGGTATTTCTTCTTCTGGTTCTCTTGCGGTAGCACCTAGTTCTTCTTCGTCGGCCATTGTAACATAAGGTTCTTGTGGGTCCATTATAGCGAGTGGTGGTGGCCTCCGTGTTGTAGCAGCCGCTATTTTTGCAGGGAGTGTTTCTAAAGACCTTTTTGTTTGTTCGGTCTGAGTCGCTATCTTTTCAAGCGCATCGAGGACGGGTACAGTTGCCGCCGTAACATCTTTGGTCGCTTTAGTTACCGGGGCAAAGAGTTGTTCGCTTCCAACAGTAAAATCGGTTTGTAGTTGCTGCCGCGTTTGAAGTTGTTCTCGGACCCTGTCTCGTAACGGTATAAACTTTTTAAGCGCCGCTAGCCGCTCTCTGGCTAGCCGAGTAGTAAGTGATTCGCCTACCATTATTGCAATTGCGAAGCAATTTCTAATTTCTCGCCGGAGTTTTCGTCTATAATCCTTCTAATGTTTTTGATCTTACTAGAAATCTCCCGGCGTCGTTCATAAACACGTCCGAGTTTTTTTCGTATTATTTCAACGGCAGTGAATAGTCCAATGAATGCATTTGCGTCATTGTGGTACAAGTTTTCATTGATCGTATGTTGTAATCGTTTTATAAAAAAGTACTCGCGGGCCAGGGTAAAACGTCCCCGTTTTGATTGCTCGTTAATAATTTCATAATCGGATAATATTTTTTCACTGTCGAGACCATCAGATAATTCAATTCCTTGATTTTTTAATTTTGAAATCTCGGCTAATATATTATTGATGTCTTCGATATTCATTATTCCTATAAAACATCTTGTTTTTAAATAAAAAAAAATGAAACCCCGTGTATCAATCCCGAGGTGTTCAACAATACTGAATACTTTGTTTTCTTCCGGAGCAGACGATTTGTTGTAGCGTTCGCACTTTCATGGCGACTTCGTCAGCGCCATAGGCGCCGGTGGCCTTGTCACGGTGACTTCGTCACTCGCTAATTTCTGTTATATATGAAAATCGAATTCTGTGCCCAGTCTTTTTTGAGATCGCTCAATTCTGTATTCCTTCTGCAACAAATCGTACTGAGGTTATACAAATGTCAAAATATTTTCCTGCCGCATTCATGGAGTGAAATGTTTTTTCTTCGTGCGTTGTTGTATCAAACGATTTGACACCCCTTGCTTTCTTTGGGTATTTACCAGTTTGGCCTTTTTTGGCATTCTGACTTTGCGAGATAGCTTGCAAGTTTATAAGAGAATTATCAGTCTTATTATTATTAATATGATCAATCACAAGTCCATTCTCGATTAATCCGTTGAATGCCTCAAATACCGCCCTATGAACATAGTACTTCTTCTTTCCGGCACCAAACATCAAATACCCCTGATTATTTTTCCATCCAACCGGCTTCTTCAGTCTACAATTTCTAACAATGCCGTCGCGAGATGCCTCGTAATTGACGAGCAAGGGGTGAGGTCTGAACTCTTGGTCCATTTATATAATAATACTACTTGTCTAATTTATTATTTGGTTTAATTATGAATCTTTCAACGTAGTCTTGGGGGGTTTTGATGACGAAGTCAGCGGTAGGGTCAATGACGGCGTTTTTAATTCGCTTGTCATAATAGCGTTTTAACTCTCTGTATCGCTTTCCGCCACAATTGATACACAACTGCGATTTTCCTCTTACACCGACGTGGCAAACTAAGCACGGGAGGGGGCCAAGAGAACCATTACGAACGCTTTGTAAATGGTACCCGCAGAATTCACCTCTACATGATTTATTGCACGGGGTTGTCGACCCAATCATCAACCATTTGCAGTGATTCATTATACTATATTCTTTCATTTAAATACATGTTTTAATTATATGGATGAGTTCGAGAGATTAGCAGCAATTAAGCCCTGGAAAAATATTAAGTTCAATCTCGATAGAGTCCTCAAGGACGCACCAAAAGCGTTAATAAACGATAGAACCCTGTTGAGTAAAATACGCGATTGTATCGATGAATTCAAGCGTGATGGCGCATCTCATAGTTGGTCAACATTTCGAATTGATGGCGTTGTTGATGCTACCATGAACAACAACCGCGCAGCAACGATAATATCACAACTTGACGGTAAAAGGTATTTCTTCAGAGTAAAATTCATTGTCCGGGTGGAATCAGGTGATTGGATCATACGTGATAAATTTGAACCAGTTCTCAGCGACAAGAAAACAGTCACTGTTAGCCGCGACTCCAAGCCGGGGCTGTTAACCGGAGTTGACAGACCATACTATGAACGAGCGTATCCTGAAACAGCAGTTGTTTATGGAATATACCCGTTAAATAAGAAACCTGATATCGGAAAACTAGCGCCGATGAAACAGTCAACGGGGATAAATTGTGTAGCAGAACGAGTAATAGAGCATTTTACAAATGCGTGTCGAGGAAACAAATTGACTGATTTACGACGTAGCAAAATCAACCGGTGGGAGGAGACAGTGCGCGAGCGAGGAGCAACCATCAGCGACATAGCGAGATTAGAAACATCGCTGAGATTTCCAATAACCGTTACAACGATAACCGGTGAAGTATTATATGAATCAAAGTATAAATCAAATGGAGCCCCAATCAAAATTATTGATCATAACGAACACGCATGGACGCCCGCGATCACAGTGTTTCCACGGGATAGAACGGTAAAGTATATCCCGGGGGAATTCCTGGAAGAGAACGGGTTTCTCGCGGAGAGGAAACTATTTGATGCTATTGCTTGTTTGTGTAAAAACGACCCTGTATCAGTGTGGTTACTTCGCAGCGCTGATACCTTTGATCAGTTTGTAAGACCAAACGGTGAATTATACCGCACTGAAGCATTTCACAACAGGATGAAAAAAAAACGCCATAGAATTTGAAGAGCATGATGAACAACTGCTAACAAATTGTTTTACGATTTCATCGGTTGTAGCTCATGTTGCAGCAAGGAAAAATGCGTGGAGTCCAACGCGCAAGGAATTTCTACCGGATGTACAATCCAGTTGTTTGGAATACTATCACGGTGGACTATGGAACACTGAATACAACCGCGACGCTATGATTTCCGTTGATATGGTTGCCTGTTATCCAGCGAGTTTTCTCGGGTATGGATCCGCCGCTGAGTATTTCAAACGATTTGGACACCCCAGACATGAAATGACTCGTGTTGCTATTAATGGACCACTGCCTGATTTTGATTTAACCGGATTCGCTCGCATAGTATCATTTGAGTTCGCGGCAGGACTTCATCGCTGTTGCTATATTTGGATCGGTAGACACATGGCTGAAAAGAAGTGGTTGCCAATAGCGCTGCTACGGTATATGATTGATTGTAAAATGCTAGTTTCGTTGATTGTCAGTGACGCGATTATATCATATCGGGCGCAGACTGAAGTCTGGTTACCAGAACCAGAGCGTCTAGATAGCATAATTGACGAATCCAGAAAACACATCGATGCCGACGAGGAATATATCGTCGAATGGTCCAAAAAGATATTCAACCAACGAAACCACGAGGCAAAAGATCTCGGTAGAAGAATAATCGGTAAGTTCACACAAGGTGGAAAAAACTGCGATTACAAACGATATTGCTCACGGCTGATTATAGATGACGCAGAATATGATTTCGTAATCAAGGACGCAGTGGCGAAAAATAGATACGTGAACTGCGAAACAGCTTTCTTGTCCAATGGAACAAAGTTGGGTACAGTTGTTACCTACAGCGATGGAGACAGCCCGGCATACCCGCATTTGAGGGCGTCTATGCTGGGTTACGCCGCTATCAATTTATTCTCGATGATAAATAGATTCCCCGACACCGCGGTTAGAGTAGCCGTTGATTCATTTTATATAGACGTAGCGTACAAGGAAAACGTAGCCGGGTTTACTAGTCCGGACGAGAGTTGGGGTACATGGAGAATTAAAAATGAAATACGACGCGATTATTCCCCGTCAGCAGATGTCACCGTTGAGAACAACTACTTACGCGGTGATAAATTATCGGAATGGTCTAATGCACCACCGTGTTCTGATCCAATTTGTAGACACAAGACGGTTTATTTAAGCGGCTGTGGCGGGTCAGGAAAGACGACTCGGGCAATTGAATTATTTCGAACGCGGGCAAGTATAATCGTGCTTACACCGACCCATAGACTAGCGCGAGAGATAAAACAACGAAATGTTGACGCCGTTACTTATCACAGCTTTTTTCGATACAGCGGCGGTGAGTGGACTCCTGATCGAATGGGGGAAAAATTTATTCCTGAGGTTATCATCTGGGATGAGATATGTACTGTTTCGTTAGATACTTTACAAATGTTTCTTGATTGGTTGCTGCTCGCGAATACAGCGGTGATCATGTGTGGCGACCATGGCCAACCACCACCATTTGTCGGCGAGGGCCCACATGATTGGTTAAAGGGTTTTGTGGACTATTATGAAGAAACCGATACTGATTACCGAGCACTTGATGAACAACTGCGCGAGGTTAAAAAATTAATCAGATTACAACCGGATAGAATTCAATGTGAAATAATCCGCGAGGTGATTCCGGAAACGCCGTTAAATGAATTCTGGGAAACATGGAGACCAAACGATTTGATTGTAGCGAGTAGAAAGATAGTCAGAGACACACTTCAGCGGAAGTTGTTTACGTTGCATAAGGAAAAGTTTCCAACGCGTCCAGTGCCGTTATGTTATAGACCCGCGGATGCACGGCGGCAGAACATTGAAGTTGAAATTCCAGGCCGGACAGAAAAACAAATTCTCGTGCTGAATGATATTGTGCTCGTTGATATCAGCGTCGTCGAGGACGCGCTACGTGCTAATAAATCCCCGTGGACGCTAGGATACGCAACAACAATACATTCCTCGCAGGGACTAACCATCGCGGAAACAATTGTTTGGATGGTTGATAATCGCATCGAATGGTCAAATCTAGTCTATCTTGCGGTGTCCCGAGTACGGAGGATAAATCAGCTTCGAAGAATTGTTATTGACGGAGTCAGTGACGGAGTCACCAACGACAACGACATCATCGATGCAAGCGTCATTGATAGAAAACTCTCGGGTTACCGCCAACAGGATAAAAAAAAAACAGCGGCGTTTCGATATTGATGCCGAATTAATAATTGCGTTACGACAACAACAGAATAATCACTGCGCGAGTTGTAATTGTGTAATGCGCTGGCGTTATTCGGATAAAGACGCTCGCCAATTTACCGTGGACAGGATCGATAACAGTCTCGGTCATGTCAAAAACAATGTGAGGTTGACCTGTCTCGAGTGCAATAGACGCAACGGCGCTAGTTAAGACCACGTGGGGGCAATTGAGTGTCGTCAGGTATCACTTGTAGTTGCTCGCGTGTAAACCCCCGCTGCGGGGCAGTTGAATCCAGTCTATAGATCGGTGGTCTATTAGTTGATCGTGTTATCGTTGATATGTTATGCGTGGTAACACTCCAGATAGGATCAGTAGCTCTTTTTTTACCGCCTTCAAGCTCTCCTGGTTCATACAGATATCTAACAGTGACATCGCCGAGAATCGGCTTGGAAACGCTATCTATTTTTGATCTTCCGGGTATATACTCGTATTTAATCGCGTCGCTGGGCTTCATGTTGATTGCTCGGGTAATCTCGTTATTTAACGCTGCAATTACGCCTGGCAACCTTTTGACCCATTCACGAGATCGTTTTTCTTGGATGAATTCCTTCGCGTATTGATATCCAAATAACCGTTCAGCGACAGTCCGATTGAATCGTTCAACAATTGCCTGATCACGATGTAGCGCAGTATGACCTCGTCGTATCGCGACGCTATGATGTTTCAGCGTTGATAGAACAGCGCCGCGAAATTCACTACCGGGATCAACTTGTAATAGATTTGGCCAGCGCAGAGGACCTCTTCGATAAATTCTTTCAAACGCAGCGGCTACTTCAGTTGCTGACTTTGTTTTCAACGGCTCCGCTTGTTTGTATCGACTCGCAACATCAACTACGGTTAGCGCGTATTTGTAACCGTTGTCATGCGGCAGAAATAGTATATCAGCCTGATGAACTTCATTAGGTACGCTGACATCAAAGCGCGAGAAGTTGATTTGTTTAGGCGGTGGTAGATAGATTTGCCATATAGCCTGTTTGGATAACCAATTAGCCGCAGTGGCCCTCGTTACTTTTGCAGCGCTTGCAAGCTTACCAATTGCGGCCTTCCCCTTCCAGTATCCTCTCGGAGAATAATAGATGGATTCCATGTTGTTATTATAAACGCTAGCGTTTTCAATTACCAGCGCGAGAAGCTCCGCTTCCAATCATTAATTTACCTTTCATAGCCGATTTTACCAACCATGAGACCAATTTTTCTTTGACGGATTTATCAGGAATAGCATTTAACGAGTGAATTAATTTTACGTCCGCGATATGACGCTGTTGCAGATCGCTACTTTTGTAGTAAGCAACATCATGAGCATGACACGCCTTATCGATAGCGTTTATTGGATACTCACCGGGTTTGGGTTGATTTTGATCATCGAGTCTGATATCTAATCGTGTTCCGGGGCCACAGTAGTTATATCCTGGGAGGTGTTTTTCTCCTGGATACTTTGCCCACGGGGTTCCGGGGAGTTTTGATAACTTCGCTGCAATATCACCTCCTCGCTTTTTTTTAAAACATCTCCGGGTTTAATAGAAATAAATCTAAATTTCTTTGTACCGCATTGTACACACTTGCCAGTAAGCGCCGATCTATTATTTCTTGTTGTAACGGTTGTCATATCATTTGTGCCAGTACTCACTCTACACTTTACACAATATAGATCCATAATTTATGTATAGAGACATGAATATAATTACTTTTCAGCGACTAAAACAAGAGAACCAGTTAAGCATGTTGCAGCGTTACCAAACTCGATCCGGATGATTATCATCGGACCGTCTGGATCCGGCAAGACGCAATTGTTACTCAATTTAATAATGAGATGGATGAAGTGGGATAAGTTGTATTTAGTTGCTCCTAGCGTAGATGATCAACGATGCTACGAGGTGTTAAAAGATTTCAACGAGAATGCATCAGCGATCGCTAAAAAAAAATGTTATTGAGTTTATTACGGATATCAATGATGCACCGGGTATCGATGATATTGATGGCGACGTTAACAATTTAGTCGTGTACGATGATGTTATGTTAGACAATCAAAAAAACCCAGCTAGGATATTTTCCAGAGGCAGGCATAAAAACACTGACGTGATATATGTCACTCAACGATACACTCAGATTCCAAAAGTAATCAGAGACAACTGTAATATTCTTGCTGTATTCAACGGCGTTGATACACACACGCTACGAAATATTTGGCAGACATGGTGCGGCGGTGACATGGACTTTAATGTTTTTCGAAACTTTTTTAGTCATGCTCAGTCGACCCCACATGGATTTGTAACGATAAATTTACATGACCCTCGGACACGATATCGTATCGGACTTGACCAAATATTCGGTTAAATTGTAAGCAGCTGGGGGGGCGATGACATCGACGCCGTCGTCGATGTGTTTACCGGACGCTGAGGACGCTGGGATCGGCGCGCAGAAGGTATTAATTAAACCAAATGACGTCCGGACGATCCCCTCGACGACGACGTCGTTTTTTTTTTACCAGGCGCTGACGACACCGGATCCGCTGAGTGCAGAAAGTACTAATTAAGCCAAATGACGTTTGGACAAAATGTCGGATTCGCCCCCCCCTGCTGCTCGAGTTCACATGACTTTAGTTCACTGGTCATCAATATTGTATTTACCAAATCAATAGAGAGAGGTTACAATGATGTTTAAGGTTACTGTGCATAATCTGTATCAACTTGTTGTGATGATGAGTCTATTGAATTTGTGTTGTCAGGCATAAATCCAATGGATTGAACCTTGTCACGGAAATATTTGCAAACATATCTAGAAGGCTGACCAGAGAGAAGGTCGTTGGAATTGGTGTAATTTATTCCTTGACATTAGCTTGTTCGTAATATCAAAGAGCTCTTGGGAGCTAGAAATTACAATGATCTTAGTACTGTAGTAGGCTGACATATTTGTCCTTAACAGTTTCGTACCTCTGCTGATGCATAGTAAGGTTAGTGGAAAGCCAGATCCTATCAGTCGTACATAGTCCTCATTTAGCAGTTGTATACTAGTCCCTAGTACTACTATACCATTGAGAAAACTTTTGAATCTACACCCTGCATTTGGTTGCTGCGAAATGTTTATCAAGTAACAAACGTAAACACGGCTTAAAGGAGGTAACGAAGTCGTTATATTTGCTTGAATGGCATGCGACATAACGCTATAGTCAATGGGCATGGTCATAACCAAGCATGTAATAAGGTGCTAGCATGTGACTACCAGCAACACAACAGAAGCAGAGACGCGCAGAGTCTAACATACTGTCAATGATTATGGCCAGACAATGAACTAACACGTCAACTGGGATGATATGGGGACAAAAGCACGGTACAAAAGAAAATGCACTTTTCATGCTCTTGACATGCTAGAATTGCAGAGTAAGCACCGTGCCACTCTCTGCATCTGCAGAAACTGTGGAGGGAACATCAGGCCTCAGCAACGCATGACAAGCTAGAAGGCAGTTTAGGATGGTCCTTAACAAATTGCATAGCAAAGTTCACCCCAGTCCTTGATGGGGCAATGCGACAATCTCCTCGAACAGAGTATCGCTGGAGCCGCATGAGATTCCCAACTTAACCCCACTGATAGTTATAAGCTTACATTGGGAGAAAGGCAAAGTTAACATAGTATACATGGCAGTGCTAATCAGTGTCTTCGGCAAGAGATGAACCAGTCAACGACGACTATCAAAAATGTTTATTTACAATTTGAGTGTATACTATTGAATACCACAATCCGTGCTACATGCTTAACATACCTAGCATGGGCAGAATGAGTGCCTTCTAAGGGGATGGCTGATTACTGCAAGTAAATACGATGATACGCTGGAGCAGGGCGGCATATAACTAGGCATACAGATGTGTCATCCTTGTCGACGACATGGCCCCAAAATCCTACACCGGCACCCATGTGCAAATTACCAGCATCGGTTCCCAGGCAGGAACCGTCCAAGCAAACATCAAGACAGCTACCGAGCCGTGCTCCAATGCATCTCTATCAAACCCCGTGGATCCCAGCATGGTAAAATCCTAAGAGAAGAGATCACAAAAGGGGGATATAGTTTAACCTTGGCATAATAACAATGATATAGAAAATAATGAATGAGGTAGTTAACTCTGTGAACGCCTACATATCAGTCAACTGAGCAAAAGTGGCTCTGTTAGCCGACGACCTCAAGGGATTAATCGATGCTGTTATAGGTAAGATTGAGGAGTGATTCGAAATGATTATGAACAAAATCGTAGGGTGGGGACAAAGTGAAGTGTAAGTCGACTGTCCATTTCAAAGCCAAGGGCATTTCTCCAAATAGATCCTAAAATGGACCGTTATTAACAAAGAAAACCGGTAGACCCAAAACCTTGAATGGGCCATACCATCCGCCCAATATCCCTATAACAAAAACGCCCTCCACGTCCACAAATACGATAGGTTCAAGGGCACTCTACACTTTGAGACAATCTATATTTTCCATTGAAGCTTTTCTGGAAAGGCAATGGATAAGACTCATCCTGCTGCTAATTACGAAAAGTAGCACAATGTCTGGCTTAGAACTCTTTTTTTTCTGGAGATACAAAAACCCAGTAAGCATAAAAATGGAAACAAACATGCTACCAGTGCCTCCATGTCTTACACATGAAAAACTGTCAAATTATGCAGGCGAAGATATTGAGGACTCTCCTACTAGGGCCTGGAAAGAATAAAATATATTTTAAGCACCTCTTTCATCAGATGTCCTTAACATACGCTATTTATGCTGACCTCGAGGATCTTAATGCCACCATGAAAAAGGAAGTGGTAGACTCTACCTAATGTTACACATATAAAATTACCAGTTAACAAGTTATCACCAATGCAGATTTTGCGGTACGGGCATTCAAAATACATGATGCTAAAACTAACATACCTGTTACATTTAGATGAAAACACTCTGTAGACATGTTATTACCCTGTTATCATGAACTAGGTAACAGAAAGAAGCAAAACCAACATATTTTGTAAACCTTAACCAAAAATTTAACTATCAAAGTTGTCTCGGAATTGTATAAATTATTTTATTTATTAAATAGATGTTCTTGGGTTTCGTTTGCTGTGTACAGCGATACCCGAGGGTGATTTATGTATATTGTGTTGTATTTCCAAATAGTGAGTTCGGTTCATCCTATGCCGCACGTGCGAAGTGCTTTCGTTGGGAAGAACCGAATGCCTTTTGTGCACAGACTATTTATTTGTGTAAATCCCTCACCGTAGTTAAACTGTTTACATTATGTGTAGTCTTGTCAGTCAGCGGTCTTTTTTAATGACTTGCACCTTTTCAGCTGTAGAGGTATGTAAGTTTATTAATTTCTTGTATATAAGATACAACTATTGTACTACCACGTTTATGTTTGTATGTTTGCTATGTAGCTTTGGTTTACGCAGTATAATGCACATATTTATATTCTTGTTAGCGACTGAGCAAGGGATTTATATTAGCAATATAAAGCTGCATTTTTAAGAAATGATTAGTACAATAGGATTCTTATCGAGAAGGGTTAGGTTTATATCTGAGCTTGTTGTTGTGTAATTATTGTGACGTTAATGTCATCTGTATAACCTACCATGCATAGCGTCATTACGTTTACCGTATATGCCCGTGTTATGTATAGTACACAGTATTGGATATATTTTCAGCTGTGTAGAGTATCCGGAGTGTGTAGAGCTGTGTATTGTTGTCCAGAGTGTTTGGAGTGTCCAGAGGGTCTGGAGTGTCCAGAGTGGCTAGAGTGTCTAGAATGTCTACAGTGACCAGAATGACCCGAGCGTTCAAAGTTATCGGAGTGATCGGGGTCGACGTGGTGCAAGCTGTAAAGCAAACCACAGGAATTAACCGTAGCAGCTGTGAAGCTGAACTGTAGCAGCCGTGGAGCTGAAATAACGTGTGCTGATGATGGAGTGTATCTCCTTACATCTGTTAGCCGTGGGCTAATTTTGGAGTTCGTAAAACCCATGGTATATTTCGGGACTGTAACTATGATTTGTATATATGTCCTTTTTTGTTTGCATAATTTCACTATTTGAGTGAATTTATTTTACTACATGAGTAAAATTCTACATTGTTTACTAGCTGAGTACACTATATCCATCCTTTCATCGTGAAATGACTGTGAACCGTTCACCCCTTGACTTTGTATTTTGTAAAGTAATTTATTTGTATTTTTCATTATCAAGTCTGTGCGTTCTTACGTTAATTAATCTACTATTTGGATCGTATATACACGCACATATTCATGATTAATTGCCCATTCAAGTCATTCTTTATTAAACAATGTATTTATATCATTGTCAAAAGTGTTCTGTTGTGAATCCGGAAATCCCACCCGGTTATCTTGTTAGAAAAGTTATAAATTGCAAATGTAGAAAATGTAAGAGGAATCTACAATATTATGAAGTGAATCCAAAATTAGTTATATTCATATCTAAAGGAATCGAATATTCCAAATGAATTTGAGATCCACAATGCACTTGTCTACCATCAGTCCTGATGTATCAATATTGCATTGACCAGAACTCCTTTGATTAGTTCAAAATAGTCTCAGCATAATAGCTTAGTCCAATATGCACTTTTAAGTTCCAACGAATAATTCAAACAAATGTCTCCTCTCAAATTGTACATAAAAGCAGCATGCTACAACAAGAACATAAGTAATAAGTCTGAATACAACTGTCCAGATCCATGCAGGTATATACAAGTATTAGAGATGGAAACGCGTTTAGCTACTTCTGCTTGACAATTCGCAAATATCTAACATCGTGAAAGAACCCATGCGACCTAACCATTCCAGTGGGGAATTACTTAATTCTTCTAAGAATCCACTAATTTAATCAGAACTATTCACAAATCCTACGCAGTTTTATAACGTGTAACCCCTTGAAACAGATAACATACACGTACCAAAAATATAGCTATAGATAATCACTACAACTTAGACATGGATACAGTTTACAAACATTATAGATATGCACAACACTTAGTTTATCAAAAGCATCAATGAAGAGCTGGTAGGTATCACCTTCTAGTTATGATGCCAGCGAAGATAAAGACGGTTAAATTAAGGCTGTAACATAAGCCAAAAGTTTCTGAGGTATGCAGGGCAGAGAAATTCCATACGTCGAAGGCCATATCCTCCTCAGGGACCTACGTATCCCGCTGATGGTGACCGGCTTTGCCTCAGTAAGCCTGATAACCTCATAATATAGAACTTCAGTCGCCGAACCCACTACAGGTGCTCACTCTCAACCCTTTTTCAAACACGACACCTCCTTGGTGCATTCCACCGGGCCATGAGCTGCGTCACTTCACCCATAAACTCCTGTGCGAGCAACACCAAGATTCATGCAGCGGTATATGCCACCAGAATTTGCCCTGCTTGCAAATCTGTGCAAACCAGTTTGCAAATCCGTGTAAACTAAATCAGCCAAGTTGTTGTCCGTAAAGAACCATACGTCTGTCTGTTGTTCCTCGAGTTGCTGCTCACAATGAACTATGGACTTTACAGGTCAAATCTATTATACAATGCTATTGAATCCACCTTTTTATTGTAATCTCCCATATTTTATTCATGGGAAATGTTATGCTAATTGAAATTGTCACTGGCCTTAATGTTTGAAGTGTTTGACTCCATTGAAAATGTTTCTTTGCCAGTCTGGATAAACGTGACTGGCGCTTTTCATTCTTTATTACGTTTAGTCATTTTTGGTAAATATCAACTGATAGAATACTGAATATTTTCTATGTCGTGAACAATTTGATATGTTCTTTTATTGCTGATAACAATTTGCTATTTCTTACGTCAACTGAATTAAACGTTGATTACTGTATTAGTCTTGTTTCATTTTTTACATGCATTTTTCCAGTACTAACTGGATCACTATATTTTCACATATTGATTTATGTAGGTAGTATAATAATGTCTGCAATAGAGTCCAAACCCAAATTTGCTTTTAAAAATTCATAACTTCTATCGACATAATTATTTAACCTGCCTAATTTACGCTCAAATAAATTATGTAATTCTATATTGTTTTACCTGACGTTTGCATGTTGAAGGTTGTGCTTTTATGATTTTTGTCATTTTTACAGATATGTACCACAATTGGAGTTCATTCTAACCTTATTTACAAGCTTAGAATGTTTTCAAACGGAACTTGTCAACAAGTTTATGAAACTTTCCGTTAGAAATGTCCCATATCTAAGGAATTTAAGAGCGGTTTGTTATATCATATGTTAGGTAACATTCCTGTTGTATACTCAGACGGTGGGATAATTTTCAATTGAGTGCTGATATACATTGACATGAATAATTTAAATTATTCAATGGAATGACACAGTGCTAAATGAATGGATATGTGTACATCAGCAAATTCAACACTATTTGAATTCATTCTGAATAATCATGATGTTATCTTTATTATTATGAACAGGATTTGTGTCTGTTTTTGATCCAACTCAACTAGGCTTTGTTTTAATTGCTGTCATAGAAATTCGGCATGAAGCAAAGTTTTAAAACATGATGAAATAATGACCTTGGTGATTACTATGGTAAAGAGTATGAAATAATGACCTTGGTGATTGCTATGGTAAAGAGTATGAAATAATGACCTTGGTGATTACTATGGTAAACATTATGAAATAATGACCTTGGTAATTACTATGGTAAACAGTATGAAATAATGACCTTGGTGATTACTATGGTAAAGAGTAAGAAATAATGAGCAATCATGATCATGACATTTTCTCTAAAATATATATGACGTGTTGGTCTAATTTTTTTATTGAGATTTTTCTACATTGATTTCCTTGCCAGTAAATTGTAGATTTCCCCCCATATATATATGTATATATATCTATATACATACATACATATATATATATATATATATATATATATATATATATATATATATATATATATATATATATATATATATATATATATATATATATATATATATATATATATATATATATATATATATATATATTTATATATATATGTATATATATATAGATATAGATATATATATGTGTGTGTATATATATATATATGTATATATATATATAGATATATATATATGTGTGTGTGTGTATATATATATATATATGTGTGTGTGTGTGTGTGTGTGTGTGTGTGTGTGTGTGTGTGCGTGTGTGTATTGTCACATCACTTACCCATTTCATTATTTGCAGGAAACAAGAGCTGTTGCTTTAGGAGGTGAGTAGCTTTGAATACCATAAAAGAGTTAATTGCATAGAAACCTTTATCCACTTTAGTCTGGTGGGCCCGATATGCTAGGGTAATATTATTGTTTTATCGTTATTGACCTGAAACTGTAAAGTTGCTTCAGCTGAAGTAATGCTAGTTGGTCATTGTAGGTATCAAATTATAAGATACAGTATGCCATGTTAGAATTATATTACTTTATTGAAATAGAGACCTCTGGTCAATATTTGTCCCTTTGTGTCCGCTGTGAGAATGATAAGATGAAACTTGGAAACATGCTACTTACGATAACATGGGTATTTTATGTATAACAATCAGATACAGGCCAAGAGGACTGGTTATTCTCACTTTTGATCACATGGGTAAATTATGCATATATATCATTGTACAGGCCAAGACGACTGGTTAACGTCATTGTTGATGAGAGGTAAATAATATGTATAACAATAAGGTACAGGCCAAGATGACTGGTTAACATCACTGTTGTTGAGATCTAAATATCATGCATAAGAATCAGGTACAGGCCAAGAGGACTGGTTCACATCACTTTTGATGAAATGAATATATTATGTATATCAATAAGGTAGAGGTCAAAAGGACTGGTTAAAATCACTGTTGCTCAGATGTATATATTATGTATGACAATCAGTGTACAGGCCAAAAAGTCTGGTTAACATCACTGTTGATGAGGTGTAAATATTATGTATAACAATAAGGTACCGGATGAAAGGACTTGTTAACATAACTTTTGATCAGATGTAAATAGTATGTATTGTAATTAGGTACAGGACAAGAGGACTGGATTTCATCAATTTGATCAGATGTGTATAGTATGTATTTTTTTGTTCTTCAGCAAAGGAAAGACAGATGATGAAATGCATACATATTCAAATACTGAGATGAACCCACGGACTGTAAAACCAATTTATGAGGACCTAAATAAAGGAAACACAGAACAGAGCGTATACGATAAAATTTCACCTTTTTAGAGATGATGGGATGGATAGAGAAAAACACTAAAGAGTGCTACGTAATAGTTACTTACAGCCTGTTTCCTTTCTAATATACAGTATGTTTCCCTTCTAATAGCCAGCCTCTTTCCATTCTAATAGACAGCATGTTCCCCTTCTAATCGACAGCCTGTTTCCCTTCTAATAGAACTAAAGGAAAACGATGGAGTTAAGCAAATGCTATCAAGAAATTGGAGTCATATATATATGTATGTGTGTGTGTGTCATTATACCATTTGTTTAGAATTAAGTTCATAAATCATATAGAACACTTTATATTACTAGTATCAAAGTAATTGCATTGAAGTGGAGAGGGGTAACTGTGTAAGTTTGCGTAAAGTGATTCATTATGAATATGCATACAAATGTGTTACAGCTCATTTCATACTCTACAGAAAGTGTAAAGTTAATTGATTCCTTACAAATATGCAAATTTGTTATAATTCACTGCATAAGCTATTGAATGTAATTTTAAAAATATATTTATGGTATTCAACATTTATGCTATTGCATATTGGAAAATACTTCTGACAAAAATAATCTACAGACTTCGACAACTGCCAATATAGTTGATGAACATATTGGATTACTATTCCGATAGTCATATATAATTAATTTCTAAGGAAACGATGAAAATCATAATTTGAGAAAAGGCAAATTTCTAAACCATTGTTAAGTCATCAATCTATATATACTTGTCTTCATTAAAGCATTATATCATTAGGGACACTGAATTTATATGGCTCTTTGCATATCTATCAGGCAGAAACCAACTGGCCATAATTAACAGTAATTTGTGGCTCAAAGATGATTATTGCAGGTGTTTTGCAAAGGTCCATCATGACTCTTCATTAGTTCTTTATTTGTACGAATGATCCTTTTCCCTTAGACAAGCTGAAGCAAATTATATGTACACGATTCTGCATTTTACATTACTGACAAACATGTTGACAAAATAAAGTTAATTCTGCAGTCTGACCTTGAATGCAGTCAAGCCAAGTCAAGATTGTTAAGTTCTAATAAAAGAAAAACTTGCAGCCACTAATATATATCTTACAGTAAACAATGTGACAGTATCAGGAGTTGATATTTGTGACTATTTATATATTACTCAGAACAAAACACTAATAACTCTCTTACAGTAATTAAAAAACATAATAGGTGTATTATATACTTCTGGTCGTGAAATGTGTTTCCTCACCGCACTGACGCCATTAATATACTCAATCAGCTCAGTTTTTCATTTACTTGTGAACAAATTAACTACAGCAGTTATTGCTTAATGTGGAAGGTCATGCATGACTTGGTTCCTAAATACTGAACCACTTAATGTGGACTGTCATGTATAGCTTGGGTCCCAGACACTTAACTACTTAATGTAGAATGTCATGCATGGCTTGGTTCCTAGACACTTAAATACTTAATGTTGAAGGTCATGCATGGCTTGGCTCCCAGACACTTAACTACTTCCTGTGGAATGTAATGCATGGCATGCCTCGCAGACACTTAAATACTTCATGAGGAATGTCATGCATGGCTTTGCTCCCCGAGACACTTAACTACTTAATGTGGAATATGATGCAGGGCTTGGCTACGAGATACTTAATTATTTCATGCGGAATGACATGCATGGCTTGTCTCCCAGACCCTTAACTATTTAATGCAGAATGCCATGCACGGCCTGTCTCCCAGATAATTAACTATTTCATGTGGAATGCCTTGCATGCCTTGGCTCCCAGACACTTAACTATTTAATGTGGAATGCCATGCATGGCTTGGATCCCAGACACTACACTGTTTCCTGTGGAAGTTCATGAAGGGCTTGACACCAAGACAGTTTACTATTTCCTGTAAAATGTCATGCATGGCTTGGCTCCCAGACACTTTACTTCTTGTGGAAAGTCATGCATGGCTTGACTCCCAGACACTTAACTACTTCATGTGGAATGTCATACGTAGCTTGGCTCTAAGACACTTAATGTTTTAACATGGAATGCCATGTATGGCTTGGTTCCCAGACACTTAACTATTTAATGTGGAAGGTCATGCATGGCTTGACGCCCAGACACTTAACAGACCAATCCACATTAACTTGTATTGTAATTTGACACCCTAACATATCACTTTCCAAACCTGATATCTTAACGTCCAACATAATTGTGTTCCTAACAATAGCTGATGAATTCTGTATTTGTATGCATTTCTATATTGATACATAACATACTTAGCATCTTTTATACTTAAAATACATTTATATGTAAATTTGGATGTATGGACCATGTAGTCAAGAATATCGAATTCATATTTTATTTATCATTAGATATCATAGCAATCTTAAAGTGAATGGGGACCTAGAATGATTTTCCACATACATACAATCCACTATCGATTTTAAAATTTATAAGAAATACGAACAGAAAACCTCTAAGAGATTGATTGCAATCTATGTTCTGTGATAAATGATATTATCATGTTATAATTGTTATGGATAATGGTACTTGTTGTATCCATTATTTCTCCATATGTTATGGGTGATATGAAATAGCATCTTGATATATTTTATTTGCTTTTGCTTCTTTTAAATTGACTATGATTTGTTTATTTTGCATCCCAGTTTGTGTGCTTGTTCCTTTTTTACAATTATTTTACCCACCTCTGCCTGCTAAGATAAATTTACTGTCTCCCTAATCTGCTTCAAGTTTGCATTATTTTTTATAACTGTCATTATGTGGGTTTTTTCTTGTGTGTGTGTGTGTATATATATATATATACACACATGTATGTATGTATGTGTGTGTGTTTTAAAGGAAAATATCACGAATTGTTAAGCTGGATTTTGCAATTTGTAATTCATACGCAGCTAGAATGCTGGTATCATTGGTCACTGGAGATTACATTCAGTTCTAAGTAGTCCGAGTTTCCTCCGATCCTTGCCACCCCATTTTGAAATTTGGATATTTATGTTGGGGTGTAGGGTCAGAATCTATTCCCTATCGAAAAGTTGGAATTCATCGACGCCATTTGGTGTCGGCATGGCGTAGACGCTTACTAGCTGGCCCAGCAAACTTGAACGACCATTCATCAAGATACGCCTGCATGAAATCGATAGGAATATTATTTATTTTCTCAAAAATCGTGAGCATAGCATTCGTTTTGTCTTTGCTCCGCCGACAGATGAGACGAAAATACATCGTTGCTGAAACTTGACCTGGACATGGTCATTTGCATATCGAGTCACATGACTATACAAAACTCGCAACCAACTATTTATCCGAAAGTGTTATTTACTCATGTCTGTGTATTTTGTAGGTTTTATTTTTGTTTTAAATCCAGTCTCTGCTAGCTTAATTTGATCACGTTTAATTTGTTCCCACATAGGATTCATAACTTTTGTAAGCAGTTTGACTTAAATTTCATAAATAGTGTTATTTGTCGGTCAACCAATGAGGTGCGCGGTTTGTAAGTCATTAAAAATAATACAATTATGAAAGAATACATAATACTGCATACTTTTTCCATATATTGTTTCAGCAAGCCAACATTGTATCCAGCCACAAGACGTACTTAATTGTCAACAATTGCAAGGTTACTCCATGTTTTTCAAACTTATAAATGAATTCAGATTTATATAAAATTTATTTTGTTGATCCTAAAACAGCTACTTAATACACTAAGTCACTAATGGTTGTTCTAAAATTTGTTCTTAATAAATTCTGTCTTTATTTTCCCCTTTGGAGATCATTGTACAGTTTACATAATCTTAAAGCAATATTGCAAATTCAGACTGATGCAAATTTGTACATGTACTCACATAAAATATATTTTATTTCTTCGTCACTCCACAATGTGACGACTATCTTTTGATTTTGATTGAATATGCTTGTTCAGATTTTATCATCATTTAATGGAGTATGTGCGACAGATTATTTTCTAAAACATTCCAAGGTATTTCTATGTTCGAAACCAACGAATGAACATTTGTATTATCTTGTATTATTACGTAACTGATATTGACAACAGTTATATCCAAACGAGGTTTGCTAAAAAAATGCACATCATTTCTAATTTTCATAAATCAACTTTTAATACTGGGCTAATCGTCTTTAATCTGCTTGACTTGGCTTTCATATTCATATTAAAGTGTAGTAGACACTTCAGTTCAGGGACAGGGGATAGCTTGTAAAAGATACGAGTGGTGCAGAAGTGTTATCGTCATTGTGTGAACTTAACAACTGTAAAATCGTGAGTGATGCGGAAGTTGCAATAGTTATACTACTGCCGTAAAATAATAAACGAAACAGAAAAGAAAAGCAAAACCCAAGCCTAATCAAGTCCTAACATCGTTCCCTTGAAATAACAACACGGCAAGAATAAATCAGCACTTTACAAATATTGCACTAAACGGAGGTTTTACTGCTTCTTGAAACCAATTCAAAGTTTAAAACTTTTGCATGTGTAACTTGATACAGGTTTAAAGAATGAAACAACATGACTGTATCGCCAACTTCTCCAATTCAGTACACAGCCCAAAATCTTAGCATAGCTAGTGTAGGAAAAAACCGAGGTCATCGTAACCACAAATCACTTTGTATGGGTGTAAACACAACTGATACCGTATAGCAGACCATCATGTATAGGTGTAAACACAAGTGATATCATTCAACTGCGCATCATGTATGGGTGTAAAGACAAGTGATACCGTTTAATGGGGCATCATGTATGGGTCTAAATGCAAGTGATACCATATAATGGCGCATCAAATATCTATTAAGTCGTTTATGTCTACTGTTTTGTTTTCATTAGCCAAGGTCGTAAGTGAATTTCTTTCTGTCTGTTTCGAATCTAGCCACGGTAGTAAGTGAATTTCTTTCTGTATCGACGCTAACCAAGGTCATTAGTGAATTTCTTTCTGTACCGACGCAGATTCTTATTGAAGTAGATGTGGAACGATGCGAATAAATGGTCTTTAGTTTGAGAACAAGCTTATACCCATGGTGACTTGTTTCAAAACTTAGTAATGGAATTTAGCTAGTAAAGAGTCTTCGGTTTACCAAATTACCAAAGTAATATATGGATATCTAGCTGCAATTTCCTTAAAAACTCTGCTTTAGTCATCTGTAAGTCTGTTTAGAGTCAACCCAACCCTCCCTAAAGTTTTTGATGCATTTGCGTAGACACTATACAATCCATACCTAACTTTAGAAGGACGGTCAATTAGGAGATAAGATCAATGTATTTGAGGGAAACCATTGCTATCTTCTTGCTCGAGTATGGACTTTGCTTAAGAAAATGTTGTCATACATGATCACACAACCTCACCATAACGCGTACAATGTACAGGACACAGAAATAATGTGTATGTGTGTGTGTGTGATTTGGATTTTGAACTTAGGTTTAAAATAAATTCAGTCATATCGCTACGATTTCTGCAGTGTGGTAGTTTATAATGATCTATAGCACAAGAGCGTCATGCCGCAGACATGTAGCATGATCCTGACACCAGGCCGACTTAATGCTGAACGCAAAGCCAGGCATCTGTTAGTACCATTTTTGGAAGTATTTGGTATGACTTAGCCGGGGATCGAACCAACGACCACGCGCTTCCGAGGCTGAAGCTCAAACCACTAGGTCACCAGAGGGGTCGGACACAGAAAGAGTAATCATCCTTGAATATATATATATATATATATATATATATATATATATATATATATATATCTGTGTGTGTTGAAAAGTTGGTCATCGTGACCTACTTGTACTGTGCATGATCTTGGTAATGGCATGTAAACGGGATCCAGTGCTGAATTAGGTTTGCAAGTTAGATCCTTTGCTTGTACTGTACATTTGTGACAGCACATCAGAGTGCACATCCATGAGAGAAGCATATCATGGAGTTATGAGGCTAACTCTCACAGGGGTCTGATCTTTCGCCAAATCTATTCAATGTTTATATCAATTACTTCCCTGAAATACAGTCAATCAAGTTCATTTAGGCAGATGGCATTGTTCACTGGACCCACTGATTATGGTCAATCCGCATCCAAGGCAGTTCGTACCCAGTACAAATTGGTTGATTCGTATCCAATGTGATAGTCTTTTCGCATCCGAGGCGATGATCAGTTGATGCCCATTATAATACATGGTCAAACATATCGTATCGTCACATTTACGAACCTATTTTTTGTGTAATAAACTGTTCCTGCCATAGATATTGCATGAGTAAAGCATATCCGGGCAAAAATGGTCCAAGCACTAATAAACAGTTGCATTGTTTTCACTGAATAATAACATCTATGTATGTATTGTTTAGAAAGTTCACATTCCACGTGAAAGAAAAAGAAAACGTTGATCTAGTTTAAATACATTGAATGAGTCCTTCCTCATGCAGTAGTTCAAATCGACGAACATCGCCATTTGTCATGGTTTTATTCAGTAATAACTACCATGACTGAAACAAATAAAATTGTTTAGCCACTCAAAGCAACTATCAATTTGGTGATGTATTTAATACTGGGCAGAAAGCATATGTTGCTTGTTAAGTTTGTCGGCTGTTACTCCCTGCTACTAAACTGTAGACCGCAATATACAATCAGGACCGCTAGACTATTTTTCTGTAGACCGCCTGTGGCAAAACTTACTTGTGGAAACGTTTTGGACAATTTCACCGATCACAAGAAGCTAGCCAGTTAGTGACATAACTGAAATTCTCATTTGCAATAACTGAATACGGCGAATGAAAATTTATTTGCATTGATTGGCATAACCATTTTTTATCTTGTTATCCTCCTAAATATAATACTCCTGCCGAGATAGATGAGGCTAAATTTAACTTTGCATTGCATTTTACATATGTTTACATCTGTATTGTAAAGCTGTATATTAATTGTTTTAAATAACTGAATAAATTTATGCATGCTTGTATTCTGCCAAGAACAAAAAATAAACATCTATAATGCGCCTCAGGTAATACGGCATACATTTGTTACCAACGCAGTGTCTGAAATCAAATACGTAACAGTTTGAAATATGTAGAAAAAATATTTTTATATAATCTTGTCGGTTATATTTATATGTAAATGTGTGTAAGAAACGAATCTGGTTTTGGGTACCAAATGAAAATAACATTCTGTACGAAACGACCATTGCTTTGGGTACAAAACGACTTGAGTACGGAATGATCTGCTTCGCCCTTTAGGTAATGAACAGTAAAGTACATAAAGACAGTCTTAGCGTCTTTCACCTTAACAGGGCAAATGCTAGCCGAAAGCTTCGTATCCTCATCTATGTGCAGCAAATAACATACCAACATAACCTTGCTGCAACATTTGACAGATCACTGACACTCTACAACCACCTGAAGTAAGCTGCAGAAATACTGAGCACTCAAATCAAACTACACCGCGAACGGTCTGGCTCAACCTGGAGCGCTAGTGCTCAACACTCAAGACATCATTACTGGCCTTATGTTGTTCGACAGCCGAGTATTCCTGTCTGGGCTTGATCATCCCATGCCAAGCTATTTGACATCCAGCTAAACAATGCATATAATCTCTGGAACACTACATCCTATGTCCTACTCCTTTATCATGGCTTCTGATACTCAGCAACTTTCTTCCCCCCCACATCTCCGTCGCCAGGAAGCAGCCACACATCTGCAAGCTAAGGTGTTAATGGGAAATGATCACTTTAAATAAATATCACTTCACATCCGGTAGTGTCCCTTTGACTTTGAAACATCCAATCTTGTTAGTTCCGTTTTCGGAGGATATGACAGATTCGTTTTTCTTTCTGCATTGTACATGAAGAGTACACCATTCTTGTATTATGTCAAACATTTCTTATATTAAGCTTGAGAGAAACAGTCCGATAAAGAGAAACTTCAACATGTAAAAGTAGCTCAAAAATAACTGTATGCAACAAAATAAATATCATAAAAAGGACGCTCAGATCAAAGAATTGACAGCTCATTCATAAATATTCTATAATTGTTTGAAGGTGGTCATATTGGGGCTAGAATTAAAATGTTGGCAATGATGATGATGAAGGTGAAAAAAACAATTACAATATTTTACATTTGCGTTCTTTCATTGTTACGGTATGGAACAAATGTTAGAATCATTGCTATAATTTACTTTCGAGAAAGCTTTCATACCTTCTTAACTGATTTTTTTTTTAATTGTAAGCTGAATGAATGGTTTATTTTAGTATTCTATTTCTAAATATACAAAACATGATGTGATATGTTTGATTTTTTTATTTAGTAAAATGTAGGTGACAGAAATACTTATACAGCAGCAGAGAGGGTGAACAGACCAAATTACCCGAGCAAAACCCTTGTGTTTAGACCAAAAAAAAAATCCGTGCTCGTTCATATAGGTCATACCACGTCTACGATTATTGTTTGTCACAAACAAGATTGTAGACGAACCCTCTCTGCTGCTATTCATGTTGCAAAAGAAATTTTTACCACCATATCAAGTTTGATGAATATTTCTCAACGCGTTCTCCTCATCTGTTTCATCTTTATTTGTTCTATGTTTCAAGTAATATTCAAGTTCTGATGGTGGTTTTGGATTTATGTTCTTTCTTTTTCTGTAATAGTTCATCAAACTTCTGTATCGATCTCGACCGCAATTTTTGCAAATCTGATATAATCCTCTAACGCCGTTGTTACATCCAACACAACTTCGTGGACCAGCATGAGGATTTTTCTTTAAAATATGATTATGTTTTTACAATATTCTCCACGACACCTTTTGTTGCATTTATTTGTTGTTCCTTGAATTAACCACGCACAGTTGTTCATTATATTAATGATATCTGTTTAATTAAATTTACACCCTCTCTGCTGATATCAATTAAAAAATTGTTATATTTAAAATAATGGTATATCCAGAATCTCATACTGCAAGAATAGCACGAGAACGATTAGAAGCAATTAAAAAATTTCTTCCTGTCAGAGATTCATTTAGAAAAAATCTACAATCCCAGCAAGAAGCACACGTTGAGTACGAAGAAGGAACTAAAAAACTGTTTAAAACCGTCACTGCAGCTACTGAAAAAGTTACAACTGTCATCAAAGAAGATCTCCTTCCGGTATCAAAACAAACAGCAGAACAAACTGAAAAAATAGCAAGAAGAACTAAACAGACAAAGAAGATTTTACGAGATCTTCCACCTGGCATAGCCAGGGAAATAGCTGCGGCGCAACCTCCACCTGTTGGTGAGGAAATACTTGAAAGTATTGGAAAACTTCGTACTGAAGTCGCCGACGTGCAAAAAGAACATGCACCTAAATTCAAGCCAGTAAAAGAAAATATAAAATTAATTGCAAAATTTAAGGAAGGGGTTGTTGAAGAAATTAGGAATACTGAAATAAAAAAATTACCCGAAAAAATATTAGATTATATATCTGACAAATCTGGGATTTTAAAACCCCGTCATGAAAAAGTAAAATATGAAGATCTTATTAAATGGATATATCGCATGCATGCAAACAAAAGACAGGTTAAAAGTGATGATTCGAAATACAAAGATCATTATAAAGAAGTAGAAATACTTCGCAGAGAGAGACTAGAACAAGAACAAGAACAACTCTCCCAGTATCAGCTTCCTCCACCTTTACAACGTAAAAAAATTTCCTCGCCGGCAATGACATTTACACCGATAGATTCAACACATGGATTTCGAATAAGTGACTCACCTAACATATCCCCGGTCACCACTGAAGTACTTTATCCGGTGATGCAACCACCAGTATTTAAAATACCTCAAGATGAACCTAAAACAGGATCTGGTTTATGTCCTGATAATATCATTAATGATGTGTCACGGTTAGAAGTTCTCATGGGGGAAAAACGTGCCGGAAATAATTCACCAGAAATAATTAATAAAGCAGCTGATATTTGTCGGCGATTATTTCAAGGTGGTATCATGGATATCAGAGTTTACCGAGAACTTATCGATGAAGTTGTTGATGACTAATTGTTAGATAAATGGTAAATTAAAAAAGATGATCATACAGAATAATCATCGTAAACCTGTACAGGTCAGAGCGGTGAACTCACGATTACCAATCTACAGAGCTACTTACGGAGATGGACTTGGTGATGTTGTGCGGGGATTATTCACAAGGATAGCTCCAAAAGCAGCACCCGTTGCAAAACAAATATCGATGAAAGCTATCGATATTGTTCGTGAAAAAGCTCCTGGAGCAATTGTCAATGTTGCTGGTAGGGCGTTTTCGGCAATTAAAGAAAGACTAGCACGATTATTGCGACGAAAACAACAACCACCAGTGAAACTGGCAAGTACTGAAATTATGCCCGCAGACGTAAGTAAAATAATAAATCAGGCTGCAAATCAGAAACTAGCGGAATTATCTGAAGAGGCAGAAAGAAATATAACATCAAATTTAATAGATCAAAGAGTCAGTGAATCAGGAAATAATATTTCAAGCATGATATCAGGAAGTGGAGTGTCCAAACCCGGTTTTCGTGTTAGACGAAAATAATTATAACAAAATGTTTAAACGTGAATCCGATGAAGCATTTGATATGGAGGCACCTGTCCTTAAATATGAATAGGTACGTGATTATCAGTTTTATTCTTATGAGGCACGAATACCAGATCAACGTGGAAGAATTGAATTACAAGTTCATGATACAAGTAGATAATGTTTACCCGCAGAGGCTTTTCTTGAGGTAGAAGGTACAATTATAAAAACGGATGATACTAATTACGGAGGTGCAGTAAAAGTTGGTTTTGTCAACAATGGGATTATGGCGTTGTTTGATAGCACCACTTATATGATCGATGGAACAAATATTGAATCGATTCAGAAAGATGTAGACGTTGCCACAACAATAATAGGATTAGCAAGATATTCTGATGATTATACAAGATCAGCAGGTCCTACAATGATGTTTGTGAAAAATAACTCCAATAACCCTGAAAGCGATCCGTATAATATAAGACGACCAAGAAATTTTGCCAATAACGCTGATGCTGATGTGGCCCCAGTGGTTCATGATTCTAGCGAAAATTTCAACTTGGGATTTGCAGCACGTAGAAGTATGTTGATAGGAGACAATAGAAGATTTTCATGTGCAATTCCACTATCGCATATTTTTGAATTTTGTAGAAATTTTAGAAAGGTTATTTTTGGAGCTAGACACACGGTTGTTCTTGTGCGAAAAGGTGATGATAACGATGCTCTGTGGAGATCTGCTGGTGATGCTGGTAAAATAATATTGTCTAAACTTTCACTGTGGATGCCGGTAATGACTCCAACGATCGCAGTAGAACAAAAATTAATTTCTTTCATGGACACTGGTGGTAAATCCTTGTTGTCATGGTTAACAACAAGCAAAGATAGTATGCACACTAACGTTAACGGTCAGTTCACATGGCATATAGCATCACAAGAGGGTGTTTCTGTACCGCGACATCTTTTTGTTGCGTTTCAGGAAACTAATCGATTAGGCTCACAAGTTCACTCTCATATGATATTTGATAAACTAGGTATCACAGATATTTCTTTACGGATAAACGGACAACAAGAACCAACAGAAAATATACAACTAAATTATGAACAGAATCGTATAGGACGTGCATATCATCGTTTAATGTCATTCATGGGACGTGATCAAAATGTTGATACCGGTTTGCAAATATCACAATATGATTTCAGAACTTTGTATCCGATTTATTATTTTTCACTGGAACATCTTGATCTATCAAAACAATCTGTCGTTGATGTACATCTTAAAGCAACATTGAATACAGGTGGTGCTAATTATAGAGCAATCGCGGTCATACTCAGCGATAAAGCCATGTTACTTGAAGGTGGTAGTGGTCGAATGAAAGTCGTTGATGCACCAGTGGAAAATCTCTAATTATTCAGAAAAATATTATTTATATAAAAATGTCGTATAGTCATGTTAATGTTACTCTGATTCCCGGTCCGGTCAAAAAGCTTCAATCAAAAACCACCAGCAAATACGGAACTAAAATGACACTAAAACGAGATCAGATGGGTGGTGGTCCAAACAAATTATCGTTGACAAATAATCAGATTAAACATTTCAATAAAGCCCTAGAATCAAAAACTGGAGTTCAATTACGTCTTTCTCCGAGCGTCATCAAAGACATGGTTAAAACGGGTGGTATATTTCCACTTCTTGCGGCTATTCCAGCGTTAATAGCTGCTGCCACTCCAGCCGTAGCAAAAGCAGCTAAGTTAGGTGCTGTTGGAACAGCTGCTGGAATGGCTCTAAAGAAAGCAACAGGAAATGGTTACAAAAAAAGGGACGTGGCCTAAGATTGCCGAGATCTCGCTGGGAAAGCGGTCTGAGGCTTCCACGTTAGATGTTCCGGCATCAAATTTTGATTTACTTAATGCTGCTAAACGATTAAAAATAAAAGCCTTTAGAGGTGTTTTTATGCGAGATCAATTACCAAAACAACCAAACAAACTCGAAACAGGTATTATTAATCTAGACTCGACTTCAGGACCCGGTACTCATTGGGTATCATACGCGGTTGATCCACGTGGAATCGTTTATTTTGATTCGTACGGGTTAGCTCCACCTGCTGAATTTATCAAGTATGTCGCACCACTCCACGCAAGAACCTCTGGTTGTAAAGTTTGGTATTCAACGCTACCCACACAAACAATGACAGATCCGCCAATATGCGGCCGTGAAGTAATTAATGTACTCGACGCTATATCAAAATCATCCAAACCGACACATAAAGTTGTGCATGATTATACAAGCAACCGATTCGTTGCGCGTAAAGTGTTTTAAATAGATCTTGGATCTTAAAATATAATGGTTGATATTTACGGAAGAGGATCTCCCCGCGTTAAGAGAAAATCCGGCGATGTTGATCTGTCGAAGTATGCGACTAAAGATGAACTCGCTGATATCATGAGCCTGGCTGGAGTTGACCCAGATGAGGTCGTTATTTTTCAAGATCGATATGGTAAACTAAAAACGAACAACATCAGATGGTATGATATAGTTCGACGAGTACTCGGTGCAGTTACAGACAATATTCCTGTGTTTACTGACGGTGGTAGAATTAAAGACTCAAGTATATCGTTTACAACAATTAGAGATGAAATTGCAAGAAGCGTTGCTAATCGCATGAAAAATACCGGTGACACAATGACGGGTGAACTCAGCATGAACGGAAATAAAATAGTAGTTTTAAGAGATCCAACATCCGACAAAGATGCAGCAACAAAAAAATACGTCGACACAGTAGATAGTAAATTATCCACGCTGCGGGCCGAGTATGACGTTCACGTGGGCGCTTTTGCAAGATTTCGCAGAAACCATCAAAGAACCACAGAAGAATTCTTCGGCGCTCCGTTTGTCGTTGACATGAAACTTTCTGATATCAAACGTAACCTAGACACGATCAAACAAACACAGCAAAACGTCGTAGCGGGGATTCCTGATATCGTTGATAAAACCAATTTGATTAAAATTCCAGCCGGAATAACTCCTGGGCATATCACAAACATCGTATGCACTGTATCATCGGGATTCGCAACATGGTCGCAGCAAAATAAAACCATAAAATATACCGCAACAGTCACTGGCGTGTACAGGTTGTCTGTGTTCAGTGGTGCGCGATTTGAGATCTTTACAACGTATCTATGGCGTCATTCAACGGATAGGTTTTCCGGAGTTGTATCTGTTATATTAAATAGCGGAACCGAAGAAATTTTTATCCTGGAAGCAGATGATAAGAAATTAACCGCAACATCTTACTGGTGGTGTTTGGAATTTGTAGCTGAAACACCTCAATTGGTTTCTGCATAAATATATATGGACGGTGCACAATACAGATACAATCAAGCGCGTGAATGGCAGGCGGCGCTAAAAGATCCAGTCGAACAATATACAGTAAAAGTACAAAAATATCGACGACGATTAGTTATCGTGGACGTGATCGTTTATTCAGTATCCGCTGTTGTTGCTGGAACCGGTGTTATATTATCAGCGGTGACAATGATGGCACCAGCAGCCGTAACTATTTGTATTTCAGCAGCAACAACGATTGCAGGTGTGCTTAATATCATCACAAAAAAAATATGCACCTGCATGAATGAAAAATTATCCGATTACATGATAAGATTGCATACAGCGACGGTCGCATACTCGAAGTTATCTTCGTTGTTATCAGCGAGTCTCAGTGATGGAATTATATCTGATGTCGAGTTTTCAATGATGACTAAAATATACGACAAAGGTATAGGTATTAAAGACATAAATACTAATAATGACAGAATTACTCCAGCAGATCGTGACTAACACAACTCCGCCAAAGATAACGATGATCTCGGTAAGTTCAACTAATCCTGAATTTTGTATTAATTTTCCTACTGCAATTCCAGTAAAAGAAACAGCATTAGCTCAATTACGGGTATATTACAGCTGGCCAAATATCAGATCAAAATCATTTAATGGTACACCAGCAAACAATTTGCTTGTATTTGCTAACAAGAACAAACCAGATGGTACTCCTGACTGGATAGATGTTGGAATACCCACTGGTAGTTATGAGATCGAACAAATCAATGAGGAATTTCAACGTAGAATAAAATCAATAACCGGAAAAGAAGCAAAAATATCAATTAACGTTCATGAACCGACGCTGTCCTCGACGGTTGAGATACATTCTCCTGATTATGCCGTTGATATTTATCAATCCACGATAAGATCCGTACTAGGTTGGCCAGATGTTCCCCCGGTGTATGAAGGACCACCAGAACCAACTCGGGCTGATTTTACGTCAACAAATAGCTCTCGTCACGATATTGAAATGAATTGAAATTGGTTAGGTTACATAGAAATAAAACCAAAGGTGATAGATGGAGGACTTTATTATGATCCTGCCTCTATTTTTTATTATCTTATTAGACGTATTATTGTTTTGGATATTGATCCTATATTTTCTTCAATAAACTCAGACCATAAAATACAGTTAAATAATTTACATGATAGTTTTCGGGAGTATTTATCTGATTTGACATCTGCGCTCGATAATATCATTAGGTACATAGAAGTTTTAAATTTTATAGTTAATTCTTCTGAAAATATTTATAATAGAATTATAGATGTAGTTCTTAAGTCATCAAGCGATTATAAAATATCCTTCACAGCCAAATACAAAATATCCGAAGCTGATATTGCAACATTTAAGTTCTCTGATTATAATCCAGATAAATGAAGAAAATCTGTCAATGATGTCATTGATGAATATCTTCCTAAAATACTCGATGCGTGGAAAAAAATAGCACCACCTCCAACTGTTCTCAGACAAAATAATGATCCACATGGCGGCTGCAGGCACGTTTCTCCGGGAATCGTTAATATAACCAGCACGATTGTGGTCAATCTGGTTTGTGACGTAGTCGATGGTAGCTATCAAATAGACCTCGGAAAATCAAATCAGGCTCAACAAGGATATATTTTATATACATTTACACCACAAGTTCCCCCTGGAAGTTTAATCGTGCAAGAACCAACTAATCCTGTGTATCTGCGGTGTCACAATACTATGTTAACACGAATAAATTTTAAGCTCACAGACCACCTTAATCGCTTAACTGACATGCGTGGAGAAGAGCTTGTGATAAATCTGTATGTGAAATTTAATTAATCCAGTAAATGTTATATAATGTACCAGCACGTAATTGTTTTTCATACACTTGAAAAACGCCATCAGAACAGTGTTTTCAAAACGCAGTGCAATTTAGCGTTAATTAAGTTATTGATGAATACGGAAGCGAGAACAGTTAGATGAGCTCCGCCGAGAACATATTATCGAGATCATCTGTAGAGAGATCAGATTCTAAATTATACACACTCCTGTATTAAACTCGATCAACTTAAAACAATAATATTTCAGAATAAATAAATATAATCACTGATGGGATAAATTACACAAATTAATCAATTCTGTACAATCTGATGGGGTAATTGCTACTGAAAATTATACAAATCAATCAGTGTGCTAATTCTGATGGGGTAATTGGTACTGAAAATTATACAAATCAATCAGTTTGCTAATTCTGATGGGGTAATTGGTACTGAAAATTATAAAAATCAATCAGTTTTCCAAAAAATACTACAACAAATATTGTATTATTATTCTGAAATATTTTTATTATTATTTTTTTGTGAATCAATCTGATGGGGTGGTTGCTACTCAAAAGTATGCAAATCAATCAGTTTGCTAATTCTGATGGGGTGGTTGGTAGTTAAAAGTATAGAAATCAATCAGTTTTCCAAAAATATTTTATTATTATTCTGAAATATTTTATTTTTATGTACATTAATTCTGATGTGATATACAATGAAGGAAATTATACTACTACTCAGTCGTTACCCGCTGACATAATTTTTCTTAGGTATCTTATGCGGGTAATGATTTTTTTGTTTGTTTCGTATTCGCTGGATAATCCCGACCTGATCTTTTCTATTGCAACAGAAAGAGGAATAAATTCATTTACTTGATCATCGTTCACCATAGTCAGTGACTGAAACATAGCTGCATGAATCCACTTTATGAACTTATATTGAGATGATAGAACATGCTTATTTTCATTTTTAAGTTCTTCTAACGTTTCAAAATCAGACATTATTTTTTTCAGGATTTAGTTCATCAGATAAATTAAATCCGTTTTCTTCTAGTTTTTTAATAGCAGAAATAATGTCTTTGATATTTTCATGGTTCATTATATAATATGTAAATCTTTAAAATAAAAAGAAAATTATCCCTGAACCCCTATCGAGTCTTTAGCGAGTTCAAGGTACAGGTACACGAAACACTACCCCGCTATGAGAGCCCCTAACCCGTCAAACAACGGTCTAGAGGCCCAAGAGGGTGTGTTTGGTGAAGATATACAATGAAATGGGTATGTACAATGAAATGGGTGTGTACAATGAAATGGGTATATACAATGGATGAATGACGGCACAAACATATATTATGAAACGAGTTTTTTAGCAAGTTCATTAAGTATCAATGAAATGGGTATGTACAATGAAATGGGTATGTACAATGAATGAAGGACATTACAAACATATATTATGAAACGAGTTTTTTAGCAAGTTCATTAAGTATGAAATGAAATATATACAATGAATAATTGAATAAAGGACGGCACAATCATATACGCTCAGCAAAACCCACCCACAATAATCAAACCCGTGGGTGATACGAAAATATGTATCAAACACCGGTTGATATGTGGTTGAGTTTTGCTGAGCGGGCGGTCTGGCGGAGCCCCCAATTATTATAAAAGTCGCAATTATGCGCCAACCACCGACATGTTGTCAGCTATGGGGATTCGATCCTGGACCGCGAGCGTCACAGTTCAATACGATACCGATTGAGCTATCAAATCTTGTTACAAACATATGTTTTGAAAGTTAATATATAGCTAATAATCATTGAAAAGGAACTCATTTCGAATATATTTACTCAAAATACAATTCTGAATTCAAGAAATACGTTTATATGATATATTTTCACCAAACAAAGCTAAATTAATGAATTTCCTATTTACTATACCACGCCATGTATGATAGAACATCCGGTCTAGATCATCTAATTGTCAGACTGGTCAAAGGGAGTTTACTCGATAAATAAATAATCACACATGCATAGACAATCTCGCATTATATTTCTGCACTGAACAAGGAAAATGCAACTGATTTTTAATTCCAAACACTATCGTGGACCTATGAGTCAGTACATTGCCACACGATACAGACTAGACGCTGGATTCTGCACTCAGTAGGCTGGAATATACATGTCGGTTTTCTGTAGGTTAGATGTAATGTCTATGTGTTGCGCTGTTCTAATAGGGCAGAAAAATACACGAACTGTAAGTTAGAAATCTGTAATGCATACTGTTCAACTTGCTCCACCAGACATCACAGACCTTGGATGTTGTATATGATTATGACCATAAATCACCTCCCTTTCGTGAGTCAAAAAATAAATAGTATAATAATGACATTTTCTGACCCCAAAAAATAAATATAATTCGAGGTGGTGATGATAGTTAACAGTGCTGAAAGGTGATTTTATGCTTATATTTTTTTGAGAAAGCAGATCTGGTTATATTTTCTGCTACTCTTTGTACTGAAGACGGATTAATATCAAAGTATTTCGCAGCAGAACGTATCGAACGAAATATAATTACTTCGCCAGATTCTGTGTTTGTGGAATTTATAGCCCTCTTTCCGATTGTTTTATATCTTCCAGTATTACCACGTGCAGAGTTCATGTTTTGTGTGACAATACGAAGGTTGGATAAGGAGTTGTTCTGAGGATCCCCGTCAACATGATCAATAACAAGATCATCTTTGATCACTCCGAAGAAACACTCATACGTGAATCGATGACACAGGTATCTTTTCTTCCCAACTGTAAATCTAAGATAGCCAGTATTAGAAACAACGCCAACCGGTCTCTTCAACCTGCAGTGTCTGATGACACCATTACGATCTGATTCATAGTTTGTTATTGTGGGATGTGGGACAAATATATTTTGCTCCATATATGCAATAATATTATTTGTTCAAATCATTGTTTGTCTGAAATCTTGATATATAATCCTCCACGGATTTTATAGCGTTTTCACTATTATTAATTTTTTTGTCATAATATCTTTTAAGTTCTCTGAACCGTTTTCCACCGCACTTTCCACATAATTCTGTTTTTCCTCGCACTCCAATACCACATCGCAGACAAGGTATTGGTCCTAGACTTCATCGTCGTATACTTTGTAAGAGCAGGGAGGGCGAATCCGACATTTGGTCCAATCGTCATTTGGTTTAATTGATACTTTCTGCACTCAGCGGATCCAGCGTCGTCAGCGCCTGGTAAAAAAAAAACGACGTCGTCGTCTGGGGGGGGGGGGGGCAAATCAAACGTCATTTAGTTTAATATACTTTCTGCACTCAGCGGATCCAGGATCGTCAGCGTCGTCAGCGTCCGGTAAAAAAGCGCGACGACCGCTAAGTGGCTACTTACAATTTAACCGAATATTTGGTCAAGTCCGATACGATATCGTGTCCGAGGATCATGTAAATTTATCGTTACAAATCCATGTGGGGTCGACTGAGCATGACTAAAAAAGTTTCGAAAAACATTGAAGTCCATGTCACCGCCGCACCATGTTTGCCAAATATTTCGTAGCGTGTGTGTATCAACGCCGTTGAATACAGCAAGAATATTACAGTTATCTCTGATTACTTTTGGAATCTGAGTGTATCGTTGAGTGACATATATCACGTCAGTGTTTTTATGCCTGCCTCTGGAAAATATCCTAGCTGGGTTTTTTTGATTGTCTAACATAACATCATCGTACACGACTAGATTGTTAACGTCGCCATCAATATCATCGATACCTGGTGCATCATTGATATCTGTAATAAACTCAATAACATTTTTTTCAGCGATCGCTCATGCATTCTCGTTGAAATCTTTCAACACCTCGTAGCATTGTTGATCATCCACGCTAGGAGCAACTAAATACAACTTATCCCACTTCATCCATCTCATTATTAAATTGAGTAACAATTGCGTCTTGCCGGATCCAGATGGTAAGATGATAATCATCCGGATCGAGTTTGGTAACGCTGCAACATGCTTAACTGGTTCTCTTGTTTTAGTCGCTGAAAAGTCAATTATATTCATATCTCTATACATAAATTATGGATCTATATTGTGTGAAGTGTAGAGTGCGTACTGGCACACATGATATGACAACCGTTACAACAAGAAATAATAGATCGGCACTTACTGGTAAGTGTGTACAATGCGGTATAAATAAATTTAGATTTATTTCTATTAAACCCAGGGATGTTTTAAAAAAAAGCGAGGAGGTGATATTGCAGCCAAGTTATCAAAACTCCCCGGAACCCCGTGGGCAAAGTATCCAGGAGAAAAACACTTCCCAGGATATAGCTACTGTGGCCCCGGAACGCGATTAGATATCAGACTCGATGATCAAAATCAACCCAAACCCGGTGAGTATCCAATAAACGCTATCGATAAGGCGTGTCATGCTCATGATGTTGCTTACTACAAAAGTAGCGATCTGCAACAGCGTCATATCGCGGATGTAAAATTAATTCACGCGTTAAATGCTATTCCTGATAAATCCTTCAAAGAAAAATTGGCCTCATGGTTGGTAAAATCGGCTATGAAAGGTAAATTAATGATTGGAAGCGGAGCTTCTCGCGCTGGTAATTGAAAACGCTAGCGTTTATAATAACAACATGAAATCCATCTATTATTCTCCAAGAGGATACTGGAAGGGGAAGGCCGCAATTGGTAAGCTTGCAAGCGCTGCAAAAGTAACGAGGGCCGCTGCGGCTAATTGGTTATCCAAACAGGCTATATGGCAAATTTATCTACCACCGCCTAAACAAATCAACTTGAAGTTCATCAGGCTGATATACTATTTCTGCCGCATGACAACGGTTACAAATACGCGCTAACCGTAGTTGATGTTGCGAGTCGATACAAACAAGCGGAGCCGTTAAAAACAAAGTCAGCAACTGAAGTAGCCGATGCGTTTGAGCGGATTTATCGAAGAGGTCCTCTGTGCTGGCCAAATCTATTACAAGTTGATCCTGGTAGTGAATTTCGCGGTGCTGTTTTATCAACGCTAAAACATCATAGCGTCGCGATACGACGAGGTCATACTGCGCTACATCGTGATCAGGCAATTGTTGAACGATTCAATCGGACTCTTGCTGAACGGTTATTTGGGTATCAATACGCGAAGGAATTCATCCAAGAAAAACGATCTCGTGAATGGGTCAAAAGGTTGCCAGGCGTAATTGCCGCGTTAAATAACGAGATTACCCGAGCAATCAACATGAAGCCCAGCGACGCGATTAAATACGAGTATATACCCGGAAGATCAAAAATAGATAGCGTTTCCAAGCCGATTCTCGGCGATGTCACTGTTAGATATCTGTATGAACCAGGAGAGCTTGAAGGCGGTAAAAAAAGAGCTACTGATCCTATCTGGAGTGTTACCACACATAACATATCAACGATAACACGATCAACTAATAGACCACCGATCTATAGACTGGATTCAACTGCCCCGCAGCGGGGTTTTACACGCGAGCAACTACAAGTGATACCTGACGATACTCAATTGCCCCCGCGTGGTCTTAACTAGCGCCGTTGCGTCTATTGCACTCAAGACAGGTCAACTTCACATTGTTTTTGACATGACCGAGACTGTTATCGATCCTGTCCACGGTAAATTGGCGAGCGTCTTTATCCGAATAACGCCAACGCATAACACAATTACAACTCGCGCAGTGATTATTCTGTTGTTGTCGTAACGCAATTATTAATTCGGCATCAATATCAAAACGCCGCTGTTTTTTTTATCCTGTTGGCGGTAACCCGAGAGTTTTCTATCAATGACGCTTGCATCGATGATGTCGTTGTCGTTGGTGACTCCGTCACTGACTCCGTCAATAACAATTCTTCGAAGCTGATTTATCCTCCGTACTCTGGACACTGCAAGATAGACTAGATTTGACCATTCGATGCGATTATCAACCATCCAAACAATTGTGTCCGTGATAGTCAGTCCCTGCGAGGAATGTATTGTCGTTGCGTATCCTAGCGTCCACGGGGATTTATCAGCACGTAGCGCGTCCTCGACGACGCTGATATCAACGAGCACAATATCATTCAGCACGAGAATTTGTTTTTTCATCCCCGACGCTGTCGGGCCTGGAATTTCAACTTCAATGTTCTGCCGCCGTGTATCCGCGGGTCTATAACATAACGGCACTGGACGCGTTGGAAACTTTTCCTTATGCAACGTAAACAACTTCCGCTGAAGTGTGTCTCTGACTATCTTTCTACTCGCTACAATCAAATCATTTGGTCTCCATGTTTCCCAGAATTCATTTAACGGCGTTTCCGGAATCACCTCGCTGATTATTTCACACTTAATTCTATCCGGCTGTAATCTGATTAATTTTTTAACCTCGCGCAGTTGTTCATCAAGTGCTCGGTAATCAGTATCGGTTTCTTCATAATAGTCCACAAAACCCTTTAACCAATCATGTGGACCCTCGCCGACAAATGGTGGTGGTTGGCCATGGTCGCCACACATTATCACCGCTGTATTCGCGATCAGCAACCAATCAAGAAACATTTGTAAAACATCTAACGAAACAGTACATATCTCATCCCAGATGATAACCACAGGAATAAATTTTTCGCCCATTCGATCAGGAGTCCACTCACCGCCGCTGTATTGAAAAAAGCTGTGATAAGTAACGACGTCAACATTTCGTTGTTTTATCTCTCGCGCTAGTTTATGGGTCGGTGTAAGCACGATTATACTTGCCCGCGTTCGAAATAATTCAATTGCCCGAGTCGTCTTTCCTGACCCGCCACAGCCGCTTAAATAAACTGTTTTATGTCTACAAATTGGATCAGAACACGGTGGTGCATTAGACCATTCTGACAATTTATCACCGCGTAAGTAGTTGTTCTCAACGGTGACATCTGCTGACGGGGAATAATCGCGTCGTATTTCATTTTTAATTCTCCATGTACCCCAACTCTCGTCCGGACTAGTAAACTCGGCTATGTTTCCCTTATACTTTACGTCTATGTAAAATGAATCAACGGCTACTCTAACCGCGGTGTCGGGAAATCTATTTAACATTGAAAATAAATTGATGCAAGCATAACCCAGCATAGACGCCCTCAAATGTGGATATGCCGGGCTGTCTCCATCGCTGTAAGTAACAACTGTACCCAACCTTGTTCCATTGGACAAGAAAGCTGTTTTGCAGTTCACGTATTTATTTTTCGCCACTGCGTCCTTGATTACGAAATCATATTCTGCGTCATCTATAATCAGCCGTGAGCAATATCGTTTGTAGTCGCAGTTTTTTCCACCTTGTGTGAACTTACCGATTATTCTTCTACCGAGATCTTTTGCCTCTCTGTTTCGTTGGTTGAATATCTTTTTGGACCATTCGACGATTTATTCCTCGTCGGCATCAATGTTTTTTCTGGACTCGTCAATTATGCTATCTAGACGCTCCGGTTCTGGTAACCAGACTTCAGTCTGCGCCCGGTATGATATAATCGCGTCACTGACAATTAACGAAACCTGCATTTTACAATCAATCATATACCGTAGCAGCGCTATTGGCAACCACTTCTTTTCATTCATGTGTCTACCGATCCAAATATAGCAACAGCGATGAAGTCCTGCCGCGAATTCAAATGATACTATGCGAGCGAATCCGGTTAAATCAAAATCAGGCAGTGGTCCATTAATAGCAACACGAGTCATTTCATGTCTGGGGTGTCCAAATCGTTTAAAGTACCCAGCGGCGGATCCATACCCGAGAAAACTCGCTGGATAACAGGCAACCATATCAACGGAAATCATAGCGTCGCGGTTGTATCCAGTGTTCCATAGTCCACCGTGATAGTACTCCAAACAACTGGATTGTACATCCGGTAGAAATTCCTTGCGCGTTGGGCTCCACGCATTTTTCCTTGCTGCAACATGAGCCGCAACCGATGGAATCGTAAAACAATTTGTTAGCAGTTGTTCATCATGCTCTTCAAATTCCATGGCGGTTTTTTTCATCTTGTTGTGAAACGCTTCAGTGCGATATAATTCACCGTTTGGTCTTACAAACTGATCAAAGGTATCCGCATCGTTTTCAGCGCTGCGAAGTAACCACACTGATACAGGGTCGTTTTTACACAAACAAGCAATAGCATCAAATAGTTTCCTCTCCGCGAGAAAACCATCCTTGGAGAATTGTTCTCCCAGGAATTCTTTAGGTATATACTTTACTGTTCTATCCCGTGGAAACACTGTGATCGCGGGCGTCCACGCGTGTTCGTTATGATCAATAATTTTGATTGGGGCTCCATTTGATTTATACTTCGTTGTAACGGTTATTGGAAATCTCAACGACGTTTCTAATCTCGCTATGTCGCTGATGGTTGCTCCTCGCTCGCGCACTGTCTCACCCACTGGTTGATTTTGCTACGTCGTAAATCAGTCAATTTGTTTCCTCGACGCGCATTTGTGAAATGCTCTATTACTCGTTCTGCTACACAATTTATCCCCGTTGACTGTTTCATCGGCGCTAGTTTTCCAATATCAGGTTTCTTATTTAACGGGTATATTCCATAAACAACTGCTGTTTCAGGATACGCTCGTTCATAGTATGGTCTGTCAATTCCGGTTAACAGCCCCGGCTTGGAGTCGCGGCTAACAATGACTGTTTTCTTGTCGCTGAGAACTGGTTCAAATTTATCACGTATGATCCAATTACCTGATTCCACCCGGACAATACATTTAACTCTGAAGAAATACTTTTTACCGTCAAGTTGTGATATTATCGTTGCTGCGCGGTTGTCGTTCATGGTAGCATCAACAACGCCATCAATTCGAAATGTTGACCAACTATGAGATGCACCATCACGCTTGAATTCATTGATACAATCGCGTATTTTATTCAACAGGGTTCTATCGTTTATTAACGCTTTTGGTGTGTCCTTGAGGACTCTATCGAGATTGAATTTAATATTTTTCCAGGGCTTAATTGCTGCTAGTTTCTTGAACTCCTCCTCCATATAATTAAAACAAGTATTTAAATAAAAGAATATAGTATAATGAATCACTGCAAATGGTTGATGATTGGATCGACAACCCCGTGCAATAAATCATGTAGAGGTGAATTCTGCGGGTATCATTTACAAAGTGTTCGTAATGGTTCTCTTGGCCCCCTCCCGTGCTTGGTTTGCCACGTTGGGGTGCGTGGTAAATCACAATTATGTATCAATTGTGGCGGAAAGCGATACAGGGAGTTAAAACGCTATTATGACAAACGAATTAAAAACGCCGTCATTGACCCCACCGCTGACTCCGTCAAGGACAAAATCATCAAAACTCCTCAGGACTACATTGAAAGATTTATAATTAAACCAAATAATGAATTAGACAAGTATTATTATTATACAAATGGACCAAGAGTTTCAGCCCCATCCTGTGCTCGTTAATTACGAGGCATCTCGCGACGGCGTTGTTAGAAACCGCAGACTGAAGAAGCCGGTTGGTACCGTAAATAATCAGGGGTATTTGACATTTGGTGCCGGAAAGAAGAAGTATTTTGTTCACAGGGTGGTATATGAAACGTTTAAGGGGCCAATCGAGAATGGTTTCGTTATTGATCACATTGATTCTGATCGTCTAAATAATTCTCTTATAAACCTACAGTCCATTACTCAAAGTCAGAATGTCAAAAAAGGTAAAACAGGGAAGCACGCAAAAAAAGCAAAGAGCGTCAAATCGTTTGATACAACAACTCACGAAGAAAAAACTTTTCAGTCGATGAATGAAGCCAGTAGATACTTTGACATTTGTATCGCCTCAATACGAAAAGTAGCAGAACGAGTATATCAAACAGCGATCTCAAAAGGGACCGGACACAGAATTCGATTTTCGTACACAAATATCAGCGAGTGACAAGGTCACCGGCGCCTATGGCGCTGACGAATTGTCTGTAATACCTCTTTTATGTTTAAATACTATCAATAGTAATAAATAACACACTGCGCGGGGTTCATTTTGTAAAATAATTTTTTTTTTATTTAAAAATAACATGTTTTATAAGAATATGAATATCAAAGACATTAATAATATATTAGCCGAGATTTCAAAATTAAAAAATCAAGGAATTGAATTATCTGATGGTCTCAACAGCGAAAAAATATTATCCGATTATGAGATTATTAACGAACAATCGAAACGGGGGCGTTTTGCCCTGGCCAGCGAGTACTTTTTTATAAAACGATTACAACATACGATTAATGAAAACTTGGACCACAATGACGTAAATGCATTCATTGGACTATTCACTGCCGTTGAAATAATACGAAAAAAACTTGGACGTGTTTATGAACGACGCCGGGAGATTTCTAGTAAGATCAAAAACATTAGAAGGATTATAGACGAAAACTCCGTGGAGCCCCCGATGGTATACATATCCCCCCCCCGCCACACTCGGCGGGAAATTAGAAATTGCGGAGCAATTGCAATAATGGTAGGCGAATCACTTACTACTCGGCTAGCCAGAGAGCGGCTAGCGGCGCTTAAAAAGTTCATACCGTTACGAGACAGGGTCCGAGAACAACTTCAAACGCGGCAGCAACTACAAACTGATTTTACTGTTGGAAGTGAACAACTATTTGCTCCGATAACGAGTGCAACCAAGGATGTGAAAACAGCGATATACGGGGATATTCCCGACGAAGAAAGAAAGAAAAAGGCGTCACTGCTTGGCGTACTTGAAAAGATAGCGGCTCGGACCGAACAAACAAAAAGGTCTTTAGAAACACTTCCTGCAAAAATAGCGGTTGCTACAACACGGGGGCCACCACCACTCGCTATAATGGACCCACAAGAACCTTATGTTACAATGGCCGACGAAGAAGAACTAGGTGCTACCGCAAGAGAACCAGAAGAAGAAATACCGGAAGAAATACCGGAAGAAATACAGGAAAAAAAAAAGAAAAGGGGGAATATACCCCGTAATGTACTTAAAAAGGACACAATAGATAAAATTAGAGGCCTCAGCAGGGGAGAATTAGTTAATTTTACTACCACAAATTTTGCTAAGAGCACACGAGATAAGAAGCATATCAATAGCGGTTACGAGGAAAATGTAAGGGATATAAAGGATTGGGCAAGAATAGTGTATTTAGCGAGTAAACATGAGAATACGGTACCACGTGGTGATCCCGATTACAAAGCATTCCTCGATGAGGTTAAAAGAGCAAAACCAAAAAAAGGAGAAGGATACAGCGGTGTGGTTGAAAACGCTTGCCCTGATATTGTTCTCAGTGATATATCACGGCTGGAAGTACTAATCGGAGGAAAACGAGCCGGAAATAACTCTCCGGAAATAATCAATGAGGCCGCTGATATTTGCAAGCGGTTATTTGCAGGCGGTATCATGGACATTAATGCATATCGAACGCTCATAGACGAACTCGTGGATGATTAATTGGAAAACTGGTGTTTTTATAATAAAGATGATCATACATTACAACCATGATAAACCAGTACTCGTCTACGTGGTAAACTCGCGATTGTCTGTTTACCGCGCGTATTATGGAGATGGTCTCGGTAGCACCATTGCGGGGTTATTTACAAGAATGGCTCCAAAAGTAGCGCCGTTAGCCAAACAATTAGGAATGAAGGCTATTGATGTTATTCGTGATAGGGGAATCAGCGCTATTGGAGATGTTGCCGGAAAGGCGTTTTCTGCAGCAAAGGACAAACTAATGTCGTTGGTGAGAAAAAGAAAACAGAAACCACCGGTGATGCCATCAACGGCAGTGATGCCTGCAAATGTCAGTAAAGTAATAAATAACGCCGTGGAAGAAAAACTAGAGTCGTTGGCGGCTCAGTCATTGATGACGACTCCGCCAATGGCGACACCGCCATCCGCCGATGCGGCAACCAACGCGGTCATGAACGCGATAGCGGGAAGTGGTCTTAAACAGAATTCAAAGAATTTACGACGAAAGCGACGTTGATGAATTGCAATTGAAAACATCAACATGATAAATAATAAAATGTTTGCGCGAACCGCTGATCCCGCGTTTGACATGTATGCCCCAGTGCGCAGGGATGATTCTGTCCGTGATTATCAATTTTATTCCTATCAACCACCACAAGCCGACCTACGATCGCGAATTGAACTTCAAGTCCAAGATACCAGTAAATACTTTTTGCCGTGTGAAGCGTTTATCGAAATTGAGGGAGAACTCGTGACAAATGTTACCGCTAATACGCCGTACGCAGATGACGATCGTGTTCGAGTTGGCTTTGTTAACAACGGTATCATGGCGTTATTTGAGAGTGCCAGATAAACTTATTGACGGGCGAGAAATTGAATCAATAGAACGCGAGGTTGATGTTGCAACGACGATAATTGGGTTAGCGAGATACTCGGATGATTATACAAGATCGGCGGGCCCATCTATGATGTTTGCGAAGGATACCACTAATAACGCTGATCATCTTCAGCACATTAACGTGCTGATAAAAGAAAATACCGCAGTTGACCAGGCCGAAGCAGCCAATCCAGATCGCAGAGCAAAACCAGGCGCTGATTTCGCTGTTATAAAAAGTGTCAACAATAATTACAATCTAGGATTTGCAACACGAATAGGGATGTTGCAAAGACCACGCCGACAGTTTTCATGCGCGATTCCACTCCATCACATATTCGGATTTTGTAGAAATGTCAGAAAAGTTATCTATGGGGCTAAGCATACAATCGCGCTAACGCGAAGGGGTGATGATAACAATGCAATATGGCGTGCTGCTGGCGTCGATGACGGTAAAGTCGTTTTAACTAAAATAGCATTGTGGATGCCGGTGTTGACTCCATCAGTTACCACGGAAGCACGATTGTTATCATTTATGGAACAGGGGGGGAAATCGTTGTTGAGTTGGCTAGCGGTAACAACTGATGCTAAAGAGGATGATGTCGCTGATACATTTACATGGCACTTGGCATCAAAACAGGGTGTTTCAGCCCCACGTCATATTTTTATAGCGCTACAGAATAGGAATCGATTGGGTAATCAAGAACGCAGCCATATGATATTTGATCAATTAGGAGTCAGGGATGTTTCGCTGAGAATAAACGGACAACAGGAACCATCCGAGGATATACAGCTTAATTACGGCAACAATCATGTCGCACGTGTGTACCATCGATTGCTGTCATATATGGGTCGTGATCAAAACGTCGACACTGGTTTGCAAATATCACAACTTGATTTTAAAAACCTGTATCCGATTTATTATTTTTCGTTGGAACATCTTGATTTAACGAGACAATCCGTCGTTGATATACACTTCCGAGCTCGTATAGCCCCGGGTGGTGCCGATTATAGAGCGGTTGCTGTCATTCTCAGCGATAAATCAATGCTGCTAGAAGATGTTGGTGGACGAATGAGAATCGTTGATGCGCCAGTGGAAAACATGTAATTGAAAACACAAACGCGTTTACAATAAAATGTCGTATAGTGTTGTCAGTGTAGAGTTGACCGATGGTCAATTCAAGAAATTACGATCAAAGTCGGCTAAACAATGCGGAACCACAATAACGCTGAAGCCGTCACAGATGACAGGTGGTAATCATAAGATATCGTTGACGGCGCGTCAAATAAAACATTTCAATGATGCGATGAAGAATAAAAAGGGTATTCAAATAGATTTCTCGGCCGCAGCGATTAAAAACATGGAAAAGACCGGTGGGATATTTCCGCTGTCAGCTGCGATTCCAGCGTTGATTGCCGCGGCCGCACCAGCAGTGGCTAAGGCGGCGGCGTTGGGGGCCGTTGGAACCGCGGCGGGGATGGCATTGAAGAAGGCAACCGGGAAAGGCTATAAAAAAAAAACGATCCGTGGCCGGAAAGGGTCTAAGACTACCGGGAACCCCGTATTCATGGTACTCGGGAAAGGAGCTAAGACTACCGGGAACCGTTTAATGACTCCTATGTCTAATTTTGATTTAATAGATGCCGCCGACGCGTTAGCGATAAAAAACTTCAGGGGTGTTTTTATGAGGGATCAATTACCGGCGGCACCAAGGAATATTGAAACAGGCATAATTAACCTCGATGGGTCCTCCGGAGCGGGGACTCATTGGGTTGCGTACGCGATTGATCCGCGTGCGATCGTCTATTTTGATTCATACGGGTTAGCCCCGCCGAACGAGTTCATGCGGTATATCCGGGCGTGTTCAGCCCCGGTTTTTTATTCCACGCTGCCAACACAGCGATTAAGTGACCCACCGATATGTGGCCGTGAGGTATTGAACGTACTCGCGGCGATTTCATCGTCGCGGAAACCACCTCATGTGGTTGTAAACGAATACACTAGTGGGGTCGTAGAGGCCCGGCGGGTTAATTAAAAACACCGTTTTTTTTTACAATAACGATGATTGATATTTGGGGACGACCGGTTTCGGCGCTGAAAGAATCCACGAAAACGCCCGCCACCGATGACATAAAAAAACTAATCGCGGATGAAATCGCTGAGACGTTGAACCTAACAAGTGTTGACCCAGTTGAAATAGTTGTATTTCAAGACCGCCGGGGTAAATTGAAATCCAGTAATGTGTCGCTGGATGACGTTTTAACACGACAGCGTGATGCCACCGAGAACGCTATCGCGCTGTATACCAGCGATGGACGACTCAAACCGGGTGAACATCTACTAACGATAACGAATAGGGTAACATTAATCCAAGACGGTTTTATAAGGTTGGATAGATTGGTGACCGAACTTGACACGCAGGTGAAAAAATCTGTCACCGAGGTGAAAAAATCTGTCGCCGATATACACTCACTACCGCTAGTTTTTTTGGGACCCCGACGGTAACCGAACCGAATATTACAACAATAAAAAGTACTATTTCGGAGTTTACAACGCTGTCGGGCCAATTGTACACGTTACGAAAAAATGTTAACAGGATCGATGACAACTTTGATAAATTCTTTGGTAAAAAAAATACCAAGCTGGATGAAATCACAACAACCATAAATGATATCACTGCGTATGGACAGAAAATAAAAACAATCAAAACTGATGTTGCAGCGAACAAAGGGAATATAGACGCGCATACACAGGAAATAGGAACGATCAAAACTGATGTTGCAGCGAACAAAAAAAGTATGGACGTGTATGGAGGGGAAATAGTAACGATCAAAACTGATGTTGCAGCAATCAAAACTAGTATAGATGCGAATACAGGGGAAATAGAAACAGTCAAAACTGATGTTGCACAATCAAAACTAGTATAGATGCGAATACAGGGGAAATAGAAACAGTCAAAACTGATGTTGCAGCAATCAAAACTAGTATAGATGCGAATACAGGGGAAATAGAAACAGTCAAAACTGATGTTGCAGCAATCAAAACTAGTATAGATGCGCATGAATGGAGAATAGGAACAATCGAAACTAATGTTGTAGCGAACAGAAAAAGTATAAACGCGCATGAAAGGGAAATAGTAACAATCAAAACAGATGTTGCAGCGAGCAAAAAAAGTATAGACGCGCATACAGGGGAAATGGTAACAATCAAAACAGATGTTGCAGCGAACAAAAAAGTATAGACGCGCATACAGGGGAAATAGTAACAATCAAAACAGATGTTGCAGCGAACAAAAAAAGTATAAACGCGAATACAGGGGAAATAGTAACGATCAAAACTGATGTTGAAGCGATTAAAGACAGACTACCTAGAATGACGGAGCAACTCGAAAAAATGAAAACACCTCATGGGAGCATCGGCAATAGCGTATACACGGTTCAACACGGATCATTCGATTGGACTCCTACGCACAATGTAGTAAATATCACCGCAATTGTTAGAGGCATTTATCGATTGACATTGATTTCAGCGATGCAGTTCAGTATATCATCGCCGAGTTCATCCGGGTTTAACAATACAGTATCAACAATCATTGACAAGAATGCAACCGAACGGTTTATAATCAGAGCCGTTGATAGCAGTCTATTTAGGACAAACATTACATGGTATGTGGAATTCGTGGTGGATCTAAGTGAGTAATTGAAAACACTAGCTCTTTTAAAATAAAATGACCACCAGGGTAATTGAATCAGAGGTATCACCGACGTCACATCGATATCGATTCGATACCGCAAAAGAATTCTCCGCGAGCTTAAAAACGCTTTCCGAACAATACCGTGCAAAAATAAAAAAATACCGTCGTAAAATAACCACCATCGACGTGGCCGTGTACTCGGTGTCCGGTATAGTAGCTGGCACCGGTGTCATTTTATCCACGGTGACCATGATAGCCCCGATCGCTGTTCCAATCGCTATCTCCGCGGCGACAACAATTGCTGGAGTCGCCAACGCAATCACTAGAAAGATATCATCGTGTTCTCAGAAAAAACTCAACGAGTATACAGTAAAACATCAAATAGTATCCAACGCGTACTCGAAATTATCCGGGTTGATCTCGTTGTCGATTGATAATTCGTTCATATCCGATGTTGAATTCTCCACGATGGTCCAGTTGTATGGCTCCGCGCTGTCAAAAATCGAATATTTTCAACTGGAAGCCGGAAACCACGTCGCTGAAACCACTTCAATGGGCTTAAAACATTCTCCTGAAAACAAGCAGGTTGTTAACATTCGGTGTCAAAATTAAACACTAAAAACAACGAATAATAATAATGTCGCTGACCCCCGAAGGGTTTCAATTACTTCAACGGATCGCGGAGAACACCACTCCGGTACAAACAAGTATGATATCGATAACATCAACGAAACCCGAATTCAGTGTGAACTTCCCATCACCGGTTCCAGTGAAGGAAATAGCGCTGGCAAAATTGCGAGTATATCACAGTTGGCCTAATATCCGAGCGGACGCATTTAACGGACAACAACCTAATAACTCGCTGGTTTTTGCATGGACAAATAAACCCGATGAACCCCCAGACTGGAAGGAGGTTACAATACCAACTGGGTCATACCAAATAGAACAAATCAATAAAGAATTTCAACGCAGAATAAAATCGATCACAGGAAAAGAATCAAAAATCGCTATTACGGTTCATGAACCGACGTTATCGTCGACGATTGAAATAAGCACACCGGGGTATATGGTTGATATTTATAACAGTCCAATAAGAACCATACTAGGATGGCCTAAAAATCCACCTCATGAAATCCCCGCGGACTTGCACACGAATGTGTAATCGTATCATGAGATTACCCCCCGGTATCGAGATGATTTGTCTATTATAAAAAGCACGTTATTACCCAGTAGGTTTATATTTCAAAACAGGAATACCATGCAATGGTATTTTCCGTATAAGGAAACTCCTGAATCATCCGCCGTGGTCACAGTTAGTTTAAATGATATCACTGATGCTTTTATCGAGATTAATCGTAATTACCAATTACAACTAGAACAGCTACGGAAAACAAAAGCACGAAAACACGTTGAGGTGTTAAATCAACTTATATCAGACATGGAATATATCAATGAGCGAATCGTTAAAACAATATCTGCTAACAGCGATGATAATAAACAAAAATTCCTAACCGAGTATAATATCACAGAAGCCAATTTACCCGATTTAAAGTTTCCAGGATACAACGCACCAGAACTAAGAAAATCTCTTAATGATTTTCTCGCCCCATCAACTATCCTCAGACACGATAACGGAGAGGATGGTAGGCATATTGCTCCATACAACGTAAATATTACGTCTGTGATAGCAATCAATCTAGTGTGTGATGTTGTCGAAGGGAGTTACCAGGCGAATACCAAGCAATCAAATCAGGCTCAACAGGGGTACATCCTTTATTCATTTTCACCAACAGCCCCTCCGGGATTTTTAATCGTTGAGAGTCCAATTAATCCGGTCTATATGCGATGCCATAATCGGTTTTTAACAAGAATTAATTTCAGATTTACCGATCAGTCAAATAACCTAATTGATCTACAAGAGGAGGAGTTAGTGATCACTCTGTTTGTAAGATCATAAAGATTTTCATTGTAACTCCTTAGCAGCAGGGAGGGCGATGACATCGACGCGGTCGTCGCGCTTTTTTACCGGACGCTGACGACGCTGGATCCGCTGAGTACAGAAAGTATATTAAACTAAATGACGTTTGATTTGCCCCCCCCAGACGACGACGTCGTTTTTTTTTTTACCAGGCGCTGACGACGCTGGATCCGCTGAGTGCAGAAAGTATCAATTAAACCAAATGACGATTGGACCAAATGTCGGATTCGCCCTCCCTGCTGCTGTAAGTGCATCCAACAAAATTCCTTACTGCAGGATTTGTTGCATCGATTTACTGAGCCGATCATCAGCCATCTGCATTGAGACATTGTATATATATAATTTTCTTTATTTAAATATTTGTTTTAATTATGTGAATGAGTTTGAGAGATTATCCCAAACTAGGCCTGTTAAATATAAATTCAACCTCGACAGACTATCTTCTGATTTACCAGTACGAGATTTGGTTGGTCCGAAAAATAAAAGTTTGATCAATAAAATTCACGACGCCAAGAAATAATTTTACACGGATGGTGTATCTCATACATGGTCAACGTTCAAGATTATACGCAATACTGTCAAGGACGCCACAATGAATGACAAGCGAGCGGCAACTATCATTTACTACATCACTGAGTATGAGGGCAATCAAAAATATTTCTTCGGAGTAAAATTTATTGTATTAACAGAAACAGGTAGTTGGATTGTCCGTGACAAATATGACCCTGTCCTTGGCAATAATAAAATTGCCATATTAAGTAAAAATTCCAGACCGGGTCTATTGACGGGTATTGACAAACCGTATTATGAGCGAGCGTATCCTGTAACAGCGGTTATTTATGGAATCTATGAGATTAAAAAAAAAACCAACGTTGATAAACTGACACCCATGAAATTTTCAAGGTTAAATTGTGTAGCCGAGCGAGTAATAGAACACTTTACAAACGTGATGCGTGGAAATGGATTAACTGATTTAAGACGTAAAAAAATAAACTCGTGGGCTGATTCAGTTAAGGATACCGGTGCTACAATAAAAGATGTTGCTGAGCTAGGAAAAATATTAAAATTTCCAGTAACCGTAGCGACAATAATGGGAGAAGTACTGTACGAATCGAAATATAAATCGAAAGGAGCTTCAATAAATATTATTGATCATAACGCGCACGCATGGACCAGCCCAGTAACAATATTTCCACGTGATCGAACTATTAGATTTTACCCACCAGATAATTCTGGGGCAGATATATTTGATTTTATCAGCGAAATAATTAAAAACAATACTGTATCGGTATGGTTATTTAAAAGTAATGAGGAAGGTGAATTTGATCAGTTTGTTAGACCAAACGGTGAAAATATATCGAACAGAATCTCTCCACGACGAGATGAAGAATCTCACGGAGAAGTTTTTCGCGGAAAATACTGACAAATTACTAACTAATTGCTTTACCGTTCCATCTGTTGCGGCTCATTTCGCTTGAGAAAGAAATTCATGGAAACCAACACGATTTGATTTACTTGAAGATGTACGCGCAAGTTGCGTCGAATACGGACATGGCGGATTGTGGAATATCAAGTATAATTACAACGATGTTATTTCGGTTGATATGGTTGCATGTTATCCAGGAAGTTTTCTAGGATACGGAGATTGTTCTGTATACTTTAAAAGATTCGGTCACCCTACAAACGAGATGACGCGAGTGGCAATTAATGGACCATTACCTGATTTTGATCTGACTGGATTCGCTTGTGTTGAATCTTTCGAGCTTAAGGAAAATCTTCACAAGATTTGTTATGTTTGGTTTGGCAGACATTTTTGTGAAAAACGTTGGGCGCCTATAGTTTTATTACGATATATGCTAGATTGTGCGATATTGACATCGTTGGTGGTTAGTGAGGCAATTATATCATATCACGCGCAGACCGAAGTTTGGTTGTCCATGTCAGATTCTATAAGTGCTGATGAAGTTATTAGCGAGTTTAAGGAAAAATGTCCTGATGTTTCCGAAGATGATATTATCAAAGAAGCTCCTAAAATTCTCGAGATTAAACTCAAAACCGCAAAAGATCTCGGTAGAAAAATTATAGGTAAATTTACTCAAGGTGGAGCATATGATCATAAAAGACATCACACACGATTAATTTTAGATGATGCCGAGTACGATTTTATAATCGCTGATACAACAGCGAGAAATATATTTGTAAATCGAGAAAGTGTTTATTTATCGGACGGAACAAAATTGGGTACGATCGTTAGTTATATAAATGATATTTCCCCACAGTATACTCATCTAAGATCTTCCATGTTGGCTTATGTTTCCATAAATTTATTATCGATGATCAATAGATTTCCTGAGACCGCAGTCAGAGTCGCAACAGATTTGTTTTATATTTCGAGTAAATATTTAGAGTCTGTTATGAAATTTACAAGTAATGATGAACGATGGAGTTCGTGGAGAATAAAAAAGGAAATATTACACAATTATACAGAATCAGCAGATGTTCCAATGAGACATTTTTATCGTAAGTGTAATAAAATATCAGAAATGTCGAAAGCGCCGTCGTTGAGTGATCCAATAAATAGATATAAGACTGTATATCTCAATGGACCTGGTGGATGCGGCAAAACGACTCGAGCGATTAATGTTTTTAGAAATTCAGATATGATCGTGCTGACACCCACACATAGACTTGCACGGGAGATGAAACAACGGCAAGTACAATCGTGCACGTATCATATTTTCTTTCGGTGGCGCGGGGATACATGGACTCCTGAACGAATGGGAGAAAAGTATATACCTAAAATAATTATTTGGGACGAGATATGTGCGGTGTCATTGGATACATTAAAAAATGTTTCTTGATTGGTTGTTGACGAAAAATACCGCTATAATAATGTGTGGCGATCATGGTCAACCTCCGTCTTTTGTTTGACGATCTCCACATGATTGGTTAAAAAATTTCGTCGATTATTACGAAGAAATAGATGATAATCATAGAGCTCTCGATGCAAATTTAAAGGAATTAAAAAAATTAATCAGATTACAATCAAACAAAATTCAGTGTGAAATAATACGCGGAGTAATCTCAGAGACCTCATTGAGTGATTTTTTGAATTTATGGAGACCCAACGATTTGATCGTAGCAAGCAGAAAAATAATCAGAGACGATTTACAACAGCAGTTATTTCAGCTGCATAAAGAAAAATACTCAGAATTGCCTGTTCCGTTGTGTTATAGACCATCAGATACACGAAAACAGAATATTAATGTTCATATTCCAGGACAGACTAAGAATCAAAATCTCGTATTAAATGATATTGTCGCTGTTGATATCAGTGTGGTCGAAGATACATTACGCGCTGACAAATCTCCATGGGTGTTGGGATACGCTATAACGATCCACTAGTCTCAGGGATTAACTATTTCTAATACACGAGTCTGGATTTTAGACGATCACATCGAGTGGTCAAATTTAGTTAATTTAGCGGTATCGAGGGTAAGAAATATATCTCAATTACGTAGAATTATAATTCCTGAAATCGTTAATAAATTCAACGTCATTGATGATGATATAATAAGAAAAAATTAATCGGATACAAACAATCTGATAAAAAAAATAAACGCGACTTTGATCTTGATGTTGAATTTATTATTGAGTTAAAACAGCAGCAGAATAATCATTGCGCAAGTTGCAATTGTATAATGTTATGGCGGTATTCGAGTAATGATTCAAGACAATTTACCGTAGACAGAAAAGATAATGGTCGCGGTCATACACGTGAAAATACCATGTTGACCTGTCTTGAGTGTAATCGACGTAGAGGCGCCAGCGCCTTGGGTGCTGCCACTAGTGCTAGTTAAGTGATCGCGAAGGTAATTGTGTATCCGTGGGAATTATTTGTAGTTGTTCACCTACAAATCCACGTTGAGGAACAGCCGAATCTAATCTGTAGATTGCAGGTCTACCTGGCGATCTTGTCACGGTGGATATTTTGTGTGTGGTAACACTCCAAATAGGATCAGTCGCTCTCGCGCTACCACCTTCAAGTTCACCCGGCTCATATAAATATCTAACTGTAACATCACCCAATATTTTTTGTTTTTTCAATATATTTTCGTTGTGTTGGTATATTTTTTTTGTGACTGCGCTAATGGGTTTCATGTTGGTTGTTCGTGTGATCTCGCTATTTAATGCAGCTATCACGCTTGGTAATCTTGCAACCCATTCGCGAGATCTTTTATCTTGAATAAATTCCTTAGCACATTGATATCCAAATAACCGCTCAGCAAGTGTTCGATTAAATCGCTCAACAATTGCCTGATCACGGTGAATTGCAGTATGACCTCGTCGTATTTTGGTATTATGTCGTTTCATCAACGATGATACTGGACCAAGAAATTCCTTACCAGGATCAACCTGTAGCAGCTGTGGCCATCGCAGACCACTTTGTGGTCCACCACCTCGTTGATAAATTCGTTCAAACGCATCGGCTACTTCAGATGATGTTTTCGTTGATAGCGGCTCTGCCTCTTTATATCTACTTGCAGCATCAACTACAGTTAACGCGTACTTGTACGTTTTTCCACGCACAGTATCATGTGGTAAAAACAGAATATCAGTTTGATGAACTTCATTAGGAACACTGACATCGCAGTACGCGTACTGAATTCGTTTCGGTGGTGGTAGATAAATTTGCCATATTGCCTGTTTGGATAACCACGCGCTAGCAGTAGAATGTTTAACCGCTGCTGCATCAGCGACTTTACCAATTGCTGCTTTGCCTGTCCAATATCCTCTTGGTGAATAATAAATTAATTGCATTATTAATTACCAGCCCCAAACGCTAATTTACTTTTCATCGCAGATCTTACTAACCAACTAGCTAATGATTCTCTGATATTTTTATTTTTTATGGAATTTAACGCGTGAATTAATTTCACATCTGCAATATGCCTATGTTGTAGATCTTTATTTTTATAAGCCACACCATGAATATGACAAGCTCGATCAATAGCGTTTACTGGTTCCTCGCCTGGTTTTGGTTGATCTTGATTATCGAGCCTGATATCGAGTCGAGTACCAGGACCGCAATAACTATATCCTGGTAGATGTTTTTCTCCTGGGTATTTAGCCCATGGAGTACCCGGAAACTTTGACATCAAATTAGCAATATCACCACCGCGCTTATTAGGTAAAAACGAAAATTTCTTTCTACCGCACACAGCACATTTTCCAACGTACGCTATTTTATTATTTTTTTGTTATAACTGTAGCTAAATCAGTAGTCGGAGTTTTAACTCTACAGCGTATACAATATAGATTCATGTTATAATATATATGGGTCTAATTGATTTCTCAGCAACTCGGCAGCGAGAACCTGTTAAGCATCATCCTGCGCTACCGAATTCCATCAGAATGATTATCATAGGACCATCTGGATCGGGTAAGACGCAGTTATTACTTAATCTGATAATGAGATGGTTGAAATGGGATAAGTTGTATTTGGTAGCACCATCCGCTGATGATCAACGATGTTATGAAGTATTAAAAGATTTTAACGAAAATGCAAGATTACTGGACGAAGATAATGATGTCATAGAGTTTATAACAGATATTGATGAAGCACCGTCCGTCGATTTTTTAGACGGATTTATTAATTATTTAGTTGTTTATGATGATGTGATGCTAGATAAACAATCAAATCCAGCCAGGATATTTTCTCGCGGCAGACATAAAAGTACAGATGTTATCTATGTTACTCATCGATGTACATAAATACCAAAAGTAATCAGGGACAATTGTAATATTTTAGTTGTGTTTAATGGCGTAGACACATACACGCTGCGAAATATTCATCAAACTTGGTGCAGCGGTGACATGGATATAATTAAATTCAGAAATTTATTTTCACGAGCGCAAGCTACTCCGCATGGATTTTTAACAATAAATTTACATGATCCTAGAACAAGATATCGTGCGGGTCTTGATAAAATATTTGGATAAATTAATAAATTTAATTAAACAGATATCATTAATATAATGAACAACTGTGCGTGGTTAATTCAAGGAACAACAAATAAATGCAACAAAAGGTGTCGTGGAGAATATTGTAAAAAACATAATTATATTTTAAAGAAAAATCCTCATGCTGGTCCACGAAGTTGTGTTGGATGTAATAACGGCGTTAGAGGATTATATCAGATTTGCAAAAATTGCGGTCGAGATCGATACAGAAGTTTGATGAACTATTACAGAAAAAGAAAGAACATAAATCCAAAACCACCATCAGAACTTGAATATTACTTGAAACATAGCACAACTAAAGATGAAAAAGATGAGGAGAACGCGTTGAGAAATATTCATCAAACTTGATATGGTGGTAAAAATTTCTTTTGCAACATGAATAGCAGCAGAGAGGGTTCGTCTACAATCTTGTTTGGGACAAACAATAATCGTAGACGTGGTATGACCTATATGGACGAGCACGGATTTTTTTTTTGTCTAAACACAAGGGTTTTGCTTGGGTAATTTGGTTTGTTCACCCTCTCTGCTGCTTATACTTACAACATACTTATGTTCCTCGCAAACATCCTGATTGACTCTTGAGGCACTTGGAGTAGTGATCTAAAATTAAAGGTATGTGTGTTAATTTTTATGATAATTATATGTTGTCATTATCAGTCGATGTCCAGTAATACAGATTCATGAATTGTATCTTTGTTTTAAAACAAATCAAACTAAGCTAGACTTATTACTCGTCTCATGCACTGGAACTTATATGTGCTTTACAAGTAGCGCCAAACCGTTACGATTTTCTGTGTCAGGAGCTAGGAAATCAACACAGCTATTTTAATATAGATTGAAGAGTTTAACACTACACATGTCGTATTCTGATCATAAAGCCATATAGATATTAAATTAAAGTAATATGCTGAAATCTCTGAAAGGAATTGAGTTGTAAATACTTTACTATTTAAATATTGTCTCATGCATACCTTGTATGTCCACAACAGTGTGAAGACTGCAGCATTTAATAATTGTGTATTGACCGCATTACTCGCTCACTGCTTGACATTTTAGAGCGATTTTACTGTTTAGTACAGGTTAGAACCATTTATCCGACCTGACAACTGAATGCAATATATTAGTTCAGTACGAACAATCTGCCAAACAGCCATTACATGTTGAAATAAGTATATAGGAATTTTATTTGCATTTAGCTGATTGGTCATCTGCAGGTACATTTGTTACAAACAGTGACAATGACATGTTTAATGCATAGTGAAAAACAAACTGAATACACAAATATTCAGTAAATACTAAGGATGTGTACTTATGTATACATACCCACATAAATAGCTCATAAGTTGTTTTTTCAATTAAGGGGCGGGGAAGCATAGAAATACTGTATGTACAATAATAGTTCATTATATTAACAAGATATATAGCGCTGAATACTCACTGGAAGGAAAATTGTATCACTATACGTGTATAAACTTGACTGAAATTAAATCTACATGATGTTGTGTTTCTTATTCTTTTAATGGAGAAAAGTAACATTTTATTCTTGAAGTGAAAGCTGAACAGATTGTTTTGTCGACTGAGTGTTAAGTGATATTTATTTGTTGAAAAAACATGTGTACAGAATCCTAGTTGTATATGTGCATATCTTGCGACTAGTGAACTTAATGTTTTTTTTTATACATGTTATCCTTTAATTGAAGGCTAGATTATATCTCTACCAGTAGTCAATGGTTCGATTGCTGTTTTTAACTGGCATCTGTTGTTCATTGAAGTCTTCACAGATCCATGTTGGAGTCTATAATTCTAGTATTCGTCCATCGTCCACTGTGTTGTTTTGTCCTTCAAGTTAGCATCATCATGAAAAATAGACTGCACAGCGAAGGGATTATCATTCTTCAAACCGTCTTTAAATGACAATTTTTTTTTCCAGACAATTGCATGTCTTTTCTTTGATTGTATCGGAGAGTCTTTGATGCCAGTTTTATAGAAATATCTATTGGATTGACGTTGGGGGTACAATAGAACAACGGAAAATTTAACATGGAGTATGATGATATGGACACCAATCCAAATATGACGTGTGGGCCTATGTAGGGACTGATAGGAATGCAATGCTACAAACGTCCATAGAACTGAGATTTTGCTTCGGTAGGGGACAAATGGGAAGTTAACATAAAGTATTATTGTACAAAATGGAATATCTAGCATATTGACACTGTGGGCTATTTATGAGGACAAACAACTAGCAAACATAGAATAAGCCGTTGGGACAATTGGGATCTGTAAAATGGGTGATTATGTTTTATATTACTGACCAACACCACTTTCAATGGCCACGACTAAGTCTTACTGACCAAGACCCTCTGATACTGACCAACACCTACCCTTTCTGATCAGCTTACATTATTACTAATCAACACATCCTTAGTTGACAAGACCCATCCTAACTGACCAACAACCTCACCTACAAATTGACGTATACGGGGAGATGTAAAAACTGGAGTGATGATGAGTAATATCTATTCACCACCCAAAACCTAAACTGACACGATCATTAACACATGATGGTGTATGCAATACATTATCTCCCGACACATATATGCCAAGAGAGGGATATGTAGTGTATTAATATTTATTATTCAATACAGCATCATGCATACAATCACAGTAACATAACCATGGAACGATTGTGTCTTTCTTGTTCTTGTTACTTTGGGGGCATTGTGTATTTTTTTTTTTTTAAACAAACATTGCCAAGTGCGCATATATATACATAGACATGCAAACATATGCGTATACAATTTTAGCAAAATCTGATTAGTATATATTTTGTAAGAGATGTTTGTGATCCTGAATAGGAGATGTTATAGTGCGTTGGTTGAGTTAAATAGAGCGGCAATACAGATCTAGGTTGTTGATGCATTTGCATACGTCTTGACGTCCGTTTCTCTCAGGTACTCCAAAATTAATTTGATACATCCAGTTGTCTCTAGACCGTTAAACATCAGTTCTCTAAAGAATAGTGCTTCTATTGTCAAGTAATTTTGAGTAACCCATGTTGTACTACTTTTAGGTTTCTCTGTAAACTTAGCAAAATCAGTTTAAGAGTGTTTTTTGGTGGTAATACAAATGTTAAAGTATTGTCTGCCTTTAAGGTGTCTTTAAGTTGCATGTTCGCTTGTTTGTTTCTACAGTGTATTGTATTTACAGATTCATAGCACAATAATGACATTAAATCGTTGATTTTAATAAAGTATACAATTTAATCAAATCACCTGTATCTCCACATAATGTAAGACAAATATTGTTCTGGTGGCAATCGGAGGCGAAAGCATAGATGCGCATGCCGTCCGATCATTCTCAAGTATCATCCTTTCACTGGTTCTGGAGTCATACCTTCCAAAAGTGGCTGACAGTCAAACGATGTGACGTTCGCTCCTATTCCCAGAAAGTTGCTGCATAAACAGGCAATCATGTCTGGATTTCAGACGCACTGTAGCTGTTGGGCTGTTCCTGAGATCGCCATGCCTGAACTCGAGTAATGCCCTCTCAATACCCTCCTGCGTAAGCTTTCAGCCGTCTTGTTCTAACCATGTGCAGGCCCTGGACAAGAAAACTGAGGACGATGATCTAATCAAGGCAGTTACTGATACATAAAGTAGATGTCTGATACAACTTGTTCCTCCAGGGTTACAAATTGTCCGACTTCTAAGCATGGACAGTTTTAATAGCTTCTGAAAAAGACATGAGCACGATTTTAATGAAATGGAAACTGAAAATTAATCCATAATTGCTATTTGTATTAAATGAAATAGCAGTTTTGCTTTGATATGAAGCAAAATGTTGTATTGTCTGTTTTTCTAACCAGGTCACAGTATATATATATATATATATATATATATATATATATATATATATATATATATATATATATATATATATATATATATATATATACATACATATATATATATATATATATATATATACATACATATATATATATATATATATATATATATACATACATATATATATATATATATATATATATATATATATATATATATATATATATATATATATATATATATATATATATATATATATATATATATATATATATATATATATATATATATATATACCACTGACTTTTCCAGTAGCTTTTGAGCTCCAAAGAACATGTCGTACATTGTGAACAACTGTCCACTGACAAAGTCCCCCGGTGGACTGCAGACTCAGCACCTTGCTGATGATGATGCTGTTAAATTTATGGGCATGTGCTTCACAAGATGAAAAGTAAATGTGTTGTACATTGTTTTTTATTTTGTTGAGAGATGGATATACCATTCTCCTGTAGAGTCAATGTGTTTGCTTGTGAACTGAAAGATTAGATCAATATTGTCAGATTCGTTTCTCTTTCTGCATTGTACGCGAAGAGTACACCATTATTGTATTATGTCAAACCTTTCTTATATTAAGCTTGAGAGAAACAGTCCGATAAAGAGAACCTTCAACGTATAAAATCAGCTCAAAAAATATCCGTATGTAACAACATAAATATAATAAAATTGACGCTCAGATCCAAGAATTGACAGATCATACACAAAGACACTGTCCGGTCAGGAAACAGTTCAACGTGGTCCACATGTCGTGGAAGTTTGAAGCCAGGAGGGCAGACATATGTCTCAGCTACGAGGTAGTGGTTTTCAACATCTGTTGAAGAGCATTTATCACTATATGAGGACATAGCTGTTATATCCTCCCAAGACGGAACTAACAAGATTGGAATTCTCGAAATCAAGAGGACACTACCGGATATGAAGTGATGTTTATGTAAAGTGATAGTTTCCCATTAACATACACCTTAGCTTGCAGTTGTGTGGCTGCTTCCTGTCGACTGAGCGGTGGGGGAAGAAAGTTGCTGACTATCAGAAGCCATAATAAAGGAGTAGGACATATGACGTAGTGTTCCAGAGATCATATGCATAGTTGTGTTCAGCTGGATGTCAAATAGCTTGGCATGGGACGATCAAGCCCAGACAGGAATAATTGGCTGTCGAACAACATAAGGCCAGTGATGATATCTTGAGTGTTTGAGCACTAGCGCTCCAGGTTGAGCCAGACAGTTCGCAGTGTCGGTTGTTTTGAGTGCTCGATCATACTGCAACTTACTTCAAGTGGTTGTAGAATGTCAGTGATCTGTCAAATGTCACAACAAGGTATGTTGGTATTTTATTTGCTGCACATAAAGGAGGATGCGAAGTTTTCGCCTAAATTTTGCACAATTAAGGTGAAAGACGCTAAGACTGTCTTTTATGTACTTTACCGTTCATTAGCTAATGGGCTAAGCAGATCATTCCGTACCCAAGCCGTTTTGTACACAAATCAATGATCATTTCCTACAGAATTTTGTTTTCATTTGGTACCCAAAACCAGAGTCGTTTCTTGTACACATTTACATATAAATATAACCAACAAGATTATACAAAAATATTGTTTCCACATATTTAAAACTGTTACGTATTTGATTTCAGACATTGCGTAACAAATGTATGCCGTATTACCTGAGGCGCATTATACATGTTTAAGCTTTGTTGTTGGCAGAATACAAGCATGCATAAGTTTATTCAGTTATTTAAAACAATTAATATACAGCTTTACAATACAGATGTAAACATATGTAAAATGCAGTGCCAAGTTAAATTTAGCCACCTCTATCTCAGCAGCAGTATTATATTTAGGAGGATAACAAGATACAAGAAAGGTTATGCCAATCAATACAAATACATTTTCATTCGTTAATTTCAGTTATTTCAAATGATAATTTCAGTTATGTAACTGACATGCTAGCTTCTTGTGATGAGTGAAATTGTCCAAAACGTTTGCACAAGTATGTTTTGCCACTCTCGGTTAACATAAAAATGGTCTGGTGTCCGGATAGTATATCTCGGTCTAGAGTTTGATTAGCAGTTAGTAACAGCCAATTAACTTAACAAGCTATCTTCCCAGTATTAAACAAATCGCCGAATTTATAGTTGCTTTGAGTGGCTAAACAATTTTTATTGTTTCAGTCATGTTACTCATTACTGAATAAAACCAACACAAATGGCGATGTTGGTCGATTTGAACTACTGCATAATGAAGGACTTAATCGATGTGTTTAAACCAGTTCAACGTTTTCTTTTTCTTTCATTTGGAATGTGAACTTTCTTAACAATATATACATAGATGTTATTATTCAGTGAAAACAATGCAACCGTTTGTCAGTGCTTGGACCATTTTTGCCCGGATATGCTTTACTCATGCAATATCTATGGCAGGAACAGTTTATTAGACAAAAGACAAGTTCATAAATGTGACGATACGATATTTTTGACCGTGTATTATAATAGGTATGAATTGATCATCGCCTCGGAAACAACTATCACATTGGATACGAATCAACCAATATTTACTGTGTACGAAATGCCTTGGATACGGATTGACCATAATCAGCGGGTCCCGGGTACAATGTCATCTGCCTAAAAGAACTTGATTTACTGTATTTCAGGCAAGTCATTGCTATAAACATTGAATATACTTGGCGAAAGATCAGACCCCTGTGAGAGTTCATTAGTCTCCTAACTCCATGATCTGCTTCTCTCACGGATGTGCACCTTGACGCGCTGTCACAAATGCACAGTACAAGCAAAGGATCCAGCTTGCAAACCGAATTCAGCATTGGGTTCCGTTAACGTGCCAGTACCAAGAGCATGTACAGTACAGTACAAGTAGGTCACGATGACCAACTTTTGAACACACACAGATATATATATATATATATATATATATATATATATATATATATATATATATATATATATATATATATATATATATATATATATATATATTCAAGAATGATTGTTCTTTATGTGTCCGACCGCTCCGGTGGCCTAGTGATTAGAGCGTCCGCCTCGGATGCGGGATGTCATGGGTTCGATCCCCAGCTGAGTCAGGCTGGTCGGCCTGGTGTCAGGATAATGTGACTGGGTGGGACATCATGCTGCTTGTCTATAGATCACTACAAACTGCCACACTACAGAAATTGTAGCGATATGACTGAATGTATTTTAAACCTAAGTTCAAAATCCAAATCACACACACACACATACACACACATTCTGTGTCCATTGCATTGTATGCGTTAGGGTGAGGGTGGGTGATCATGTATGACAACATTTTTTTAAGCAAAGTTCGTACACGAGCAAGAAGGTAGCTGTGGTTTCCCTCAAATATATTGATCTTATCTCCAAATTGACCATCCTTCGAAAGTTATGCATGGATTGTATAGTGTCTACGCAAATGCATTGGAAACTTTATAGGGTTCATTAGGGAGGGTTTGGTTGACTATAAACAGACTTACAGATGACTAAAACAGAGTTTAAAAGCATATTGCATCTATATATATATATATATAAATATATATATATATATATATATATATATATATATATATATATATATATATATATATATATATATATATATATATATATATATATATATATATATATATATATATATATATATACATACATACATACAGTAATCATAATTGCTTTGGCAAAGTAAACCGAACACTCTTTACTAGCTGAATTCCATTATTAAGTTTTAAAACAAGTCACCATGGGCATCCTCCTTCGATTCCACGTCTACATCGATAAGGATCTGCGTCGGTACAGAAATAAATTCATCTACGACCTTGGCTAACTTCGAAGCAGTCACAAAGAAATTTATTTACGACCTTGGCTAACGAGAACAAAACAGTAGACATAAACGACTTACATATATATTTGATGCGCCATTAAATGGTATCACTTGCATTTATACCCATACATGATGCACCATTAAACGGTATCACTTGTGTTTACACCAGTACATGATGCGCAGTTGAATGGCATCACTTGTGTTTACACCCATACATGATGCGCCAATAAGCGGTATCACTTGCAATTACACCTAAACATGATGGTCTACTAAACGGTATCAGTTGTGTTTACACCCATACAAAGTGATTTGTGGTTACAATGACCTCAGTTTTTTCCTACACTAGCTATGCTAAGATTTTGGTCTGTGTACTGTATTGGAGAAGTTGGCGATATAGTCATGTTGTTTGATTCTTTAAATTTGTATCAAATTACACATGCAACAGAAAATATTGTTTTAAAATTTGAATTGGTTTCAAGAAACAATAAAACCTCCGTTTAGTGGATTATTTGTAAAGTACTGATTTATTCTTGCCATGCTATTATTTCAAGGGAATGAGGTTAGGACTTGATTAGGTTTGGGGTTTGCTATTATTTTCTGTTTCGTTTATTATTTTACGGCAGTAGTATAACTATTGCGACTTCCGCATCAATCACGATTTTACAGTTGTTAAGTTCACATAATGACGATAACACTTCTGCACCACTCGTATCTTTTAAAAGCTTTCCCGGTCCCTGAACCGTGTCTACTACACTTTAATATGAATATGAAGGCCATGTCAAGCAGTTTAAAAACGATTAGCGCAGTATTAAAAGTTGATTTATGAAAATTAAAAATGATATGCAGTTTTAACAAACCTCGCTTGGATAAAAATGTTTTGAATATCTTTTACAAAATAATACAAGATAATAAAAATGTTAATTTGTTGGTTTCGAACATAAAAATACCCTGGAATGTTTTAGAAAATATCATGTTGCACATACTGCATTAAACGATGATAAAATCTGAACAAACATCAAATTAAACTAGCAGGGACTGGATTTAAAACAAAAATAAAACCTACAAAATACACAGGCAAGAGTAAATAACACTTCCAGAAAAAAGTTGGTTGCGAGTTTTGTATTGTCATGTGATTCGGGATGAAAATGACCAGATCCAGGTCAAATTTCAGCAACGATGTATTTTCGTCTCGTTTGTCAGCGGATTGAAGACATGACGTATCCTATGCTCACGAGTTTTGAGAAAATAAATAATATTCCTACTGATTTCATGCAGGCGTATTTCGATGAAAGGTCGTTCAAGTTTGCTGGGCCGGCTAGTAAGCGGCTACGCCATGCCGACCCCAAATGGTGTCGGCGAATTCCAACTTTTCGACGGGGAATGGACTCTGACCCTACACCCCAACATAAATATCCAAATTTTAAAATGGGGTGGCATTGGTCAGAAGAAAGTCGGACTAATTTCTTTGATGCCAGACATTCAACGTCAGTGGACAATGTTTTATTAAACACGTTAATATTATTAATCATTTATGGTTTATGCGTAGATTAAATATAGGCCGTTCTGTAGATTTAGAACTGAATTTCATCTCATGTGACCAATGATACCAGTATTCTAGCTGCGTATGAATTACAAATTGCAAAGTCCAGCTTGATAATTCGTGACATTTTTCGCACATAACAAAGACCAACATGTCGCTTTTAGTTTATCCCCATTACAATTCGACCCCACTTGCCTTTGTTTTGACAATGTCTCAGTTGTTCTTTTATAAGAATCTCGTATAGTTTCGTCTGTTGTTACAGCACTACCAGAAGCTGTTTTATAGTAACATCATCTGCAAATAAAGCTGTGTGTGCGTGCTTTGTCCATAGACGGATGTAAATTATGAAAAGAAGAAATAGCAATAGGCATAAATAGACCCCCGGGGAACACGATTATTACTTTCCATTGAGCTAAATTCAAATTTCCAACAGCAGTATTTTGTGTTTTGTTGCATATATAGGATGAGAACCAGATGAAGGCATTTTAGTTTATATGAGAACATTATGATCCATTAAATCAAAAACTTTCCAGAAGTGTAGAAATAATATGCACGATAGATTTTCCTTGCTTAAAAGTGGTGATCCCTAAGGCAGGTTTAACTCTGATATTGACAGTTTTTCATTTTGTTGGATATTCATTTTTTTAAATCACAGACTAATTTTAACTTCATCTCATAACATGAATCGTTTGGAAAAAATAAATGCGTGATTTATAGGACATTACAGAGACTCTTCCGTTGTGGACAACATGTCACTTGTAAAATATTTTGTTTTTCTCAGTTTCCTTTAAAACACACAAACACACACACACATACACACACACACACACACACACACACATAGATATATATATATATATATATATATATACGAGTAAAAACCACATAATGACAGTTATAAGAAATAATGCAAACTTGAAGCAAAATAGAGAGACAGCAACATTAATTTAGCAAGCAGATGTGGGTAAAATACATTGTAAAAAAACAACAAAAAAACAAGCACACAAACTTGGATGCAAAATAAACAAATCATAGTCAAGTTAGAAGAAGCAAACGCAAATAAAATATATTAATATGCTATTTCATATCACCCATAGCATATGGAGAAATAATGGATACAACAATGGTACTATTATCCATACCAATTATAACATAATAATAATACCATTTACCACAGAACATAAAGATTACAATCAATCTCTTAGAGGTTTTATATTTTTATTTCTTATTAATGTTTAATATTGATAGTGGATAGTGTGTATGTGGGAAGTCATTCTAGGTCCCCATTCACTTTAAGATTGGTATGATATCTACTGATATATATATAAAATAAACTATGAATTCAATATTCTTGACTACATGGTCCATACATCCAAATTTACATATAATTGTATTTTAAGCATAAAAGATGATAAGTATGTTATGTATCAATATACAAATGCATACAAATACAGAATTCATCAGCTATTATTAGGAACACAATTATGTTGGACGTTAAGATATCAGGTTTGGAAAGTGATCTGTTAGGGTGTCAAATCACAATACAAGTTAATGTGGATTGGTCTGTTAAGTATCTGGGTGTCAAGCCATGCAGGACCTTCCACATTAAATAGTTAATTGTCTGTGAACCAAACCATACATGACATTCCATGCTAAAACATTAAGTGTCTTAGTGCCAAGATAAGTATGACATTCCACATGAAGTAGTTAAGTGTCTGGGAGTCAAGCCATGCATGACTTTCCACAAGAAGCGGGTACGAGTCTGGGAGCCAAGCCATACATGACATTCCACAAGAAGTAAAGTGTCTGGGAGCCAAGCATGACATTCCATAAGAAGCAAGTAAGTGTCTGGGAGCCAAGCCATGCATGACAGTCCACAAGAAGCAGGTAAGTGTCTGGGAGCCAAGCCATTCATGACATTCCACAAGAAGTAAAGTGTCTGGGAGCCACGCATGACATTCCACAAGAAGCAGGTAAGTGTTTAGGAGCCAAGCCATGCATGACATTCCACAAGAAGTTAAGTGTCTGGGAGCCACGCATGACATTCCACAAGAAGCAGGTAAGTGTCTAGGAGCCAAGCCATGCATGACATTCCACAAGAAGTAGTTAAGTGTCTGGAGCCAAGCCATGCATGACATTCCACAAGAAGTAGTTAAGTGTCTGGGAGCCAAGCCATGCATGCCATTCCACAAAAAGCAGGTAAGTGTCTGGGAGCCAAGCCATGCATGACATTTTACATGAAGTAGTAAACTGTCTTGGTGTCAAGACCTTCATGACCTTTCGCAGTAAACAGTAGTGTCTGAGATCCAGGCCATGTATGGCATTCCACATTAAATAGTTGTGTCTGGGAGCCAAGCCATGCAAGGAATTCCACATTAAATTGTGAAGTGTATGGGAGCCAAGCCATACATGGCACTCCACAATTAATAGTTAAGTGTCTGGGAGCCAAACCATACATGTCATTCCGCATTAAATACTTAGGTGTATGGGAGACAAGCCAAAAATGTCATTCCGCATTAAATAGTTAAGTGTCTAGGACACAAGCCGTGCATCACGTTGCACATGAAGTATTTACGTTTATGGGAGCCAAGCCATGCATGATATTCCACATTATATAGTTAAGTGTCTGGGAGCCAAGTCATGCATGATATTCCACATTAGGTAAGGTAGTTAAGTGTCTGGGAGCCAAGCCATGCATGCTATTCCACATTAAGTAGTTAAGTGTCTCGGGGATCAAAGCCATGCATGACATTCCTCATGAAGTATTTAAGTGCCTGTGAGCCAAGCCATGCATGACATTCCACGTGAAGTAGTTAAGTGTCTGGGAGCCAAGCTATACATGACATTCCGCATTAAGTGGTTCAGTATTTAGGAACCAAGTCATGCATGACCTTCCACATTAAGCAATATCTGCTGAAGTTAATTTGTTCACAAGTAAATGAAAAACTGAGCTGATTGAGTACATTAATGGTGTCATTGTGGTGAGGAAACAAATTTCAGGATCGGATGTATATAATATTCCAATTATGTTTTGTAACTACTGTAAGAGAGTTATTAGTCTTTTGTTCTGAGTAATATATAAGTAGTCACAAATATCAACTCCTGATACTGTCACATTGTTTACTGTAAGATATATATTAGTTGTTGCAAGTTTTTCTTTTATTAGAACTTAACAATCTTGACTTGGCTTGTCTGCATTGAAAGTCAGACTGCAGAGTTAAATTTATTTTGTCAACATGTTTGTCAGTAATGTAAAATGCAGAATCGTGTACATATAATTTGCTTCAGCTTGTCTAAGGGAAAAGGATCATTCGTACAAATAAAGAACTAATGAAGAGTCATGATGGACCTTTGCAAAACACCTGCAATAATCATCTTTAAGCCACAAATTACTGTTAATTATGGCCAGTTGGTTTCTGCCTGATAGATATGCAAAGAGCCATATAAATTCAGTGTCCCTAATGATATAATGCTTTAATGAAGACAAGTATATATAGATTGATGACTTAATAATGGTTTAGAAATTTGCCCTTTCCCCTATTGTGAAAGGATTTGTATATTTTTCCTTAGAAGTTAATCCTGTATGTAACACTATCAGAATAGCAGTCCAATATTTTCATGATTTTATATTGGCAGTTGTCGAAGTCTTTAGATTATTTTGTCAGAAGAGTTTTCCAATATGCAATATCATGAATAATGAATACCATAAATATATGTTTAAAATTACATTCAATAGTTTATGCAGTGAATTATAACAAATTTCCATATTTGTAAAGAACTATTTAACTGTACACATTCTCTAGAGTATGCAATGAGCTTTAACACATTTAAGTGCATATTTGTAATGAATCACTTTACACAAGCTTACACAGAGTTACCCCTGTCCATTTCAATGCAATTACTTTGATGCTAGTAATGTCAAGTGTTCTATATGATTCATGAACTTAATTCTAAACAAATGGTAAAATGACACACACACACATACACTCGATGGACAATCCATTTTAAAATCAGTGAGCTTGTACATTTAAAGGTCAAATTGACTGTGTATTGAAGTGAAGCATTCCATGACATCTCCCGCCATTTTTCAATCACTTCAAAGTTGGTTTGCTTTATAAATGTGTATCATAATTGTTACCAATGATAAAGTAGCTTTTCACAATACTGCTAAATGTGTTTTGCTTCATAATTCTACATAATACGTTATACCAAGAAACAAAATTAGATAAAAATTAGAAAAACAATTTAGTCAGTCTGATGTTAGACTCCGATTTCTAGATAGCATTTGCATAAATCCATATTTTTGTTTGGTTCTATTAGAAGGGAAACAGGCTGTCGATTAGAAGGGGAAAGAGCTGTTTAGTAGAAGGGAAACTGATGGCTATTAGAAGGGAAACATGCTGTCTTTTAGAAGGGAAACAGGCTGTCTTTTAGAAGGGAAACAGGCTGTCAATAACTATTATATAGCACTCCTTAGTGTTTTTCTCTATCCATCCCATCATCTCTAAAAAGGTGAAATGTCATCATATACGCTCTGTTCTGTGTTTCCTTTATTTAGGTCCTCATAAATTGGCTTTACAGTCCGTGGGTTCATCTCAGTATTTGAATATGTGTGCATTTCTTCATCTGTCTTTCCTTTGCTGAAGAACAAAAAATACATACTATACACATCTGATCAAATTGATGAAATCCAGTCCTCTTGTCCTGTACCTAATTACAATACATACTATTTACATCTGATCAAAAGTTATGTTAACAAGTCCTTTCATCCGGTACCTTATTGTTATACATAATATTTACACCTCATCAACAGTCATGTTAACCAGACTTCTTGGCCTGTACACTGATTGTCATACATAATATATAAATCTGATCAACAGTGATTTTAACCAGTCCTTTTGACCTCTACCTTAGTGATATACCTAATATATTCATTTCATCAAACTTGCTGTTAACCAGTCCTCTTGGCCTGTACCTGATTGTTATGCATGATATTTACATCTCAACAACAGTGATATTAACCAGTCATCTTGTCCTGTCCCTTGTTGGTATTCATAATATTTACCTCTCATCAACAATTACGTTAACAAGTACTCTTGGCCTGCACAATGATAGATATACATACTTTACCCATGTGATCAAAAGTGATGATAACCAGTCCTCTTGGCCTGTACCTGTTTACTATAAATAATGTATAAATCTCGTCAAAAGTGATGATAACCAGTCCTCTTTAATTTGATTGTCATACATAAAATACCCATCTTATCGTACGAGCATGTTTACAAGCTTCATCTTATCATTCTCATAGTGGACACAAAGGAACAAATATTGACCAGAGGTCTCTATTTCAATAAAGGAATCTAATTCTAACATGGCATACTGTATCTTGTTATTTGATGCATACACTGACCAAGTAGCATTATTTCAGCTGAAACAACATTACAGTTTCAGGTCAATAACGATAAAACAATATTACCCTAGTATATCAGGCCCACCAGAATAAAGTGGACACATATTTCTATGTAATTAAACTATGCTTTTATGTTATTCAAAGCTACTCAGCTCCTAAAGCTAGAGCTATTGTTTCCTGGAAAAAATGAAATGGTTAAGTGATGTGACAATAAGCCACACACACATACATACGTTTATACATACATACGTACATACATACGTCCATACATACATACGTCCATACATACATACATACACACACATGCATACATACATACATACATACATATATACATACATGCATACATACACAAACACAAACACACACACATACACACACATACACACATACATACATACATACATACATACATACATACATACATACATACATACATGCATACATACATACATACGTGTGTATGTGTGTGTGTGAAATCTACAATTCACTGGCAAGGAAATCAATGTAGAAAAATATCAATAACGAAATTAGACCAACACAAAGACGGATCAACACGTAATATATATTTTAGAGAAAATTTCATGATCATGATTACTCAGGAGGCACATATATCGGTGTTAGAATTTTGACTTAGTATACTAGCTTCTTTTCCTCAGTTCATTATATACACTTAACTGTAAACCAAACTCATAAGGATATCTTACAAATGTCAAAACTGTGCTATCAATAATGCATGTTAACGGTCAAATTAACTTGTTTATTTATAGCTTTATTGTAACATATTGATTTGCTTATCATGTCATTACTGTTTGCCATAGTAATCATCAATGTCATTATTTCATACTGTTTACCATAATAATCACCAAGGTCATTATTTCATACTGTTTACCATAGTAATCACCAAGGTCCTTATTTCATCATGCGTAAAACTTTTCTGCCTGTCAAATTTCTATGACAGCAATTACAACAAAGCCTGGTAAAGTTGGATCAAAAACAGACACAGAGGGATGATAAATCCTGTTCATAATAATGAAGATAACATCTTAATTATTCAGAATGCATTCAAATAGTCTTGAATGTGCTGATGTACATATAGCCATTCATTTAGCACTGTGTCATTCCATTGAATAATTTAAATAAATGATTCTTGTCAATGTATATCTGCACACAATTGAACATTATCCCACAGTCTGACTATACAACAGGAATATTACTTAACATATGATGCAACTAAATGCATTGGCATTCCTTAGATATAGGTCTATTATAATGGAAAATTCCATAAACTTGTAGTACATATCTGTAAAAATGACAAATATCAGAAACGCACAACCTTCAACATGACAAACGTCAGGTAAAACAATATAGAATTACATAATTTATTTGAACATAAATTAGGCACGTTAAATAATTATGTCGATAGAAGTTATGAATTTTTAAAAGCAAATTTGGGTTTGCCATGGACTCTATTGCAGACATTATTAAACAACCTACATAAAGCAATATATGAAAATATAGTGATTCAATTAGTACTGGAAAAATGCATATAAATAAATACGAAAGAAGACTAATAGGTAATCACAGTTTAATTCAGTTAACATAAGAAATAGCGAATTTTTATCAGCAATATAAGAACATATGAAATTATTCTCGACATAGAAAATACTCAGTATTCCATCAGTTGATATTTACCAAAAATGGCTAAACGTAATAAAGAATGAAAAGTGCCAGTCACTCTTATCAGATCCAGATTGGCAAAGAAACATTTTCAATGGGGTCAGATACTTCAAACATTAAAGCCAGTGACAATGTAAATTAGGATAAAATTTCCCATAAAAAACATATGGGAGACTACTATGAAAAGGTTGACTCAAAAGCATTTTATAATAGATTTGTCCTGTAAGGTCCATAGTATATTGTGATCAGTAACTCGAATAACATCAGATTGACGTCTGTTTTTTTTTTTTTACTGACAGCAATTTGGCTGATATAGTTTACACGGATTTGCAAGCGGGTTTGCACAGATTTACAAGCGGGGCTCATTCCGGTGGCCTAGACCACTACATGAATCTTGGTGCTGCTCGCAGAGGAGTTTAGGGGTGAAGTGACGCAGCTCCTGCCCGGTGTAAAGAGCATCTTGATGTGGTTTAACTGAACCATGGCCAAGCTGCTGTTTGGCTGCCAATGCACCAAAGAGGTGTCGCGTTTGAGAAACGGTTGCGAGTTCGCACCCTGTAGTGGGCTCGGCGACTGAAGTTCTATATTATTTGGTTATCAGGCTTACTGAGGCAAAGCCGGTCACCATCAGCGGGATACGTAGGTCCCTGAGGAGGATGTGGCCTTAGATTTATGGAATGACTCTGCCCTGCATACCTCAGAAACTTTTGGCTTATGTTACATCCTTGCTTTAACCGTCTTTGTCTTCCCTGACATCATAACTAGAGGGTGATAGTTTGGATACGTACCAGCTCTTCCTTGATGCTTTTGATAAACTAACGTTTATGTATATCTATAATATTTGTAATTTTTATTCATAACTGTAAGTGGTAGTGATTATTTATGACTATATTTTGAGTACGTGTATAGATTCTGTGTCAAGAGGTTACAAGTTATAAGATTGCGGAAGATTTGTGACTAGCTCTGATCAAATTAGTCGGTTCTTAGAAGAATTAAGCAATTCCCCACTGGAATGGTTAGGTCTCATGGGTTCTTTCACGATGTTAGATATTTGCGAATTGTCATGTAGAAGTAGTAGCTAAACGCGTTTCCATCTCTAATACTTGTATATAAGTGCGTGGATCTGGACAGTTGTATTCAGTCTTATTACTTATGTTCTTGTTGTAGCATCTGTCTTCGGACTTTTTAATGCTGCTTTTATGCATAATTTGAAAGGAGACATTTGTTCGGATTATTCATGGGAACTATAGTGCGTATTTGACTAAACTATTATTCTGAGACTATTTTTAATTAATCAAAGGTGTTCTGGCCAATGCAATATTGATACCACAGGATTGATGGTAGACAAGTGCATTGGGGGATCTGAAATTCATTTGGAATATTCGACTCCTTTAAATGTGAATATACTTTTGGATTCACTTCAAAATACTGTAGATTCGTCTTACATTTTCTACATTTTCATTATATAACTTTTGTTAGAAGATAATCAGATCGGATTTCCGGAAGAGAACACATTTGATGATGATATAAATACAATGTTTAATAATGAATGACTTGAGGGAGCAATTAATCATGAATATTTATAATCCAAATATCGGATTAACATAAGAACACACATATTTAATAATAAAAAATACAAATAAATTACTTTACAAAATACAAAGTCAATGAGTGAACGGTTCACAGTAATTTCACGATGAAAAGATGGATATAGTGTATGTAACAAGATAACCGGGTGGGATATTTCGGATTAACAACAGAACACGTTTTGACGACACAGATATATGGTTTAATGTGGCGATTTATATGAGTAGTGGATGATGAAGATGTGTGCGTATTTATAATCCAAATATTGGATCTATTTAACAAAAAACGCACAGTTTCAATGATGGAAAAAATATACAAATAAATTTAGTTCAGTAACCCTAAAATACAGGATAAATGATTTCACAAATGATTCAATAATGGAAAGATGAATATAGTTCACTCAAATAGCAAACAATGTAAGCGTTTACACATAGCAAAAAAAATGTATTCGCTCAGGTAGCGAAATTATGTCACTAAACAAGAACGGATATACAATCTATCCTTCCAGTCCTGAATAATACACTGGGTCTTACTAACCCAAAATTAGCATACAGCTAAAAATACATGTGTGGAGATGCACTCCGTCACCCGTGCACCATATCCGCTCCACAGCTCCTCTGAATCAATTTCACAACCAATATAGACACCGGACCCTCGGAATACTATGATCACTTGAAACATTAGACCCTCCGGACACTTGAAATATTAGACCCTCCGGACCCCCTGGTCTTTTGACGGCTCTACAGCTGGGTCACCTTAGTCCCTCTGGACCCTCCGGACGCTAGACATTAGACGCTCCGGCACCTTAAACGCTCCGGACACACGGACGTTTCTACCCTCTGACAACACCGGACACCCCGAGCAGCAGAGGGGGCGAATCGGACATTTTGTCCAATCGTTATTTTGCTTAATTATTACTTTCTGCACTCAACGATCTAGTGTCGTCAGCGCCTGGTAAAAAAAAAACGACGACGTCGTTGGGGGATCGTCGCGTCGTCATTTGGTTTAATTAACACCTTCTGCGCGTTGATCCCCAGCGTCGTCAGCGTCCGGTAAGCACGTTTGACGACCGCGTCGATGTCATTGCCCCCTCTGCTGCTAAGTGGTTATTTACAATGATCTTACAAACAGAGTGATCACTAACTCCTCCTCTTGCAGATCAATTAGGTTATTTGACTGATCGGTAAGTCTGAAATTAATTCTCGTTAAAAACCGATCATGGCATCGCATATAGACCGGATTAATCGGACTCTCAATGATTAAGTATCCGGGAGGGGCTGTTGGTGAAAACGAATAAAGGATATATCCCTGTTGAGCTTGATTTGATTGCTTGGTATCTACCTGGTAACTCCCTTCGATAACATCACACACTAGATTGATCGCTATCACTGATGCGATATTTACGTTGTATGGAGCAATATGCCTACCACCATCTCCGTTATCGTGTCTGAGGATAGTTGATGGGGGGGGTGTCCGCGGCTGGATTCTCAGGCCATCCTAGTATGGTTCTTATTGAACTGTTATAAATATCAACCATATACCCCGGTGTGCTTATTTCAATCGTCGACGATAACGTCGGTTCATGAACCGTAATAGCGATTTTTGATTCCTTTCCTGTGATCGATTTTATCCTGCGTTGAAATTCTTTATTGATTTGCTCTATTTGGTATGACCCAGTTGGTATTGTAACCTCCTCCCAGTCTGGGGTCCCATCGGGTTTATTTGTCCGTGCAAAAACCAGCGAGTTATTAGGTTGTTGTCCGTTAAATGCGTCCGCTCGAATATTAGGCCAACTGTGATATACTCGCAATTTTGCCAGCGCTATTTCCTTCACTGGAACCGGTGATGGGAAGTTCACACTGAATTCGGGTTTCGTTGACGTTATTGATATCATATTTGTTTGTACCGGAGTGGTGTTCTCCGCGATCCGCTGAAGTAATTGAAACCCTTCGGGGTTCAGCGACATTATTATTATTCGTTGTTTTTAGTGTCTAATTTTAACAACCAGGTGGTTTCGGCTTCCAGTTGAAAATCCTCGATTTTTGACATCGCGGAGCTATATAACTGGACCATCGTGGAGAATTCAACATCGGATACGAACAAATTATCAATCGATAACGAGATCAACCCGGATAATTTCGAGTATGCGTCGGATACTATTTGATGTTTTACTGTATACTCGTTGAGTTTTTTCTGAAAACACGATGATATCTTCCTAGTGATTGCGTTGGCAACTCCAGCAACTGTTGTCATTGCGGAGACAGCGATTGGAACAGCGATTGGGGTTATCGTGGTCACCGTGGATAAAATAACACCGGCGCCAGCTACTATACCCGACACCGAGTACACGACCGCGTCGATGGCGGTTATTTTACGACGGTATTTTTTTATTTTTACACGGTATTGTTCGGAAAGCGTTTTCAAGTTCGCGGAAAATTCTTTTGCGGTATCGAATCGATATTGATGTGACGTCGGTGATACCTCTGATTCAATTTCCTTGGTGGTCATTTTTATTTTAAAAGAACTAGTGTTTTTAATTACTTAGATTCGCTACAAATTCCACATACCATGTAATGTTTGCCCGGGCTAGATTTCTATCAACGGCATAAATTGTAAACTGTTCAGTTGCGTTCTTGTCTATAATTGTTGATATTGTATTGTTAAACCCGGATGAACTCGACGATAATATATTAAACTGCATCATTGAAACCAGTGTCAATCGATAAATGCCCTTAACAGTTGCGGTGATATTTACTGTATTCTGTGTAGAAGTCCAATCGAATGATCCATGCCGAATTGTGTATACTGTGTTGATGATGTTCTCATGAGGGATTTTTATTTTTTCGAATTGCTCTGCTACTCTCGGTAGCCCGTCTTTAATCGCTTCAACATCAGTTCTGATTATTCCTACTTCCTGCCAATGCGCGTCTATATTATTCTTGTTCGTTGCAACATTAGTTTTGATTGTTTCTATTTCCCGTGTATTCTCGGTCATACTTTTTTTGTTCGCTGCAACATCAAGTTTGATTGTTCCTATTTCATATGTATGTACGTCTATACCTTTTTTGTTCGCTGCAACATCAGTTTTGATTAATCCTATTCCCCGCCAATACGCGTCTACATTTTTTTTGTTCGCTTCAACATCAGTTTTGATTGTTCCTATTTCCTGTGTATGCGCGTCCATACCCTTTTTGTTCGCTTCAACATCAGTTTTGATTGTTCCTATTTCCTGTGTATGCGCGTCCATATTATTTATGATCGTTGTAACATCAGTTTTGATTGTTTCTATTTTCCGTCCATGCGAGTCTACATTATTTATGATCGTTGCAACATTAGCGCCGATTATTTCTATTTCCCGTTCATGCGCGTCCACACCCTTTTTGTTCGCTTCAACATCAGTTTTGATTGTTTCTATTTCCTGTCCATACGCAGTGATATCATTTATAGTTATTGTGATTTCATCCGGCTTGGTATTTTTTTTACCAAGGAATTTATCAAAGTTGTCATCGATCCTGTTAACATTTTTTCGTAACGTGTAAAATTGGCCCGACAGCGTCGTAAACTCCAAAATAGTATTTTTTATTGTTGCAAGATTTGGTTCGAATACTATCGGGTACCCAAAAAATCTATCGATAGTTGCTTTCACATGCCCTTCGAGTTCGATTATTGATCTATTCAACCTTATAACACCGTCTTGGATTAATTCTATCGTATTCTCTATCTCCACTATATGTCTACCCGGTTTGAGTAGTCCGTCGCCGGTATACAACGCGATGGTGTTCTCGGCGGCATCACGCTGTCGTATTAAAACGTCATCCAGCGACACATTACTAGATTTCAATTTACCCTGGCGGTCTTGAAATACAACTATTTCATCTGGGTCAACACTGGTTAAGTTCAACGTATCAGCGATTTCATCCTCAATTAGTTTTTTTATGTCGGCGGCGGCCGTTTCCGTGGATTCTTTCAGCGCCGAAACCGGTCGTCCCCAAATATCAATCATCGTTATTGTAAATGTTATTCTCTAAAATCCGTTGAGCTTCTACGACCCCACTAGTGTATTCGTTTACAACCACATGAGGTGGTTTCCGCGATGATGAAATCGCCGCGAGTACGTTCAATACCTCACGGCCACATATCGGTGGGTCGCTTAATCGCTGTGTTGGCAGCGTGGAATAAAAAACCCGGGCCGAACACGCCCGGGCTGAACACGCCCGGATATACCGCATGAACTCTTTCGGCGGGGCTAACCCGTATGAATCAAAATAGACGATCGCACGCGGATCAATCGCGTATGCAACCCAATGAGTTCCCGCTCCGGAGGACCCATCGAGGTTAATTATGCCGGTTTCAATATTCCTTGGTGCCGCCGGCAATTGATCCCTCATAAAAACACCTCTGAAGTTTTTTATCGCTAGCGCGTTTGCGGCGTCTATTAAATCAAAATTAGACATTGGAATCATAGACTCAGGAGTCATAGACTCTTGCGTTAATAAACGGTTCCCGGTAGTCTTAGACCCTTTCCCGAGTACCATGAATACGGGGTTCCCGGTAGTCTTAGACCCTTTCCGGCTACGGGTCGTTTTTTTTTGTAGCCTTTCCCGGTTGCCTTCTTCAATGCCATCCCCGCCGCGGTACCAACGGCCCCCAACGCCGCCGCCTTAGCCACTGCTGGTGCGGCCGCGGCAATCAATGCCGGAATCGCAGCTAACAGCGGAAATATCCCACCGGTCTTTTCCATGTTTTTAATTGCTGCGGCGGAAAAATCTATTTGAACACCCTTTTTATTCTTCATCGCGTCATTGAAATGTTTTATTTGACGCGCCGTCAACGATATCTTATGATTACCACCCGCCATCTGTGACGGCTTCAGCGTTATTGTGGTCCCGCATTGTTTAGCCGACTTTGATCGTAATTTCTTGACTTGACCATCAGTCAACTCTACACTGACGACACTATACGACATTTTATTGTAAACGCGTTTTGTGCTTTCAATTACATGTTTTCGACTGGCGCATCAACGATTCTCATTCGTCCACCAACACCTTCTAGCAGCATTGATTTATCGCTGAGAATGACAGCAACCGCTCTGTAATTAACACCACCCGGGGCTATACGAGCTCGGAAGTGTATATCAACGACGGATTGTCTCGTTAAATCAAGATGTTCCAACGAAAAGTAATAAATCGGATACAGGTTTTTAAAATCAAGTTGTGATATTTGCAAACCAGTGTCGACGTTTTGATCACGACCCATATATGACAGCAATCGATGATACACACGTGCGATATGGTTGTTGTCGTAATTAAGCTGTATATCCTCGGATGGTTCCTGTTGTCCGTTTATTCTCAGCGAAACATCCCTGACTCCTAATTGATCAAATATCATATGGCTGCGTTCTTGACTGCCCAATCGTTCCCTATTCTGTAGCGCTATAAATATATGACGTGGGGCCGAAACGCCTTGTTTTGATGCCAAGTGCCATGTAAATGTATCAGCGACATTATCCTCTTTAGCATCAGTTGTTACCGCTAGCCAACTCAACAACGATTTCCCTCCCTGTTCCATAAATGCTAACAATCGTGCTTCCGTGGTAACTGATGGAGTCAGCACCGGCATCCACAATGCCATTTTAGTTAAAATGACTTTACCGGCAGCGACGCCAGCAGCACGCCATATTGCATTGTTATCATCGCCCCTTCGCGTCAGCGCGATTGTATGCTTAGCCCCATAGACAACTTTTCTGACATTTCTGCAGAATCCAAATATGTGATGGAGTGGAATCGCGCATGAAAACTGTCGGCGTGGTCCTTGCAACATTCCTACTCGTGCTGCAAACCCTAGATTAAAATTATCATTAGTACTTTTTATAATATTGAAATTAGCGCCTGGTCTTGCTCTGCGGTCTGGATTGGCTGCTTCAGCCTGTGGGTCAGTTGCGGTATCTCTTTCCGCCAGCACGTTGATGTACTGAATATGGTCAGCGTTATTGGTGGTGTCCTTCGAAAACATCATAGATGGACCCGCCGATCTTGTATAATCATCCGAGTATCTCGCTAACCCAATTATCGTCGTTGCAACATCAACCTCGCGTTCTATTGATTCAATTTCTCGCCCGTCAATAAGATATCTGGCGCTCTCAAATAACGCCATAATACCGTTGTTGACGAAGCCAACTCGAACACGATGGTCATCTGCGTATGGCGCATTATCGGCAGCATTTGTCACGAGTTCTCCCTCGATTTCGATAAACGCTTCACACGGCAGAAAGTATTTACTGGTATCTTGGACCTGAAGTTCAATTCGCGATCGTAGGTCGGGTTGCGCTGCATAATAAGAATAATATTGATAATCACGGACAGAATCATCCCTGCGCACTGGGGCATCCATATCAAACGCGGGATCAGCGGTACGCGCAAACATTTTATTATTTATCATGTTGATGTTTTCAATTGCGATTTTTTCGTCGTAAATTCTTTGAATTTAAACCACTTCCCGCTATCGCGTTCATGAGCGCGTTGGTTGCCGCATCGGCGGATGGCTCAGCCATTGATGGCTTCGTCGCCAACGACTGAGTCGCCGCCAACGACTCTAGTTTTTCTTCCACGGCGTTATTTATTACTTTACTGACATTTGCAGGCATCACTGTCGTTGATGGCATTACCGGTGGTTTCTGTTTTTTTCTCCTGGATTTCACCAACGACATTAGTTTGTCCCGCGCGGCTGAAAGCGCCTTTCCGGCAACGTCTCCAATAGCACTAATACCCTTATCACGAATAACATCAATAGCCTTCATTCCTAATTGTTTGGCTAACGGCGCTACTTTTGGAGCCATTCTTGTAAATAACCCCGCAATGGTGCTACCGAGACCATCTCCATAGTACGCGCGGTAAACAGGCAATCGCGAGTTTACCACGTAGACGAGTACTGGTTTATCATGGTTGTAGTGTATGATCATCCTTATTAAAAACACCAGTTTTCCAATTAATCATCCACGAGTTCGTCTATGAGCGTTCGATATGCATTAATGTCCATAATACCGCCTGCAAATAAACGCTTGCAAATATCAGCGGCCTCATTGATTATTTCCGGAGAGTTATTTCCGGCTCGTTTTCCTCCAATTAGTACTTCCAGCCGTGATATATCACTGAGAACACCATTAGGGCAGGTAACGCCGTAGGATTCTTTACCAACAGGGTATCCTTTTCCTTTTTTTTGGTGTTATACTCTTAACTTCCTTGTGGAATGCGTCGTAATCGGATTTACTACGATGTGGTAATGCATCTTTATGTTTACTCGCTAAATACACTATTCTTGCCCAGTCCTTTAACGACTTTATATTTTTCTCGTAACCGCTATTGATATGCTTCTTATCTCGTATGCTCTTAGCAAAATTGTTGGCAGCAAAATTAATTAATTCTTCCCTGTTGCTGAAGCCTCTAATTTCATCTATTGTGCTCTTCTTGAGTACAATACGGGGTATATTCCCCTCTTTTTCTTCCGGTATTTCTTCTTCTGGTGTTTCTTCGGGTATTTCTTCTTCTGGTTCTTTCGCAGTAGCACCTAGTTCTTCTTCATCGGCCATTGTAACATAAGGTTCTTGTGGTTCGGTTATAGCGAGTGGTGGTGGCCTCCGTGTTGTAGCAGCCGCTATTTTCGCAGGGAGTGTTTCTAAAGACTTTTTTGTTTGTTTTGTCTCTGCCGCTATCTTTTCAAGCGCATCGAGGACGGGCACAGTTGCCGCCGTAACATCTTTGGTCGCTTTAGTTACCGGGGCAAAGAGTTGTTCGCTTCCAACAGCAAAATCAGTTTGCATTTGCTGCCGCGTTTGAAGTTGTTCTCGGACCCTGTCTCGTAACGGTATAAACTTTTTAAGCGCTGCTAGCCGCTCTCTGGCTAGCCGAGTAGTAAGTGATTCGCCTACCATTATTGCAATTGCGAAGCAATTTCTAATTTCTCGCCGGAGTTTTCGTCTATAATTCTTCTAATGTTTTTGATTTTACTAGAAATCTCCCTGCGTCGTTCATAAACACGTCCAAGTTTTTTTCGTATTATTTCAACGGCAGTGAATAGTCCAATGAATGCATTTGCGTCATTGTGGTACAAGTTTTCATTGATCGTATGTTGTAATCGTTTTATAAAAAAATACTCGCGGGCCAGGGTAAAACGCCCCCGTTTCGATTGTTCGTTAATAATTTCATAATCGGATAATATTTTTTCACTGTCGAGACCATCAGATAATTCAATTCCTTGATTTTTTAATTTTGAAATCTCGGCTAATATATTATTGATGTCTTCGATATTCATTATTCTTATAAAACATCTTGTTTCTAATATCAAAAATATTAATAAAAAGAAAAATGAAACCCCGTGTATCAATCCCGAGGTGTTTAATAATTCGTTAGACGTGACCTCGTCAGCGCCATAGGCGCCGGTGACTTCGTATCTACATATGAAAATCGAATTCTATGCCCGGTCTTTTTTGAGATTGCTGTTTGATATACTCGTTCTGCTACTTTTCGTATTGAGGCGATACAAATGTCAAAGTATCTACTGGCTTCATTCATCGACTGAAATATTTTTTCCTCGTGAGTTGTTGTATCAAATGACTTTACGGGTTTTGCTTTCTTTGGGTATTTACCGGTTTGGCCTTTTTTACTATTTTCACTCTGAGAGATGGCTTGCAAGTTTGTAAGAGAATTATCAGTCTTATTATTATTAATATGATCAATAACAAGCCCATTCTCGATTAATCCGTGAAAACATTCATAGATGATTCTGTGACAGAGATATTTCTTCTTTCCGGCACCAAACATTAAATACCCGTGATTATTTACGGTACCAACCGGCTTCTTCAGTTTGCGGTTTCTAACAATGCCGTCGCGAGACGCCTCGTAACTGACGAACACAGGATGCGGCTGAAATTCTTGGTCCATTTGTATAATAATACTATTTGTCTAATTTATTATTTGGTTTAATTATGAATCTTTCAACGTAGTCTTGGGGGGTTTTAATGACGAAATCGGCGGTGGGGTCAATGACGGCGTTTTTAATTCGCTTGTCATAATAGCGTTTTAGTTCCCTGTATCGCTTTCCGCCACAATTAATACACAACTGCGATTTTCCTCTTACACCGACGTGACAAACCAAGCACGGGAGGGGGCCAAGAGAACCATTACGAACGCTTTGTAAATGATACCCGCAGAATTCACCTCTACATGATTTATTGCACGGGGTTATCGACCCAATCATCAACCATTTGCAGTGATTCATTATACTATATTCTTTCATTTAAATACTTGTTTTAATTATATGGATGAGTTTGAGAGATTGGCAGCAATTAAGCCCTGGAAAAATATTAAGTTCAATCTCGATAGAGTCCTCAAGGACACACCAAAAGCGTTAATAAACGATAAAACCCTGTTGAATAAAATACGCGATTGTATTAATGAATTCAAGCGTGATGGTGCATCTCATAGTTGGTCAACATTTCGAATTGATGGTGTTGTTGATGCTACCATGAACGACAACCGCGCAGCAACGATAATATCACAACTTGACGGTAAAAGGTATTTCTTCAGAGTAAAATTCATTGTCCGGGTGGAATCAGGTGATTGGATCATACGTGATAAATTTGAACCAGTTCTCGGCGACAAAAAAACAGTCATTGTCAGCCGCGACTCCAAGCCGGGGTTGTTAACCGGAATTGACAGACCATACTATGAACGAGCGTATCCTGAAACAGCAGTTGTTTATGGAATATACCCGTTAAATAAGAAACCTGATATCGGAAAACTAAAACCGATGAAACAGTCAACTGGGATAAATTGTGTAGCAGAACGAGTAATAGAGCATTTTACAAATGCGTGTCGAGGAAACAAATTGACTGATTTACGACGTAGCAAAATCAACCAGTGGGAACTAACCGTAAAAGAGCGTGGAGCGACCATCAGCGACATAGCGAGATTAGAAACATCGCTGAGATTTCCAATAACCGTTACAACGATAACCGGTGAAGTATTATACGAATCGAAGTATAAATCGAAGGGAGCCCCAATCAAAATTATTGATCATAACGAACACGCATGGACGCCCGCGATCACAATATTTCCACGGGATAGAACAGTAAAGTATATACCCGAAGAATTTTTGGGAGAAGAATTCTCCCGGGATGGTTTTCTCGCGGAGAGGAAACTATTTGATGCTATTGCTTGCTTGTGTAAAAATGACCCTGTATCAGTGTGGTTACTTCGCAGCGCTGAAAACGATGCGGATACCTTTGATCAGTTTGTAAGACCAAACGGCGAATTATATCGCACTGAAGCATTTCACAACAGGATGAAAAAAACCGCCATAGAATTTGAGGAGCATGATGAACAACTGCTAACAAATTGTTTTACGATTCCATCGGTTGTAGCTCATGTTGCAGCAAGGAAAAATGCGTGGAGACCAACGCGCAGGGAATTTTTACCAGATGTACAATCCAGTTGTTTGGAATACTATCACGGTGGACTATGGAACACTGAATACAACCGCGACGCTATGATCTCGGTTGATATGGTTGCCTGTTATCCAGCGAGTTTTCTCGGGTATGGATCCTCCGCTGAGTATTTCAAACGATTTGGACACCCCAGACATGAAATGACTCGTGTTGCTATTAATGGACCACTGCCTGATTTTGATTTAACGGGATTCGCTCGCATAGTATCATTTGAATTCGCGGCAGGACTCCATCGCTGTTGCTATATTTGGATCGGTAGACACATGGCTGAAAAGAAGTGGCTGCCAATAGCGCTGCTACGGTATATGATTGATTGTAGCATGCTAGTTTCGTTGATTGTCAGTGACGCGATTATATCATACCGGGCGCAGACTGAAGTCTGGTTACCAGAACCGGAGCGTCTAGATAGCATAATTGACGAGTCCAGAAAAAACATTGATGCCGACGAGGAATATATCATCGAATGGTCCAGGAGGATATTCAACCAACGAAACCACGAGGCAAAAGATCTCGGTAGACGAATAATTGGTAAGTTCACACAAGGTGGAAAAAACTGCGACTACAAACGATATTGCTCACGGCTGATTATAGATGACGCAGAATATGATTTCGTAATCAAGGACGCAGTGGCGAAAAATAGATACATGAACTGCAAAACAGCTTTCTTGTCCAATGGAACAAAGTTGGGTACAGTTGTTTCCTACAGCGATGGAGACAGCCCCGCGTATCCACATTTGAGGGCGTCTATGCTGGGTTACGCCGCTATCAATTTATTCTCGATGATAAATAGATTTCCCGATACCGCGGTTAGAGTAGCCGTTGATTCGTTTTATATAGACGTAGCGTATAAGGGAAACGTAGCCGAGTTTACTAGTCCGGACGAGAGTTGGGGTACATGGAGAATTAAAAATGAAATACGACGCGATTATTCCCCGTCAGCAGATGTCACCGTTGAGAACAATTACCTACGCGGTGATAAATTGTCAGAATGGTCTAATGCACCATCGTGTTCTGATCCAATCTGTAGACACAAGACGGTTTATTTAAGCGGCTGTGGCGGGTCAGGAAAGACGACTCGGGCAATTGAATTATTTCGAACGCGGGCAAGTATAATCGTGCTTACACCGACCCATAGACTAGCGCGAGAGATAAAACAACGAAATGTTGACGCCGTTACTTATCACAGCTTTTTTCGATACAGCGGCGGTGAGTGGACTCCTGATCGAATGGGTGAAAAATTTATTCCCGACATTATCATCTGGGATGAGATATGTACTGTTTCGTTAGATACTTTACAAATGTTTCTTGAGTGGTTGCTGCGCGCGAATACAGCGGTAATCATGTGTGGGGATCATGGCCAACCACCACCATTTGTCGGCGAGGGTCCACATGATTGGTTAAAGGGTTTTGTGGACTATTATGAAGAAACCGATAATGATTACCGAGCACTTGATGAACAACTGCGCGAGGTTAAAAAACTAATCAGATTACAGCCGGATAGAATTCAATGTGAAATAATCCGCGAGGTGATTCCGGAAACGCCGTTAAATGAATTCTGGGAAACATGGAAACCAAACGATTTAATTGTAGCGAGCAGAAAGATAGTCAGAGACACACTTCAGCGGAGGTTGTTTGCGTTGCATAAGGAAAAGTTTCCAACGCGCCCAGTGCCGTTGTGTTATAGACCCGCTGACACACGGCGGCAGAACATTGAAGTTGAAATCCCGGGCCCGACAGCGTCAGGGACAAAAAAACAAATTCTTGTGCTGAATGATATTGTGCTCGTTGATATCAGCGTCGTCGAGGACGCGCTACGTGCTGATAAATCCCCGTGGACGCTAGGATACGCAACAACAATACATTCCTCGCAGGGACTAACCATCACGGACACAATTGTTTGGATGGTTGATAATCGCATCGAATGGTCGAATCTAGTCTATCTTGCAGTGTCCCGAGTACGAAGGATAAATCAGCTTCGAAGAATTGTTGTTGACGGAGCCGGTGACGGAGTCACTGACGAAGCCGGCGACAAGGTCACCATCGATGCAAGCGTCATTGATAGAAAACTCTCGGGTTACCGCCAACAGGATAAAAAAAAACAGCGGCGTTTTGATATTGATGCCGAATTAATAATCTCGCTACGACAACAACAGAATAATCACTGCGCGAGTTGCAATTGTATAATGAGTTGGCGTTATTCGGATAAAGACACTCGCCAATTTACCGTGGATAGGATCGATAACAGTCTCGGTCATGTCAAAAACAATGTGAGGTTGACCTGTCTTGAGTGTAATAGACGCAACGGCGCTAGTTAAGACCACGTGGGGGTAATTGAGTATCGTTAGGTATCACTTGTAATTGCTCGCGTGTAAATCCGCGCTGAGGAGCAGTTGAATCCAGCCTATAGATCGGTGGTCTACCAGTTGATCGTGTTATCGTTGATATGTTATGTGTGGTAACACTCCAAATAGGATCAGTAGCTCTTTTTTTACCGCCTTCAAGCTCTCCTGGTTCATACAGATATCTCACGGTGACATCGCCAAGAATCGGCTTGGAAACGCTATTTATTTTTGATTTTCCGGGTATATACTTGTATTTAATCGCGTCGCTGGGCTTCATGTTGATTGCTCGGGTAATCTCGTTATTTAACGCGGCAATTACGCCTGGCAACCTTTTGACCCATTCACGAGATCGTTTTTCTTGGATGAATTCCTTCGCGTATTGATATCCAAATAACCGTTCAGCAAGAGTCCGATTGAATCGTTCAACAATTGCCTGATCACGATGCAGCGCAGTATGACCTCGTCGTATCGCGACGCTATGATGTTTCAGCGTTGATAAAACAGCGCCGCGAAATTCACTACCAGGATCAACTTGTAATAGATTTGGCCAGCGCAGAGGACCTCTTCGATAAATCCGCTCAAACGCATCGGCTACTTCAGTTGCTGACTTTGTTTTTAACGGCTCCGCTTGTTTGTATCGACTCGCAACATCAACTATGGTTAGCGCGTATTTGTAACCGTTGTGATGCGGCAAAAATAGTATATCAGCCTGATGAACTTCATTAGGTACGCCGACATCAAAGCGCGAAAAGTTGATTTGTTTAGGCGGTGGTAGATAAATTTGCCATATAGCCTGTTTGGATAACCAATTAGCCGCAGTGGCCTTTGTTACCTTTGCAGCGCTTGCAAGCTTACCAATTGCGGCCTTCCCCTTCCAGTATCCTCTCGGAGAATAATAGATGGATTCCATGTTGTTATTATAAACGCTAGCGTTTTCAATTACCAGCGCGAGAAGCTCCGCTTCCAATCATTAATTTACCTTTCATAGCCGATTTTACCAACCATGAGGCCAATTTTTCTTTGACGGATTTATCAGGAATAGCATTTAACGCGTGAATTAATTTTACGTCCGCGATATGACGCTGTTGCAGATCGCTACTTTTGTAAGCAACATCATGAGCATGACACGCCTTATCGATAGCATTTATTGGATACTCACCGGGTTTGGGCTGATTTTGATCATCGAGTCTAATATCTAATCGTGTTCCGGGGCCACAGTAGCTATATCCTGGGAGGTGCTTTTCTCCTGGATACTTTGCCCACGGTGTTCCGGGGAGTTTTGCCAATTTGGCGGCGATGTCACCTCCTCGCTTTTTTTTAAAACATCTCCGGGTCTAATAGAAATAAATCTAAATTTCTTTGTACCGCATTGTGCACACTTACCAGTAAGCGCCGATCTGTTATTTCTTGTTGTAGCGGTTGTCATATCATTTGTGCCAGTACGTACTCTACACTTCACACAATATAGATCCATAATTTATGTATAGAAATATGAATATAATTGATTTTTCGGCGACTAAAACAAGAGAACCAGTTAAGCATGTTGCAGCGTTACCAAACTCGATCCGGATGATTATCATCGGACCATCTGGATCCGGCAAGACGCAATTGTTACTCAATTTAATAATGAGATGGATGAAGTGGGATAAGTTGTATTTGGTTGCTCCTAGCGTAGATGATCAACGATGCTACGAGGTGTTGAAAGATTTCAACGAGAATGCATCAGCGATCGCTAAAAAAAATGTCATCGAGTTTATTACAGATATCAATGATGCACCGGGTATTGATGATATTGATGGCGACGTTAACAATCTAGTCGTGTACGATGATGTTATGTTAGACAATCAAAAAAACCCAGCTAGGATATTTTCCAGAGGCAGGCATAAAAACACTGACGTGATATATGTCACTCAACGGTATACTCAGATTCCAAAAGTAATCAGAGACAACTGTAATATTCTTGCTGTGTTCAACGGTGTTGATACACACACGCTACGAAATATTTGGCAGACATGGTGCGGCGGTGACATGGACTTTAATGTTTTTCGAAACTTTTTTAGTCATGCTCAGTCGACCCCACATGGATTCGTAACGATAAATTTACATGATCCTCGGACACGATATCGTATCGGACTTGACCAAATATTCGGTTAGTTGTAAATAATTTTCATTGTAAATAACCACTTAGCAGCAGAGGGGGCAATGACATCGACGTGGTCGTCAAACGTGCTTACCGGACGCTGACGACGCTGGGGATCAACGCGCAGAAGGTGTTAATTAAACCAAATGACGACGCGACGATCCCCCAACGACGTCGTCGTTTTTTTTTTACCAGGCGCTGACGACACTAGATCGTTGAGTGCAGAAAGTAATAATTAAGCAAAATAACGATTGGACAAAATGTCCGATTCGCCCCCTCTGCTGCTCCCCGGATATTCCTACCATCAAAAACTCAGCCCTACAGCTGGAGTTGTGCGAATCCTTTTAGCAGGCCGCTTGCTGACAAAACCATTGGTATTGTAAAGGTCCTTTACATGTAGTAACGTATTTATACCTTTAGAATTTTCGTTATTCTTTATCAAAGCCACCTTGCACGTGTGGCACAGGACGAATCGTACTCACGATTTCGAAATACATAGACCATATTATAATCACCCTCGGGTATCGTTGTACAGAGAAAAGAAACGAAACCCGAGTACATGTATTTAATTAACAACCTTTACACCATTCCGTGACAGTGTACTCAGCTAGTAAACAATGTAGAATTTTACTCATGTAGTAAAATAAATTGACTCAGTGAAATTATGCAACAAAAAAGGGACAGATATACAAATAATCTTTACAGTCCCGAAAGATACAATGGGTTTTACAATTTCAAAATTAGCCCACGGTTAACAGATTACATGCAAGGAGATACACTCCGTCATCAGCACACTTTATTTCAGCTCCAGGGCTGCTACAGTTGAGCTTCACAGCTGCTACGGTTAATTCCTGTGGTTTGCTTTACAACTTGCACCAAGTCGACCCCGATCACTACGATAACTTTGAACGTTCGGGTCACTCTGGCCACTCTAGCCACTCATGAGACTCCAGACTCCATATAATCTGGACACTCCAGAAATTCTGGACACTCCAGACACACTGGACAGCCCTGCACAGCTCTACACACTCCAAACACTCCAGACACCCTACACAGCTGAAAATATATCCAATACCGTGTACTATACATGACACGGACATATAAGGTAAAACGTAATGACGTTATGCACGGTAGGTTATACAGATTACATTACCGGCACACTAATTACAGAACAACAAGTTCAGAAATAAACCTAACCCTGCTCAATAAGAATCCTTCTGTACTAAACATTTCTTAAAAATGTAGCTTTATATTACTAATATAAATCCCTTGCTAAGTCGCAGACAAGAATATAAATATATGCCTTATACTACGTAAACCAAAGCTACATAGCAAACATACAAAAATAAAAGTGGTAGTACAATAGTTATATCTTATATATAATAAGTTAATAAACGTACATACCTCTACAGCTGAAAAGGCGGAAGTCCTTAAAGTAGACCGCTGACTGACAAGACTATCCGTAATGTAAAGAGTTTACCTACGGTGATGTATTTATACACATAAATAGTCTGTGCACAAAAGGCATTCGGTTCTTCCCATCGAAAGCATTTCGCAAGTGCAGCATAGGATGAACCAAACTCACTATTTGGAAATACAACACAATATACATAAATTACCCTCAGGTATCGTTGTACACAAAAAACGAAACCCGAGTACATGTATTTCATAAATAAAATAATTTATACAATTCTGAGACAACTTTGATAGTTAAATATTTTGTTAAGTTTTACTAAACATGTTGGTTTTGCATCTTTTGTCTTACTTAGTTTATCATCACAGGGTCATAACATATCTACAGCGTATTTTCATTTAAATGTAACAGATATGTTAATTTTAACACCATTTCTTTTGGCTGCATGTACATCCGTACGAAATTTTCCACATGGATTGGATATGGAATCCATACATAATTTTACAGAAATATCCATATGGACATTTTTATTCTATAAAAGCACTCTTATGGATTTCAGTGATTCCATATGGAAATGTTATGGATTCCGTACGTACTCCGTATGGAAAATCTCATGGAATATGCTAATTAGTCTATCAGATCTATAGGTTGTCCATATGGAATAAAATTAAAATTTCATATGGAATTTGGCAATACTTCATATGGAATTTGTGAATAGTCCATATGGAATTGGCAAATATACCATATGGAATTTGTAAATGGTCCATATGGAATTTGTAAATAGTTCATATGGAATTTAGTAATAATTCATCCAGTACGAAATTGTCCAGGCATAAATAAGGCGGATTTCAGACAGGTTTTTTAAGCGCTTTCTGTCTAAACCATACAAAAATCTGCTTCAGATTTCTATTAAACTGCCTAATGATTCTTAGACATTATTGGGAATCAATGATAAATATTCACCATCATTCCTAAAATGGATCATACATTTTATTTTGACAGACATTATCAAATAAGATTTAGGTTTTTCTTGTCCTGATTTTCTTTCTCGCATACAAGCATAATACATGATGGCATCACTTAAGTCTTTTTCATTTCACTGAAAAGTCTGGTGAGATTTCACAAACACTTGACTAAAACTTTTATGAGACTATATTAAAATTGTGATCATTATATAGTATTTAACTGAAGTTTCAGAAGTTTTTTTTATGCATTTCAGAAGGTTTCAGATTAATAATGAATGTGAATTAAACAGGACTTTATTAACCAAGGTGATATTAAGTTTGTATGACTTTTTTTTTTACAGGTGTTGTAATTATATGACATCTAAGGAAAGAGATATGGAAGTAAATAATAGTACTAATACTAATACTAATAGTAGTAGTAGTACTACTACTACTACCACTTACAAAACTAATCTACCCTGAGGCCTTCTATCTGTTATGTACAATATTTACAGTATATACAACATGATGTGAATAATCTGGCTTGCCACTAAATAATTAAGTAATTTTCCAATTCAAAGTATCAAGCCTGGAATATATGCACGGGCATCTGTGAGTGCATAAACATATATAGAATATTCATCTGCATTGAAAAATTGAACTGTAAAAATACTGTAAAATTAAAGAAAAGCATCCATTTCAGACATGAAAAGAAGCAATGCTAGAAGCCTGCCATGTCACTTGTACTGCAACATGATTTTTGATTAATGTACAAACTATGATGCTCTTGTGGTTTCTTGAATTATTCCTTGTTCCATAAGCAGCCGTGGCAAATGTTTATCATGATATAAGTACTCTTATTTTACACTTAATTCCAACACACCTAGAACATTTTGATAATATACACAATAATGCCTCACGATATTAAATGATTCTACGTGTGGGCCAAGAAAATTCCGCAAAGATATGACGATCTTTAATAGACATGGGTATTTCGCAACAATTCCCACCAGGCATCTGTAGGTTGTCCTCCTTAAATTCATCATGGAAGTTAACCCGTTTTTAGTTATATAACTTCGAAATCATCCTGGTTTAATTCATTGTCCTATTTAGCACGTTAGCCGCTACTGTAGAGCTGTTTATGGCACAAAAAGCAAAATACTGGTCCTGGTGTTCAGTTTTCATACAGACTGACTAATTACGTTCCCATCGACTTTGCATTCAAGCTGTTCTCATTGCCGCACATTTTTCAGGACACACGGTACTAACTATATGGAGGAACTGGGAACCAGTTTAGAAATGGGTGAATAAATAAGAGTATTTACGGGTTTGGTAGTCCATAATTGGTTAATAATGAAAATTAAAATTTTAGTAAAAATATCTTTGGACTGCTTTTCCTATATGTAATTTTAAAAAAAATGTAGACACATTTTACTGATGCAATTTTAGTATTTTTGCAGGCTTGACTCAGGAGTACTCAATAATGAAAGTAGCACATGATTCATTTGGTGCAGAATCAATAACATGTGTTTCATGCACATGTAGACAAACAAAATGCCGCGGCTCATATGGTGTTCTCCAAACATGAGCTTGCACCAATGTTAGATGTACATGGAGAATTATAGGTCTCATAATCAGCACCCATACATTTTAAGGTATTGAATTTTGAATATGATAGTGTTTTCATATGTTTATTATTGAATTAGTACCGTGAGTCCTTCAAATGGTTATTCAAACTCGTATCCCGCTCGAATAGCCATGTTCAGCATTCCCATCTGTTTTCGTTAAGCAACGATTCATTCGGCAAGTACAAACTTTTGACCAATCAGAAAGCTCTTTACAACGATCATCCTTTAAATAATAAACGGAACAAATACTTATTAGCAAGCCAGTTGCAAAATGGGACCGGATAAAATATTATTTAATAACGTTTCGGAGACGAGATTAAAAAAGGATCCGTATCGAGGAAAAGCAGATTCAGGTCAGGAGAAAAGCGAAATTCTTATCTAAAACAGAAAACAAGAAAACTTGATTGAGGGCAGTTAAATCCACTTTAAGTTTAAAAAATACAACAACAACAATAACAAAATTTGATAAAGAAATAGAATACAGAGAGATGTGGAAAGAAGTTATTGTTCCCAAAATAAACAGTACAATTACAGCTTTCAGAAACAGGGAATATACATGCTCCTGAAAATCATTCAAATTGTACAAGAAACAAAAAATAAATTCTATTCTATCTTATTGATATTTTTTGCTAAAATGTCAGTGATATTACAATTACAAAATATCACTATATTTTTAGAATTTCTGACAAACTCTCATTGAAATTTCAATCACAGATTCCTACTGATATTTTCAGAAATGTTGGCAGAGAAATTTTGGTAAAATCTCCTAAAATACAATAATTTTCGTGAAAAAGGACATTTGAGTGAATATCAAGAAATGTTCATTGATTTTGCTGAAATTTAAGTCACATTTTCACTAGGGTATGATTGTTGTAGACCATATTTTAATAGGAAGCCAACCAAATTACTTTCAGAATAAACATCAGAACAAGCCCAAAATCCACCTTGCACCAATGATTCATCTATGCTTGTACTACCAGATATTAATTTTCTGATCATGTTTACATTTTCTCTACATTTTTGGTCATGTCTTTGTTTATAAACATCGTTGGAAATAAATTAAAGAAAACTGACATACATGTGTTTCTTCAAATTTATATGAGTATATATTCATCCTTCCACATCAGCTACACTGACATATACATGTACTCTAACTCCCACCAATATTTATATTTGAATCAGATAGTTTAGGTTATTAATTCTTCAGAGAGTATTTTCCATGATGATATAATATATGAGCCTGCTTTCCATATGGAAAAAAGTGCTTATGGATTAAAGTTGCAACTTTATTCCATATGGAATTTTCACTTGCTGTGAAGTACTTATGGAATTGATATGGAATAAATTGTCTGATTCCATAAGTTGTTCAGTCCATATCTCTTCCATATGGATTCCATAAGTATTCCGTGCGGAATTCATGAGATATTTCTGTACGGGCCTGAGCAAAATCTGCATTGGTGTCAACTTGTTAACTGATAATTTTATATGTGTAACAATAAGTAGAGTCTAACACTTCCCTTTTCATGGTGACGTTGAGATCCTCAAGGTCAGCATAAAGAGCGTATGTTAAGGACATCTGATGAACGAGGTGCTTAAAGTATATTTTATTCTTTCCAGGCCCTAGTAGGAGAGGCCTCTGCATCTTTGTTAGCATAACTTGGCAGTTTTTCATGCGTAATACATGGAGGCGTTGGTAACACGCATGTTTCCATTTGTATGCTTACTGGGTTTTTGTATCTCCAGAAAAAAAGAGTTCTAAGCCAGACATTGTGCTACGTTTCGTAATTAGCAGCAGGATGAGTCGTATCCATTGCCTTTTCAGAAATGCTTCAATGGAAAATATAGATTGTTTCAAAGTGTAGAGTGCACTGGAACCTAATTGTGGACGTCGTGGGCGTTTTTGTTGTAGGGATATCGGCGGATGGTATGGCCCATTCAAAGTTTTGGGTGTACCGGTTTTCTTTGTTAATAACAGCCCATTTTAGGATCCATTTGGAGAAATGCCCTAAGCTTTGAAATGGACAGTCGACTTACACTTCACTTTATCCCCACCCTAAGATTTTGTTCATAATCATTTCGAATCACTCCTCAATCTTACCTATAGCAGCATCGACTAGTCCCTTGAGGTCGTCGGCTAACAGAGCCACTTTTGCTCAGTTGACTGATATGTGGGCGTTAACAGAATTAAATACCTCATTCATTACTTTCTCTATCATTGGTATTATGCCAAGGTTAAACTGTATTCCCCTTTTTGTGATCTCTTCTCTAACCATGCTGGGATCCACGGGTTTGATAGGGATTGGAGCACGCCTAGGTAGCTGTCTTGATGCATGTTTGTATGGTTCCTGTTTGGGAACCGATGATGGTAATTGGCATATGGGTGCCGGTGTAGGTTATTGGGGTCATGTCGTCGGCAAGGATGACACATCTTTATGGCTAGTTACATGCCGCCTTGCTCCAGCATATCAATGTATTCGCTTGCAGTAATCAGCCGCCCCCTTACAAGGCACTCGTTCTACCAATGCTAAGTAGGTTAAGCATGTAGCATGGATTGTGGTATTCAATAGTATTCAACCAAATTGTAGATGGAAAATTTTTGATAGTCGTTGTTGACAGGTTCGTCTCTTGCCGAAGACACTGATTAGCGCTGCTATGTATACTATGTTAACTTTGCCTTTCTCTCAATGTAAGCTTATGACTATCAGTGGGGTTGACTTGGGAATATCATGTGGCTCCAGTGATACTCTATTAGAGGAGATTGTCGCATTGCTCCATCTAGGACTGGGGTGAACTTTGCTATGCAATTTTTTAAGGACCGTCCTAAACTGCCTTCTAGCGTGTCATGCGTTGCTGAGGCCCAATGTTCCCTCCACATTTTCTGCATATGCAGAGAGTGGCAACGGTGCTTACTCTGTAATTCTAACATGTCAAGAGCATGAAAAGCGCATTTTCTTTTGTACCGTGCTTTTGTCACCTTATCATCCCAGTTGACGTGTTAGTTCCCCGTCTGGCCATGATCATTGACAGTATGTTAGACTCTGCGCGTCTCTACTTCTGTTGTGTTGCTGGTAGTCACATGCTAGCACCTCATTTCATGCTTGGTTGTGACCATGCCCATTGACTATAGCGTTATATTGCATGCCAATCAAACCAATGTAACGACTTCGTTACCGCTTTTAAGCCGTGTTTGCGTTTGTTAGTTGATAAACATTTCCCAGTAACCAAATGCAGGATGTGGATACAAAAGATTTCCCAGTGGTATAGTAGTACTAGGGACTAGTTTACAACTGTTAAAAATGGACTATGTACGACTGAGAGGATCTGGTTTTCTACTAACCTTACTATGCATCAGAAGAGGTACGAAACTTGTAAGGACAAATATGTCAGCCTACTACAGTACTAAGATCATTGTAATGTCTAGCTCCCAAGAGTTCTTTGATATTACGAACAAGCTAATGTCAAGGAATAAATTACACCAATTCCATCGACCTTCTCTCTGGTCAGCCTTCTAGATATGTTCGCGAATATTTCCATGACAAGGTTCAATCCATTGGATTTATGCCTGGCAACACAAATTCAATAGACTCATAGTCACAACAAGTTGATACAGATTATAAGCAGTAACCTTAAACATCACATTGACCTCTCTATGGATTTGGTACATACAATAGTGATGACGAGTGCCCTAACGTCACGTGAACTCAACCCGATTTTAAACATCACTGCCGCTGATATGCCTACAGTCAATATTGCCTTAGGTAACCGATTGTATCAATACTTTTCTCAAATCAGGGGAAGTCCCATTATCTTTCACAGCTGCCATTGTAGAACCTATTTGATGAAGCCAATACTTGACCCTAATGATATGAAGAACTATCGCCTGTTTCTATCCTCTCAGTCAGGTCGAGAATCTTTAAAAGCCTTGTTCTGTCCCAGTTTTTATCTCATTTTAATTCAAAAAGTCTTTTTAGCAATTTACACTCTGCATATCATCATCTCCATAGATCGAAAATCTGTGTCTCAGCAAATGTACGCTGACGAAACTAAAACAATCAAATCTGGCCGCCCATCTGAAGTTGATGCTACCATCCAAGGTGTAAAGAGGCGACTTTCCGATCTGAAGACATGGATGACATCTATCAAGTTGCAGGTGAATCTTCATAACACTGAGGACATTCTCACTAGTGACCACCATGCCAACTCTTTCTCATTCATATCCTTTACCTCATAATATTAGTATCGACAATAACTATTCAAATTCATACAACTCAAAAGCTTGGTGTCGCTCTCAACATTACAATTTCATTAAAATAACATGTAATGAGCATAAACCAGGCTGCATATCTGGAACATCGGCTCTATTCGCAATTTTCTTTCGATAGATGCCACTAAAACACGTGTGTTGTTCAGTGTTTCATAAGCAAATTGTCCTCCCCTTAGACATATATGGGTAGGGTTGCGATAAGAATGATGATTCTCATTAAGAATTTACCATAACAAGCAATTTATAAGCAATATCACTAACTTATTACACTTTTGTTTCATAGTATGTAATTTGAAAATTTGCGAGGACTATCTTTGTAGGACATCTTTTTGATTGATGCTTGAAAATTTGATAAGTCAGTACTTTTATTCCTTGGATGTCTTTTTAGTTACACAAGCAACTTTGACCATATTTTTTCCCCACGGAAACTCTTAAACGAATGCACACATTTTGACCATATTTTCCCCATGCAAACTATTAAATGAATACATAAATTTTGACCATACATTTATCCCATGCAAACTCTTAAATGAATACACATTGTAGCTTGATATTAGGATTGATGCCTTGGTTAAGATGTCAATTGTCATTTTATATGGACCTGTGGGTATTTTTATTTTAAATGAGAGAGTGATTAAACTCGGAAATATCGCACTGATCCAGGGACCTGGAAGTGTTTAAAATGACTGACTGGCCATCTTTGTCTACTTCGTTACTACTAATTGTTTTCTTATCAAATCTTTTCCAGATAGGATTAGATTGGGTAGATAAGCAAATACAATGTTAATAGTTAAGGTAATACAGAAATAAAGGCATACAAAATGAAAATGATACTTGTTGAAAATGTGCAAAATATATGATTCATATACAGTATATCCATATATCAGGCAGCGCATAATTATTTAATTTCAAACTATAATTAAAAAAATAACAGCTTTGATGCAATTCAAGCCATTGGAGTTAAACAATTTTCCCTATCACATTATGCACCTACCCAACATGAATATCATTTTAATATTGCCATGGGGCTCTTTTTTCACGCGCGGTACACATTTAATGCGTGTGCTGACATAAAGGCAATGTACTTTGACTATAAATGTGTTGACCTCTTTGCCCTGAATACATATATGTAGCATGAAAATCATCATTGCGTTTGTTCATTGGAATAAATTTTAGGTGTTCAACTTAATAATTTCAAAAATATAGCACAACTAGATTTTGGTAAACGTTTGCCGAGTATAATTATCAGCGCTCAATCATAAAGATTTTGTTTTTAAAATGCCAGTCGGCCCATTAACGAATGAAAGGGCCATGTACGGTATTTGCACACACACAGAGAGAGAGAGAGAGAGAGAGAGAGAGAGAGAGAGAGAGAGAGAGAGAGAGAGCAACAAATCCAGAGATGATTACCCCAAGCAGCAAGACCGATATTATTTACCCCAATACACAGTATATGTACTGGCTTTGACTTTGTGTTATGTGTTTGGGTGATAATTTCGACCATTGTCTTTAGTACACCCTATACATACCATGTAATCGTCTTCTGATTGTGAAGGCAATGATGGCTCCAATAAATCCGATAACAGCTCCACCAACACCTACTCCAATGGCTCCACCAACACATATCCCAACTGCTGAACAGACTTCCATCGAAGATGCATATGCAGATTCTATTAAATATATATCAACTTTAATATTTACTAAGCGCATATAATTTAATTCCAATGATTCAGGTATGAAGGCTCAGACATAAATTATATATATATATATATATATATATATATGTGTGTGTGTGTGTGTGTGTGTGTGTGTGTGTGTGTACATATATAATATAATGAACACATATAAGCAGAAAATTATTTTGAATTTGTAATAGTACATTTTCTCAATATCAATTATGTCATGAAGAAAAAGGGGGAGCTAAGTGTGTTTTGTTTCCAAAGACACCATGGGGCAGTCGACCTTGACTGACCTAAGCAGATATCGAACCCATGAAGGACTCCCAGATAAACATGCACACAAATGAACAATCGGAGGTATACATATAGGCAGAGAGAACTATCAGGCAGTATGTTCTGTTACCTGACTTGTACATGTTTCTAAACATTAGTGTCTTTATTTTAATATTATCGTATATATATTTGATTATTTTATGCACAAATATACTAATTAACCATTAAGTTGTGGTACTTAAGAAATAGATATGTATATTATTAGAATGAGCATTATTTTCTTTTCATTCGAACCCTGAATTTCTTTAGCCTGTTGAACCTAGTAAATAATGTTGACTGACACAAGTAAGAGAAAATTATACAATACAATATAGCAATGTAATGCATGTTTTCATGTTTGGTAGGCTGCATCATGTTAGCATAGTGATTAATGTAACTCATTATGTCATGTCTTGAGGGTTCAGGCATGTAATAATATTATTCAATGTAATTCATGGTATTATGCCTGGTTTACTCAATTATGTACACACAGTGATTAATACAATGTTTGGTTAATGCCTGGTCGGGTTTGTCATGTAATAATAGCGATTTATGTAATCCACGGTCTCATTCCTGGTGGGCTACATTATGCAAACAGAGCGATTAATGTAATTCATGACTTCATTATTGGTGGGCTACATTATGTAAATATATCGATTAACGTAATGCATGGTTTCTCTCCTGGAGGGCTATATTATTTAAACACAGCGATTAACGTAGTGCTTTATTGCTGGTGGGCTTCATCATGTGAACATATCGATTAACGTAATGCATGGCTTCATTCCTGGTGGGCTACATTATGTAACCAAAGTGATTAATGTTATTTATATTGACATAATTATGCAGTATGCGCATTTGATGATAGTTCCCCGTTTTAAGTAATTCTTAGATTTGTGTGATCAATTGTGTGATTATTGGAATTCGGCGCAATGGAACTATTCCTAGCCTTTAGTAATTAGCCAATTATTAGGAGCAAACGTCACGGAGTGAAGTGTTAGTGAGTTTTCATGATGACATGGTTCACTAGTAGTGAATTCAGGCCAAATGAATGTCCCTGTCGTAAGATAAATATTAAAATCTAGTGGTGTATTTTGGTGGTGGACTGCAGTGGCAGTATTTACGGTAGGAAACCGGTAAATTACACAAGGGAATAAATAAGAAGGGACTTGGCAGATACCGTTTATGTCGCCATGGGGGCATATGTGATGCAGTTATACTGGCGAAATGTGCCTCGAAAGCATACGTTGACTGGCATACTGTGGCGGAGCTAAAATAGTTCACAGTGTTAGGGGATATTCGTATATTTTCTAAGGCGTGAACGGTTGGCGGTACGGAAACATGATGAAGATAAACTATGCAGATGTGCGGTTGATAAATATTCGGCAGGTTCTTTTATCAGAGGTCTTACATTAATTAGAGGAAAATTTAAGCATATAATTTACACCTCGGACTTTCTAATTTACAACTGAAGTTGTATGGAAGTCTTCGGAAAGTCGGGGGCAAACTTATCACTTCTAGCGAGAATCGCGCCAGGGTTTGACAACTGCTCAGTCAAGTAAATACCCCTATGCGTGTAACAATATATTCATGTATGTTGGTATTCATTATGTAAACATAGCGATTAACGTAATGCATGGCTTCATTCCCGGTGGGATACATTATGTAAATATGGTAAATAATATTATGCACGGCTTCTTTGCTGGTGGGCTACGCTATGTAAATATGGCAATTAATGTAATGCATGGTTTCATGTCTGTTTGGTTTCATTATATAAATATGGTAATTAATGTAATGCAAGGCTTCGTTCCTGGTGGGCTTCATTATGTAAACATAGCGATTAATGTAATTCATGGCTTGATTCTTGATGGGTTTAGTGGAGGATAGATAGAATACTATGCTTTCATAATGAAAATATAGAAAACGCTTTAACCCTTTAGCATTCTGACTTCAAGTTGTACATCAGCAAAGTCTCCTCTTCCATGTATATTGTATGCATACAATCTCAAATACTATTCAGAACCTGGCGTAAGGTTTCCAACAGTTGTAGAAAACCATCCATCTCTGTTTCCAGAGTCGACCTGAGACACATTAATCCATGTTATGTTATCAATACTGGCCTCAACAACAAACATTTGCCCAAATCCCCAACGATATCCAGATAGCCATTTCAGTGACAGTTGTTTTTCTTGTACGTTGGTAACATGGAAATTTACGGGCTTCTCTGGTGTAACTGAAATGTAATGTCATGTAAATGTATAAACAGATAATGGAACACTTTATAACATTACTTAGCAACTTAATGGGACTTTTAGGCAGTCGGAAGAACATTATTTTCTATTTAAAAATGTTCAAGAAAAAGTGATCTATCTCAAACTCTGAATCTCGAGTTTTCTTTATCAATTTCGTTTTGTTGCTGTCTGCCTAAGAAAACAATAAATATCACCACATCTTGTCAATAATTTAAATAGCCACACTACCCCTACACAAGATAGCAAAGCTCAAAAGTTAACAGTTTTAATATTTCCATGTAACATTCACTTACCTTTACAAATTGTCAGTAATATCATTATTTTGATACAGCATCATTTCTCTGCATTGCTTATAAAATTCTTCATATGTTTATTGAAATTTTGTTGTCCTTTCTTCTTTGATGTGATATAAGTTGTACATATTTTATGTGTTACAACTAGTCAGTGTGATGTAAGTATTTCGCAACTTACATGTCGCAACTAGCCACTCTGATATGTGTATTTCAGAGTTTACATGTTGCAACTAGCCAATGTGAAATAATTATTTCACAGCTTAAGTGTCACAGCTAGCCAATTTGATATACCTGTACACAACATTCTTGACACAACTGTGACATACGTATTCCACAGCTTAAGTATCTCAACTAGCCAATATCATATAAGTATTTCACAGCTTACGTGTCGCAACTAGCTAATGTGATAAACGTATTTTGCAGCTTGTGTCGCAACTAGCCAATATTATTTAATTATTTCACAGCTTGCCTGTCGCAAATAGCCAATGTGATATACGTATTTCACAGCTGAAGTGTCACAATTAGCCAGCGTAATATAAGTATTACACAACCTACTTGTTACAACAAGCCAATGAGAGTAAGTGCTACACATCTTTCTATTTATCTTTGAACATTGGTCTAACCAGGTGTTTATAAATAATTTCCTTTCCGACATTACAATACAAAAAAGTTTGCTATTTATTTATTTATTTATTTATTTATTTATTTATTTATGTATTTATTTATTTATTTATTTATTTGTATATGATTCATAATGTTAATCTTTGATGGTACAAGCAATATCTGAAATTAATCGAACACGGATAAAGCTTGCGTTGATGCATATAAATATCATTAAACACTTAATTTCATTAGGTATTACATATGCATTTGTTACACATGTATTTCAGGAAATAAAATGTAACACACAGTGAATTTTAAAATTTCTAATCCAAGCACACGATGTGGTATCTATTAATTATGATGGAGATACCAAGTCACTTACTTATAATTTGGATGATTTTCAAATCTGAACCAGCAATGCTATTCCCTTCTACGTCAAAACTTGTGTTAAATAATATACATTTTCAGTATTCCAAAATGCCAGGAATTCGAATTAAATGTACTTAGCTGACGCATAAATAAAATATATTTTGCAAAATTTGTATGCTTAACTTAACATAAACATTATTAATATATTTCAAAATAAACTGACCAAGGTAAATATGAAATGTTGCCTTTTCTACAAATGTCCTTTATATCATTTTCAATTGTTTTACAAATATTATACATGTTAGAGAAACAAATGAGTTTTTTGCAGAAAGGAAATATTTTAACTGATTGTGCACTAAATGAGCTATGCAGTAATTTTATCAAGAGAATGGAAGACTGGATAATAATTCCGTTTGTAAAATCCTGTATAATACATAGTAATTGCTGATTGCAAAGTTATTTACAGGCTAACTTAATATAGCAAGATATTTGATATCAAGTACTTGTAAATGCTATTTACCGACATTGTATGCACCATCAAATATAGTCTCAGTAAATATTGCAATATTAACTTCTGGCATTAGGTTTTTGCAAGAATTGTGACATATTTGTTCAAATAACAATCTGCTGATAGGAGGAAAAATATTGTCAGTTATTTATTTACCAAATACAAATTTAAAACCATTTACAATTTTTATTTTTCTTTGAGAGAGAGATGAATCTCATTCTGCCTACATTATATAAAGAATTGAGCTTTGTGAATTTGGTTTGTTTGAAAAGAAATCAATTAAAAGCATGCACTATGAAATATGGTTTTACGCAAAAGAGACTTAATTCGGCATCGAGTCTTTAAAAGCGATTACTTCCCCCTGTTTAAGGTCAGCAGACTGGTATACGAACTCAAGGGCAACGTGGTCATATTCCGACTCATAGGGTAATTTCGACAGTGGATGTATGTCTTGCTGTTTACAATAAAGATAAGGTAATTACTTGCTGTGTTCTTTGTTCTTATTTGTGCACATGCAAAGTAGGAAAGATGTTTCTAGTCAACGAGGGCATCGCTTGACAGAATGACGTAGTTGCCTCAGTATTTTCTCTTCCGCGCGAATTCAGAAACGGCATTGATACATTTATTTATTCAGTACCCTAGTCAGGCATCAATCATCAACGATTTGTATAGTTTTCAATAATATAATTATTGTGTTATCGTAACTTTCAAATAACGCATTATCTCGCAAAAAAGTAAAGATTGTATCAGTTTTATGTCAAATATCACCTTAGAGTTTCAGTTGCATTGACAGTGAATATATTTTCAAATAATGACTTTTACTTTGCAAGATACTGTGATTTAGCTAACTTGGATATATTACAACCTTGTTACATGTACTTTGCACCTTACACCATGTCATGTATGAATGGAAAGTGCCTTCAACCAATTATTTGATATCTCTCTCTCTCTCTCTCATTCTAATTTGAAATTTTGTTTGATACAGTTTTAAGTCTAATAACATATTTAAACCTTTGAGTACAATAACGAATGATTTGTTTCTCTATAATCTCATACATGAACAATGTCTCATGTGCTATCTGACATAACATGGCTGCATATGCTATATTTGCTTTGTTCGTGGATATATTGTTTCTTTTATAAAGTCCTCATGACGAGGAAAAAGATGAATAAATGATAACAATACTAGGTTAATCTTTTCATTTTTTGTACCAAATAAATGTTTTGTTTATCTAGTTTATTTTAACATGCTTGGTATCAAGGTGGGAACATCTCAAGATGGACAGAAAAATACAACAGGATGAACTTGTGTGTATATTTAATTTATACTGTTTTTGATGGGGTTCTGTTTGGTTTTTTTTATTTCAACATATGCTACTGAAAACGTAACCAATGGTATGTCACCACTTTCAACTTGGATTTAATTAGGATTTTCACATAATTTTATTCAACCTTAATTCATTAGGACTATTGTCCGTAATTCTATGATTTCTGTGTGATTTAATTCGTAATGCCATAACTTCGTTCTTTTAACATTTTCACTAATATTATTAGGAAATAAATTATGTGTTGAACTTTACAAAACTTGTTGCTTTTCACTCTTATATATTACTTATTTTAAGACCATAGAGTCACAATGCATCATAAAAAGTCTTCTAGCAAAAACCCCATGGCAATATTACTTTTTTATTCACAATGTACATCAACTGGACTTTCATTGACAAAAGTTACATGTGTTTAACTTTACCTATATTGAAGGAATTTATTGCACTGAGTGACACTAAACAGGTAGTCGGACATAATTATATGATTAATTAATTTGATATTAAATAATGGTTCTTGACGTAGAACTTTACTACTATTATTGCATGAACTCAGTATGCATACATTCTATAAAGAATTGAGCTTTGTGAATTTTGCTTGTTTAAAAAGAAATCAATTAAAAGCATGCAATATGAAATATGGTTTTCCGCGAAAAAGACTTAATTCGGCATCGAGTCTTTAATGGCGATTACTTCCCCCTGTTTACGGTCAGCAGACTGGTTTACAAACTCAAGGGCAACAAGGTCATATTCCGACCCATAGGGTAATTCCAACAGCGGATGTACGTCTTGCTGTTTACAACAAAGATAAGGAAATCACTTGCTGTGTTCTTTGTTCTTATTTGTGCACATGCAAAGTAGGAAATAATTTTCTAGGCGACGAGGCATCGCTTGACAGAATAACGTAAGTTGCCTCAGTATTTTCTCTTCCGCGCGAGTTCAGAAACGGCATTGATACATTTATTTTATTCAGTACCCTAGTCAGGCATCAATCATCAACGATTTGTTTAGGTTTCAATAACATAATCATTGTGTTATCATTGTGAATATATTTTCAAATAATGACTTTTTTGCAAGATACTGTCATTTAGCTAACTTGGATATATTACAACCTTGCTACACGTGCTTTGCACCTTACACCATGTCATGTATGAATGGAAAGTGCCTTCAACCAATTGGTTGATATTTCACTCTCTCTCTTCCTCTCATTCTAATTTGCAATTTTGTTTGATACAGTTTTCAATCTAATAACATATTGAAACCTTTGAGTACAATAACAAATGATTTGTTTCTCTATAATCTCATAAGTGAACAATGTCTCATGTGTTATCTGACATAATATGGATGCATATGGTATATTTGCAGTGTTCATGGATATATTACTTCTTTAAAAAAGTCCTCATGACGAGGAAAAAGATGAATAAATGATAACAATACTAGGTTAATCTTTTCATTTTTGTACCAAATAAGTGTTTTCTTTATCTATTTTATTTTAACATGCTTGGTATCAAGGTGGGAACATCTCAAGATATACAGAAAAATACAACAGGATGAACTTGATATATGTATATTTAATTTATGCTGTTTTTGATTAGGTTCTTTTTGGTCTTTTTCTTCAACATATGCTACTGAAAACGTGACACGACATGGGTCACCACTGGTATATCACCACTTTCAACTTGGATTTAATTTGGATTTTCACATAATTTTATTCAACCTTAATTCATTAGGACTATTGTCTGTAATTCTATGATTTCTGTGTGATTTAATTCGTAATGCCATAACTTCTTTCTTTTAACATTTTCACTAATATTATAAGGAAATACATTATTTGTTGAACTTTACAAAACTTGTTGCTTCTCACTCTTATATATTACTTATTTTAAGACCATTGAGTCACAATGCATCATTGAAAGTCTTTTAGCAAAAACCCCATGGTAATATTACTTTTTTATTCACAATATACATCAACTGGACTTTCATTGACAAAAGTTACATGTGTTTAACTTTACCTATATTGAAGGAATTTATTGCACTGAGTGACACTGAACAGGTAGTCAGACATAATTATACGATTATTTAATTTGATGTTAAATAATGATTCTTGACGTAAAACCCTACTGATATTACTGCATAAACTGCACTTTAATTTCTGAAAGAACTTGAAATTCATCTTCCAACTCAATCTGTCACTCATTTGAAACTACTGTGTTTTGGTAATAATTAAATAAGACAAATGTTGTAAATATTTAATGTATCAATACATACATTTTTAATTATATTGCAAGGAATAAAGGTAAAAAAGTCAAACAGATTTTGTTGACAACTTGTAATGTTTCTGAATTGATGGTAGATATCTAAATAGCAGTCCTCTGCATCTACCTATTTGACATGCCACTTGCCAAACTTGGTACAATGCTTTCAAATATAATTAAATTAACATCAAAGTGGCGTTAGGAAAGGTATGTTCAAGTTTTCTTAATTTCAATGGCAGACTGGTATGATTTGTATGAAGTTAGAAGCCCATGATATTAAAATTATGTCTATTAAAGACATACAGCCTTAGTAAAAACGAAGGAAATTATATATTTTTTTTTCAGTTCATAATTACTTATTTAGACTAATAATTATGATTCGTGCTCTTACTGAAGCCAAAATCAGGCTAGTATCGGAAATTTTGTTGACAAAAACCGCGATTTTTCATTATTGTCTGGCAGACAGAAACTTGCTGTTTGCCATGCCTATATTCATGTAACCGTTAGCTGACCTCTCCGAAGATTAAGAATTTTAGCCATGCGCAAACACGTGTTTACAAATATAACGGCGGAAGCAACTAGATAGAAAGTTGGTAGAAAGCGAAAACTTACGGATTCTGAAAGGAAAAAGAATAAAAAAGCTCTCCAGGCAAATTATGGCAACACACGCATATGTATTGGTGACCAGCATGAACGATGGAATAAAATTACTGCATGAACTGCACTTTAGTTCCTGAAAGAACTTGAAATTCATCTTCCAACTCACTTTGTGACTCAATGGAATGTAATATATTTTGGTAATTTTTTAAATAAGAAAAAAGTTGCAAATATTTAATGTATCAACCCACACATTATTAATTACAATCCATAAATAAAGACAGAAAAAGCCAAACAGATTTTGTTGACAATGTTTCTGAATTGATGGTAGATATCTGAACAGCAGTTCTCTGCATCTACCTGTTTTGACAACCCACTTGCCAGATTTGGTACAACGCCTTCAAATGTAATTAAATTACATCAAAATGGCTTTAGGGAAGATATGTTCTTCAAGTTTTCTCAATTTCATTGGCAGATTTGTATGATATGTATGAATTTAGATATTTAAATTATGTCTATTAAATGTGTTGCAGATCCACTGTAGGATTTGTAAGAATAGGCTATTTACGAGTTTACAGCTGCGTTATCTGATGGCCAATCGGCATAAATCGTTTTAGAAATGATAAAGTAAAGTTGCTAAATTTCCTAATATGTTGCTCAGTGTTTTGATGAGAAGTAATTATTTTAAAGTAATAGCAACCATTTCTGATGACATTAGTAACATATGTGTAAAGTTCAAAGGCTTTGGAATTATGTATTATCATCTATGGAATTTCACTTATTTGCATGGAAATACGAAACAGACAAGTATTAATGTATTAATGCAAAAATGATCTTTGTACAATTTGGTGAAAAGCTGTCAAGTTTTGTTTGAGAAGAAATCAAAGATAGAAAATGTGAAGAGATGAAGGTGAATGAAGAGGCACAAAATAAACAATTTGTTTATCCAGTGGGTTGTTCTTGGTGGTTGCAATAAGCATCTGTTTTCAGTCTTTTGCATATTGATTCATAGTCTAATCGAAATAAAAATTGCCAGAACAAACGGCTATATAAAAAATGGGGGGGCGGGGCGGAATTGGCATACATATACTTACGTTCCACGATTACAATGACTGATTCTTCTCTCTGTAGTAGAACACTATTATAATTTGTGCTGGTGCTGCTGGCCACACAAGTATAGGATCCTGTGCTGTTTCTTAGTATGCTAGGAATATGAAGAGTATTGCTAGGGGGATTCCTGTCCTTCCATTGTACAACGGGCTGGGGGTTTCCTGATGCCATGCAAGTCACTGTCAGATTGCTCCCCTCCCGAATCCTCAAAGGCTGTACTTAAGGTTCAGAGTAATAATAGGCCTGTCTTTTAATGAAAAGTCAGCATTGCTTAAAATGTGATTTATTCATAGTTATAAGGTGTTATTAAATTGAGTGCTAGAATATGATTCAAGCAATTGTAACAATCAGGCACACTATCTAAATGCACTTCTTAAAAACCAAATAAACATGCTTCAGTTCAGTTTAATGCAGTTAAAAAGGTGTGCCAGGTATGGCTTAAATACCTCTAAAGATTTTCACTTGACCAGGAAACGAAAAATGTGTAATTTCGTTTTCTTCATTATTTTCAATGAAATATGAAAAATACTCAAAATGGTGGATTCCAGGTTGGTAAATGGCCTTTAGCTGTATTTATTAGCAGAAATATTTCGCAAAAACGTTAATAGAGTCACTGCATGACTGGTAATGCATTAAAAACCATCAGATTCATCAAAGAGATACAAACGTAAATGAAACATGAACAAAAATTGTGGAGAAAATATCAATAACAGCACAAAATGTGACTAGACTGATATCAAAATGCCAAAAGACTCCTGTGGCAAAAATAGTGAGCACCTAAAACATCTGAGAACTGAATGAAATACAAAGAAAGAAGGCCAAGCATTTTTTTTCTTTTGGATGGCTGGTATGATCATCGATTTAGAATAAGTAACTAAGGGTAATACCTGATCTAACATATATTGGGAGGTCACAAAGGCATCATTTTTCTTTGATACAAACTACATATGCTGAAAAATGTTTTAGTGAGAATATATCCATTCTTTCAAGATTTGTAGTAATTTAAATATGGTTGACATTAATCGTCATTATTCAGCATCAATTTCATTTATGACAAACTAGATATTGTAACTTTCAGTGAACACCTCAACCACATAACATAATAATTAGCTCTGAGTTTTGTTAACTATATAAGTAATTGTAGTTTTTACTGAGGTATAATAACAAAGCTATCTTTCTGGTATAATTACGGGTATTAAACTTTCCACCTTTTATTGCAAACAGAATAATTCAAAAATAGAAAGTAAGAGATTGGTTGTTTATGACCCTTTCACGAGTCGGTAACGCTCAGTTATTATAGAAAGGATGCAACAATCATCTGTTACGCTTCACCAGACCTCCAAAAAAGGCCATATAAGCACATATGGGGATGTTTTTGAGAGGGACATATTGCAGGAAAAAAGTTCCGGTCCTAAGGGATGTACTCAATATCCTTCAGGAAGAAAGGAGGGAGGGTTGGATAACCTCCTATTTTCGAGTATTCAGTATCTTCCCAAGCATCATAAACCTGACGTATGAAGAAGTCCAGTTTGAGTTGTCTGTTGGATTGGATATGTTTGAAAAACATGGTAAACTGCCCTTGAGGGCGATTTGCATTTCCATCTTTCTGGATAAAACGTGATGGCCCAGAAGTGGTTGATAAAAACAGACGTTAATATTCCAACAACACTGTATGGATGAGTGCCCCAAAGGAGGTCGATGATTCAAATGTAGCAGCCCTCAAAAAGTCTTTACTATGGATAAGCCAGGCCTTTGAATAATCCGGAGGAATGTCATGGAAGATATGAAGAAATTCAATTGATAATGCCGTGCAATAGAAAGTGGATGTCTAGACATCTTGGCCACCACTTCCAGCATGCGTTGTTTGGCATCTGGATTCAGTGATGGATCGTTCAGAATACTAAATGATGTAGCTGAGAAGATGTCAGCATTTGAAACAATGGTGACAAGTAACATGCTTTTTAGTTCCATGGCTTCAATTGTTTTAATTGGAAGACAGGCTCCTGTTTAATCTAGTTCATCCAAAGTGAGAGGGTTTAGTAGGCCACTTTTGGGATGTTTTGTTTCTACTTCAGATGTGTTAGAAGACATCATCATCGACTAGCATACTTTAAAATGGGGATTGTTAAGCATCACAGAGGGCATGAGTGCACTCTTTGCCATGTCCTGTAATGCACAGTGGTTCTAAGGGTGTGACAATATTTTGTCACCTAATTGCGTCTGAAAAAAAATTTTGCTTTTATATTAATCTATTTTTTCGTATCTTTGGTTGTCACAGTCAGTTTGTTTCAGTCATGGTGTACATGTGTATGGAACTAAATTCTCAATGGACGCAACCATTGTTGTCTTCTGCTTAGATCGATGGAGGTTGTTTCTTTGTAACAAATATTCATTATGTATTGTTAATTTCATGTAACACCCATCTACTCAATGTGACAATACCTCAATACAATCAAACATTGAATATTGCTATTTGTTCTCACCTAAATTGTATACTTCGGACAGACAGGTTATGCCACAGATCTCATCAACATATTTATCTTAAAACACCATAACGACATTAGCACATTTCGTTAGACCTCTTCTCATTGCTTACGATATGTAACAATTACAACTGTTAAGTAATAGCTCTTTGCGGGTGAGGGTGTATGAGCTGTAAATATAGGTGGATTCTACTGAGATGATTATTCTGATTTTCCTAAAATTTTATAAGACAAATGATGTACAGATAAATGTGATGACATAATAGTCAATGATGAGTATGTGCTGAATGTGCTAAACTATATTTCAAAGATAAAAAGTTATTTTAAGTATAAAGGAACACATTGGGGAAGAACAATAATCTAGGTTTGAGTTTCCACTGAGAAAAGGAAAACTCAGCTAAGGGGTTACATTAATAGTTTAACAATGAATAATGTAAACCCTTGACTGGGATTTTCAAGTCTTTGCGCAAATCCCACATATTATGTTAGTCTGCCTACCCTATATGTCGCGACACCCATATCCTTACAATGTTATGTGACCTGGTGAGAATGTAATGGTAGGTCAAGAGCAGGCATCATTACCCCTCCTGTAAGTGCATAATGACCCTGAGGTGGGTAGTCCTGTAATGTTATTGTTCATTGAAGGTGTTATATACTATAGATTATACACAAGACATCAGTACAGTTAGGAAGTGGAGAACAGACTGCCCAGAAAGCATTTTTTTTCCATGGAGCTTAAACCTTAGTGAACATATAACATAAACCAGCGGTTGGTGTATATCAGTTCTAATCCAGTGTGGAATGTCTGATTACTTTCACTGTCAAGTGATATTTCAAAATTAATTAGATTAAGGCTCACACTACATCTCCTCTCCTGAGTATGTTAATATTAAAATGAAATGACAAGCTACCTAAGCTTCTTTTTCAAAAGATCGGTCTCTCGGGTTTTTTTGACAATCTTCCCGAGCATGTAAAATATCCGTTTTTTGACTGTTCGGCACTGCTTTGCTTTCATCTCAGTCAGACAAAATATCAGGGTCTGAAAAAATCGCTTTGAGAGGCTCCAATAATGTGGTACGCATGAGAATTAAATTTATATTATTAGGTTGTATCTCTCCCTCGTTAGTTACCACCATGTATGAACAATGCGTGATTGCCTCAGATTTAACAATGTCTGAAGAAAAGTGATATTTTCCATACTTGATTCCCTGCCTAAATATTTTTCATATTTCGTTCACAATGTTGACGATCATAATTTATCTTTTGAGTTTGTGTTTGATAGTTTTCAGAGTTCTTCAGTTTTATTAAATTTGGCCATTTCAGCTGTTCGTTTTCTGGCGACACTGGCAAAGTATTTTGCAATTTTCTTACCATCAATAATTCGACAGGTCTGTATCCATTCCGTAATGGTGTTGCGCGATATGTCAAAAGATCTATGTAAGGATAGTTTGCTTTTTAAGTATTCTTTTAATTGCTTGAACAGCTCTTTGGCGAGGCCATTGTTCTGTGGATATTTTGGACTACTTGGAATATGCCTTTATCCATATTTTTCTCAAATTCTTTGAATCCTGCATATATGTACTGCGGAGCATTATCTGAAACTAATACTTCTGGTATACAGTGTCATGCAAAAGATTGATTTGAGATGACTGACAACTGTTTTTGAAAAAGTGCCTTGCAATTTAGCTTTTAGATGTATCATGAAAAATAATCAAGCACCAATTGATACGTTTTACCGCTCAGTTAAAACAAGTGTGATGAGACTCCTTGCCATGGTCGACTTGGAAATTCATTTGGTATCATTGGTTCAGCTTGATCTCTTGAGTTTGCGATGCAATTTTGGCAATATTTCACCAGGTGTTCTAGCTGAGTACTTAGTCCTTTTCACCAAACTGTCATTTTGGCGCATTCTCGGCATTTAACTATGCCTTGGAGACCATCGTGAATTGTCTCTATGACCTCTTTTTGAAGTGATTCTTTTACAACCTGTCATGTACCTTTCATTAAGAGACCATTCTAAATTGTAAATTTACCTCTATAATCCCAGCATAATTGAAGTTTTTCGTCAATAGCACATTTCTCTGGCCACTTCTTTTCACAGAATTGTACAAGTTGTTTGCAAATCGAATCATTTCGATATTTAGACTTATTTGTTCAAATCGAGTAATTGATGCAGGCAAGTTAATAACTCCGAAATGAACATTGGCGTTAGTTTCTGCCTTAAGTTCTCTGACACTCTCAGAGTGATAAGTTAAAGGTGCTCTGGATAGAGCATCAGCATTTAATATATCTTTGCCAGCAACATGAATTATATAAAAGTTGAATCTCATCCAACGCATTCTAAAGCGTTGAATTCCAGGTGGTGAATATCCTATGATTGTTGCGACCATTAGTGATACTAATAACGTATAGTCAGTTTCAAGCTTGAACTGTGACCCAATTAAATAATTATTGAAGCGTTCACATACCCAAGCGATTGCAAGGGCCTCTTGTTCTATTTGAGCGCAGTGATGTTCAGTTTCTGACAATCCTCGCGATGTGAACCCCAACAGTTCCAGACTGCTACCATGCTTTTGCTGTAGCACAGCACCTAGTCCAAAGAAAATGCATCTGTAGCTATACCTGTTTCTCTATTTGAATCATAATGTGCGCAAGTTGGTGACGATATCGTTTCTTACTTGATATCTCTAAAAGTTTTTTTCCTTTCAAAAGATCACGTAATGGCTTTGATTTGTATTGCCAAATTTGGCCTTATTTTGCCAAACCGATTCGCCACACCGAGAAATCGTTATATATCCTTTACGCCTTTCGGTGTTTCCATTTTAATGATAGCTTTAAATACTTTCGGATCAGGTCGGCAACTAATTTTTGTTTTCAAAAACAAACCCAAGAAACCTTTTGGATGATCTCAAACTTCCACACGTTTCAGCGTTCAAAGTTATGCCTGCATTTAGAATTAATTTCATGACCATTTATAGTCTTTCGTCATGCTGTTTTTGCATTTCCTCAAAACCAAGGACATTGCCCATGTGGCAAAATGTTCCACCATGTCGTTCTAGAGTATCTGACACTCTTTTCTGAAAATATTCAGAGACGGAACAGATTTCGAATGGAAGGCGATTCAAATAAAACCTACCTATACGCGTAACGAAAGTTGTATGGCGGCGTAAATTTACTGACAGGTTTGTCTACCAAATGGCTGTGTTTGCATCAAGTTTGGCGAAAACTTTGCACCTGTAAGGTCTGCAAGGGACTTTTCAACTGATGGTAGTGGGTGGGTCTCTTTTTCCTGATTCAATTAGTTTAGTGAGATCAACGCAAATGTTTACGACACACTTTGGTGTAGGAACAATCATCATTCCCGCGCAACGCTGACTTCATCTGCATTTGAATTAACACCCATGTTATCGTTCTACCCAACTCGTCTTGAACGTTATTAAATATGGGGATAAGAACCTTTCTTGAAGTAGATAAGGCATAAGCTTTGTTATTTTTGTTCAAAGTTATCTTATAGCACCATTTTGCTTTCTCTAGGGCTTCAAACACATTTGGGAATTTCTCGTGGTAATCCTTATCTAAATGTATGGATTTATCATGAAGTTTGCTTGCATTTTGTGGGCTTTTATCTCAGGGATTTACTGAAGATATAATTACCTGTTGAATAATCATAAGAGCCTAAATCACGGGCCTGCCCAAATGTGCCTGATTCAGTCCATTTACAACAAAATATGTCTTGTACACTTAATGCATAGTTCGATTCCAGTTCACATGTACATTTTCCTAGCGCTTTAAGCTCATAGTTTCCAGGTCCATACAGATTTCGATCAGACCATGATACTTTCTGGTCTCCGATTTTTCATAAATCCCTCTCAGGAACTACAGTCACATCAGCTCCAGTATCAATCTTGAATAAAAATGTAGCGTTGTTCAACCTCACCCGCGTTATTCACAGCTGACCCTTCTTTGTGATAATAGTCCCAAGAAATTCAGATTCCACTCTTGATTCTATTGTGCGAACTGTTGATTTTGACAGCATTTTGCTTAGTGTACCATTTTCTTGCACTTGTAGCATTCTGCTTCTTTTGCTGGACATTGGTCCCGATAATGATTAACAGTGATTCCACAATTTATGCATCATTTTCTGCTGACATTATTCTGTTGAACTTTGGTGATTTTACTGCTTCGGCTTCCTATATTTCAGCAAAGACGATGTTACTGCATCCATTACAGTCATTTGTTCTCCAGTTGCTCGTACAATTGAATGTTGCGTTTCACGGCCTCATATTTTGGAGCTTGATTAACGATAGACTCTACAGTTAGATTTGCATATCACGGCATTGTTTCCGACCGTTTTGAATCTTGCAGTCCAAGTACCAGTCGATCTCTAATCATTTCATGATGTAGTGGCCCGAAATTAAAATTATTTGCTAACACATGAAGAGCTGTAACAAAACTGTCAACTGTTTCTCCCTCATCCTGTTTTCGTTGATTAAAATATGGTCTTTCAAAAATTACATTCCTCTTTGGAATGAAATACCGCTCGAATATATTTGTCTTGGGTTTCCAATTTTTTAGATCTTCACCTGTCAGGCGGAACGAAGACAAAACGTCATCAGCCTCACTTCCTGTGTAATAAATCAGCGTATTACAATATTAAGTAAGATTGGAAATAGAAGCAGCATGTGAAATTATACATGGCATAGAAATTGACGAGTTGTTTAGTTTTTAAGTGAAGTTACAATCCTCTTCTAAATGAAGACTACACATGAGTTATTGCTCTTCTCATTTCAACCACTTTCACAAGTGATCATCAGAAATTATCAAGAGTTTATTTATTTGTCACTTGCTTTAGATTATTTGGTTTAAAAATCAAATTAGTTACACATAATTGCTATATATATTTGGCCCTAGTCCACAATGAAATTAGCTGGCATGGAGGGTTGGTGGCAATTTAGTATACTATACCCAACATAACTTTGGGAGAGATGTACAGACCAACAGCAGCAAAACAACGTGATCTCAACACGACACCCTGCTTTACATCTTTTAAGGCTATACAATTGTTATATTTCTATTATATTAAAATTGATCCACATTAGTAAGTCCCATACAAGGACATTTGCATTCTTATGCAATACTTCTTAGTGTAATTAGGTTCAAACATACGCTTGATATTGATTGGAAATAATTATATTTTATAAATTATCACTTTTGCTTGTCCTTAGTATGATAAGTGCAACAGAAATACAACTATCTCACTTTTTCATCACCTGCTACTACATCAGGACATCAGAACTAGGTGGGAGGAGGGCAGTTGGTAATAGCCATTGTTAAGTATTGTATAATTAAAATTAGTTACACCCCCATAAGACTGCATTTTAGTATCATCAATATCTTACCCATGGCTATTGTTTAGCTGAATTTGTCAGTAAGGAGGGTTGACTGATGCTTCTTTAAACTGATCAAAGTCAAAACTGGAACATACACACCAGTAGAGAAAAGGTCCATGCTATGGTAGGTTGGTATTTCTCGAATCCACGTGTAATATAATGATGGGGCCCAAAGAAAAGATGTCAGCGGTTTGTTGTAATAATCAGCGGAGCTCAAACGAGGAAAAGGTAGTATGGAAACGCCAAAATGCTGTCATCATGGTGTCCTCAAAGGAGGAGCAATGGCTAGAACCTATTGGGGTTTAAATTCATAAAAAGGTATCGATCAGTAAAAGACTGGCACGCTCTTTTGATCGTGGTGACAATACATTGCGAACAAAGGTAGTTTAAATGTCTACAAAGCCCTTGAGAGGGAGGAAAAGACGTTTCTTACCTTTTCGTTGTCTTTCGGATGCTTTAAGATAGAAATGGGGTGCCCTCATTGGACATACAAATCTATTTGTATCAGCTACAGCACAGATTCAACTGAGACTGGGAATTTATATTGGTAATGGAGCTATACAAGGTATTTTTTCTTTGGATAAACTTCCTGATTGACAAAGGAGGGAAACCAACTCATAATTCCCTTTAAACCGGATACAGCCAGTGTCAATATATAAGGCATGAATCTCACTATGTCGTTGTACAGAGGCGAGGGCAAGTAGAAGCGCAGTCTAGAGTGTGACGACATAAAAAGAAGCCTCGCTCAATGGTTAATAGGAGGCTTTGATTAATGACTGTAAAACTCAAGAAAGATTCCATCTAGATGTAAGAGACCATGGGACTGGTCTCTGCAGCTCAAAATACTTAATAACATTGGCATGGTGTGAATCCGAAACAATTAACATGCCTTGAGAGAATTTTAGTGTGTTACAAATGGGAATTGGACAGCCCTTGATAGTCGATACAGGGCATTTGCTTTTTCTCCGAGAAAACAAAAGGAATTCATCAACAGTGGCTTTATAGAGGCAGCTAGGATCAACAAATCTCCTGCTGCACCAATCACAGAACATTCTCTTCCTGGCATAATATGCCTTGGATGTAGAAGCTCTCCTTGCCTAAATGATGCAACTGGCAACGCAACCCAAAAAGATGTTATGGCGGAGAGATCGGTTGAGATGGGTCAAGTGTGAAGGTGGCGAATTTGTGGGCTGTAGTGGGAGAAGGATTTCCGGTATTGTGACACAAGATCGCTTTTGAGAGGAAGAGACCTGGGCCGACAGATCAACAGGTCTAGAAGATCATTGATCCATGAGCACTGAGGCCACATAGGGGCTATGAGAATGATCTGAGCAGTGGAGGTTCTGACTTTCAGCAGCACTTGAAGAATCAGTCAGAAGGGTGGGAAGGCATAAGCGAAGAGGTGATCCCACTGGAGACTAAATGCATCCGCTGAAGAAACTGATTGATCCAGGACAGGAACCTTGTAAATGTGAGTCTTTGTTGAACCTGGTTGTAAACAGATCCACTAGGAGCCTTCCCCATTCTGTGAGGACGGCACTGACAAGTCTGGAGAGACTGTCCACCAAAACATTCCTCTTGTCCGGAATATGCTGAACTCTGAGACGTTCTAACATCACCAAGGTGGCAGCAATGTTCAATGCTCTCAGAAAGGACAGGCACAGTCGAGAAGAACCACGCCAGAATGACGTAGGAGATGTGTTGCTGCTGTTGACCAAAGAACACAACAAGCAACAAGTTTTGTACAGTGGTCTGTACGTCGTAACTGAGAAGGCCGGGAACCAGACCTACCGGATTCGGCTACTAACTAAGAAGAAATTGTACCACGCTAATACCCTTAATCCTTACAGAGAACGAGACTCCACTAGCGATTCAATTATTGCCACAATAATCACCATGGATACCGAAGGCGACCCAAAAAGGCAAACACCGTTCCGAGCTGTCACTGACGAAGGCTGAGACACACTAAGACATGGAGTGTGACCTTATGCTGAATAGGGAGCAACTGACAGGATATTATGGTGTACGTACGATGCTACCAGGGAGAACGTCGTTCGTCGAGTTCAGTATAAAGCTATAAAGCCAGGTCAAAGGAAACCCTACAATTTACCCCAAATGAAGGAATAATTGATAAGAGAAGAAATTGAAACTGCCCTGGGAGTAATCGAACCCGTCGACTGCCCGCTCAGTTCCCAGTTGTCCTAGTACAGACAAAAGATGGCTCTCATCGGTTTTGCGTTGACTATAGCAAACTGAATCAGGTGACGAAATTTCAAGTCAAAATGCTACCTGACCTTATTTTCACCACTGTGTCTGGGGCGAAATATTTTTCATAGATGGATTTTGTCCAAGGCCTATTGGAAAATCGCCGGAAGAGAAGAAGATAGGTCAAAACTTGAGTCTGGAGTCCTGAACGCACCGATTATCTCCAAGAGGATTATAAGAAAGTTATTTGAACCCTTGAGTGATAAGGGTGTTTACAACTTTATGGATGTTCTCCTATTAGCCATGGAGACGTGGAGTGAACACCTAACTATACTATTTGACGTCTTAGAATGGTTATATCAAACTGGATGGACGGCTCGTACATCAAAGTGCCATATCGGATTTCGGTTCATGGACTATTTAGGACAAACCCAGACTCAGGCCACCCTGCCACCATAGATATTTAAGGTAAAGCAGCTGTGAAACACCACGCGCCGACAACGAAGAATAAGGTGAGGTCATTCTTGGAATTGGCCGGTTACTACAGATATGCTGACACTTTCAGAGCAATTGCAGGACCGTTGTCTGATCTTAACATGAAACAGGACCGAAACAAGGATATTTATACGCATGCATGTGAGTATGCCTTCCAAACTTTGAAAGATAGACTGACCTCTGACTTTGTTGTCAGTCTAACAGATTTTTCTGAAGAATTCATGTTATCCACTGATGCGTGTAATACAAGTCTTGGAGCATTGTTATTGCAGGAATAGGTGAGAGGTGAGCAGGGCCGAGACAATAGGCAGTTCTGTGAAGATACAGGGCCGGAGAATGGAAACAATAGTACCAGAAGTACCGACAAGGTGGATGTTGCAGATGGGTAACATAGAAGAGACACGGGAAGGAAACACTCTCACCTTTAATTTTACATGATGAAATAACTGGTAATTTGGATAGGTTTTGTATTGATTAGCAACAATTGCACTGAAAAATTGTCCTGTTATTGTTGAGTACCGTGATATAGTTTATTGTTATACATTTCACCTTAGTTTTCATACTTTATACACTTAACCCATCTGTCATGCTGATTGTGGGCTTGGAGCTGTTAAATTTTTTATTGTTCTGTCCTTCCCCGGTGCTAATATTAATTCCGTATGGGGCACGTGACAGTCACAAGGTATAGTGGGAACAATAGACGAGATTAATTTGATGTTGTCTTCATAGAAAAATAATATATTTGTTTTAAGACTCAATGAAACCAAATTACATGCTAACCTCAATGATAATATATTTTACTGTCGAGGTTACAATAAATATTATCCAGGGACAGACACAAAGCAGGACGAGGTCTTGTTGTATATATTAGGGAAGCTGTAACTGCAGAAAGTTGAGCTTATTTGAAGTTGAGAATATTAGGATGCAAAGTTCTCAAAATAAAGCAAAATCTTTCCTAGTTGATTTCATTGATAGGCGACATTCCTCCAAACAATTTGGAATCCTAACTTGTTTAAGCAAATTTAAACTGTTATACAGGAGAAAGAAACATATATACAAGTCAGTGTAAATAGGGACTTACTCAATATTCAAATAAGGAACAACTGGATGGAATTTACTAAATCATTAGGCCTTGTCCAGCTGGAAAACGAACCGAAAAGGGTAACATAAATATCAAGCACTCTAAATGACCACATTTATACCAACCTACCAGAAAATATGGCATATACTAATGTTCTTGGTGACCACAATTTTACTTGTTTTTACATGCAATGTCAAATGCATGAAATAGACAAAATACACACATTACTATTAATTAGATATCGTTTAACAGTTTTAATGAAGAACACGTTATCGATGACCTATATACATTTCCATAGAAGATAATTCACAATTTTGGTGACAAATGAAGCTCTGAAGGTGTGGACTAAACTGTTTATGGGTGTAGTCTCTAAACATGCACAGTTGAAAGAACATCAAGTAAAACATATAATCCAACCTATCTGGCTTACTACTGAATTCTTAGATGTCATAAACGCTGGAGACCAATTCAAGGCTATGGGAAACCATGCACAATATAATCTATGGAGAAAAAAAAAAGCAAGTCTAATTAAAAAGCTATAAAATTATATTATCAATTAATGCTTGAAAACAAAAGAGGAACTCAAATTCTGTTTGGAAATTTTCATTGAACACATTGTGGGAACAGAACGCGATCATTACAAATCTACCCTCCTGGTAAATGATAACATTGTCGCTGATGGCACTGACGTTGAAAAAGCTTTCAATTATATTTTCACCAATATTATCACAAAGTTAGAGGAACCAGCGACTGAAAACAACCTTAATAAACTGAAAAGGTTCATCAGCAGCAAAATCTAAGGAATATACATACCGTTTCTCTTTCCCACCAGATAAAAAAAAAATATTACAAATTGTACAAAATTGAACCTGATAACAAGAAAGCTACAAGACCTGATCAGATTGGTAAACAACTGATTAAAACTTCTGCCTCAGCTATTTCTGATAGCATAACATTTATAATCAATTTAATTACAGGTATAACCCGTTATACCATGATTCGTTGGAACGCGATTCCGCTTATAACGTGATGGCAGAATGGCTCCAATTTTTTAATTTAAGGGGACCTCGCTTTTTAACATCCTGAATACATGCTCTCGGAAAAGCTGATAATTTGTATGTCGAGCAGACTTTTAATCCCAGCAGTACGTTTAACGTTGACTAAGCTTCGGAAATTTTCTAAAACATTGTACTTTAAACTGGTTAACCAAAATAAAGAAAAGCTATCAAGTTCTGATAAGATTTTCTAATACATTCCGCACAGTTTAATATTTGGAGGAAGTTAACCAAGTGAACAAAACAAGTGATATATGATCAAGAGGTTAGTTAAAACTAATGACATTGCAAATTCTATGAACATTTTCAATAGAAATGTTTTTCGAAAAAACATTTTACACGATCCCGCTGATATTGCGATGTTATTCTTTGGACTCTGGGTATCATGTTATAACAGGTTTTACCTGCATTGCAAACTCATCTGTCCCCAAAATATGGAAAACTGGAAACGTAACTGCTATTTACAAATCTAATTCTAAGGGTGATACTGAAAACTACCATCAATCTTGATGCTACGAAACTTGTCGAAATTGATTGGAAAACATGTCCATGGCTCATTCATGTCATATTTAACCAAACATTTGCTGTTACACCCTAAACAATCAGGCTTTTGACAGAAACATTCATGTGAGATTCCCTTGATCTCCCTAACTGATAAATGGTTTCAAGCACTTTATCAAGGTATAATAATATAGGATCTGTATTTGTAGATTTCAGGAAAGCTTTGGACATGATGGATCATGAAATCCTTTAGAAGAACTGAAAATTGTACAATGTGATCAAAGCACAATTAGATGGTTTACTTCATACGTAAGTGAGAGAACAAACCATCTGTATGTGAACAGTGTTCTGTCTGAGCATGGAAAAATTAGATATGGAGAACCACAAGGCTCAATTCTAGGTCAATTACTATTTAAATTATTTATTAATGACCAACTACTTTTAATGTGACATACCATTTTTACTGGATGACTGAATTTCAGATCTCCATGATAATGACATAACATTGTCAGACATCCAGAACACAAAGCAAACTCGAGATTCTTTACAGGTTGTCCTAAACAAATTAAGCAACTTGTGCACGTGCCTGAAAATCACAGAAAACTATTTTATAACGGTTACATACAACCCTATTTAGAGTACTGTAATACACAATGGGGTAATTCAAATGATGAAACATACCAAAGATAGCACATATTCATAAAAGAGCATTTGGGCTAATATCAATTCAAAAAGAAAGCAAGGACAATTTAGTTGTTAAGTTAGAAATATTACCTATTAAAGGCATAATTTGGTTGCGAAAAGACAAATTGATGTACAGGATATCCAATAATAGTGCTCCTGAATATTTACAATCACTATTCATTATAGGCTACATGGTATTACTCCCCACCTGCAGACCATGTCTACCAAACAGGATTAAATTCCCAAACCAAATAAGGAATTATTCAAAAGAGAAACCAATACTCTGGAACTTTTCTCTGGAATAGTATCACAGTAGAGATTGGAAACTTCCACTATATTACCTTCTTCCAAACTCAATATATCCAGTAGGCTTCAGAGATGCAGTTAAAATGAAATTGAAATCAAATGTATTTGTATTAAATGCATCTGTGCATCATTAAATATACTACTCATCTATTTTGTCACTAACTACATATTGCATGTACACCGACTATGTGACTTTAATATATATGAGCGAGTATTTTTATTGTAAATAGGAAAGAAGGTAAATATATTGTGTATAAACGTGTACATGATATTATGTATAGGTATGCATGTGTGTGTATGCGAATGTGTATTTCTATATAAATAGCATCCTTTGTATGAGGGCCTCAAGGTAGCTTAGTTATTCAACTATTTGTGTTACCGTCTTTAAATAAAATCATTATTATTAGTATTATTACTTATTACTAGTGACAATCATATGTCGATGAACTGCTTAAAGGTTTTACACTTGTCACCATTCTCTCTTGTAGCAACACTTGGGGTTTCTTGAAGAATTGTATGCATCTCATGCAACCAGCTACTGCATTTGATAAGCATCTGTGACAGATGAAAAGCGTTGTTTGTTTCATAAATTTTTAGAGCACTCTTGTTGCTGATGATTAATTTGATGCAACATCGTTCCAGTAAGCTCTCATTGGGTTTTGTGTCATATAGAGGGTCATAAATGAGTGCTGAATTCAAATGAAATATATGAAAACAATTACAAAATTTTCTATCCTTTTGGAGCTTCTGTGACCAAAATAGTCAAATTATTCAACAGGTTTCATAAATTCCATATGAAAAGAACACTTATGAAAGATTCTGACTATTACATAACAAAAATTACTTATTTTATTCAACCAAGCCATATAATATTAAGTGAAGTTGCTTTGAATTATATATGGATGCCTTGGTTGTTATACCTTTCCTTTGCTTAATATTATTTTATCTGTGATGTCATGATGTGTTACTGCATGTGTTGATATGGGTAGTAAATGTAGTCATGTGAAAAAGATTGAAAGAGATCACCCCTTGTACATTTTAATGTTGCCAGCGCAAGATAATGGGAGAATTTTGTTCAAACAAGTCTGAAGGAACATTGTTAATAAGTCTGATGAAAATTAGCAGTCGTTACATAAGAGAAGCTGAAGTAGCACATTAACAGAACAAGGACAAGGACTATGATATAGCTCACATGACCTACAGTATGGCGAGACGATACATTAAGCAAACTCAAAGATTTAAAATGATTAAATACACATCTGTGCTGATAATAAATGGGTGAATTCATGTTAATACAGTCGTAACAACGAAGGTATAAAATAAGATCTTACATTCCACATTAAGTGCTATTATCGGTGACACTACCGTTAAACCCTTGATGTCTGTGAAGTTGTTGTGCACTTTACAATACACCTGTTGTCCATGATCATAGGTGCTGAGATTTCTGACCACTAGGTTACCATCCATGTCCAATGTGCCCCTAGGACTGTTCCACATTACTGAAGCCTTTGGATTGCCGGAGTCTACCATTACACATTGCAGTGTACCAGTTTGTTTTCTAGCCAAGGAAAATTACCTTGAAATGCTTGGACTGATGGTAAGGAGGGTTGGTCTGTGCAGGGTATAAATAAGAATTGAGAATAAATACATCATAAAAGTAATCATGATCAAGTGAATTAAATATAAAGCATAGGCCATAAAAGCAGATACAGCATTTCTTACAAAAGATGTTCAGTTTGTATAGAAACATGATAACACATATTTAATAGTCATTTGTATTTTGGGGGCGCCAAGTGGCCGAGTAGTCTAAAGCATTCACCGTTACAGATCGTTGCCTTCTCACCTATGACTGCGTGGGTTAGGGACTCAGATTCCGTCAATGTGGGTATGTGAGAAAGATTGCCAGTTGCTTTTCATGGGTATGTGGTTCTTTCTGCGGTTTTCCCGGGTTCTTCCTCCACAGTTTATACTTGTCGCCATGTATAGCCTACATTGTGCTGAAAATGTACTTAAACCCTAAAACAACATTGGTTATTCTTTGCAAATAAAATATTCAACTTGTGACTCAAAATCCGTATCCCAATAATCAAGATAAATATTTCCTTGATATATTGCTCTGTAAATCAACCTTAGAAGATACCTATTATCAATTTATTAAAACTTAAATAATTACAGCTTAAAAGAATGAAACAATTATTCCCCACAACAACGAATTAATTTATAATTCCTGTGTTTCGATTGAATATGTACCTGAGAGTATAAGAAAACTTGACGTGAACTATAGGGAAAATAAGAATAGAAACCTTTCTGTAGCATAATAGGTTATGACTCCATATAAGTTTTCAACCTTATCACAAGGTCTTCAGATGGATGATTTCTGAACTGAAGTCACGTGATCAACTAAATGTAAACCATCTGACAACACTCTTCTGAACAATGGGAGATGTACTAATCTGGAATCACTGTTCAACAGTGGCTCCCCCTGCATGATTTAAATAGCTTCTCTTCTTTTTCTCCTCACGGTATTGTTGTCTCTACCGAGAACTTTGGTGTTATTCCAAGAAATTGGATACCCTGATTATTTGCAATGTTCACTGACTGCTGCCAGGGATTCTCTGTTCGAGTACAAGTTTTCTTTAACTCTTGGTTCAAGGCTTGTAACAGACTCCTCCATATCATCTTGTTCACAATTATCACACTGGAGTTTAAAGATGATTTAGCACATTTTATTCAAAGAAATGTGGTCTTTGGGATTTTACCAAAACTGAGCGGATGGTGTAATATAGTTTGTGGATTACATTAGCTCATTGCTTTCGAATGACATTTTGTAATGTTTTGGAGTCTATCAATAGATATTAAAGGGACAATTACATATATGTCTCGTTTCTCATTTAGATGTTATTCCCTTCACTGTTCTTTTTCAGGAAGCGCCAACATCTAGTCAATATAACTGTTGACTCTCAAAAGCTTCCCTAATACGATCAAGCTATGATACCCGGTCTTCCTCACTACATACAATACTGTTCACCTTATGCAGCCGAGTTCTCAACATTGACCTCTTATGTTCAAGATGGTGGTCAAAACTTTTGTTCAGATACTGGTCTGTGTGGTAAGTTTGCGGTAAATGGTAACATTTGTTTCCCCATGATTTAAAATGTGGACGCAATTATCCAAATATGGCAACATCCCATCCTCCTCCACTTCATAAGTGAACTGGATATTTTCTTGATGAAAATGGAATTGATATTCTCTATGAATTCTTCAATATTGAATTCATACATCGTGGTGAAAGTGTCATCGATATAATGAATACACACATCTGAAAGATGGGCTGCAGTGGAAGTGGCACACAGTTCAAAGTCTTCCATATACAAATTTGACACAGTAGGAGACACTGGTGAGCCCATTGCTACCTCGGACTTCTGTAGAGAAAATTCTCCCTGATAGACAAAATAAGTAGTGTTTAAAACCCATTTCAACAGAGTAAGTAATTTTTCTAACACCAAGGTAGTGCACTTCTTTCGAGAGTCTATTCTGAATGACTAATAAAGTATGCCGGTAAAAAGGGTGCTCACTTAATAGCTTACTAGCCTTTATACTGCAGTGAGTTCCAAACTTGGAAATTTCTGGACAAAATCTGCACTTTTTAATGTGAGATATATGATGAGCAACTAAATGACCCAACATTTTTGCTAGGTATTTTTATGCAGGAAAGGTAATATAACCTAACCCTACACAAAATAGGACACTGGGGTGTGTTCATCTTATGTTCCTTGCTGAGTCCATACAAATTTTGCACCTCTTCACTAGTGGGAAAAATACAGTTGTACAAATCTGTATTGATTTTCTCTATCTTTGTCCCATGTTATTTGAGTAGCAATGAACTTAACTTTTGAGGAACATCTGCCAACGTATAGAAAGCTGTTGTGTTCTGGTTGATGACCTGACGTCAGTCCAGAAATCATTCCTCTAATGAAAACCTTGTGACAAGGATGAAAGCTATGGAGTCATAACCCATTATTTTCCCATATTAGACCAAAAGCCTGTCAGGCTGGAGTTGAACATTTCTGAATGCATCGACTATCTAGCTCTATTTATAGATGATAAGACAAAACCAGTTTTACCACATGACCATGTAACCTTTGCTTATAAAACCTGTGCAACTGTTGCCACTTTTAGAGAGCTTGACATAGTACAATGTACCAGGCGGTAATATGCTTTTTCACGCATTGAAAATTGACTATTTACTAGACTACAACCACTAAATATCAAACATAGCAGACATCAAACAATGTCTAATAAGGGCTGCCGTTAACTAGATTCTGGTCCACTTTAGATACATGATATTTTGTCTTTGTTTCCATCAGATGACAAATCTTCTTCTGGTTTTTCTAGGGATGAAGTCCCCATCCATATGGAATAAAATTCTGAGGTCACTACTGTGAATGTTGTCAAATTTCTCATAAAGAATGGGAACAATGATTCACACTATACAATCCACATCAGTGGATTTTGTATTTCCTTCCCTCGGCCCTATAAAGAAGCTTAAGCTGATGTCACTGCATATTTACATACCGCGCAATCGTTAGCTCATGATTGTGAAAATGTAGGATGTGTTTTTGGTAAACGAAATTGTCCCCTAGAAAGCTATCTTGTTAACAGTTCGGTTTGGAAAGGTACAAGTGCTTGATTTGAGAAGATTAATTTTAGTCGCTATGACTGATGGAGCCAATTTAGATCCTTTTTTCTGGAAGATTTAACAGATATTTGGCAATGCTTTACTGAATGATGGTGTGCTGCTACTTGTCTCAAAGCCTAGTTTTAGCCCTGGTCAAAATATTTAAGCAAGGGACCTCTATGAAGCAACTGGGGACCACCTGACTCACTTTCCTAATCTGAATCAAGTTTTCTAAAGGAAAGAAAGTCAGCAAAATCTGTTTCAGAAATATTACGTCTGTGATATATATACAAACAACACAATTCGTAAAGCAGATTAATAAGCTGGCTACTTACACCAAACATTTATTGCTGGCTTCACTGATTCAATGACAGGTTCTTGATCATCCACTTTAGCATCACAGTACACGTTCTTGCCTTGCTGTGCTTTGCCTACGATGAGATTTAGTTCACTGGAGGCAATGACTATCGTGCTAGTTCCTGTGACCTTTGTAATGGAGAGATTTGTCACCTCATTACCATCCAGCCACCATCTTATGACAGGTTGTGGTCTACTGGGACCTGCATTACATCTAAGGCTTTTGGCAGTTCCATCAAGGAAGGCAATAGTGTCCCCTGGAGGATCCAGGGTAATATTGCTTACATAAACTGAAAAATACAACATTAAATTGCAGTAACGGGAAACTGTTGAGTGAGTCATGGTACATGTATAGCAAGAAAATTATTATTGCCATTACAAACACTTAAATGAGTCATGTAGCTCCTAATATAATAGAAAGGAAAATGTAGAGTGAAACTCAATTCATAAAGATATCCATACAAGGATTTTATTTTTATTTAATTTTAACTTTGAATTAAATTTGTATAAAGGACAATTGTCTATAAAGGTGACATTTGGTGGATCAAGAGCATCATTTACTATTAAACATGCCATAATTGATAATAATTTTATCCATATTGTAGAAATGCTTAAAATAGGACTTTACCATTTGATACCTTACTATACAAAACATTTTGACTTGTTGCCTGTTTTAATCTGTCTACTGCTGTAAAAAAGTGACATTTTTAGTTTGTCCTTGTTGTTTACCAATAAATATTCCAAGTAGTAACCTGCTAAAGAATGTCAAAGATAGTCATATGCTGAAAATGTAATTAAGAATAAAAATTGTCTGGTTTGGTGTTTTATTGCACAGCAACACAAGTGGGTTATTTAGAACCAAATATATTGGAGCCAGGTGGTGCCTCCCGTAAGGACATATTAGAGTAACTGACACTGACTGATCTGATGATAGGATTTTAATCAACACGCTTTCAGTCACGAATCCTGCATGCTACCCACCCATTAGCCACATAATCTAGAATTAAAAAAATAAGATATGTGTAGTATGTTATATTTATTTGATTTGGTCCAGTCCAATATGCCTATCGCACCCCACTGATGAACACAATATAAATTTACGATACTATTTTAGCACTTGCATTCTTGTTGTTCCCACTGTTAAAACAAAGTCATATGGACAACATTCTTTTGAACACAAAGGTCCCAGCTTTGTGGGATGATTTGCCCGTAGATCTTAGACACATGGGCACTGTGATCTCATTTAAGATTAATCTTACAACTCGCCTCTTTCAACTACAAGTGCAGGCTTAAAGACTTAATAAAGTTTACTTCCTTAATTATTGTCAGAATATTCTTGTTTTGTAATTTCATGGTGTTTGTTTTTAAATATTGTCATTTGTTTATATGTCTTAACAACTATTGTAAAGGAATTAGAACTCATAATGATTGGGTGCTGTACTAAGTCCACATACTTATTGTTATCATTACTTTTATTATTAAACTAATATCAAATTATGAATAAGGGCTGCCATGATTTGGCTTTGTATCAAGTGTGAATGGATTGAATGACAGATAGAAAAAGTGACTACTATAGGACTCCTGCACCATAAATGCAGGACCCTTTTTAAATCACTTCATAAAAAGCAAACATAAAACAAACTGCATATGTGTTGTACCTAGGATGCCAAAGGCATGTGACACTCTGTCCACCAACCTCTAAATTATGGGGCACATCATTTTTAAGGAATAATAGTTGTATATACTGCAATAATATTATTAACAAATGAGACAATCTTAAAATCTTTAATAGTTTTTCCCTTAACATTGTTATTTCAACTGTACTGTTATCTTAATTTTCTTGGACATTAATAATACTGTAATAAATGTTTTATAATGTGCTCAAGTATCTCATGAAAACTTCAACGTATTTGAATATCTGGTTAACCTGAAAAGAGCTGGAACACGGAATTTTCCATTTTGGAGCTTGCCATCATTTTAATTTAGTGTTCATTTATTATCAACAAGAATTGAACCTAGTACTGACATTGTGTCTAGACAAAATAGCAAACATAAAACAAAACCATCTTCGACATTTCCAATTAGTATAAACATGCCCAGTCTCACATTTAAGACAGTTCACACAGGAGCGTGGGATATACAAACCAAGTTGTAGGAGAAAAGCAGATGTACTCGAATTATTGAGACCCAAATTTGTTTTTAATCCAATGGCACCATTAAATCTTATTATTAATAACAATCAACACATACATAAACATACATTTATAGATCATTTTTTTATTTTGGTGTTTGTGTGGAATCATTTCGAATCATTAATTATTTTATCCATTTATTATTTAAGGATTTTGTATTGCAGATCAGTTGTAAATGTAGTTCTAAGCATGCACCACTGAAAGAACATCAAGTACAAATCAAATTCAAACTTATTGATATACTACTGAAATTCTAGACACTATGAAAACACAAGACCGATTCAAGATTATGGGAAACCGTGCACAATATAAAGTATGGATTAATAAAATAAGAGGCATGACGATAAAAGCTAAAAAAAACTTATTATCAATCATTGGTTGAAAACAGAAAGAGTGACACAAACTCCATTTTGAACGTCTTCACCGAACTCAATGGAGGAACACACAAAGATCAGACAAATAAAGTTCACTCACTTCTTGTAAATGATACCATATTCACTGATGACATTGACATTGCAAATGTTTTCAACGATTTTTTTCACCAACATTACCAACAAGTTAAAAGAACAACTGATAGAAAACAACTTTAATGAACTGAAAAAGTTATGCAGCAGCAAAATCATTAAGGAGGTAAGGTTCTCAATCCCACCAGTATCAAAACGCTTTGCACAAAAATGTTTCAATGAACGTGATATCAAGAAACCTACAAGACTTGATCAGATCGGTATATGACCCATTAAAACTTCTGCTTCTGCTATTTTAGATAGCATAGCATTCATAATCAATTAAAGTAATGCAACCTCATCTATACCCAAAATATGGAAAACTGCAAAAGTAACTCCGATTCACAAATCTGGTTCTAAGCATGATGCTGATAACTACCGGCCAATCTCAAATTTGCCAAACTTGTCAAAAATTGATTGAAAAGCATGTCAATGGCTCCTTCATGTCATATTTAACCAAGCACTTGCTGTTACACCGTAATCAATGAGGCTTTAGACAGAAAAATTCATGCGAGATTGCCTTTATCTTCCTAACTTGATTATGCGTGAATAATAGGATCTGTATTTGTAGATTTCAGGAATGCTTTTGACATGTTGGATCACGAAATGAGAGAACACAACATGTTGGTATAATTAATGTTCTCTGTGAACATGGAACAATTAGGTTCATTACTATTTATTTTATTTATGAATGACCTACCACTTTTACTAAAGGACTCAATATCATATACAGATCTCACAACATTATCAGACATCCAAAACACAAAGCATGAACAAATTATGATAGTGATGAACTATGTCTGACATAAAAGGATAAAAATGGGGTAATCCAAACGATAAAAACATACCTAAGCAGGCAAATCTTCTAAAAAGAGCACTTGGCCTAATATCAATCCATAAATAAAGCAAGGCAAATTTAGCTGGCAAGTTAACACTATTGCCTATTAAAGACCGAATATGGTTGAGAAAAACCAAATTAATGTAAGGATATCCAATTTACAATCACTGTTTCGGTATAGCCTGCATTGTAATACTCTCCACCTGCAGTCCATGTCTACCAAGCAGGATAAAATTCCTAAACCAAATAAGGAATTATTCAAGACAGGTTTCCAATACATGTACCCTGGAACTTTGCTCTGGAATAGTATTCATTGCAGTTGAGATTAGAAACTCTCACTCTATTTCCTTCTTCCAAACCCAATACATATAGTGGCTTCAGAAATGCAGTTCAAATAAATGAAATCGCTTTTATGAGGGCCTCAAGGTAGATTAGTTATTTGCTAATTGTGTTACCCTCTTTAAATGAAGTCATTATTATTTTTATTATTATTATTATTATTATTATTATTATTATTATTATTATTATTATTATTATTATTATTAGTATTATTATCATTATTATTATTATTATTATTATTATTATTATTATTATTAACTGAGTGGTCCCAAATTGCTCCCAAAGGGAGTAACTACCTCGTGTTGAAGGAGTCACTTCTGAATAGCTACGAGCTAACCGAGCAAGGACTTCGCAAGAAGTTTAAGTATAGCAACCCCGAGAGAGGCGACACATTCACCCAGTTCATCAGTAGGACGAGCAATGATTTGCAACGATGGACTGTGGCAAAGTCATTGAGACATTTGACACCAGCTATTGACAACTTGTGGCAAGGAGATATATCTGATCTAGAGTGAAAAGTCCCTCATGAATATATATGACATGGCCACACAGGCCGATTTATTCAAAGAAGCTCGGGGTGTGTGTCTCAGAATGTCATTTCACAAGATAATGAAGGTCGAAATCAGGCTAAAGATGAAAAACCTCGGATACACGAAAAACCTGGTAAGGATAACAATATAAATCACAAGGGCAAGCAATGTTTCACTTGAAAACTGTCGGGTGATTATTTCCCCGAATGTCCTAAACAGAATGGATTAATCCAGAGAGTCGATGTTGTCATTGAAGTTTGACAGTCACTAAATGAAGAACGTGCTTTTCCCCAGCTATGGAACATGGATACAATATACAAGCATGAGGTGTGTGTTGAGATCGGTTGTGATGCTATTCAGTCAATCAGCAGATGTATTTTCCCAGAGGCAAGGGTACCGTCGGGCAGTGGTAATGCCAATGGACATGAAGTCACCATTTTACGAGACACAGGGTATACTAGTGTAAATCTCCTTGTATGTTTCTACACCAAATAATCGACTACGTCTCCGTCACAAGGATAGGAATCAAGATGCCTTTCTTGATCTGAACTGTTGTGCATAGACAACCCTATATATGAGCTCATGATTGGTGATGTTCAGGGCTCTAGACTCCAAGCCATGTCGGACTTCTGATTCCCTATCGTTCAAGCGATACAGAATAGATGGCAGGTGGAGAAGAATAATCAGCCTCTGCATACATTAAAAGTACCGGAAGCCATATATCATATCTCCGCGAAGAAATTTTGAATAAGTAGGAACATGACGCATCTTAAAGCGCGACCGCGGAGAAAGTTTTATCCGGTACCGTGAAGCATTGTAAGAACGGAGGGTCCTCTAGATTTCTACATCGAAAATGTTCAATGTAAAGATAAATTTCTCCGCCTGATAGTAGGAAGTTCTTATGGATAGATGTCCCCAAGAAATCCAGGTCACATGTACTCAAGGTAGCGCATGAGTCGAGTATGGGAGGCCATTTAGGCATGAATGAAACAACGGTTAAGGTGTTAGGAGAATGCTGTCGGTCCGGCGTCAACAGTGATGTAGAACGATTTCGTCGTTCATGCTAGGATTATCAGAAGACGGTCTTAGAGGAAATCATTAAGCGCGACCTCGGGGAAAGATGTATCCGGTGCCATGAAGCATTGTAAGAGCGGGATCCTACAGAGTTCTACATCGAAAAGGTTTAATGTATAGAGAATATTCTACGCCTGATGTTAGGAAGTTTATCTAGCTAGTTGTACCCCAGAAATTCCGGTCACACATACTCAAGGTGGTGCATGAATCGAGTATGGGAGGCCATTTAGGTATGAATAAAACAACGGTTAAGGTGTTACGTGAATGTTATTGGCCCGGCTTCAACAGTGATGTAGAACGATTTCGTCGTTCATTGCTAAGATTGTCAGAATCGGCCTCAAAGGAAATCGACAACATCACTGACATGGAAGTTAGGTCCAATATGCAGAAACATTATGCGGAAAGACCTGTTCAAACAGGTCTTGAAAGTATTAAGTACTTCGGTCATATAAAATCAATCGTCTGACGAGCCGAAATTCGTCTCAGTCCTGAAATGCCCCTTGAGCTGTTAATGATTAAAGGATATCAAATACCCTCTAATGCGCGGATAATTATAAATCAAGAAGTGTAGAAAGTTTTAGATCAAGGAGTGATCGAACCTTCCATTTCCCATATTCATCCCCCATTATATTAGTCAGAAAGAAAGATGGGGCGAACCGTTTTTGGATTGACATTCGGCAATTGGACACAATCACCGTGTTTGATGCAGAACGGTGCCAGACATGGAGGACGCCTTCTCAAAACTAGCAGGGCACCAATACATTTCGAAATTGGATCTTAAAAAGTTATTGGCAGAAAGGAATCGCTAATAATGCCCACGTGTTAACTGCATTCACGACTCCCAAAGGTCTATATATATTTAAAGTCATGCTTTCAGTTTAGTCAATGAAGGTGTGTTGTGCATTTGTCTTGTGCATAAACTGTTGAATGGTATGAAAACGTTGACAACTTTGTAGATGATATTTTCGAATAAACGTATACCTGGCAAGAACATGTTAGTGTATTAGTTGATCTGCTTGATAGACTGCATGGCTAATCTCACAGCTACATCCGTCAAATGTAGCATAGCCCATTCTAACTAGGAATGCTTGAGTCATCTTGCAAATGGTTTCGGTCAGTTGAAACCTCACCCAGACAAAATGGAATCAATCAGTGGTGCCCCCAGACCAGAGAATAAGAAACAATTAAGATCTTTAATGGGTTTGATTGGGTTTATTATGAAATTTGTTAACATTTTGCGTCTATTGGGCAAACGAATAAAGATTCCTGGGGTGTGTGTGCCGGGAATGAGAATTTAACTCTTTAAAAGGGACACTGACACGTGCGTCAATCCTAAAGCTTCTAGAACTGAGTAAAACTTTTGTGCTGAGGACTGATATGTCCCATACGGGACTGGAAGCTGTTTTGCTACAGGAACACGTTGGGATGAAATTGCCCATTGCTTACGCAAGTAGGAAACTGCTCCCTCCTTATTGAAAAGGAGTGTTTAGCCTTAGCATGTGGGGTAGGAAAATTCCGCACACCTTTTCGGGAGGGACTTATCCTACAAGCAGACTATCAATCGCTCTTATACTTGACCTTTGCTTTGGTCACGAATGCAAGATTGATAAGTTGGGCATTGTCTCTGCAGCCGTATAGTTTCCGAATCAATGCGATTCAAGGATAGGGCAATATGGGTGCTGACATTTTTTAAATAGGTGTAATTAGCAGATCATTTTCTTTCATTATTCGAAAAAGGATGTTTCCATAAATAGTTTTATTCACATTCCGCGATTTTCTAAAAGTGTTGACACTTTTTAAGGGGGGGGGGGTATTATCACGGAATTGTATATATCTATCATATATTTAATATTTTGATATTTATTAAATACACGTACTCGTGGTTTCGTTTCTGTGTATACAGCGTTACCCGAGGATGGTTTATGTTTATCATATCTTATTTCGAAATGGTGAGTTCGGTTCATCGGATTAATAAATCAGCATTGCCACAGGTAAATTCAACAATCATTGAGCCAATGTTGCATGGCTAAAAACAGCACTTTTTCATATCAGATTATGAAAACAGGGCTTATTTTGTGTGGGGGCAGAGGGTAAGCCCGAAAGTTGACGCCATTGTTTAGGTCGGTCAACACCCTCCTGCTGCTCATCTGTTTGATTTGTGCTCATGCAAGTGATAACATCGTTTTTACCACTGAAGAGACCGATGCGTCTTGTGATCATAGTTTAGTTATTTTGTATTATATGAGTATTTGTAGAGGTTAATCCATGAAATTGAATAAAATTAACGATACTACAGCATATCCAGCTTTGTGTTTGTTCTCCTTATTATTATCATTAATTATCATTTAGTTGTTACCCCATTGATAATGCTATCACAATTATTAACATAAACTCACCTTGCACTGACAGCCTTGGTTTTAAGGAATAAACTATTCCGTTAGGATCAGTGTTGTAAGCTTTGCAGTAGATTATCTCATCATGGTCTGCATTACTGGCGATGAAGTTCAGACTGGGTCCACTTCCTCTCTTCTGTGATCCAATGTACCAATCTATAATGGGAGCAGGGCGACTTTATCCTGTCATGCGGGTCAATGTTATTGGTTTCCCTGAGATAACCGTCAGTATATCCGAGACATTCTGATTATCCTGTTGCAGAACTGCCCCTGTAACTCTCACTGTAAAGATATGCATACAAATTTTAGCAACATGTTTATAATCATCTATCCTTTCAATTAGTGGCATTTAAAGAACTATGGTCTGAATTTATATGTCCATATGTATATTTCCAGTTGTTGAAAAGAAACGACAAGCATACTGCAAATATGGTATCCAAAATTTGTAGGGTTCAATCTAGGATTCAGCCTGACTGGTTTGATTTATCCACATTTTCAAAAAAGGGAGAATCTGATATTGGCCTCTACATTTCTCAAAAATTCATTGTTGGTACATGAAAATTAGAGGTTTGAAACATGTGCTTAAAATTTGTGAAATATTCCAGAATTGTATTTGGTCCACAGAGTAAAAATGAATCTAAATTATTCGTATTATTAAAATTGAAGATTAAACTGATCACAATGTATTTTGATTGTTCTTGGAATAATACTTTCTGATAGGTTGCAGATATTGAGCTGTTGGTAAAGTTGTTGCACTTGTTCCTTGCCTGTGAGTAATAACTGTCACAAAGTTTATAACTAGTGGATATAATATCACATCTCATCTCAGTAATTCAGCTATTCAGGAGGACTCTTTTACAAACTAATGGGCGGTAGTCACATTGTAGTGGTCTGGGCACATTTACCATTTTTCTGACATAATTCTATTCATTGCAGAACTAAACTCATTTTCATAATTGTATATTAATCAGCACAGGCTGCATGCCTTTCTGCTGTAATGGTGTAGAAGTTATTGGAACTACAAGTCAAAGAATTATTGTTGTTTTGCACAATACTGAGAATGCATTTCATTCTTTATTGGTCTTAAGCCAGAGACATTTTGGCTTTCTTAAAAAGTCATGTTGGATTATTTGGGTTTAAAGATTCTGACTGACTGTGATATTCAACTGATATGAAATGTATTAGTGGACATCGTCTCTATCAAATGGACATGCGCATGGTTTACTGGGTATGACTCCTGCAAGCATGCTTTTTAGAGGTTGAGAGAGAGAAAGAGACAGGGGCAATACTTTATCTTCATCGATATCAGATGATCATACACATTTCCTAGTTCTAATGAAGATTATATAAAAGATATAATGCCAAAATCAAATTTTAGATAATACTGACATAGTTGGAATGCCTCGAGAACTGTACTATTACAACAGTACTTTATTAATATACAAAAGGCTAATTGACACCATTTGCAATAAGTTAATCCTTTCACTTTATTTAAAGAAATCTAAACAAACTTGCGCACTGACTTGACGAGACCTTGTTGATCTTCTCTTGAAGAGTGCTAAGTTATGATGCTTTTTAAACATGAAAAGTAATCATCTCACATATGTAAATTTAAGTTCCCAATGACATCTGCGTCTATTTAAAAATAAAACCATTGAATTTACACCTAAATGCAAACCACATGCTTAGTCCTTGAAAAGTAATGACCCAGAAATGAGGCTGAATACACATGTACATAACTACAAACTTTTGTTCAATTCTGACTGAATTTATACTGTATGTGTCTGGTTATTTAATTTATTGTTCTATCTGATTGGGGCATTGATTTAATTCCTTCTTATATTACAAGATAAAACTGTTTCAAATAACATAACCCTTTGGAAACTTTAATGGTCTCTCCCTAATAAAGAATTAGCTTGAGCAGATGTTCTACAGAAATAAAGATAGTGACCATTGTAAACACTGTTATAAATGATTGTGACCATTGTAAACACTGTTATAAGATATTAGCATCAGATATCAATTTCAGCCTGGGAATGGTGCGTTTCTAACATGAAGCCATCTGACCTGGTACACTGTAGTTTACAGCTAAAATTATGATCCAATCATTAACAGTGGAAGTTTGGTAACTGTTGCTAATTAATGTGACCTTCATGTATTGTTGAAATGATTAATACTGTAGAAAATTGTCAAATCTTAAAAGTTGAACAAATTTATAGCATTTGCATGGTTGTATCCATGCGTCCCATTTATTTATTCTTGTACAGAAAAATATAAAAACAAAACTGTTATCACGATAGAAAAAGCTACTTTATTGCAGTTTCATGTTATCAACTGTTGGAGCATGAGACCAAATAACCAATTTCTTTCAACAGCATGTAGCCAACTTCTCTATTTCTAAAATGGATTCAATGCAAGACACTGAATTAATTCATCATCTCCCTTAATCAATCAATGGATCGAACGATCAACGAAATGATGGCTGTCAAATTTACATTTCTCTAACATGATATAATGACTAAACGAAAATAAAAGACCTATCAGTAGCCATAATATCAAGTTTTGTTTATACATTTAGGTCAAATAGGTTTAGTGCTTTCTACTGCATATTACGGAGTCATCTACTTAAAACAAAACTTCAAAAAGTGTTAATGTATTTATTTTAAGTACATTTCGCACAATGAAATTTATTTTCAAATATTTATTAATTATGTGTTGCAGAATATACAGACACATTTATTTTCTTATTTCTGTTGTATTTCGTACAATATACTGTGTTAAGTATCATATGAAATTCAGTATTATTAGACTCCATGCAGTGAAAAGAGCATTAACACAAAATAGACATCAAATATTTTACAGTAAAATCACACATATTCTTGACTGGTGTGACAAATTACTGCACAAGTTCCACTAGTTACCCCATGCAATAGCAAGGCCCAATCAGCTCAAATGTTTATTGGGGTATCCAAATTTTCAAAAGGGCCATAACTTTCCTCAAAAGGGCAACACAGCAAAAGTATATGTTTCTATTTACTCAAAGTGTACATAATTCCCAATAAACAAGTGACTGTACGTTTGTGTCTGAATACGGGTTTTTCTTGAGGGAGTGGGGCTGGGGCTTGATCCAGCCCTGATGAGTTCTCAGTAATCTCTTGTACTATTTATTCTGACATCCAATCACTGGATAATAGAGCGGTGATTTAACTTGACATTTGTATTTAAAAATGACTTCGTGCTATTCTTTATTTGAAATACACTGATCTTGTGCTGAATGAAACAAAACAATAATATCCTGGGTGGAAAGAACAAGGATTACTTTTCATGTTCAAACAGCAAGATAAGTTTATATTGTTCAAGACAATATCAATATGGTGTGCCTCTTGTCAAGTCTTTGCATATGTTTTTACAGATTTCTTTCAATAATGCGAAAGTGTAAACATACTGTAAAAGAAGTCAATCAACCTTCTCTAAATGCATTAATTAGACAATGGTTTTTTTTCTTTTCTTTTTTATTGTCCCAATTTATGTGATAGAAATTAAGATCATTTGATTCTTGAAATGGTATATGACTGTACATCATGTATGATGTCTCCGTCTTTCTGTGTGTGGTCACCCTTCATCGACTATTCAATGCCAATGAGTAAACCATCCATCCATTTGACCATAATTCGAGCTACATGTATCAAGTGCAATGCGGCAAGTCATTCATGCGATAGAAATGTACCTTTCCAAAGATGAAACTTACATCTTCTTCTGATGATGATGATAACATTGTATAAGTGTCCTTGCTTTACTTTTGAAACAAACTTATCTTGTGATGAATGAAATAATAAAAATTACCAAATTCAGAAATAATAATTTAACCCCATGCAATTTACAGTACACAGTCATTCAGAACTTTACAAGTGAATTGTTGTGTACATGCTTATTCAGTCTCGTAACTGGGTCATTAAAAAACACATGGTTCACATTTAAGTGTAAATTCAGAGGGATTTTGTTATGTTGTTTATGCATTTAAACTGAAAATGCTGCTATCTGGAATTTAATTGTCAATACCTCAAAGGATTATATTTCATGTTTAAACAGTGGGATACATCTACACTGTTCAAGAGAAGCTCATCAAGGTGGGCCTCTCATCAAGTCATCATGTAAGTTTTCTAAATGTAAGAAAAATATACAAGATTTTTAAAATTAATGTATATTGTCCATATATATGATTGAAATAAAGATAACTGATTACTGAAATGGTATTTGATTGTTAATCACTGATGACGTATCAGTCTTTCCATGGGTGGTATTCACTGATCGGCTGTTGAATTGTCAATTAATAACGATGATCAGTCATTCCATGGTGGAAATGCCTTACGCACGTCAGCTAATGCATGGTAGTGTGTTCTATGTATTTTTTGATTACTTTATTGCTTATTTTAGCACAGAGCGATAGTGAAGGCAATTAAGTCCCCACCACAACTTGTAGGGTTCCAATAATAAACGTGAGCTGTACTGTAACATGGTTTGTTTAATACATACAAAAATTATTACCAAAATTTAAACAGTTTACCCGTTTACTGCAGTACTTGTGTGCACAATTTTCATTGTTTATGAAGATGAAGTAATATGAAAGTTATTTTGTAATTATTAAAAGTTAATACAACATAACACATACAATATGTGACCAGTTTCACTCCTTTGGTTCATCAAAGTGAATTTCATTATTGTAAATATCATCAAACCACTTTAGTTTCTAAGAGATTAACATTATGAGCAAAATGACAAAAGCAAAGTCAAACCATTTGAAATATTCCATTTAGGGGTAGACGATATAACTGTGCCACATGTTTATTCAGTTCACAATACATAACCTATGATACAATACATTGTTGATACAAATATGAAATTCATGGTCTTTCCTTCTTTAGAATGTCTGACAATGGTAAGTAGTGGCCTTTCATGTGTGTTGACATGCTGGTTATATTTTCTGTATGCAGATTATAAGACAGATATAGATTTAGCATCTATTAATATATCATTCTCATCAATGACATGACAACAAAATACTTTCAAACAGACTATATGTTAGTTGTCAATGAGTTTTACTCAATGTTTTAGGCCATTAATGGCAGGCTCCTTTTGATCAGATGCTAGAATCGCTTCAGCCACCACAATGTGTATTGCACTGAATGACTGCTTTAAGAACATTGTATTACCAATTTCATGTCTCATTTTAACTTGGAATAAATTGTGATGTTATTTTCAAAACTAAGGAAATAATGCATTTCTTTGTGCAAAGAAAATGTTGTTCTTTTCATCTGAAGGGGCATATACACAGCTAGCGTAGCCAGCTTAAATAAGCTGGGGAACTGTTCTATATGATTGTTATATACAATATTCCAGAGCTCATATGTATTATCTGTGAGATACGTATGCTCGAAGGTAAGATTTTCCACTAATGTAATCTCTGTTAGGTTCACCGCACATGATCCTGCAGGGATAAACTCTTGGAGAAAAATAAATGAAAATGGCATTATAATTTTCTGTATGTTAATTAGGCTCAGTATTCTGCCTTTACTACATTTAATTTCGACATACAGATGAAAAGGGGGATTGGCTTGCATACCATCTATATTTGTCCATCCAGCATATACATCAGACTCATATTTAACCTTTTTGGGCTTAAAATCACTCACTGGTATATTTATAAACAATTTCCCAGCTCAAATTATCTGACATCATTACTTTGCAAATTATTGTCATCATCAACCTGAATTTGGAGAATGTAATTGTCATCTGAAGATGAACTACACTGAGAGTCAACCACTTTAGCTTTTCTAGGTAGCCCAAGTTTTAAACAGGCATTTGTAAAACTTGTTTCATATTTCAAACTACAACATAGTGCTTGTTCCAGTGCACAATAAGACAAACAAATTTAGTTTCACAACCATTCATGTCAGGCTGAAGACACCAGAAGTATCAACAGTTGACATCCTCAAAAAAGGTGTTGCAAAAGTGCTACGTATGATGCCCCTAATGGCATGACGTATGTCGCCATAAGCACTTTATAGGTAAATGCTAAATAGAAATTGTATACTTCACCAACTACATTTTCATATGCAAACTTCCAACTAATTTGATGGAATTCTTTTGCTTAACTAATCTTCATTTGAGCAAATTCAAATAAATTTTGCATGATTCATGCAATAGCCACTTTAGCAGCACCTCTATTTATTTACTTACAGATCAATCAATGACCAGTTTATTTTAAAGTTTCTGTTGCTTAACCAAAACTTCCTGTCTGTCACACAGTGAATAAGCTACCTTAAGTTATCATTGGTGGTTGTTGCTTACCCTGAACAGGAACAAACATTACCCACAAACGAGAATTCAAGAACACATGTTTCACTGTGGGAGAAGAAACAGGTATTGTAACTTTAAAAGTCAAAGTAGACAAGATACAAATCAACAGAGAAACTTCATTTAAAAGTGGTTATTAAAAGTTGAATAAAGCACTTCATTATACATGCTGAACACATGCGGAATGTCTCCTTTACACTGAACTTCTTGTTAGGGTAAGATGATTAGCATGAAAATGGGATGGAGAAGGAGCAGATTACAAACCCAGTCACTTTGTGTTTATTTGTTGAAGGAAAGTGAGTTCTTCTCAATAGTATTTTTCATTCTATTGTGACTATATGGTCTTAAAACAAGTAAAAGAAAGAGAAACAACAAGCATTGTAAAATTCAACTCATAATTTATTTCCCTGCTTTAAAAAGAGAAAATGTTATTAAAATAAAGGAACTTACGGTGATACAAATTAAATACCAGATAACCCTATAACTACAGCTAAACTCATAAAGCATAAATGAATAATTTCTAAAAAATACATATTATACAGTACACAGCTCACAATTAACATTTTATAAAAACAAAACTATTACCTAATGGAAAATAACCTTCTACAGGGTTCCTATTTGAGGAAATCAGCTTGTAATCTCTTGTCCTCACACATCAATATGATTTTACTGCAACTTTTTATGCTAAAAATATGACTGATGCAGATAAGGCCTTACTGTTTTCTTTCTCTTGCAAATAATCAAAAAAAACAATAAGAAATTTTGAAGATTTAGATTACCAACACGTCTGCTACTGATTGGATAATTTTATTGAAATCTTTTTGAATATATGCTTGATATAGATGTACACTAAGATTTAACTTTTTAAGCACATTTCTTGAAATAAAGCGCCACCACCTAACTCTTTTAGGAATTCAATACATAATCAAATGACTTCGCGCACTACTTGGGTGATTTTACTAAAACTCCGAATGCTGGATACGTCAAAAGTGCAGATGTGCAATTAATTTTTTTTCTTCTGTGGGAGTGGTGCTGTGAGTGGGAATGGGACATTTTTAGAAAACCTTAACAAATAATGCATTGTGTGAATTCATCTTCACTTATTCATTTGTTAATGATTTTACTGGAACTATGTAGTATATGTATGTGCAATAAGCTTTACCTTTCCTCTTGGTGGAAGGGGAGACTTCACAGAAAAGTATCACAAAGAAGAGTATTTTGTGAAGTCAGTTCAGCATTACTTCTTTTTCACTATTTGCAAGATTTTAATATGAACTTTGCAGTCAATATATGTAGACGGTGTTTCATATACAATAAGAGTTTACTTTTCTGCTCTGACCCACATGTGCAGAAATGTATTGAAAATTTATAAAAAAAGACGGTATTATGACAACTCAACCCATCATCACACTGCTTTGACGATTTTATTGAAACTTCTTTGTAGTCTAGATATATATGATTGGTGAAGTCGTGCAACAAGGTTTTACTCTCTTCCAGTGAGGTCGCAATGCTGCATCCACCTAAGAGAAGTATGTTATAAAGAACATCTGAGGATACTTTACATTAAGTTTACTTAGTAATTTATTTAGAAACGTAAAACTAAAATAGCTTGATTACTAAGTTATCAAATTGATTATGAACATAAACTCACCTTGTACCAACAGCCTTTCTTTTAAGGAATAAACTATTCTATTAGGATCAGTGTTGTATGCTTGGCAGCAGAATGTATCATCGTGCTCTGCATTACTTGGGGTGAAGTTCAGACCTGGTCCACTGCCTCTCTTCTGTGATCCAATGTACCAATCTATAGTGGGATCAGGTCGACTTAATCCTGTTATGCAGATCAAGGCCACTGGTTCACCTAAGTTTACAGTCAGTATATCGGTGATGTTCTGATTGTTCTGTTGTAGAACTACCTCTGTGACTCTCACTGTAATGATACAGAACAAGTCTTCTTTCTACAACTGGTACAGACAAGAACTGGACATCTCATTATTAGTATACTAATACCGATACTGTTATCCAGTGATATCTGCATGAAAATATTTGCACAGAAAAACTTGTCTTTGGGATATAAATCTTAATTCGTAATCATCACTCAAAGTGATTTACACAAATGTTCAGTTTTGACAAAACTTGTGGTGAATGACCACAGCAACACCAACTTATCAAACCTCCATCACACTCCCCTATCAATATTAGAACTGTTACTATTTTAGACTGGGGCCCTGAGAGGCCGAGTAGTCTAAAGCGCTTTTGGTACAGATCACTGCCATCTCACCTCTGTCTGCGTGGGTTCGAGTCTCGGATTCAGCCAGTGTGGGTATGTGAGAAAGCTTGCCAGTAGCTTATTGTAGGTCAGTGGTTATTTCCAGGGGGTTTCCCGGGTTTTTCCTCCGCCATTAATACTGGCCACCATGTATAGCCTATCGTGTGCTGAAACATGCGTTAAACCCTACAACAACAACAACAACAACTATTTTAGTCTATGAAGCTGCAGAAGCCTACGTCACTTTACTAACTGTTAAATCCATACCGTTCAAGCTGTGTGAGAAGCAAGCCTCTACTCCGATGTTGTGGGACAGCATCAACACTGTATAAGTGCTTCTCTATACAGCTAGAAAAATATGACAATGTACCATTCCAACGGTGTTGTGCTCCTTCATCCATCATTAACATTAGCACCATTGCTTCATGTGTATTGGTTAATGCAATCACATGACCAAGTATACATGACAGAGGGATTTAAATTTAAAGAAAATTCTAAATGTTATTTGAATGTCATCTCCAGCTTCATTTTGATCACTCCTCTGTAATAAAACTATTTTTGCTCAGCTCCATTAGAGCTTCAATGAAATCAAAATTTGTAAACGATGTCATTTCTAGTAGTATAAGCATTAATATGTTGATTTTTTCTGTGTACTCTGTCCCTTATCTGTGTATGAATAATGTTCTCTTTGTTTCTCTCTGTAGGTGCATATACATAGCTAGCTTAGTCAACTTGAGCAAACCGGGAAACTGCTCTTAATTGTTATTATGTACAATTTTCCAGAGCTCACACATATTATATTTTGGATAATTCTGCTCTAAATAGGATTTTTTCACTAATATATGCTCTGCCTAAGTATCACTTTCTTGAATAGTGCATTATGGTTTTTCTAGAGCTCACATGTATTATCTTTTGGATAATTCTGCTCCAAATAGGATGTTGCACTAATATATGCTCTGCCTATGTTTCACTTTCTAGAATCAGATGTATTGTCTGTTTCAAAATGCTGTATTGGGTTTTAACTCCTTTAATGCCATATTGTGTTTTCTCAGAAATAAGTATTTTACCAAATACAGATCATTACCTCTTAATTTCATTTTTTTTTATTCTTATTTATTTAATCTTAAACTGAAATGGAGACTGGCCAGAGTGTGGTCCATTTGTGTCCATCGAGCATGTACATTGGACACCATTTCTGGTCTCAAATCCACTCAATGATATCTCCATTAACATTTTCCCAGATCCAGTAATATGATACACCTCTTTATGTTTAAAAGAATTATCACTATCATCTGCCAGTTTTGCTGAAAGAAATCATGCGAAGATGAACAACATTGTGAATCAGACATGTGTTTTCCTAGGTATTTCGTATTTTTAACGCGTTTTCGTAAAACTTCATTAATGTAAGGTCCAAACTATAACATAATGCTTGTTCCAGGGCACAATGTGACAATCAAATTTACTTTAACAACCATTCATGTCAAGCTGAAGAACCCAGACATATACCTGTAATATGTTGTGAAAAGTGCTATCATACCTCTACTGGCGTGACTTCTGTCACAACAAGCACTTCAAAGGAGAATGGTTACATAAATTTTGTATAATGTACAGACTACATTTTCATATGCCCCACCTTCAACAAATATGTGGTAGTTCTTGCACATAATTGCTCTCAAAGTGTGCCAATTCATACCAGTGTTGCACAATTCCTAACATCATGCACCATGGCAGCATCTCTTTTTAAGCATTTTAAGTATTTTACCAAACAAATATTAAACACTTCTGTGAAAAGTTTCTCTGCTGGACATGTTATTGGGATAAAATATCTAGCATCGAATTGGCAGTGATGTGGGGGTGGTTGGCAGATTAAGAATAATATCAATGAATGTACTCAATTATGACAATAGTTGTTTTACTAACAAAAATGAGCACCTGTGCCTGCAACATCTGAATTCTCAATTTAATGAATAACATGTCTGTCGATAGTTGTTTTACTAATAAAAATGAGCACCTGTGCCTGCAACAGCTGTCTCAGATGAATTCTTAATTTAATGAATAGCCTGACAAATGACGAATAGTTATTCATGACTGCAGAAGATTACAACAACTGGCATACAGTAAGGAATCATTTTGTCACAATTTTCCACGTCTCATAGCTATATCTGTGTCAGTACAGCAAAAGTAGTCATGCTTTGATAATTGATGAATCATTAACCCCTATTAATTGTATAAATTCTTGTTGATACAAAATTAATTCCTAATTTATATATTAATTATTTTGAATAAATAATGAAATTAAACTTATATTTCTAAATTTTTGGCAGTACCTGAATTCCAAAATGATGATAATTGCATTATATATAACATATGCACACTCTCTAATTGTCAATGCCTGTTTCCCAAAAAAGCTACAGATAATATCAAAGTTATCGTGCATAATACTTCTCACTAACATTCTCATGTTTGCATATAATAAACACAGTTTATTACAAAGATGCATTTTTCATTAAGTAGCATATGTTTCTTTTGCATGGATATATTTTATGTGAACAGGGACCATTATAACTTGACACATTAAATGCTTAGTCCCTTAAAGGAAAAATAAAAAATATATGGTTGGCTTTAGATACTGTTAATACACTGTTAGACATCAGATAATATCAGAATATAATGGCTATATATCTCTCCATCCAAAATGATGATAATTGCAGCACATATAACATATGCACACTCTCTAATTGTCAATACCTGTTTCCAAAAAAAAAAGCTATCAAAGTTGACGTGCATATTTCTCACTCTCATTCTCATGTCTGCATATAACAAACACACTTTATTAAAAAAGATGCATTTTTCAATAAGTAGCATATATTTCTTTTGCATGATTTTTCATGCGAACCTGGACCATTAGAACGTGACACATTAAATGCTTAGTCCCTAAATGGAAAATAAAAAAATATGGTTGGCTTTATATACTGTTAATGTGCTGTTAGAAATCAGATAATATCAGAATGTAATGGCTATATATCTCTCCATCTAAATTTTCTTTTCACAAACTAATATACTTCTAGAATTATGATGTTTGGTTCGTGATGAGAAGAAACATTTTTATTCAACAGTAAGTGTTTATATGGAACTACTGAAGTGCAAATCTGTCCTAATTTAAATCATCGAAGACTGCTACCCTATCTGTTTATCATGCTATGGTGGTGTAAACTGGGAAGAAGATTGAGTGGATGGGATATAGCTTTAAACAAACATATTTTGGAAAGAGAATCTTCTTGGAAATAGTATGGAAATAGAAGGAAAGCTATGACAAAGTAGTACCTAGTACACAGCTCTTTTATGTAATATTATTGAGAAAGAACATTGAAGTTTTCAATGGATGCAGAACAGCATATAAATTTCTATCATATCATAATATGTACATCCACACATAATCAACATGGACGTATGTTGTAGTCATGCAATATTTCTGATGTGTGATCTGCCATGGACAAATATGTTACGATAGCCAAGAAATGAAAACCTCATATTTTTTTCTACATTAACATATACATCTTTATGTTTCCTAGGCCACAAACAAACACCAGAGGAAATGTTACCATTGTATAATTTGTACATATAAAGGTATAACATGTACACCTGGCATACAATAGGGTCAACATGGGGTGCCATAAAACCCACTATGGCTGCAATGAAATCAGTGATAGATTTCTAGCACACCGAGTGGACATCCACTGTTCATAGTGGGCAATTAATCCCTTCCCTCTCTGACCACAGCCATCAAACTGTGTGGACAATCCATAATTCATGATGTGCGTACTGTAGCAAAGGAGGCATGCCACCAGTTTATGCAAAGCAATACTTTGTATACTGAAATTTGTTATCGTTACCAGTAAACCTGACAGACTTTGTTGCATTTACTCTAATGTTTATAGGGGGATCAGGAGAGTCAATCTTACAGGAGAAGGTAAATGTCGTATCACTGTTGTCGCTCAGTATGCTGTTTCTCTGGAGAAACAGGGTGCTGATATAGATCTTTTCTTGTGATGTGCAACCATCTGATGTCGATGTTTGAATACCAGTTGAAATAATTTGATTCTGAAATGTACATACACTAATTTCATAATGAATGCTTTACTTTCATCTTTTTACAGTCAACTTGTCCAAAGGAAAAATATACAGATGCTTGAAGGATCAGTTTTACAGGAGGTCATCACTAAGGATAAATGTCCAATTATTTCCTAATCAGTAGTGTAAATGTGCCAAGACCAAGTCCTCAACTCGACTTTCATGTGATATTTCATGATGTCAGGAAAAAGTCTTGTATTTAATGTAATTTAACAGACTCACTGACGTTATGCCTCTATTGTCTTAAGCTAAGACAGAAAAAGAGCAAGAAATAACAAGTTAATATTTAAAATGAAAAAAAATGATTTAGTCCAAGAAGTATTAATGAGTGCTTTCTCATTCCAGCAAATAATTTAAATAAATAAATCAACCCCAATTTAAATGCTGAACACAATAAGAGTGATTCCACTTTGGATTTTGAGGTAGAGATGAGCAATTTGGAAGTAAATAACATTAACATAAAAAGCTAAGACATAATAAATTTAAGTAGTTTCCTTTCTAGAATAATCTAAATCATCACAATATTTAGGAATTTTCAAGTGCAATACAGGTGTCCTTCTCTCAGATAAAAGTAAACATGTTTACCTCCATTTAATAATCTAAGTATATAATCTCTAGAGAATATTAGCTATGTATTATTTTGCTTAGGGAATAAATATCACTTGTCAGGTAGACCCTTAACTTGATTTTGATCAAAGGTCAATTAAAACATGCAGATATACATAACATATAATCATGCAGAAAAGTCAACAAGCAATACAAATTAAATATACAAAACAGTGAGATGGACTTCTCATAGAATAATACATTTCTGAAACTAGATTTGTTCTGGACACTGGCTTTGAGTTGGCACTGGTACACAAACTTTTACTTTCTATTTTGGCACTTAGCCATATTATATTTCAATATATGAGAGGGCTTGTTAACATGATTGTCATGCAGATCTAATCAAAGAAGTGGAACAAAATCATTATCAGTGCTTTCATCACTGGCTAGTCTGTCCAACACCTGTCAAGGAAACTCCTCAACATCATCACTGCAGTCAGAATCCATCACTTGTATGTAATAAGAAACATTAATTTCATACACCAAATATGTTTAATACCACTGTATCCATAATATTTAACAAATGTATATCAATTAATTCATGCTTATGGATCTCAAAATAGTCTGAAACCAAAAATGTTTTAAGTGACTTGTTGGGGTGTAAGGGTGTGCCATGTATCAATACGATTCCAGATTCAGCTTGTGTTATGGTAGATATCGATACATGTACAAACTTGATGTCTTTCCATCTGTGGAATCTTTGTGGTGCCCTTGTATGTATGTTGACATGTCTTGGTTTTATTTCAAATATTCATATTACAGACAGACATATAGTTACCATATATTTAAATGCAATTCACACTGATGACAAGATACCAAATGTACTTTCATCCACACTATCTGCTGATTGTCAGTGAGTTTCATTCAACGGTTTAGGCCATTTAATAGTGACTTCATTTAACTCACTTTACCCACCAGGCCCTTTGTTTTGCAAAGCTTGAATGCTTCGGAAACATATTACCAATATCATGTCTCACTTCAACTTAGAATACATTATGATGTTATCTTCAAAACAAAAGAAATAATGTAATTTCCTCGTGTAAAAATATTTCATCTCAACAAACCTAGGAATGGGGTTGAGGATGAATACTAGCTAAATATATCACATTGTACTTCATATTTATGTAACAGACTGCTGTAGACATGCATTTGTTGGTGAAGAAGAAAACTACTGACAACACCAAATCCTATTCTATAATTTTTTTAAACTTACTCAAGGAGATAAACTTGAGCGGTTTGAAATCTGCTTCAACGCTGATTATGTACTAATTGTATTTATTCCATCAGCACCTACATTCACAGGTTGAACGTCTCTGCATACAAAGAGAAATTCCAAATGTGCTCCCTATGTACAATTTATGGAGAGATGATGTCAGGATTTTATGACAGGGAGGACCTTCCCCTTGGTCACCAACAAAAAAAAAAGGGGGAGCGGGAAAAAGGAGGAGAGGAGAAGAAATGGCCATAGTTAATTATTTACCAAACACTTCAATATCAGTTCCTCTTCATGCTGCACTTTCTTAGAGCTCTGCTGGTTACAACATTTTTAAAAATGTCACCTCTATTGCATAAGTATTAATCTGTTAATTATTTTTGAGCATACTCTGTTCCTTATCTGTGTATAAATATTGTTTTGCGCCTCCTTCTTAAGGGGCATATACATAGCTTGACTGTGCTGGGAAACTGAACTTTTTGATTGTTATATACATTTTTCCAGATTATTTGGATCTGCCAATGATTCTTTTTGGTTAATTAAATATCAAGAAACCATGATATAATCTCATAAATGTACACTATAAATAAATAATACCTAGATTCATCAGCAGCACGTCTTAAGAGATAAAATTCATTAATACTAAATATGTTAAATACTGGATTTGGTGGCTAATGCACTGCTGCTTGTTTGGTTTTTTTTTTATTGGCAATTTCGTTTACAAACTTGACCATGATATCAATAATTTTCAGATTTACATATTGCTATGTTACAGCATCATACTCAACAATGGGATTACAAATCAAGTGAATTCTATTTTCATTGATAATGTTCTTTGCTCATTTCATCATCACACATTTTAACCGCAAATATCACATTTGTATTGACAGTCTTTGGTAAACAGATCAGACAAATATGCATTTCTGATTTTCCTAATATTATTGATTTTGATCGCAGGTTTTTCTATTGCACCCTGCAGCTTGAAAACAACATTTTGAATGTCCATGTTAGACATATTAAGTGTTCCAGTTTGAGCTTGGAAAATCACATGATAGCCCATGTCAACGTCAACAACAACCCAGCTTGTACACTCATTCGAATCCAATTTGGTTGCAAAACTGGTTAGATCAACAATGGTACATCACAGGGTGGCTGAGTGTCCACAAATGTTAATAGGCAATTTGTATAAGTGTACTTACAGGATAATGTAAAATCAATAAATATTTGTAGGGCTTGAGAACGTGTAAGTGCATGAAGTGCTTTAGAAACAAGATGTCCCGATTCAGCCAAATTCGCACTGGCAGAGGTGAATAAAATTGCTTGTTTTAAATGGTAATGCAAGCCCACATGAGCCAACATACAAATGTTGTCAAGGGGCTATACTTTATATCATCCAGTGCATTCCAGGTTCTGTTGTCAATTAAACCTTGATCATGATAGTTTCCTTTGTGCATGGGATCATCATTACAAATTCATCCCATATACAAACACCTGGAAAAGATTTGGCTGACCTTGTCATCGCAGGTACATCAAAATGTCAACAGCAAGGTCAAAACTGAAAATCACATCTGCTTAGGAAACTTCGGCTTCTGTGCTTTGATAATGCAAGAACTTTTCATTTTTATGTGGTCTCAAGTAGCACTACCTCCCACCACTATTTTTCCACAAACATCCCCAATGCAGTTGCAACAGCTTTTACAACTATAAGAGCCAAAGCCACTAACAATGCTAAATGGTTGAGCAGAATACAAATATAACACTAACCATTGTCAGTCCCCAAGTATGTTTTACTGAAACAGTCCTTAGGTTTGGCAGGGTTAAAACCTTTTATTTCAGACAACCATTCCAAGGGCAGGCAGCCTCTTCAAAACGGAGGTTGCTATCAGCTGAATAAACCTCAGCAAATGCTTTTTTATAATCATTGGCTGGATCTCGTGTAAAGGGTCACCTTGAGTATTCTCAATAACTGCCAGGTATAAATTGCTTATATTAACAAGAAATGTATACCTACTCACTTTTTTAAGTATAGGGCTGATATCAGATCACCAGTTACCCAGTAAGAATCTATTTCAAATGGATGTACTATAACCACGGCGATAAGCAATGCAAAAATAGAGTTTGATCTGGTCAGGTGTAACAGGCTGTTGGTTTTCATGTCAGTATTCTCATTCAAGTCTGCCCCATTTACTATCTGATCTACATACTGATTGGTTTGATTTACTAATAAATGCAATGACTCATCATAAAAAGCCTTAAATATGTTTGGAATTTGCCATATCTATAATCGATTAGGAAATACCATTTTTTAAACAACATTTATATGTATTACAATGATTAGTATATCTAATGTACAAAGCACTTCAAATACTGACAAAAACCAGCTTAAATAGATGCACAAATCAATTTCAGGAAATTTTCTTTTAACCCCGGTGGATTGGAGGAGGGAAGTGCTTGTGTGAGTAATGACAAACAGAGACAGTCTCCGAACCGAAAACATTTTTTTCTTGGCCTTGCGATGAAAAGCATCCCAAAGTCTTGTGATGAAGAGTTTCCCAAAGTCATGTTAACTGAATCATACTCTGACATCACTGATCGTTCCGTTGGTCTAGTAGTTAGAGCGTCCGCCTCAGAAGTGGGTCGTCGTGGGTTCGATCCCTGACCGAGTCATACCAAAGACTTACAAAAATGGTACTAACAGCTGTCTCGCTCGGCACTCAGCATTAAGAGGTTAGTGTTAGGAGTGGTCGGCCTGGTGTCAGGACAATGTGTTGTTTGAGTGGTCAGATTCAAAATTGCTTTCACTAACAGCTGATATCACTGCTTCTCTCTCATTCAAGAAATTTTTATCATTTTCAAAACTCCTATTGTAAAACCTCTGTTAAACAAATTTACACTTGACCCTAATGATTTAAGGAACCACCACCGTTTCTAACCTCTCATTCATTTAAGAAAAGCTTAGAAAAGTCATCCTATCTCATCATGTATCTTATTTGAATTACCAAAATCAATCATGATATTATCATTATACCAAATTGACTCGTACAGTACTTGAGATCAATGTATTCTTGTCATTTTAAAGCATTTTAGATGAAGCCATTAAAACGTTTGCAAAACATTATTTTAAAATATTCTCGCCAGGTCAATGTTCTATAAGTTCTAATCCAACTTGTATCTCATCTGAATGCAAACAGTGTTTTTAGCAATGTATAGTCTGCATATTGCCCTCACAATAGTACTGAAACTTCACCTCTGAGAGTAGATAATGAACTTCTCCTTGCTCTGCAAAGTGCAACGATTACTGTGAGTCCTCATCAGCCTTGACTTATCTGCAACACAGTATACTATGATATATTACTTCACCATCGCCAGCATATATTTGGTATTCACAATACATTCTTAATATGGTCCTAATTAGTCAGAAGGAAACAATCAGTGTCCATCAGTGGAAACCATTCCAGCTCAGCTGATGTATGTTACGTGCCCTAATGAAGCCGATACTACTATCCACGGCATGTGCACAATCAATCCAGAATCGAAAACGAAATCTTGTCATTATGCTACATTTCATTATCTAGCTCTAGTCAAATATACCTATCTGACCTCCCACATGTGTACTCCACATCTAGAAGCCTTCACTCCTCTTCTGACACTTGTTGTTATTATTAGGTTTAACGCTATTTGTAAGCACAAGATAGTCTATACATGGTGGACAGTATAAATGGTGAAGGAAGGACCCGGGAAAACCCCATAAAGAACCACCATCCCATGATATTCTACCTGCAAGCTTTCTCACATACCCACATTGGCCGATAAAGTTTGTGACACAGTGAATTAGCAGATTTCTTACGGTAATGTCAGCTGTTTAACATACATGTTATGCTGTGCTGTGTTTACATGCGCACAAAATTAGTTCCACATCAGATTGATAAAAATTTATTGATATTTCCAGAATAACAAACTACAAGTTTCAAGGATAATATACAGGGGTTATTAATAAAACAACAACTACATCAGGAAAATGTAGTTCACTGACAGAAAATCAAAGGGAGGTAAGTATGTTCTGACCCGAAAAAGTAGTTCCTGTAGTGAAAAAATATTGTTTTTTACTACAGTGAAATAATAGTTATTTTTTCACTACAGTGAAATATCAATATTTTAATTACAAAATCAATTCACTGCTTAGCATAAAATAATATCAGTTATTTGTTGTAGGCTATGGCAAATAGGTTTTATTGCATCTTTAATATAGTTTTCTTTATTAGGTGTGTATGTACTACTTGGTCTTATCCCCACCCACATATATTCAATCTTGACCCCACTCAATGTGTAGATACAAAATACACAGTCCTCAACAAAACAAAGTTTAATCCACAGCCAACAAAGATTCACATTGAAACTTACATGTTTGAACTCACAAATGACCACTAGTGCATTCATCATGAAAATTATTCAAGTGAATAAAAAATAGGCATGGAGAGTAAAGCAACAGTTATGTAATATGCTATATATATTTTGGAGCCGATAAACATACCAAAAATGGTGTACTGTCCAAATGTTTAGCAACTAGACATGCACATAGCAAAATCTAAACAAAGTCAACAATGTTTAATTCAACTTGCTGTAGCGTAATCGAGCTGACCCTTTGAGACCGGGCAGGGTTTTAAAGAAACAATAAACACGTTCGTGGATGACAAATGACAATATATTAAACACTGGTACTAATGATATGAAAATAACACAAAAGCATATAAAATGAATATAAAACACATATGAAATATACTTTGACTAATATGTCACATTCAAGTAGTCAAAAAGTTCTAGAAACTCCATGTAAACTTCATGTAAACAAATAATTCTAGCAAACGTTCATATAAACACATACTTGTTGCAAACCCATATAATCAACTACTGGTTGCAAACATTTATGTAGTCAGACACTACTGTCATAATTCACATGTAGTCAAACCACTACTTGTTATTCTTCTTTTACTTGTAGTCAATACGCTACTTGTTTCTGTCCTTTTACTTGTAGTCAAAACACTACTTGTTATTGTGCTTTACTTGTAGTCAAAACACTACTTGTTTGGAAAATACACGTCGACACGGCCTTCTCTCTGGCACGGTCACTTTCCCCTCCGCACTTGTACCCGTACGTTGGCACTGAATTGGTGGGTTATACTAGTAATGGTACGCCAGACGTCATGGTATCCACAAGCCCATCCGGCTGCTCATAACCGGCGAGCTGAATATGGAAAATAAACACCTTTCCAATAGTCTAATTTAATTGGGATGGGTTTTGTTGCAGCTACTTTAAGAATATACGATAGGCACGAAGTATGACATAGGAATGCTATGCAATAAAAACAAATATACGTAATTCTATGACATTAATATATACATAATATGTTTTCGAAATTAGTCGTAATAGCGACTAGATGAAATTAACTCATTACCACATTGCCTAGGTTATATCTCAATAAACTGAATTGCAAATACGATAAACGATGTGACCACATAATACAACAATGAACATGCTTTTACGAAACTGAATAATTATTGTAAATAATAAAAAGAGTTGACTAAAAAACATTCGACTCACCCAACTCTTTGGCTTTAACGAAATTACAATGGCACCTGCCCGACAGCTGAATATGTTTAAGAGCTTCCCTCTATATTGGCTGTGCCCTTCAATATCTCTACCCGATATATATATATATATATATATATATATATATATATATATATATATATATATATATATATATATATATATAGTAGTGCGCAATAATACATTATTTCGCACGTGCCGCGCGAGCAATAAAAGCGTCACGCGATACGACGAAAAATTACATTTACAGAAATATTACGGCGCGTGAAACAAGGCAACCTGATTTAAATGAAAAGTATAGAAGTCTAAATGAGCCATATCGGGCATTTCGTAACACTTGCAACTATGGTATTATTGTGCTTAAATTGTTTTGAGAAAATGAGATGACTGGATACTATGCAGAAAGTTGTAATAATCATCTAATTGTATAAAATCCACAACCGACCAATTGTTAATAAATACTTGCATGGTTATGTCCACCACCAATGAAAATAAGCCCAATCCATCAAATGTACGAACTGTTTCCTTCACATTTTGCCTACAATGATCATAAGATTCCCCCAACAAACAACTATCTTCAATTTATGCCACATTTGTTTACCTTTTTGTCTCAATGATGCAAAATCTAACTTCAATAGCTTGGTGTAAGTGCATGGTGCGGATGCCAAACCATTTGGCAAACAGGTAAATTCATATATATTCCCAAGCCACAGAAAACGCAAATACTTCCTAAGTATCTGAGCCACAAGAACATAACTGTAGGCATCCTTCAAGTTAACAGATCCAATAAACAATTTCTTTCTCATTGCATGAACAGCTGTTTTCAAAGTTTCTATTTTAAAATGTATCTTCTCAGCATTTGTACTGAATTGTTCTAACTTCAAAATAAGTCTCACAGACCCATATGTTTTAGATCAAATGAAAATGTTTGAAAAATATTGTCTAGGGTCTTGAATTAGCTTTAAAAATAACACCTTTTGCAAGAAAATGTTTAATTTCAGCAGTTATCTGTCTCTCTTCAGTAATTTAAAATTTAATTTGGTTTGGTATATATTTCTACCGGTCGCTGTTCAAACTCTCTTTCACAGTCTTTCACAGTATTCAAAATCCAAAGATCAGAAGTAATATTCTGCCATTCTTCGAATCAGCATGAAATTTTCACAGCAACCAGATTGTCAGGTGTATGTACTTACATGAATCTGCATATTAATAGCCTGAGAAGATCTTAAGTCCCTTACTGAATCCAGCAGTAATTCTCGAAGATTGTTTCTATGCTTCTTAAACAATTCCATAACCATTAAGGTAGGGCCAACATTTGCCCCATTTGAATTAAAACTTTTGCAGTAACATATCAACACTCCATGCCTGTTTTGACATTGCATTCCAGACCTCAATATTGACTCTGGCACTTTTAAATTTTCCAATTTCCTGGTCTGAGATTTGTTCTGCAATGGTTTAACCTTTAACACTAAAGAATTCCTTTACTGATAACTACCGCTAATTTGTCATTAACATTTGGGCCCGCTTTTTGGTGTTCCAGCACAAAACTTTCCAACGCCGCAAACAAATAATCATCAAATTTGCATTGACCTCGGCAGAATCTGTATCTGGCATAAGTAGCCTTGCAACATCCACATCCGAATCGACGTCCCTTTTTACATGCATAGTGTTCAAATCCAATTAAAAATGACCAATGTGTGCCGATCCTGCAGAAGCCGCAGATAATGTGCTTGACATTTGGGTTTTACTAGCACAACTAGCCAAGCAGGCTTCCATGTCTGTCATGTTCACATCCATTTTGAATACATCTGCGTGTTGTGTCCACAACTGACACTGCATAGCTAATTCTTTATCCAGGGTAGACATATTGATTGTTTGGCCAGAGAGTATATTACCTGTGCCAGTAGCAGACAATGATGTCACGTCTTCTTATTGTAATGGTCGACCTAATGTAGCTTTCCCCAGCTGCCCGACATGTGGATCGCCAGACCTCACATCTCTGGATGGCAAATGCACACGTTGCGAATCAAAATCGTTCCGGAAACCGTACTTACATCATCTGTTATGTTTCCTTTGCGTTTTGAACAATTTCTGAGTATTTCACACATTAAGCCTGTCACCTCTGGGATCTGCCTTAGGTGCTTCACACCCTCCATTGTCTTAAAGATGAAGTTCAGTGACAACTTGCAAAACTTGAGAAACTATCTGCAACACAATGCCTCTGCAAAGGTAAAACCCAATTCGTGGAAATTAGTGCTCCGAAATGCAAAACAAAACGATGACTGCAAAAATTTATACTGCAGTTGAAAATTAAGCTGTTAATTTTCTATGTTTCCTTCTTTAATTTTCTCCCAAACTATACACGTCCATGCGATTTCATGGGATCACGAGGCACTTTTAAGGGGGAGTGAAATACCGATTAAAAATCTGAAGTATCAATGAAAACTACAAACACATTTTGACTTAGATTACCAAAAGTTACATTTTAATTAGATATATATAGTATCATATCTATGCAGAAATAACTGGAAGATTGGGTGAATAATGATCTATTTCTCACCAACTCATTGGATTCAAGATAAGTTTCTCATATTTGTTCAAAACTTTAACTTCCTTTCTAGGGGAGTCCCGAGTGGCCGAGTGGTCTAAAGTGTTATCCGTTACGGATCATTTCCATCTCACCTCTGTCTGCGTGGGTTTGAGTCTCAGATTCAGCTAACGTGAGTATGTGAGAAAGCTTGCCAGTAACTTTTCGTGGCTTGATGGTTCTTTCCATGACTTTCCCGGGTTCTTCCCCCACCATTAATACTGGCCGCCATGTATAGACTATCTTGCGCTGACAAATGGCGTTAAACCCTACAGCAACAACAACAACAACATTCTTTCCATATATTGCCATTCATTACAATAGTTCCAAGGTTTCTTTTAAACTGTCACAGTAATTAAACAAAATCCATGAAACTAGTTAATGTGTCACATAAGATAACTATTACAAACATACAACAGTAATGCCAATGGTATTATGCTATACACTTCTTCCATTCCAGCTTTAAGGTGCCATCAATCAGATCTTTCCTATGATAACGGTTAAATAGTCACCTTTTGTGAAGCTGTATTCTAAAATATTGGAATTATTTATTGGAACTTGACTTGGATTGATTTCATGTTGGAGTTAAAATTTCCAATGGAGACTCCAATACACACAAGAAATCATTTCTGATCTTCAATCAAATTAACACAAGGTAACTAACGTGAAATCTGAACCTCGCTGATTCTGTCATTTTGAGTTAATTGGATGAAAACACGTATGTGCTACAATAGCTTTTGACTGACAGAAACGCGTCTATGACAGCAATGTTTGTAACGACTGAATAAACGGAATTGCACAAACTCTTTTAACACTTTTAGATTATACTGCTGAAAAAAATAACAGAACTTACCTCTAAGGTTGTCAATTACTTCTTCATGCATTGCTTTCTGAAACAAATACCGACTTCTTCCCCTGTTGAAAACATGTTTCACCGCCATTACAGCCACAATATGGCTACATTCGGTTCTTTTCGCGGCGCAGATCGAAATTGAATAAACAACTTGGGACAAAAGCAATGTTGAATCTAAACCACCCTGGGATATATGTTTTTAAACGTGCAGTCCCCAGGTCCCATATATGTTTTAATGGAACAGCCCTTAAGCAAAATCTCTAAAATTCAATGACTTTAAATGACCTATGTGAAATATCAATGACTTTCAGGGCTTTTAATTGATGTGTTCATTTCACAAAGACTTCTAATGTCCATGTGAACCCTGAGTGTGGATAGATGATGGATGGCAGTATAGATAGAAGTGTGGATTGATGATGGATGTCAGAATATACAGAAATGTGGATACAATGACAAATGGAAGGTGGGATGGGGATATGAAGACTGTCATATGCTTTTGACAATAAAGTGAGTATTGCAAATGACTGAGGGCATCAGGCTTAGCATACAACTAAGTGTGTTGAAACTCTTTCTAGAATATTTAACTTGCATGGTTTAATTCAAAACAGTAAGGGATTATTGACAGAACACTTACTTCTGTGAACCAATATCAATACAAAACAGTGTGATATTAATGACATAGCATACCTCATACATCCACTGTATGACAGGATCTGGGTAGCTACATCCAACTGTAGTACGCTGGAATGTGGCTGATGTCAAGATCAAATCAACATTTTCAATTGGTTCCTGTGTAAAGTTTATCCCTGTGGGCAAAGCTGAAAAGAAGAAAAATAGTGTGCTCAAAATTATATTGTATAAATAAAAAAGACCTACTCCAAATACCATAAATACACAACTCCAGATACGTTCTGCTATCAAATGAATACATTACTCTTCATTTTGAAATGTAATGAGTAACCAGCAAATTGTCTATCAGCATCATGCACAAGCACTGGGCCATGCTATGCTTGTTTACAACAGTCAACAGACCCTTTGCAAAACTATACTATCAATTTTCTAGTCTATCATTTAATGAAAATCTTCAGTAATATATATGGTAAAACAAATATAATCTGGCCTGCATTTTTTGGATGTGCTTTGTGCTTGATCGAAAAGTCTGTTTTTGTACTCTACTACACAATAACAGTATATCACAGCAATTGAAAATTTAAAATGTTTTTCAGTCTCACCAGCAGCTAACAACAGTACAGTGAAAGGCACACTTTAAACACAAACATGTTCAATAGCCCTCTATGTAAGAAACAGTTTGGTGACGTTGACTCTAAAGATTATTCAACACACCTTGATGACCAAAACTTTTGGTCCTAGAGTAATTTAACACTATACACTGTAATCATGACCTCTATCCTTTAGACCTCAGAATCCATATGTTTCTTTATCACCCGAGGTTTAACAACAGTACTTTATAAGCCAGCCCCATCTTTAATAGGTGTCTAAATAGGCACTAATTGGATATAGCTGATTTGCAATACTATTCATTGTGTTTCAATGATCACGAGCTTTGGTCAAGGTATATGGTCTTTAACTCTAGAAACCATTACTATGATTGACCTCTTACCTTGCGACCATTAAATCCATTTGTTTCCTTATTACCCCAAGTGCAAGTCATCAATATAGTTAAGTCAAGGAACTTTCTGTCATTCTAAGAAAACAATTTCACTGAGAGTAACAATGACAATGAATGTGCCTTTCGGATGCCATATCTTAAACAGGCCATTCCCATGCCTTGGGTACAAACATTCGACTACCTTTGGTCACATTGCATGATCCGTAAATGAAATTATTATGAATAATGAAAACAAATTTCTTTCTTTAGTCATAGGGTCCTTGACTTGGCCTCTGAACAAAATCCAAAAGGCTTTTTTTTACAACGAATACAAGTTAGCCACAAGCACTTGCAGCTGTGCATGTACAAAAAAATTAAATTTTTGCAGAGAACATTTGTTTCTCCAAGCAAGAGACCTTAACCTTTAATGTTTTACCCCGATATTCCCAAAGTGCAAGCCATCAATAATGTCTGATCAGGCTCTATAATGTACAGAAAATACTGGTCTTCTTTCAGTAATGACCCTGATGTTTGACCTTTAGCCCCATAATCAATATGGTTCTTTATTACACAAGAGGAAGCTAACCACAAAGTATATTGTTGTTCTCCTTTGTGAAATGTAAGCTGTGTGATAAAATAAAGACCACTAATCAGGCTCTGCCACTGAAATATTTTGAAACGTTGTGCCTAGGAAAATGTATACGATCTTTGAAGAAAGAAAGGTTTTTGTTAAAATAAAATTGGTGTTTAATAGTCTTGAATTAAAGATCTTGAATGAACAAAATATTCTTAATTTTATTTTAATGAAAGGTACAAATTTAAAAACAACAACAAATATTTAATGTATAAACCATAATTGAGTACAATAACAACAGGAATATCTCGGTATACTCCATACATACACATGTGTATGAAGGGGTAATATAGATATTCCTGGTGTTAGGTACTGAACTCTGGTTTACATTATAAATATTTTAATACAAGCAAACATCAAATGCATTCCTTTGCATATGGGGAGGGGTCTACTGATAATGTATGTACTAATAGGAAATGGGGGAGGGGTGAAACCTCGATAATACATTTTCTAATACGTAACCTGTTTGACAAAGTTAAATCGGCGTTTGAATTTTACCGGAAACTAGTCAAACTTTTTAAAGTTACGCAGCTTATTTCTTTGATGCAGCGTGTCATTCAACGTTGATGGACTAAGGTTACTAGGGATGATAATGTTTGTCAATTTGTTCCCAGTGCTGATTATTGAATAATAAGCAAATATTTATCACATATTAGTTAACTTTACATATTGAAAGGAAAATTGGGGAAGATAAAATTTATGATATTGATTTCTTAAACTTGCTAACATGTCACAAACAACCTAATAATTTCAGAAACCATACCAAGAGTAGCAGTGCTAAATAAATTTGAAGATGGCTACTACAGGAACCATATTTAATGTCTGTGTGTCAGGATTTTCATTTAGTCCCAAATAGTCCCTGGGATGAATTCATATCACTTGTGAAGAAAATCCTCAAATGGTTGTTTAGAAGGAGAAGCAGCATTGGTTTCTTGAAGAGACTGATGCCTTACTGTCCAAATAAGAACTTTTAGGAATTCAAAATAATACCATTTCTGACTATATTAAGTGCTAAGATTTTCAAACATAAGCTACTCTGGCAGCCGTGTTTATAGTAGGATTGGTATTATTTCATGTACAACAAAACGAGACACCATCAGAAGACTTTAGGCAAATCCCCTTGTTGATATGAACATCTATTCAGGATAATTAGTGAAACGGCTTTTAATATGTACATTCCGTAAAATAATAGCAATAGCAAGATTTTCAAGCTGGCTGCCATCGTGACGATAATTTGTCAAATTGGTGGCATTTTCTTCTTGTGAACTGAATCCCGGATTACGTGCCACTACCAAGACACGTTTACTGAGTTTGGGGAGGTACTGAACAAAGACCTGGATTAAATAACGGACCTAATCAAGAAATGGTGCCTACAGCCAAGCACAAAGACAGTTTCCAGTGCCTGCCACCTTAATGATGCAAATGCAAACCATTAGCTTTGCACCCTCCTGCATGGGCAGCACATAACAATGACCCGCCAACAACACACCTTGGTGTGACTCTGGACAGATCACTGACTTTATATAACCACCTGAAGAAAACTGCAGCACAACTGAGCACTCAAAACAACCTTCTACACAAACTAGCTGGCTCAACCTGGGGTACTAGTGCTCAGACACTCAAGACATCAACACTGGCATTCTGCAATTCAACAGCTGAGTGTTGCGCTCTATGTCATGGCTCAATTGTCCCTTACCAAGCTAACTGACGTCCAGCTCAATGCAACAATGCCCATAAACTCTCGAACACTGTGTTCTGCTCCTTTAACATGGCTGCCGGTAAGCAACAACATTCCTCCTCCACATTTCTGTCACCAGGAAGCCACTACAAAACTGCTTTTTAAGGTTTATGCCAGTGAGAAACTTCCACTGTACATGGAGATCACTTCACATCCAGCAGTCCGCTTCGTTTTGAGACATCCAATCTGATTAGGTCTATTGCCAGAGGATATGACAGCTATTTCGGCATGGAATGATGAGTGGTCTTCAACTTATGTTGTAAACCACTCCCTCGCAGCTTAGCCAACTGTCTGACCTCGTGGCTTCAACCTTCCACAACATATGTGAACCACGATGAACTGTTTCCAGACAAATCACGGTCATTGTGCAGTCATCCTTGTCAAATGGGGACAGTAAACTGGTTCTTCCTGTATTTGTGGTGCTCTATGGATCATGTCACACATTATGAACAACTGTCCACAAAAAAGTTCCTCAGTGAAATGCAGGCTCTATACCTTGCTGATCTTGACGCTGTTATATGGTTAGGCATTCACTCATATATGTATGTATATATGTATGCATGGATGTATGTATGTATGTATGTATGTATGTATGTATATGTATATATATATATATATATATATATATATATATATATATATATATATATATATATATATATATATATATATATATATAATGTATTCTTTAAAAAATCATCTAACTATCGCCACGACTGAACATTATTCACTGTTCCAGATGTTCAATGAGGCACCTCACGAACTCCCCAACTTACTTATCTTGACTGCGAAAACACATCAATGTATGAATGACAGTTTGCTTTCCATGCAGCATGGGCATTTGTGAAGGTGCATATGATATTCTTTAAAATCGCAATGTCAGTCTTGCTTAGTAAGTATATCCTATTTTCACTTTTGGTTAAAATGTTATGCTCGAACTGTTCATTTGACGGGTTTGTGTGACAATCTCAGTAACAAGAGTTGCAAGATGACCGCCGTAGCAGCTATATTAGACACCATATTGGCACTATCTGCATTATTGACCAAGCTGGCATCATAAAGTCTTTTAGTCAAACCACATCCTGATATAAACATCCATTCCCGAGAAGTAGCAATCACAAGATTTTCAAGTTGAAAAATGTGTAGTCCATATCAGAAATCTAAGCAAAACCTTTTTTATACAGACCCAACTAAACACAAGGCGAAATCGTCTCGTGAAAACCAATATAGCAATGTGGCTTTCCATTTTGAAGTAGTGATAACATGATGTCCAAAGTGGCTGCTATGTCAGTCATAATGGCTGTCGGACAGGTAATGTTTTAATTTAGGACCAATTAGATGTACAAGAAGCAATTTATTGAAAACCCGATGTTCATACGACCATATCTTCCAAAGGCGAAGACATAAAAAAATTTCAAGATGGCAGCTGTGGTGACAGAATCATATATTTTAGAACTTTATATAATATTTGTATTTTCATACGGCAGAATTAGATATTTTATCATTTTATATAATTCATATTCATTGCTAGCTAAATTAAAATCACCAGTTATCTTATATTGTGTTATAATATCTTATCACCAAATATTGCATACTTTAGTCAATTAGGCAACCCTGAGAAAGGATTAGCTTTTCATGTTGTTTTGTTAACTCTGAGCACCTTGCATACAATGATTACAATTCAGGCTGCTTTGTTTCTAATTATAGAACAAGTAATAAATAACTTTCATATTCGTCGGTTTACAAATTTGTAAGTAGACAGAATTAGATGTTTTATCATTTGGCAGAATTAATATTCATTGCTAGCTAAAATAAAATAACCAGTTGCATAATATTATGTTATTCTTGCCTTGTATACTTAGGCAACCTTAAACCGGATTAGATTTTCAAGTTGTTTTGTTAACCTACACTACCATGATTATTATTCATGCTGCTTTGTTCTAATTATAAGACAAGTATTAACAAACTTTCATATTCATCAGTTTACAAATTGTTAGCATAAGCAAAATAGTATGAGCAGCATGTTGGTGACAAACAGGCTGTCAGGTTGATCGTTTCTGAAGTGTGCTTGCTAGGATCACAGTGGGAAGAGTGTCTGATCTATTTTCAAGAAAAATGTGTGACCTTGACCTTTATCCCATATGATAAGGCTAAACTTATGCAAGAAAAATAAAACATTATCATTAGTCATTTTTATAAGATGTCATGAACCTTTATCACATAACAGATACCTTATTACTACAGAACCTGGACTTATTTTCTAGTTATTGCCGCAGAGAATAAGTTATGTAACAGATACATTTTTACTTAACAGGACAAATCATTGATGCCAATTGCTCCTTGTTCAACATTTTCAGGGATCTGTTTTTCGCTTAAATGTACAATCCAACCAATATGGCCTACTGCATGTTGTAAGAAGGGAGTAAAGTATTCAAGAGTTGGTTAGTATATCAGACTCGTGATCAAAGGGTGTGGGTTCAAATCCTACCATCAACTCTGTCTAAAACAGCTACCATATCATTGGGCCTTGCACTTTACTCCAATTAACTTGGTATTAAGCAATCTACTTGTTTTGATGTGCCAGGAAGAACCAAACAAAACCAAACTAATTAGGAGTTGTCACTAAAGACATTAAATTAAACTGATGCCGTTGTCAGATTAAGGCTTACAATGTATACATTTTCCATTGTCCATACTTTGCCATAATTCTTTGGAAATCACTTAAAACTAGGCACAGAAAAGAGCAGATCTTTCTGCCAGAAAGTTGCAGGAATGAACTTGTTCTGCCAGAGGCATTTAGGGATCAACATCCATGCCACTTTAATGACAGTATGCCATAAATCTAGACACCGTATGTCCCATAGGAAATAAGTCCCCAAAATTACAATACTATTGGTGTGGTAGGTATAGTGAAACCTTCAAGAATGAAACCCTGAGAGACCATGTAAACAAGTTTGTTTCAAGAGGATATTGTCTTAGTGAGCATTTTGTTATTCAGAAGTCAATATGTAATGAAGTCATATAATTTTAATACAAACTTAATTTCCTTCATTACATCTGGACATATTGAATTTGAATACTATGAGCTGGGAAGTATCTAAATAGTCTTGTCTTGTTTTTCACACTGTACTGGAAATGTAATGAACCATGGCACCACATCTTCATATCAGAAACTGCATACAAATATTATTTTAATATACAATAATTTCCATTCACAAGTGTAGTATACAAATATAACTTCATGATACAAGGATTTACTTACTGTACACATAAAGACTTACAGGATTGCTAATAATGTTTGTGGTTCCAGTAGCATAGGTACAAGTCCAACGTCTTTCATGACTCACCCTGTCTAGACTGCTGATGGTTATAAAAACACCAGTCTGGTTTACCTTAAATGTGTACCCTTCGACGAAGGAACAACCAGTTGTTTTACAGCTGACCAGAGAAATGCCATTCCTAAACAAAACAATTCTATTGGAGGTGAATGGCACATACAACATTCATGACATTCCAACGCTAGAACCTTTCTGGGGCAGAACTGTGTCCTTAACCAAAGTGATGGACTGTGCATCTGAAAAGCATTAAATATTCATTATTAGTCAAGCATTCAGTATAAGATTAAATGATCATGGTTGGGTATGTATCGATGAGTAAATGTTACATAATCATTCACAAAGCAAATAAAGTTGGAATGACTTTATGTTAACTTTATGGGTGATTAGGTAACAATTTACATATCAATAAATACCCAACCATAATCAGTGGTGGTTTCATTAACAAAGCATTCACTTTCAGCGATCTTGAAGTTTTCTTTCATTAGCCTCTTAACTGTGACAGAATAAATAGCCCCATTTTCATTATACAAGACTGGTCATTTGTTATGTTACAATATAGGGTAGAGTGCCAGAGTGGGTCGTGTCAGTTATCTAAGAAGTTTGTTATGATTTTTATTATTTAAAAAGCAATGGTTGATAATGTTTAAACCAGGCTATTCCTGTTTTCAACATTATGCTTTTGTATGTCACAAGTTGTTATATCATTTGTTGTTCTTGATTTCTGCCTATTTTGATCTTCCGTCAGCAAACCTTTGTCCATTTTAGTGAGGTCCTATGCCTGGCATATGACCCGGACCCTAAACAGCTGCTGAAACATGTTACTGAAGCGATATCAATAAATTATGGACATTGGATTTTAAGAGGTTGCAGTATGCCTTCTTAGGCGAAAGGAGAGAGTATTTGAGTGCAGGAAGGTGTATGCAATAGGGAAACGACATCAGTCACACTTTGAGCTGAAGGACTGCCAAGTATCCCATACGAGTGGAAGGGAATACCTTCACCAGTGCTGCTGGACTCTGACCCAAGATCGAGGATCATCTGTTCCAAGGACAGTTACCCAAACATTAAATCATTGGTATCGTCAGCAATGAAGCCCTCAATGGATGCATCACTCTCGATCCTTTCGAGCTGAAACATGACAGTGTCCAAGAACTAAGTCAGTTGAGATGGCAAGAACCTGTGTACCAGACCCTTAGAACCTAAGTTTGCCGAGATGTATTACTGGAGATCATAGTTGTCCCTGTACGAAGCCATGGGACAGTTAGGGACCAACATCACCCACGGCATTTCATACAACGATGATAGAAGAAGCTACTCTTTGAGGGTTTTTGATTTTACTCCTGACCAAATCAGCGATAAGGGACATTTCCACCCTATAAAATCCGACAACTTCGTGTGGAACATCAGTTTGCCGAAACCTTGCCCAACACGATGAATGTCATCTTGTATGTAAAATGTGACAATACTCAAGAAGTCAACACTTTGAGAGAAGTGATTCTAGACTATTAGAAGCAAATGGGAGACTCTTAACTACCTTAGGACTGTGGAGCCTCCTTAGAGATGAGAGAAGAGGATGTCTTTGGAGCAGAACCAAACTACAAAGACGAAGAGGACATGGTGATGTCAAGATGGCTAGAACAAGAAGAACATTTATACGCCTGCTTTGCTAAGCACCGGGCAGACTATTTACATGGTTGACCCACAAATGTCATTATGGAGTTAAAACAATCATCCCGTTAATGTTCAGCATGACAAATGCCTGATGATTAGCCAAGAAAAACTGGATGAGTATCTGGATGATGCTGGGGGGGGGGGGGGGGGGGGGGCTCATCTCAGAAGAAGCAGATTTGCATCAGTGGTATGAAGACTTGCATGACTATTCCAGACCTCCAATGTCTTCTCTGGAGATCTGTCTTATCAAAGCTATCTTTCCAAAGAGTACAAAGACGAAGCCAAGAACCGTTTACTTGACCAGTATTTTCAAGAAAAAAGTCAGTATTGAATTCATTTCCCATTATTAACTGTGAAAGACAAAACAATAATGGATACCTGGGATCCACTACCTTCTGAAAAACATGCCGAGTGTAGGCTAAGGATGTTCATGAAAATGCATTATACAAACTTCAGTACAATATTTGTATTAAAAAAATGAAGCTGAATAAATTTTGAATATGATATGAATACTGTTTAAATGTTCATAGAGATCTTGTATTCAGTATTTGTGTGCTTAACCTGAGTAGTTTGGGATAAATGTGGGTAAATATTTTCTGGCCAGCATGGATAATATATACTTGCTACAAGATATTTAAATCACTACGTTCTCATGTTTTCATCCATTACAAAAAGGATCCCTTGTGAAAAGACCTTTATATGGTTCGTTTTCATTTTGGGAATAATGAGTAAATGATTATCGGAAGAGGAGCGTAAGTATAAGCCCCTATTACATGTTTTGCAAAAATGGATCAGACATGTGGATTAAAAAGTGGTCACCTGCCCAGCAAATCCAATGCACCTCATTATAATGGATTTCACACACTATAGCAAACATTCACGACTTTAATAATAAAAACGCAAATATTCTAAGTTTTATATAAATCAGATCAGAAATATGGTCTTTGTAGTGGTAACAAGAATGACCAAGATCATTTCATTAATATGTATGCTGTAAAACCCATATTCAAGCCTAAATTCAATCAGATGAGAAAAATAGACTCCAGAATATTAACAAGCAACTGTTGATAGGTGATGCATGATAAAAGTTGTTTTTAAGTAACACTTCAGTGCTCACACAGGGTGCTATAGATGATCTAAGGATGAAGTGTCCAGAGTAGACAGGTATTTCACTACAAAAATGATTCCCCATAAACTGGGGCCCCTACAACGAAAGCATTGGCTGTCACGATAAATACTATCACATCCTCTCAGAAATAAAAATAGCTCAAAACAACTCAAAAAGCACGTGTCTTACTAATTCAACCTATTGTCGCTAGGTCGAGTATGAAGGTTTTATATGAGAAGTGAAACAATTAAATCATCGAGATCAGTTTGAACAATGTTTTATTCAATCGCTAATATCGCCAGTGATAGCTCCACTATAGGCACAAGGCCAACGCCTTTGGACATGTGAACTCATAACTGACAGAATCGAAGAAGTTTTATTTGATATTCAACTTCCATGATGATTCCTCATGTCTGCGATTGTGCAATAGTATCTTTCATGATGATTCGTGCTAAATGTTTCTTGTCAAAGAGACTAAGTAGGACGTTAGCTACTGCTCTATTGATGTGAACTGTGGTGCAATATGTTCAAACTCGCATCAATGTGTGAAAATTCGTTATTCTGCTCCATTGTACATTTCAGATGATGGTCTGTCTTGATGGAGTGGATTTCTCCACCATTTGCTGAGAGAACTGTTTCCTTCATGAGGATTTTAATTTTGGCCACTATATTGAAGAGATCGTTAACTCATGATTTTTCCTAATTATGCGGAGCAAAACAAGATGAGGCTTTCTACATCACATCTGGAAACGGGTGTTTTGGAGAATGAGGATATAAATCCAAACTGTTCTAAAATATTTAAAGAGCATCAACAGCACATGCCTTCTAATAAGAAGCTGATAAGACATATTTGTTTTTGAATTTTGCAATCCCCATGTCACCAACAGATTCACCAGTGGCCAATTCCAGCGGGCACATACATGAGTAAAAAACAAGGGATGAAGTGACCATTTTACTATTATTATGTGATTCTTCTGGGACAGCACGTCTGCTAATGCCTGTAGCGGACCTGGAATATGACCAACTTGTTCACTGATTTTTGTCGTTAAAGGTACCAGCTTAGAAATTCGCAAAGAAGTACGCAAAGATTTGTGGACTTCATTACCATTGACTTCTGAATTCACCACAGTAGAGATGCCAAACAGAATGAGAATGCCATTTTGTGTAGATTGTCCTACCACCAACAAAATGCTTTCCGTTAGCTTTAATATATAAAATATTGATATGTAATATATGATCCTGAGTGATGCACTCCTCACTAGCCTCCTAGAATGACGGAAGAAGACATACACCCCACAAATTGTGCTTGATTCCTAACAAACTATCAACTCAATGGTTCCCAGTTGTAAATTTTCCGAGGTTATACTTGGAAGTTTGACCTAAAACATTGGACGTCAGAGGATTTTCCATTGTTTTCCTAGAAAAGCTGGGAAACTGGACAATCCTGATATTTTGTCCAAATTTGTATAAGCAACCCCTGGACATTATCTCGTACGTAAAAAAAAAAAAAACTAGTAAAACCTTGGAAAACACTTTCAACATGAGAACAGTTTATTGTTGTCTCCGACGATCCTAGGAAATAAGAACTTAGTCATATTGTAGCTTGTACATAGCACAAAAATGTAGACTTAGTCATTTGTTAGCAAGCAAAAAGACTTCATCTTTATATTATTCAGAACTTACATTTGCAGTTTATTAAAATGAATAATATTTGTCATTACCAAAACAACTAACAACTCTAGGATTTTAATTAAAAATGTACTTCTTGTTGATTGATTGTTATGGGTTTTACAGTGTACCATCTCAGTTCAGGTAACATTGTGCCAAACAGGAACACATATTCTGGTTTCATATCTTATGCACATGAATATAAAACTATGAGATAAAATACCCAAACCATCACACATGCTGGAATCCCGCAGTTAGTGTAAGCATTCATACACTTTTAATCACTTCATACAATCATGTTAGTGTAACAGGTTCCAATTCCAATGCCCCCTAACCACACGGGAAAAATATATTTTCTAATAATTTGATCAAAAGTAAAGTTTCAATGCTTAAAGGGACAAGTGGCATTTTAGATCAAATTTGTGTTTGTGTGTTTGTTACATGAATGATACTTTAAAGTACCAATATAGAAATATAATAAACTATTACAGTATTAAAAATAAAAACTTTTTCAGACACAGTTCATTGTAATTTTATTTATCACATTAGTTACAAGAATAATATATATAAATATACAACATAATCTAAAAAAGTATATGGATGACTAGTATGGAACTATTTTTAATGATCATTTTTCATATGACAGCTGATAATAATCACAGTTACAGTGAAATTTAATCCTTTTCAAAATGATTTGGGAAGAATGTACCAAATGCTTGATCCTGTTTTCTGACAACCAAAAGGGATTCTTTAAAGTACTTTGCTTGTACAACACTGATTCCATCTCTGAAAAACACATGATCCATTGGGGATTTAAAAAAATGTTAAACTTTACAAACAAATTAGGCTGTTGGTGTTTAAATACAATGAACATTGTTTCCACATTGAGTTTAAACCTGTTTATGATTTATTTTTATTTGCAATTACTTCATATACAAATCAAGTATTCATGATATATTGACAAAACAGGTACTGTAAATCATATTTCCAAGTAAAATAGCAAAATATTTAATCCTAATTTAAGCTTTGCGAAGCCACATCTATCATTTCAGAGGTCACGTGAAATTGTATGTCAATAGTTAAATCGTAAGTGGTAAAGTATAAAGTTAAAAATGCAACCTTGTGTTAGTGTACTTGTAGTTGATACAGATATTAATTTATACACCTAATTTCTAACACCTGAAGATGAACTATTCCCATTATATTTATTTGGACACAAATAGTTTCCCAACTGCAAATACATGGCAACTGTATCTGTGGAAGATGGTATATCTGAACTTCAATAGCTACTTCACCAGTGGATTTCTCTTCTTCAAGTGCAATTGTAAATGAATTCTGCATCTTGATCTTGCTTATTTTAAAACATTGATAATGTCTGCGTATTGTTAAGGCCTAACTTGTTTATGTGTTTATGTGATCACCCCACCCCCATGTGTATTTACTATTGCAGTGGTTTTAAAAAAAGGATAGGTAAATTTAAAAATCAAACAAAAACATAATATATCATATGAACACTAAGTTCTGTTGGGGAATTTATTCATTTTTATGCTGGACAAAAACGTGCTAGGGTCGGCAACATGAAATAGGGATGGTCAGCTGACCGAGGCCATTTTTGTGCCTGCTATGGTACTTCCAGTCTGCGATGATCGGAACATGGGACATTATTTTATCTTATGCAAAATATACTGAGATTATTTAAGGACCCCACGAAATACTCGTAGCATGTGTTTATCTACTTATTGCTTTTAAATATAATATAGAAAAATGAGAAGCTGTGGAAAGTTCTAGGAAATATTTATTTCACATTTTTCTATTGGCTGCTGAGCATGGAATATCCAATCACAGCAGCTGATTCATGAATCAATCTTGTATGCGCCATAATAATATATTTGAAAGTGGTCAGGTCGGAGCATTGGTTACCTCGGAAAGTTAGCATCCAATAAGCCAAGGTTTTTACAAGGAACATTTGTCCAAGGTTTCCTAGTAAACCTTGGAACATGCACAGCTGAGTTGTATCTGCAAGGGACCAACTGACAAGCCAAGTGAGCTTCTCCCATTCCTGAGATTGGACCTTATAAGTATTCCTTGTTCAAAGGAGCAATGTTTGGCCACCATAGAAACAACATGATCATTGTAACTGCCTCATAAATAGGTGACATGTCCAATGTTGCACTGAACAAACCATACAAGCAAGGGACACTTAGGATGAGAGACAGTTCTTTGTAAGAATAGAAGCTATTGGCACCTTGGTTCCACAATAGGAACTGGACATAAAGGCACTAGCTGGCCATATAGTGGAATGAAACTGTCATGGTACTATGCATTATCTCTCAAACCAACTGTATATCTTTCCCCATTGCAGATGTCTGGATGGAATACATAATATCATGATACAGACTGGGTTTGATGTTAACCATGAGTGATCTGTATCTGATGACATGAAGACAAATAAGAGTAGAACAATCCCCTTCTCTTTGCTTTAATCCACATCGATTTTTGAGCACTTTGGCTTTTAACTTATAATGAATTTTCAGGACAGTTCCTCCTAAAAGCACAAAAACTAAGAAGATAGTATGGCACAACTGGCCATTGAATGAGCTCTGTCACTATGGGTAGACTAAGCTTTATGAGTGCCAATTCATGTTTGGACCGCATACAAGATATTGATCAATGTAAGCTGGCCCATAACTCAACATAATAAGCAGAGTGGCTTAGTTATTATTATCAAATTCATATAGCACTAGACCGATAGTCCGATCTTGATGAAACAAGACCAGTGTATACTCCATAAGTTGTAAAATTATTTGCAGCAGGTTATAGGAAATGTCCTCTATTGCATCATGAAAGACAACATCTGAAGTGCTTACTCAGATGAGGACTTACACATTCCCATTGCTGCTATGTGTATGTAATGCTCACCAACACAGCCATTCAACTAAACAGTTTTGGTATTTGAACACTGTTTGGTCTTTGTTGATTAGCATGCCAGCAAATGCTGGAAGTTTGGACAAAGTTGTTGTCACAGAAGGAGGACGAGAGGAAAACATCCTCCTTTGATGCAGAGTCTTCTCTTGTCAGTGAGATCTTGCAAAGATGATGGAGTTTGTGAATATATTTGTGTGAATATATTGTGTCATGTCTAAGCAAATGTGGCAACTCTGATGCCTTCTGTATAATCAGAGATGAATTGCAGAAGAATGTAACAACGAGATACCCACCACGCCTACAGAACGTCCAGAGTGGGATTTGATCACTAAGTGAGTGTTCCCTTAGAATAAAAAGATATAAGAATGCAGTGACTCTATCTCCTGTCTGTATTAAGCTGGACACAAGGTGCATCAAGTGACATGTGGCTGATCCATGAAAGTACCATGTGGTATAAAGCAGGTATACTGCACAAAGACCTTCGGTCTCTGGGCTTAAATGGCAGGACTGACTGTGGTAGAGACCTGTTGCAAAATGGGATGTATAGTATAGTTTGGTTTTGATGGAACAGTGCAAATGTATCCTTGATGACATTGTGCAATTATTTTGTGCTGTGACAAGTTAGGGGCTATTTGATCAGCAGAACCTGTCCATACAGCTCAGTTAAGGACCTCCCAACATTTGGATAAATGGTACGATTGACTTAAGCAGTGACCTGATGCAGTCTGAGATATATTACGGAGTCCATCACACAGTGCCATTTAATCTTAGATTAATTGTGCCAGTATTAATGTAGAGACATGTAAAGGTATATCTGATCAACATAACTGGTCCAAGGTGATATGCAAGATAATATCTGTATAGGACGGCTTTTATCTCAGTCTTGCTCAAATGTAATCAATCAAGTCATACCGTCTTAGCTTACAATGTACAAAGTAAAGCCTAGCAAACACCACCATAATGCAGCAAGCTATAGGTCAATCTCCTTGCTTTCAGTCTATTTCAAGGAACTGGAGCATTTCAAAAATCTGTCCGGTCCTGGGTAACATCATAGCTGTTGAGCAGGCAGGCTTCATGCATGGTCAAAGCACTTGCAATCAAGTTCTTGCCCTGACAACATTTCTTAAAATCAGTAGAGTGTCGTGTACATTAACTATGAAATTAACTATTAAATATAAAACATGTACCTGACCGTAATCGACAGTAGCAGAAATTATAGAGCATTATTATACAAGTTTTCTATTTGACACACCATAGCAGACATATTTAAATACTGCCAGAGCAATGTGAGGGGATGTAGTAGCAACCCGTGCAGTATGTACCATGTGGGCATAAATGTGTGATGACGATAAGTGATGAGCCAGAAAGTTGTAGATTTTCTTACATGCCTATGCACAATTCTTGGCCTCAATAAAAAAAATCAATAAGAAATCACTATTTTAAGAGCTTTCCATTTCATTTATATCCATTTGAGATGGTAACTGTGATAATGAAACCTGTAGCTTTGCTTTGCATCCTGCATCCCTTATGTTAAGGCCTAAAGGAGACATATATAACATTTTCTTCAGTTAAATGACTTTACTGAAAATCACACCATACATAACATAAGTGTGGATCCAAACTATCATGTTATAATAGGGTTTCCCTAAACATACGTTTTGATGTTTGAAATATGACAACCATCAAGGCCTGCTTAATATGCATGAACAATGCAATGAATGGAATACTGTCCAATCGAAAAATGAGGTTATCAGAAGGCATACTGCATCATTTCTGGTTGACAAATGACAGGGTGACATTCCATTCAGCCCAGTGCACTTGCATATTAAGTGTGTGTCATTTGGATTTTTAACATAGCTTTAACCATTTTTTCAGTCATACTGCAATGATCTATGGAGTAGCAGTTTATAGTGATAGCTAGCGCCGGAGCATCATGCCGCAGACATATAGCATCATGTCCCACCCAGTCACATTATCTTGATACATAGTTGCCAACCCCAGAGTACAAAAAACTGACTGCTTATGACAAAAATACTAAATTTCAAAAACAAAATTCTGATTTGTTTAAAAGCTATGATGCATATGTAACTAATTACAAAATTTATAACAATCAGTAAAGTAGGACAGTAGCTTACTTAATTATTTAATGTCAAAGATGTATGTGCTGCACTCTTGCACCCTAACAGGCACCTTGTTCCATTCGGATGCCCATTCAGAAGGTGCAAGAGTGCAACGCACTCTCACTCACACACAGGCTGTTTATAGTTAGTACATATATGGTTGTTAGGTAAATTGTAAGTAAATGATATGAGCCATGTGGTACACATTACATTTTAATACTGAGATTGCTTCAAATCTGAATTTAAAAGTTTGTCATCTTGTATTTTCTTTTGCTTTGTCTGGACTGTTCCATGCCATGAATGTCTCATATTACTAGAAAAATGATTCCACCAGTCATATATTATCTATATTACAACATGCCTACTTTTTGCCAAGAGCAATATGATTATTTTAACATTTTATGATTCACTGATTAATATAACTCACATCCACGAACCTTTTGGTAGTCTCTAGCAGCCATTCTAAACATTAATTATGTTTCAGAAAATATATTCAGACTAAAGTGATCCTGACTATGAAATCTGCATAAAACCCATAAAACAATAAAAAAATTCTGAGTACAAATTAGGTTTCGCTCATTTGGTGTGATATAAGCTGTCCAAACTGCACAAAGGCATCTCCCCAACCTTATTTAAATATCATAATGTAGATTTATTTCAAGATTTTAAAATAGAAAAATGTAACAAAATATTTTGATTTACTTACTGACCGAGGAGACAATGAAAGAAAATATCAACAGCAGTCCATGGTACGGCAGAGATTAACTATAGTGCCTTTCAGCAGCAGTTTTCTAGAAAAGTAAGAAAAATCAGAAATATTCAGAAACAATTTCAAGCTAATTAAGTGACTGCTAAAAGTACTATGGTGAAGATAAGTGCAGAAAGGGGTTACAAAAACTGAGCAGTGAATTTGCCCCTGAAAATAAAACAAACGCTGTGATACACAAAATGCCATCAAAACAAAAAGTGTACATCTATTATTCTTCATCCCTGTACCTCAAAATCTGTTTTAAATACAGCAGAATAAAGGGAAATGTTAAAATATGGATGTGACCTTGATGATAAAAAACCACATGATATGTAACACATATATATTGAACAACTTTGCTAAAATATGTAACAGAAAGAAAATGAAACCAAAAGTTAATGTCCAAATTTAAATATAAAATATATTAATCCAAATGTCAATGAGCACTTCAGTAATTCCAATGAATATTTTAAATAAGGAATTCCTCTGAAATTATATCCGATTTAAACAACACAACTGCAGACTGATAACATTTTCAATCCCACACACTGATATAGAACAGAACTGAATTACTTTTTTATATTAAGTCCATATTTATAAACATTTTCACTCAACCTACATCGTAATAGAATGTGACGATTTTCAATTGAAAAACCTAATCTCACTGTAAACAAGTCTGGCCTTGAACTCAAATACAATATAAACTTCCTGTTTACAACTTACAATCATGGACAAAAGTTTGCTATGTAAACACTGTTTACAACTTACAATCAACAACCAAAGTTGAGCACACAATATAAATTAAACATATAAAACAACATATAAGTATAGCTTCATCCATTTATCCTAAATCTCAAATGTGAGTGAAAGCTAAAATGTGTGCCTGTAACCTCGACTATTAAGATATGACCCCAAACGTGGTCTTGAGATCTTTTAGTAATGATTCAGAGCAGTACAATGTTCCACCCCTCATCTTAAATGGATCTCAAATGATAGTAGAAAAGAAAGTGTAATACAAAACTTCAGTATAGACATAGAAAAACAATCCCCCATGTGCATTGGCAGAGCAACCACCCAAAAACCTCCACCACCTCTTTTGCTAGCCAAGGATGAAGGAAGAGTGACATTTATGAATTTTGCTGCAACTACTCTGTCCAACTAGTACAAAATGGACAAAATTAACGAAAGAGAAGAAAAGAAACAATACATACAAACTCGTCAATCTAGTTATGGACTAGTTAGCATGTCTGGCAAGAGCCGATACTTCATAAATGTACATGTGTACCAAGTTATATCCCTTAATATCAAACAGCTCTAACGTTTCTTTGTGCTGCGACTTTTCCTTAACGATAATGCCAAATGGAACATAGGTACACTTGATTTGGACGAATAAAAATATAAAAGTATGAATACAATGTGTATGAATTTAATTTGTATATATATACATAATAATACAACACATATTTTTCAACTTAAAAATAACGTATTACTCAAAACTAACGTCAAATGCGAAACAGAACATATTCAAAATGAAAATAAAAGTAAACACACACACACACACACACACACACACATACATATATATATATATATATATATATATATATATATATATATATATATATATATATATATATATATATATATATATATACTACATTAATTGCATCGCTCCCACGTCTGTTCTGTTCAAAAGGAGAAGTCCCGTCTCCCTAACACATTGTTTACAACTTACAATCAACAACAAAAGTTGAACACACAATATAAATTAAACATATAAAACAACACATAGATACAGCTTCATCCATTTATCTTAAATCTCAAATGTGAATGAAAGCTAAAATGTTACCTAGACAATGAAGGCATGACGCCAAACGTGGTCTTGAAAACTTTTAGTAATGATTCAGAGCAGAACCATTTTTCACCCCAATCTTAAATGGCTCTCAAATGATAGTTGAAAAGAAAGTGTAATACAAAACTTCAGTAAAGACATAGGAAAACAATACCAGATATGCATTGACATAGCAACTACCCAAAAACTTCCACCACCTCTTTTGCTAGAAAAGGGTGAGGGAAGAGTGATATTTATGAATTTTGCTTGCAACTACTCTGTCAGACTAGTATGGAATGGACAAAATTAACGAAAGAGATGAAATGAAATGAAACAATACATACAAACTCGTCAGTCTAGTTCTTTACTAGTTAACATCTGGCAGGAGCTGATGCTTCGTAAATGTACATTTCTACCAAGTTATATCACGTAATATCAAACATCTCTAACGTTTTTTTGTATTGGGACTTTTCCTTAACGATAATGCCAAATGTAACATACAGTACAGTTGATTTGGATGAATAAAAATATGAAAGTAGGAATACAATGTGTATGAATTTAATAATTTTTATACATACAATATCTGTGTTGATAATAATTATACAACACATATTTTTCAACTTAAAAGTAACGTATTGCTCAAAACTAACGTCAAATGCATACTGAGAAACAGAGGACATATTTAAAATGAAAATAAAAGTAAACACACACACACACACACACACACACACACATATATATATATATATATATATATATATATATATATATATATATATATATATATATATATATTACATTACTTGTATCGCTCCCACTTCTGTTCTGTCCAAAAGGAGAAGTCACTTCTCCCTAAATTTCAAGTCTAGCTTGAGCCCTGAGTGTGGACATAAATGTGTGCTATAGTAGGGGGAAAAATATATGGTAATTACGGAAGAAAAACTAACAATAATATTTGGCAAAGAAAACATTATCAGAAGTGTCAGGATATAAAGATTAAACATTTTTAAAAATCCATTTTTACCTTTGATCTATGAATAAGGCATCTGAAGATTTTGAGATGCAACTATAGTATATTATAACAGTGTAATAGAGAATGGGTGTACAGCATAAACTAAATCTCAAGAACAAAATGGTGAAAATAATTTTATACAATTACTTCAATCCTGGAAATTTTGCAATATTTAATTCCAACAATATTTTATTTATTTACATTAAGCATCCACAAACATCATGAAATAGTGTAAAAGTTTTGATTTCACCTCTGTTTATCAATCTGTCTGTCCATTCATAAGCCTTGCTATCTATTGTGACTATGTTTCAATAAAATCAAATATAATTTGTTTCATTTTATTTCAGTATAGCATGCCTTAAGTTTTAACAAGCAATCATTAGATATTTGGAATAACTTGAACATTTTATATGTAATTGTATGCAGCCTATAAAGCCAAGTTTTCTATTATGACACTAATACAATTTCTCATTTAAAGATTATAATAGGTTTGTTTCAAATTTTCAACTTTACTGGTCTGTGTCCAGTATTACAGTTTATTAAATGGCACATTGCATGTCATCCATCCATTATGAAAGCTATCACTGCTCCATGTATTGTTGGCTATAATTGAAAATAGTTTAGACTGGATTCTAAATAGTAATTTCATTAGTTCGTTAGCAGAATACCACTCCCTATGAATTTATATAATGCTGAAAGGAACTGCGCCAGTTTTAACTCTACAATAATAGATTGAAATTCTTTACCTATATTAGGTTTATACATGTACAGTGTTGTTTTTCTTAAGCATGTAACCTACACTCTTGACGAAGCATGAAAAGTATGTCAATGTTTATAAATATCAACTAATATGTTTATCTTTATCAAATATATATCTGAAAATTACAATATTAAATGTATAATGCATTTCCGTCAAAAGCCAACTGTTCGTATGCACAACATTTAATGTGTTTGATGTCTGAATGGAGTAAATTGTTTATTTTGTAAAGCTCAGATAACAAACTTTTCTCTTCTGCTTTAGCAGCACATATTCACAACGATACAGTCATGTAGAACACCATATTACAAAATAAATTAAAAAGTGTTTACTGATAAGTGTCAATGAGTACTGACATGTTTTGTTTCATGACTACAATAGCACAGGCAGCATGATTTACCCAAATATACCCAAATACTGCCCAAATACACCCAAATATACCCAAAACTATATATTTAAATGCTACTAAAACATGCCGATACCATCAAAATGCTCTCAAATATATACAAATATAAATAAATGTACTAGGATGTTTCTATTCTATCTCAAAACTTCAGTCTTTATTTTCATAGGCCTGATAATTATTTCTTTATTCGCATTAATTCAAGTTGTATTTTCCGCTGCTGAGGTCGTTCGGCAGTTTGTTTCGTTCTATTTTATGCAATCTCCGACAATTTAAATAATTATCTGATAATTGACAGTCATGGGCTGAATTAATGACATCAACCTTGGTTTGTTTGAGTTCTCTATCGCAATGGATAAGCAATTGTATTGTGAAAGGCACAATACTGTACTGCGCCTTTTTGGTAACTTTTGGCACTTTAAAGGTGACTACATTCATATACAGGTGTAAGTGTAAAGTCAAATCAGAATTAAAATAATTGTATTTTTATCTTTTATTAAAGTGGCGAAAATACATTAAAATAGCAGTTATTTCCTAAATACAGATGTATCTGTCATACAACTAGCAACAAAAGCCGTTACAACCTTATATAATTTATTTCACAATGCATTAATTAATTATGTACATGTGCATGTTACAAAATGTTTATTAACGGTGCTTTATATCTGTTGCCCGTTCAGCTCTTGGTCTTTTCCGTTGTCCCGATTTTCATACAGCAGTTTGTTTCGGTCACTTCCACTTGTATGTTCCATCTGATGAATGGATATAGCTGGACTGAAATTTTTTTCTTTCTCCGTTACACTCTTTGAGTGCCAGGCTTGTTTGTCCAAAAGAAAAGAAAAAGACTGACCAAAAAGCCTGTAGTTGCCAGCACCTTACAAAGCTCAATGTAGGTATATGATCTGTGTTTTTGTAATGGAAGATAATCTGTCTACAAGTTCTGGGAGCTTTAGCTGTTTCCAATCAGTGGCTTGTTTTAAGCGATTGTTTAGGGACTCTGCATTGTTATTGGCCCATAACTTAGAAATGATATTTGCTTTTAATGGTTGGCAAACATGTTTTAAAATTTTACCTCTGAAATGTGTTTCATAGTAAGTTTTAAATCTCGGATATTTATCGAAATAGACAGAGAGGTTGTCTTCTCGCTTTGAAAACTCGAGGATGTCTTTACTAAAAACTAATCCGTCTTTGTCTTCACTGAATATTATATTTATAATCTTCTCCCTCTCTTTTTCATCAGAACCAGTTTTTTGAAGAAAATGCCTAACATTATCTTTCAGATGTTTTATACACAGCAGATAATTTGCTTTGGGAAAATTGTTTGTTAAACAATTTCGTATTGCTTTCTCATCATCTGTGCCACATGTCAAATTTTGTGAGTCTAGTTTTTCTCTAACATGGGAAAAAAATGGTGATAAGTACGCTGCTCACCATCCCAGTGAAGACAAAGAGGTCCTAGAAAAATTGGATATTGCATAGATTTTCTGCTAATGATGCTTCTGTTTTTATAACACATTGTTGTTACAAACACTTTACCAAGATTAAACATTCTGTCGATGCCGATCAAACTGCCTTCCTCCCTTAAACATTTTTTTTAAAACTCTAATATTTGATCGTCAGTGTACATAATTATAATTGGTTGTTTGTCTTTCGTAATAGTAACAACCTGGATGAAAGGGTTGTCGTGTAGCTCTCCAATTATTGTCAGTATCTCATCCACAATATTGTTTCCAGGCACCCTCAGAGGTATTTTCTTTGTGTTTTCTCTGTGGAGTTGGCGACCTGATTTAGGGGCCATGAAACTGTCATCATCAGCCATCTTGTTTACCACTTCTGTTGCCTTCTTCCTCCCCACTTTTTCGCATGCTATTTGGAGGATACATGGATCAGTTCTTGAGTACGATTGGTGATTCAATTACAGTAGTAACTCTCTTCCTGTAGCTCTGATCGTCTTTTAGCTTAGTGTAGTAGCGATGAAGAGTTAATATATATGTGGGTTTTGGATCAATTGAAACATGTTTTATTTTTCCACGATCTTCTTCAGGCAAAACTGACCATTTTTCTTGAAAATATTTTTTAATTTGTTTTCCTTAGTTACAACGAATACCTGGTTTACAGTGATGCCCGAGTTAGAGTCCCATGACCCACTGTCATAGGGAAAGCCGTTCTGTTTTCCCCCTTCATTTTGTTGATGCCTCACTACAACGTGAACATTGCTTTTGTGTCCCAAAGGTACTCTTTCTGCTGGTGCATCTTCACTTAAAAGCGTTTTAAATAGTTTGTCATTTTCCAAGAACCTGTTTCCTGGATTTTCCTTAACTTGTTGGCGCTCAATACTCAGTGATACAATGGCAAGGGACTGTTCTTTTTCTTTGGTAAAAGATATATCTGCTTCACTATCACCGTCCGCATCGGTTAAATCTTGAAGATTATCTAAGTTGTTCGATGATGAAATTTCACCTTCCAGTGATGTTAATGATACATTAGAGCAACACCTTTTGGGGTGTAGACTCCCTGTAGATGCGACTGAACTGGAAGATGAAAGTTTGCATTTGTGGCTAATACCATATTCAACAGTATTGTCATCCGTTGATGGATACGCTATCATATGTACTGCATGAATAACAGCTGCGAAGTGACTGATGGCGTACCACTTTCCCGGTCCTGTTGTTGGTACATCTCCACTCTTATACCAAAGGATTGCTAGCTGCCGTCTGTCCTCAAAATTTCCAGATGTTTTGAATTCGGTGTTCAAAGTTTTGTAGGCGATATCATTTGTCCCGTTTGCATATGGCTATATCACTCTTATTTTCATGTTAACAGCATCTGCCATAGCTATAATTGTTTATGCATTGGAGAATTTTCCGATGACGGCAGAGTCCAGACAAGACTGTGAGTAACTGCCAGAAAGCAGTTGTATTTGAGGTCTCTGTGGATGCAGCATATAGTGTTCCCCGCTTGTAAGAAGTTTTATACACGTGTGGTACCTTAGTTTCACTGACATGGTTTCGTTACCACAAAGCAAGATAGAGACGGCATTGAAGAGGCAGTCTCCATCAGCGCTTGTCCTCAGGGGGATTCCATTTATGTGGTCGACATAATTGTCCATCACCTCAGCAGTGACTGGATCAACGTCTGGCAAATTAGACGTTGGCTCTTCTGGAATTTGTAATTTCACTTTAAACATTAGCTCTTGCTGAACAGCCTCCTTTAGTTTCTCCATGTTCTTTGATGCCGCCACCTAGAGAGAAAAGAAAACCGCATTAAAATAGTCGATACATACTGGACTTAATGCAGATTTTGAGTTTGTTCAGACATTAGTAATATGCATGAAATGCTAATAGCATTGAGATATGTTGTATCATCCCAAAACGGCAGGGGTAGACACATGTATCAAGGATATGAAGATCGGTAGCGTTCTATGAGATGGCGTTATGCACACAGACAGATAAATGAAGAGGTACTCAATAAGATACCTAGACATATTATAGAATGTTGTACAGCTTGAAATCTCCACTTCACATCAATAGTTTTAGCCTAGAAATACGTGGTACCATCACAAAACGGCATGGTTAGATGAACATAGCCTGTATATAAAAATATTTAAATTCGCAAGCGAAAATGAATTAAAAATACAAACATTTTTATTTTGCATCTGTACAAATATTTTTTGGCACAGATGGCTTTACAGTGATTAGAAACTTATCAATTGCTATCAAATTTATCCAATTCAGTGGTTGTTTACAACCCATATCGAACATGCCTATATGGTAGTGAAGTGCTGCTGTAATCCGATTCACACGTGTTATTGCATGTTACAACCACAAGTAACCGAGTATACATGCGTTACATCAATTACCATTGCGGCGCTACAAAGACAGTTAAAATGATTTACAACAAATATACAAAAATTTAGTGGTCCCCTGTTGATGTTTGTCAAAATCATCTTGCGAGAAAGCCAAACCAATATACTCGCTGGAAATCAATGATGTTGACTCTAAAACTCCTGGGACTAGCATCGCACATTTGTGTACTGATTTGTATATATATTGTATATGCATCGTATTTAGATGCAAAAAAACTAAACTATTATATATTTTATCCCTTTGTCTTTTTCATGTTAGTTCTATGTATAAATTGTAAAGGAAAAAAATTATATATGCATGTATTAAAAGAGTTTTGATATTCTTTATCAATTTATTCATTTGTCATCTCTTTATACTACACATCTCAAATTGTGGATTCATGTATTAATAGCTAAATAATATGCATTGGGAAACCTTTAGCACTTTCATGCATGTAAAACCGATAGGTATTAAATTCAAAATTGTTGAACATAAAAAGCAGGGCCCAGGTACCTAGTCCTGGGTAGACAAATGTGTAGCAAATTCTTAACAAGATATACTATAGAAAGTAGTCCAGTACAATCCTATCCAATTTTTGTTTGACAAAAGACGCTTTTTAAATAATACAAACTAACTTAATACAACGGTGAGTGGCAATAGACATTGAAAAAATGGGCAATGTAACAGTATGGTATTACAATAATTTTAAAACAGTATTATCACAGAAAGTGCTATAACAATATACACAAGTGAATACATTTATGCCTCATCTGATGTGAAGACTGTAATTTCGTCATGCTATAAACTTCAACTGGTGCGATTGATTTGCAATGTCGTGTGATCAGGTTGTATCATAAGAATATCACACATTTAGTTTAATATAAAGAAATAGAAACATTAGACAAATTAAATTAATAAAATTGTGCACAGGCTGCATTTTTTCTAAGATAAAATGGTCATTTAATCGGATGATAATCCATGACTTTGCATGATAATTACACACATAATTAGGGATCTATACAAAAAATGCATAGCGAAAAGAAAGTTGTCTTTGCGTGTTCTAACCTAAGTAATTTAATTATTACAAATTTTAAAGTAAATGCTGATACTTACATTCTGCAGACGATGCATGGCCATCAGGTAGTCAAACTCATTACCATCCAATGTACCACACGAAACGCACACGTATTCCAGATCAATATTCCCCACATTTTCAATTCATCTTCTGAAATTTCTTGGCATTCGTTATGATACCAGTTCTTACACAATGAACATTTAACACAGTCATTTGAACAATTTGATCTGCATCCACCACATGGAAACCTGGCTCCGTGTTTTTTACTGAAATTAGCCATGATTCACTTACAAATCACCAATACAGAATAAAGAAAACAAGAAATGTGCAGTATTTAAGCTTTGTTTCGAATAAGAGAGGAGTGATGAAACTTAATGATTATATACCTTGCATTTGATTGCTTGTAACTAACAATAATGTTTCTTACAGTTGGTCTAGCAGTTTATTAGTGATAAAACATACAAAACTTGAAACTCGTCCTATTTCCAAAGAAAGCATGCCAGCAATTGTCAGTACTCAATATGAAGTCAAAAACAATTCGAGGCTGATTTTAGCAGCTTGCTGGTGAACAAATACTGAGTTAATGAGAGCTTGCCGCTTGATCACCTTTATTGGTATTTTCTTTTTTTGGTTTATTTTTGTAATCATCGACAAGAAGCACTTGCATTTGCTGATCCTGTTCGGCAATTCCTTTCATTTCATTTTATGTGATTGCTGACAACTTACCTATATTGTTCATATTTTCTAATATTTATAATTAATTCCTGCCCAAGGGCCTAGTTATCTTTTTGCTATTTAACTTGTACCAAGAGGCCATTACTCAATAATTGCATGAAAAAGAAACAATAGGAATTTTCTAGCATGTTCTAATTTGCACGTATGTAATAGTGCGGTTTTTTATTTTTGCATTTTGTTCATTAGATGACAATTATTTTAATCGTTTTATATCAGTAAACAGTCGGAATTGATCCTCATCACGTGAAATTTAGTTTGATTCAAAAGAAATTTATTTGAACATGTGGCTCTGATTTGGTATAAAAATATAACATGGAAATGAGACAGTAATGAAACAGTAAAGTCAAAGAATCAGTTGGAAACGATCAGACACCAAGTTATAAATAGATTCGTTAACTACATCAACATTGGTGCTGAACTGGATTTTTAATATATGTGTGTGTGTGTGTGTGTGTGTGGTCAGAGTCTATATTTTTTTAGCAGAAATAAACATCAAGCAAATAAAAGAAAAAAATTGACCACACAAAGGCCAGTCCAGACACAGAAACTATATAGCAGACAAAACATTATAGCATATACATAGCGAACAATTTTAAGAAAAAACAACACAAAAATATCAGAGTTGGAACAGGAACACACAAGTCTTCGAATGTTTTGAACAAAGAGCCATGGGGGGGGGGGTACACACTCGAGACCAATAGCTAATTATATCTAAATGTTGAAGGTGTGTCCACAAATAAAAATTAACATTATTGTAGAATATAGTTATCTAAGTATTAAGTATGCAAATTAGGGACATATATATGTCGTCCCGGACTATGTCGATAATTTCCTAGCAAATGGTAATTGGAGATGTACGAAACGTTTCGTACAACGAATTTCTAATTGCTTTAGTCATTTAAAGTATTCATTTTTGACCAAGAACTTAACTTGACAATGAATTTAATTAATTTTTTAGTAGTAAATGTATGAGTTGCATGTCTCTGGACAGTATTTAGGCAGTATTTGGGTGTATTTGGGCAGTATTTTGGTGTATTTGGGTATATTTTGGTAAATCGTGCCACCCCAATACCACATTGACATACACAACATTAAAGTGTGTCGACAAACATATATAAAACTATTATTATTATTATTAATTATTATTGTTGTCTTTGTTCGTTATTACTTTAAAATACTTTCTTCTAACGTGTCACATGATGCTTTTCTGAATGAATACGCATTACGTAATCAAAGTCACTTCCCACACACTAGTCCTATATTTAAGACATAGCACATTTTGATTTTGTTGAGGTGCCCACAACATAAATATCAGTCTCGGGTATTACAGGTAGGACTACCCACCCACCTGTATTGCACTGTACTATGGAGATCGCCTAGGGCCTAAGTGAGACATAATTGCAGACTCCCAGGATAACAATGAATAAATAAACCTTTTCCTTATCCTTACCAACATTCTAAGACGGTGTCTTGGCAATTCTTTCATGAAATGCATTACATCTTATTGTGATTCTTCAACGGCCAACACAACATATTCATGAAGTTGTAATCTCGTGTAATTGTGCCTATCGTTTTTTCTACAAGCGAACACTTGCGTACATACGCCGTTACCAAGAACCGGAAGTCTACAGCGACATCGTTACGTATATAAATCTATACATACGGTAACGTAATCACACTTGACTATTAAGCAACGGGACATCAATGCTCACATCCACACTGGGAACCAGTTCAAGAGTATTTTCCCTTAAATGACAACCGGAAAGAACAAAGGGGGCAGAAATTAATGATGCATACACATGACTAATATAAAGATTCATAAACAATACAATACATGAGTGGAGTCAGTACAGTCCATATTTTTGGATAAGTATAATAAAGCAACACATAATATAATTCACTTGATCTTACAAATCAATGGAAATTCAAAGAATAAAACGTTGATGCACCTACCCCCAAATTTATACATTAATTTTTCATGTCCAAATGTCATTCCTAAGAAAAAGTGGTGCTCAAAGTGCAAAAACGAGCCATTTTCCTGATAATTTTGAAAACCATTATGTACTTAACAGTTAGATGTTATTCAAGGTATTTGTCATTCAATCAGTTTTTGAGATATTCTACCTGCTTTGAGCCGTGTCTATTGCTGTAAGTAGCTAGCTCTGCTTCCTAGCCAACTATTGGCATTTCACTGGCAACATACCGTGCAGTGACTACATGAGGTGTACATGCTTAACATCAGTTTCAATAACAACAAAAGCCGGAAAGACCACACTCACTAATATATCCATATCTTTAATAATAGCTCCAAAGATCACATCATACCCTTACGTTAAGAAATAAATAGACGGCTAGGGATCCAACCTCTCTCTCTCTCTCTCTTTCAGAGAGACACACGCACACACTATCTCTCTGTCTCTCGTTGTCTTTCCCTGTCTCTCTCTCTGCCTCTCTCTCTGTATCTCTCTCTCTCTCTCTCTCTCTGTATGTCTCTCTCTCTGTCTCTGTAAATTTTCTTCGATTCTTTATATGCTATTTATAATGAAGCATTGAATGGTGGACTTTACCTTGTCAAAAATAAGCTAATTCTCTACTTGACCTCAATCATCATTATTCTTAATTTTCTGTAAACGACTGATTACATAGCTAAATAGTTTCCCTTTGAATATGGTTTATCTATTAGGATTGTTATTTTACCCTGAGTCAAGGACGTTATATTCACATTTTATGTTCTAATGATACATTCAATTTTATGTAGTAAACATTAAGAAGCTTCTAGTTTATTCTCCACAAGGTAATATAATTTGTTACCGCCAAGGACGGTCCCAAGCCCGGCTGAAAAAGTAGGAGGGTTGGGCGTGGGGCTAGCAACTTCACCCCGTTAAAACAACTATTGCTATGGAAAATACAACAAAGGAACAAACGACAACCGGCGATGGGAGCGAAGCAGACCAGGCAACTGGTTCTATGACGGATGGAGAACAAAACCGCAAGGATGTCCCCATCCCGATAGCGGAACTCCTGACGCCAAAAGCATGGATCAGAGTTGGATGCTGGAACGTGCGAACGCTCAATCAGAATGGAAAACTGGCACAAGCAGTGAGCGAGTTGAATCACTTCAACTAAACCCTCATGGGTGTAACAGAAGCACGATGGACTGGTGCCGGCAAGCAGAAGTTGAACTACGGATAAGTCATCATCTGATCCGAAAGGAAGGACAATGACCACCGAGAGGGGGTCGCCATCATTATCAGTAAGAACAAGACAAATACCGTTCTACAGTGGAAGCCAGTGAACGAGCGCCTGCTGTACGTCAAGATGAACTCCAAGTACGCCAAGCTGTCTGAAGTTGTGGCCTATACACCAATAGACGACACGGAAGAAGAGGACAAAGACACCTTTTACGACGCTCTTCAAGCCGTTTTAGAGGACGTCCCTCGACGTGACGTGCTGTTGCTAATTGGCGACTTCAACGCTAGGGTCGACTGCGACAATAAAGACAGAGAGAGGGCCATGGGGCGCCATGGAGTAGGCGTGATGGCCGACAACGGGGAAAGACTGGTCAACTTTTGTGAAGAGAATGACTTGGTCATAGGAGAGACCCTGTTCGAGCACAAGGACATCCACAAACTCACATGGACGTCACCAGACGGCAGAACTCAGAACCAGATCGACCACATCATCATCAACGGCCGATGGAAACACTCCTTGCAGGACGTGCGAGTGATGCGGCACGCTGACATCGGCAGCGACCATAGTCTTATCGTGGCCAAGGTGACTTTGAAGCTTAGGAAAGTTAGGATAGGTGTCTCCAGGAATCAGCGCTTAGATGTGGCCAAGGTGACTTTGAAGCTTAGGAAAGTTAGGATAGGTGTCTCCAGGAATCAGCGCTTAGATGTGGCCAAGCTGAAAGATCCAAACGTGAAGGAAGAGTTTAGGCTGGCCCTAAGGAATAGGTTTAGTATTCTAGAAGATGAGACAGCGCTGACCATCGACAATTTCAACAGAGTAATGAAGGAAGCAGGGGAAGTAGTTTTAGGTGATAGGAATAGTAAGAAGACATCGTGGATATCAGGCGAGACGTGGACTCGCATAGAAGAGAGAAGACAGATTAAGAAGAGACTTTTGGACTCCAAGTCACCAAGACTGAAAGAGAGAATTTCGAAGGAGTATAGAGGAAAAGACAAGGAGGTGAAGAAATCAGCAAGGAGAGACAGGAGAGAATACACAGAGAGACTGGCAAAGGAGGCGGAGGCAGCAGCAGAGCAGAAAGACATGACGACGGTGTACCAGAACACCAAGAAGCTGAAGGGCGACTACGGCCTGCACCACGACCTTCCAGTGAGAGATCAAGATGGAACTCATGTCACAGTGGAGGAGGAGAAGCTGAAGAGATGGAAGCAACACTTTGAGTCCATACTGAATCGCCCAGACCCACCAGTACTTGCTGACATTCCTGAAGCAGAGGAGGACATTGACATCAACTGCGACGACATCACTGTTGAGGAGGTCAAGCAGGCCATCCACAAGCTGAAGAATGGGAAGGCACCTGACGATGATGGAGTATGTCCCGAGATGCTGAAGGCAGAAGACACAAAGACACCTCAGCTTCTTTGCCAGAGTCTCCACAAGATCTGGGATAGTGAAGAAGCACCGAATGGCTGGAAAACAGGAATCATCGTAAAACGTCCCAAGAAAGGAGATCTGGGGAACTGCAACAACTGGCGAGGAATCACTTTACTATCCATCTCCAGTAAGATTTTCAGTCGCATCATTCTCCAACGCATCACAACAACTGTGGACGGCATCCTAAGCCAGGAACAGGCAGGTTTTAGGAAGGGCAAATCCTGCATCGACCACATCTTCGTTCTGAGACAGATCCTTGAGCAGTCCCATGAGTGGAATGGATCCTCTATGTGATCTTTGTGGACTTTGAGAAGGCCTTCGACAGCCTGCACCGAGCCTCTCTGTGGAAGATCCTACGACACTACGGCATCCCCCAGAAACTTGTCAACGTCATCAGGTCCCTATACGAGAACTTTGAGTGCAGAGTCATCACAACAACCTTCTCACTGAACCATTCAAGGTGGAAAACGGAGTGAAGAAAGGATGCATTTTCTCGCCGACCCTCTTCTCACTGGCCATTGACTGGATTATGCGACGCACCACAGAGGGCAGAAAGCAAGGAATACAGTGGACGCTGACCTCAATGCTGGATGACCTGGATTATGCCGACGACATCGGGTTGCTGGCAAGCAGACACCAGGATATCCAACAGAAGACACAACAGTTGGTACAGACAGCAAGCACCATAGGTCTTCGAGTCAACATAGGGAAGACACAAGTCTTGCGGAAGAACACTAGAGTGGGCAACCCAATCACCATCAACGACCAGCCTCTGCAAGAAGTAGACGAATTCACGTACCTGGGCAGCAAGGTCTCCACGGATGGAGATTGCACAAGGGAAGTCACCACAAGAATCAGCAAGGCCATCCAGGCCTTCGCAATGCTGAAGCCCATCTGGGGGACAACAAACCTCAGCACCCACACGAAGATCCGTATCTTCAAAAGCAACATGCTCAGCGTCCTTTTGTACGGGTCAGAGTGTTGGAAGACCACTGCTGACATAGAACGCAAGCTCGAAGTCTTCCAGACCAAGTGCCTGCGACGGATCATGAATATCTTCAGGCCAAACATGATCTCGAACGAGGAACTCCGGCACAGAACGGGCACAAGCACCATTGCTGATACCATTGCTGATGCAACTCGTCGATGGAGATGGCTCGGCCATGTCTGCAGAATGCCCCTTGACTCACTACCAAGGGTGGCACTGAGATGAACTCCACAATGGAAAAGGAACCGTGGCAGACCCAAAGAGACCTGGCGCCGAACCGTGGAGCGAGAACTCAAGACCAGAGGCCTCACCCTGCAGACCGCCCCCATAACAGCAACTGACAGACCAAAATGGTGCTCCCTTGCTGTCGCCTCAAGCACCAGACGGCGCAGAGAGGATTGATTGATTTGATTGAATAGAATTTGTTTTTCAAAAAAGGCTAATTGTGATAAAAGGTCATGTAAACAACTAAGTCATCTTGTTTTTCTAGAAATGTTTTCATTAAAGATTTAAGATCTAATTTGAATGAATTGCAATGTGTCCAATTTGGATTCAAATTTATTTATTCAAGCAATTATTCTCTAAAAATACAAATTGCTCTTCAAAAAGAACATTCTTGGAACTAGAGATTTGAATTTATACAGAACATTCAAAAAAGATTATATTATCATGATCCAATAATAAATGTTGGCACTGCACCACTACACTGGCCAACACAGACATATAAACACTACCAAGGCTTTATTTAATTTGGATTTCCACTTAAATTTATTTATATCTTTAATCATTTGGACTTGTGTCTGTAATTCTAGGATTATTTGGGATTTAATTCATTATAGCATCAGTTCCTATTTTAGATTTGTACTTGGTGTACTAGGAAAATAAATTATTTGTTGAATTTTACAAAGCTTGTAACTTCTCATTCTTTTATGTTACCTGTTTCAAGATCATAGAGTAAAAAAAATTGGAGGCTCCTCCATGGGATACCAATTTCTCTACAATTTTCCAGAAAGCTTTGTTTTTACAATTTCAATTCGCCTTTTTGAATTTTTCTAAGTTCCAGATATTATTGTTCTAATATTGTACTGTTGTAAAGCGCTTAGATTCTAAAGATTAGGCGCTATACAAAATCATTATTATCATTATTATTATTATTATTATTATTATTATTATTATTATTATTATTATTATTATTGTTATTTCTCATCAGAGAAATAATTAGTGAAATGAAAAAGGTTTTACAGTGTCATATGGAGTGGATACCTTTATTTCAAATAATGCACATGAACAGTTTGACCCCTTGACAAGGGATGAATTACTCCAGCTTGCCAGAAAATATGACCTTTCTGAGGTGCATGCTTATTTAACGACACAAAAAATAAAAATTGTATTGATGCAATATTGATGGGAAATAAGTTTTCATGTATGTGCTTTTTTGTTTGATTAGTAAATCTGTATTATACTCGACCATACAAATAAAGGAATTGAAAATAAAATACAAGATGGAATCAGAGTTAAGGAAGCTTAAGCTTCAGAAAGAAGAAAGAGACTTGCAAATGCAGAAAGAGCAGAGACAGAGACCAATGCAATTACATAAAGAAGAAATACAAACATAGTTAGACAAATAGGAAAGAGAGAGAAAGAGAAATGCAGATGGAGAGAGAGAGAGAGAGAGAGAGAGAGAGAGAGAGAGAGAGAGAGAGAGAGAGAGAGAAAGGGAAGAAAGGAAATTGTAATTTAGATTAAACGAATTAGAGCTGGCCAGCGAAAAGCACATAGCCACTATACATACAAATTGAAGTGTTGATGTTACAATGAATATTAGGTTACTACCCTCTTTTACAGAAAAAAGTAGATAAATATTTCTTCATTTTGAACATATTTCTGAAAATTTGAAATAGCCAATAGAGCATTGGACTCTGTTATTATAAAGTGCACTTTTTGACTAAGCTCCTGACTTCTACTCGTTCTTGTCAGTACAGCAGAGTCCTAATTATGATCTGGTTAAAGAATGCCTCTTGAAGGATTTTAAGTTGGTACCTGAGGCTTATCAACATAAATTTAGGAACTGTAAAAGAAGAAACTAGACAAACTCATGTCGAAATTCATGTCGAATTTACAAAAGAAAAAGGGCAGTTATTTGATAGTTTTTTGTAGCAAGGAAAGTAAGTCAGGATTACGAAAATCTCAGACAACTCATATGAATTGAAGAGCTCAAGAATTGCACCCATTGTAACGTAACGATTCCCTTTGACGTCGAAACTTTAGAAAATGCTGCTCGTGCAGCTGATAAATATTCCTGAGCTCATACAGTTTATTTTGTTTGTAAGTCTTATGTTTAAAAAAGAAAATATATATACGAGCACTTCCAAATCTCAATTTGGCACAACTTTGAGAAATGAAGTTTCTGATAAAACTGATCTGAAGTCCTTATCTTTTATTAAATGTACCTATTGCAAGAAGAAAGGACACGTTATTTCTGATTGCTACAAATTTAAACATACGCAATAGAATCAAGGCTAACTTATTCCAAATCTTATTTTTTAAGTGGTCATGGTCACGGCCATGTACTGAATGAAATACATTTGTTGGATCAAACAAACATTTGTCTGCTTTTTATTATGGAGAATTATGATACCATTTATGTCGACAGGTACTATATGACTCATGGGTGATGTGCCTAATCCTATTCCTATTAAACTTTTAAGGGACACAGGAGTTTCTCGGAGCCGTTCATTATCAGGTACTTTGCATTTTCTGACGTCTTTTTCAAATGAGAGTCTTCTTGTTCAGGAAGAATTCTGCATTTTGTTAATGTTCCACTCAATTGTGTACATTTGTATTCAGCCTTAGTCTCAGGACCCGTGACAGTCGGAACAGTGTATGCTTTACCCGTCGAGGACATTCATTTATTACTAGCATATGACCTATTTGAGATAAGATTGTGGTTAATCCGCTTGTAACCGACAAGCCTTGTTTGTATCAGAAAGTTTGTCCTATTGAAGCAAAAATCCACAATTTATACCTAAACAGTACAGTTACTAGAGCTATGGCAAATAAAGCCCTTGAGAATGATGTTGCTCAGGAAAGTATTAGTTTAGCTGACACGTATATTGTTCATGCTTTTAATGAGGTAAAGTTTGATTGTCGTTTGGATCAGTCAAAATTATTGATCACAGTGGTCCTCTTTTCTACTACTCATTCTTTTTTAAATATACTCAGGGCGGCCTACGAAATCGCTCTGGTGACGTAGTGGTTACAACGTCCACCTCGGATGTGGGAGGTAGCGGGTTCGAACCGAGTCATACCAAAGACTTGGTAGTAACAACTGCCATCCTAGGCGCTCAACATATGAGGTTAGTGTAAGGATTGGTCGGCCTGGTGTCAGAATAATGTGACTGAGTGGGACACGGTGCGTCGACATGATGCCCCATTGCTAGACATCACTATGAACTGCAATGCAGTCATCTTAGCGATACGACTGAAACATTGTTAAGGCTACGTTAGAAATCCCAATCACACACACACACACACACACCAACGACAATCACTTTTCGTCGAACAGGAAAATGATCCTGAGATCTATTATTTGTTTCAGAGGGCCTTAGTGAAACTCAATCCACAGAAGTACCTGTTTGTTATTTTTTGTTTGTTTGTTAAATGGGGTCATTATTAGAAAATTCAGACCACCTGAGGTACCTTGTGGTTACGAGTTGTCAGTCAGCTTTTATATTGTATTGACAAAGTCGTATAGACAGGAAGATCTTAGTATGGACCATGAAACTCCTTTAGTGATCAATATGATTTATCGCAAGATCTGAAATCACTTTTATTGGCCAAAAATTAACGTGATATGTGTCAATAATGCAAATTTTATTACACTTGCCAAATGGTAGGAAAACCCTGTCAGGAGATATGTAAGGCTCATCTTGCATATGACAAACCATTTAGCAGAATAATGGCAGCATTTGTTGGTCTGTTACCTACGACCAAGTTAGGCATCTGTTACGAGTCTATGCCCTGAAAACAAGTATCACAAAAGAGTGAAAAGCAACTAGCTTTGTAAAATTCAAGAAATAATTTATTTTCCTAAAATGCAAAGAAAAATGAATACAAGAAACTGACGGTATTGCGATTTAAATCTGAAAGTAATCCTAGAATAACAGCCACAAGTTCTAATAATAACTGTTCTCTGTAAACTTTAGAAGACATCCAAATTAAATCCAACGCTTAAAGTACTGATGCGGCTGTGATAGCCGTATAGTGTTGATGTGCCGACAGCCTTTTGTTGTATCACAATCATAATCCAAGAATTAAATCCTTATTTGAAATTTCACAGTAAATTAAAGTCTCTTTTTCCAAGAATGTTTTCAGGGCACGTTTGTATTTCCCGAGAAGAAATAATTTGAATAATTCCATATCAAATACTGACAGAACAGTAGCAGCAGAGGGTGCGAATTCCACAACTTTTCAAGCAAACAAAAAGGGCGAAATAAACCCTTTATAAACCCTCGATGACCCTTGTAAACGTAAGTGTCGCCGTTGTTTCTGCGTTTTGTTGAACTAACCCCTTCCAAAGTCATGGACAAGATTCAACACGTACAACAATCTAATGATCAGTTTGACATCACCGATGGTAAAGCCACACCGAAAATGGCCCACGTCTCTCCTCCTCAAGGGACTGGACGCAAAAAGGTCTTATTGGTGGACGACCTTCGCAACACCAAAACCAGTCTCGTCCGAATTAACAACCCTCAAGACCAGATGTGTTTAGCCCGTGCCATTGTGGTGGGACGAACCTATGCCAACAAGAACGACACGGTAGAATGGAAAAGAACCTGGAAAACTATTCAACGATCCGATCGAGCCAAACAACGAAATGAAGCAGAACTCCTCTTACAACAAGCCGGACTGTCCAAAGACACACCCTGTGGCATTCCTGAGATGCAAAAATTGCAAGATGCCCTAGCTCCACGATACACCTTGAAAGTGCACCCTCAAGAAGTGCGCGGACCTCTGTTGTTTCGAGGCCAAGACTTTAAGGACGGAAAATACATTCATGTCTATTATCACGATGAACATTTCGATACCATTACCGCCATCCCCGGATTCCTGGGATACAGATATTACTGTGAGAAATGTGACCGTGGTTATAATAATCGAGAGCAACACAAGCATTGTGGATCGAAATGCCCAGGATGTTTGACCTCTCAACCCTGTCTGAGCGAAGGGCAAGAACCAATGCATTGTCCTGCTTGTCTGCGCACGTTTGTAAGCACTGCCTGTTACCAAAAACATCTGAAGACGCAAGGTTCACGGCAGAAATGTGCTTGTCAACTCCTGAGATTGTGCCCTACATGTGGACAAGGCATAGGTACCAATAGTACCAAGGCACACGTATGTTCAGGAAAAAAAAATGTCACATTTGTCATCACATCGTGGACTTGGAACACCAATGCTACATGCAAAAATACCAACCCCAAATAGAGAAAGAGGAAGGTCACAAGAAGAAAAGCAATTTCATCGTTTTCGATTTCGAATGCATGCAAGAGACTGGCATTCACATTCCTAATTTCTGCGTGGCTCATCGAGCGTGCGAGAAGTGCATTCAAGAACCTATCTTCAGTCATTGCCCTCACTGCAGCAAGATTCCTGGAGGACGTGATAAAATCTTTCGGGGACCGAACACGCTAGCCGATTTCGCTCGATGAGTCTTAGACCCAATCGACAAGACGTGGAGCCAAGAGGACATCGAACGTTACGGAGATTGTCATCGTCATGCCACGGTGATGGCTCAGAATTTCTCCGGATACGATGGGCAGTTTCTTCTCAGATACTATACGGGACATGGCACCGAACGTCCTAAAGTGACTTTGAACGGAGCCAAAATCATTTTCATGCAAGTGGGACAAATACAGTCTAAAGATTCGATGTGCTATTTGGCCATGCCTTTGAGTCGAATGCCTAAAACGTTTGGAATGACAGAAATGGCTAAAGGGTACTTTCCACACTTTTTCAATATGGAAGCCAATCAACACGCCGTTCTACCCCATTTACCTGAGGCTCACTATTACGACCCCGACAACATGCGTACCGAACAAAGAGAAGCTTTCTACGCTTGGTACCAGGTTCACGCCTCGGACCCTTTCGACTTTCAGGAAGAAATGCTAAAGTATTGACTTTCCGACGTGGACATTTTACGGCGTTGCTGTGGAAAATTTTGAGAACTGTTCATGGAACACGGAGGAGTCGATCCTTTGAAAGAAGCTTGCACCATTGCTAAAGCGTGTTCCTTAGTGTATCGACAACGATTCATGCCTGAAAACACCGTGGCTGTCATCAGCCCTCAAAAGACCAACTTTGTCAAACGTCAATACTTGGTCAAAGCCCTACGTTGGTTACATTACTTGTGTGACAAGGAAAACAAATGGATTCAGCATGCCCGCAACGGAGGAGGTGAAAAGACCATCGGAACGTATTCGGTAGATGGCTGGGACTTAGAAAACCCCAAGATCGTGTACGAGTTTAACGGTTGCTTATTTCACGGATGTCCCGTCTGTTACCCTGATTGTAGCACTAAAAATCAGTTTTTACAATGAACCATGGAAGACTTGTACCAGGACACTTGTCAGCGACGCCTAAAGTTAGAACAGCAAGGATACCAAGTGGTGGAAATGTGGGAACACGAGTACGATCACCGTTTGAAAACCGATCCGGAATTTAAACGCCTCGTACAAAGTTACCAGTGGGTGGACCCCCTGAACCCAAGGAATAGTTTGTACGGAGGTAGAACCAATGCCACCTGTTTGCTGTACCAAGCCGACGAAGAGAAATGAGAAGAAATCAAATACTTGGACGTGTGTTCGCTGTATCCCTACGTGTGCAAATATTGTCACTTTCGTGCAGGGCACCCGCAATTGCTGACTGAACACATCGACCTGAAAAACATTCGACAATACGAAGGTCTGATCAAGTGCAACGTTTTGCCTCCCACGGACTTGTACCATCCCGTGTTACCTCACCATTGCCAAGGCAAACTGATGTTTCCATTGTGCCGTACTTGTGCCGAAACGTGCAACCAAGATCAGCCTTGTTAGCACACCCAGGAAGAACGTGCCTTAACGGGGACGTGGGTTAGCGTGGAATTGTTCAAAGCTCTGGACATGGGATACCAACTGTTAGAAGTGTACGAAATTTGCCACTTTCCCAAGACACAACAATATCACAAGGGTGACCCCAGTCAGAAAGGCATTTTCGCTGACTACGTGGATACCTTTTTGAAACCGAAACAAGAAGCCAGCGGCTATCCTTCCTGGTGTCACACTTCCGAAGACGAAAAGACATTCAAAGAGAAATACTATGAACAAGAAGGTATTCTTTTAGACCACATCGAGAAAAACGAAGGCAGGCGATCGTTTGCTAAAGTGATGTTAAATTGCTTGTGGGGTAAAATGGCACAACGACCGTGTTTACCCAAGACGAAATATTTGACAGAACCTTCCCGCTACTTCCAGATGATTCACGACAAAACCAAATACATGAAACACGTGGACGTCGTTCGTGAGGATTTGATCTTGGTCAATTACAAAGAAGATCTGGACTTTGTAGAAGCCGACGAATTTGGAAATGTCATCATTGCGGCTTATGTGACAGCCCATGCTCGCTTAAAATTGTACGAAGCTTTAGAACTGTTAGGAGATCGTGTCCTGTACTTTGACTCGGACAGTTGCATCTACATCGATCGACCGGGTCAGCAACACCCTAACATCGAAGAAAACCGTTTAGGAGCCTGGACAGACGAACACCCCGACGACAAGATTCTAAGTTTCGCGAGTGGCGGTCCTAAAGATTACGGCTACCAATACCGGGACAAACAAGGAGAAGTGCACACGGAGTGCAAAGTGAAAGGACTGACTCTGAATTATCGTACCAGTCGAGTGGTCAACTTTGGGGTATTGAAAGAAGCCTTGCAATCGGGACAGGATGGAAACTTTAAAGTGACCACTCACCAACCGAACAAGATTGTACGTTTACCCACTCACCACATCGTCAGTCGACCCCTGGAAAAAATCTATCAAATCGTGTACCAGAAGCGAGTGAGACTTCCCAATCACTTTACGTTGCCGTACGGTCACATCGATATTGGTCAGCATATAAAAAGGGACAACGTCCAAGACCAATAGTTCATTGTCACTACCAAGACCAATCGACAAAAATTAATCCTTTCAAACAGCAAGTATAGAGCGTAAGACTCAAGTCCAACGAGAAACTCGGGTGTTATTCTATGCCTCACGATCACATCACCAATGCAATACTACATCTTAGTTGTTATGTACTAATGCCATGACAAACTACGTGCAACCAGTGAAACTTCCAGACCACAAAACATTACCTTATGGACATGCTGATATCACCCAGTATAAAAAGGGACGACTTCCAAGAACGACACTTCATTGCGAGGACAAGCGACGAGAAAGATGAATAACTCTACGCAGAAGAAAAAAGAGAAGGAACAAACATCATTGACCTCTTTCACCACCATACCGTCACAGCAAAATGCGTTCAAGAAGGGAAAGGATTCAATAGACCTAAAGGAGTATTTTAGCATCCAAATGACCCAGACAGCGACCTCGAGAAAATTTAGAACGACAACTTACACCTACACGGTGAAATTTAAAGACTTCGCGTCTGACGTTAGAGCCGAGCAAGTATCAGGTTTCATTACGGATCTACTTGACTCACTGTTAAAGGAACTCAAATGTCATTGCCAAGTCAAAGATGAAGGTCGTTTGAGCCTATCTATGTATCACGACAGTTTGAACTCGCCTGTATGTCTCGGATTTAGCACACCTGCAGAAATAACTTCTTCCAAACTGTTGAGGGCAATTGAAGACGTGCGGTCGGTGAGAGAAAAATTTGACATCACCGATGGAAAAGTGACTATTCATATGGCACATGTTGTACCTCCATGGGAAGAAGACGATCACTGCTCTTGATCTGCTTACCGATAAGTGTACCTAGCACGATGGACGTAACAGCAGATTTACGACTGACAGGGAATACGAGATCGGAAACATCTATGCTGGGACACAAGTGATAGCTGACCAGATTTTAAACAACGTGTGTGACGGATAGAGAGACAAACACGAATTTTCTCTTATTTGATTGTTTGTTACTTGTTTTGTTTTAGCGTTTTCTTATAAACGAACATTTAATGTAAATTCGTTGCATATGAAGTGATTTTAGAAAGGAGTGAACGTTAATTTTGAACATTAATTTACTAGAGTCAATAACTAAACAACTCGTAAATATGTTTATTTTATGTTCAAATGTTTATGTATTTCATGGATAGTGCTTAGACCAAAGCACAGGCCAGAGAGCCCATGTATATGTGTACTTGAATAAATGTTTTGAACCCATACAACAGACTTTTCTTTATCGAGTCTCTATTCTATCTGTGAGTCTTTCTTTAGAATATTTCTGTCCTCTTTTCTGTGTGTTTGAATGTGTATTTGTTTGTTTCTGTATGTCTATGTTTGTCCCTATCAACCCTTTGTCCCTATAAATACATTTCACCCTATAAAAGGTTTTGACCCTATAAACCTATGACGTTACCAATGTTTAATTCCCATTGATCCCCAGGTGGCATTCCCGTGTTCAATTTCCATGTTCAATTCCCCTTGACGCTCTACAATCACATCCATGTTAAAATGCCCCATGTTAAATTCCCATTGTCGCCAGAGTGCATGGACCGTTTTTGCATGGTAAAGTCCCTTGTCGCTATGGTGGCCCCATTTACTAATTTCGAATTCCGGCAATTTGCTGAGGTTAAACAGAAATAAGTTAATGAGGTACTGAAATCTTTCATGTCAACTGATTTGTATACGGGTCTTGTAAAAGAGATATTTACTGTGTGATATACGTGAATTTTATTTTCTGATTAAGTAGCTTCGATGTAGCTGAATTAGTTTCCACAGCTCTACCGATTTTGTGCAAATATCAAAACATTTTCCAGCAGCTGATATAGACTTAAATTTGCTTATTTCTCCAGTTTCAAGATTAGTCGATCCAACTGGTCGTAGTGTTTGTTTTGTTTGCCTGTTTTCCAGCGTATTGTGTTTTCTCTCCGCGTGATGGCACGTCAATTTTCCAAATGAGTATCTGTTCTTTCTGAATTCAGGTGATCAATAACTAACCCATCTTTTATAACGCGATTAAAACACATATAAACAAATCTGTGTGAAAGATATTTTCCTGTTTTTTTATTTTCTGTAATTCCAATAGTTTATTACCCCATGCTGCTAATATACCATCATTTTTCAGCAGAGAAATATCTTTCGAATTAATCTTTGTCCTCCTTTATTCTGCTTCATCAGAAGCGTTTTGTATCTGATATCGTTTAACCGCTCGATATTTTCGTAACAGAAGAATACACATACTTGTGGTCTTCCCTTGACCACCGTTCCGTATTTCAAACATGGTTTCGGTCCAGTACTGCCACAACCAACACTAGCCATGTGACAACAGCAGTACTCACCACAACAATGTTTCCAGAAGGTTGGACTGATCCGATCATGAGTCATCGAAAACTAATATTGTTTCACCTGCCATATTATATTATTTGGATAAAATACAATTGATAAAACTACTTTCCCTAATTATATTGCAATGAGCAATTCAACGGTTGCAAAGCAGCTGATGGAACATTATTTTAGTCTAAAAGGAATAAAACCAGCTTTTCTAAAGTCGAAAATTGTACACAACAATTTGCGACATCAGATTAACGAATTATTAACAGCGAGTGAAATTGAGATATTATCGGCGATTGGGTAAAGAAAAGCTGAGACGTTTCTTGAACGAGAACGAAGAAGACTATTGGAGATTGAACCACAACACACAGCTAGATTTGAGTTTGACATTTTAGCTAAAGACAAAAAAGTCCACTATTTGTGCTGCAATTACACGAATTTATCAAAATGGCTAATAATTAGTTTGCGCAAGATAGTGTGTCTCATGTTTTGTTTCACATTTCGGATAGGCGCTGACGGGGATAAATGTCAACAGTGTTGCAAGTGGCTGACCTGAATACACACTACTGCAGGTAGGTAGGTAGAGTGTATCTGATAGGGATAAAGTGAGTTTTATAGGGACAAACAGAGACCAATACACCCACACCCCCACACACACACACAACGAACGCGCGCAGACATACGCACACACACACACACACACACACACACACACACACACACACACACACACACACACACACAGGGAAGAGGAAAAAACAAACCCCAAATATACTATCATCACAGAAGGGAGATAATACAAACCCCAAATAAACTATTCACAGAAACGTACGCGAACGCATACAAACCCCAAATATACTATCAACACAGAAGGGAGATAATACAAACCCCAAATAAACTATCCACACAAACGTACGCGAACGCATACAAACCCCAAATATACTATCCACACAACGTCGCTAACGCATACAAACCCCAAATATGCTATCCACACTCGGGAGGAAGAAGAAAAAAACAACCAAATATACGATCTACACAACGTACACGAACACACAAACATACACACACACACACACACACACACAGAGGGAAGAGGAAAAAACAAACCCCAAATATACTATCAACACAGAAGGGACATAATACAAACCCCAAATAAACTATCCACACAAACGTACGCGAACGCATACAAACCCCAAATATACTATCAACACAGAAGTTCGTTTTTGCGTTTCTCAGATGTGATACTATTTGTTATGGACCGAACGAAATTTCTTTTGGCGTGAATCAGGACTCGTGGTTTTGTGGCATAATTGGAGAGCATTGATTAAAGCTCAGTTATGTCGTTTTCGAAATCGCTGACACGGATTTGACCTAAAACTTCAGGTTTTGTGTGAGGCGATACGGTACATCATTGCTTTTTACTTCCTCAATGAAATCGTTTCATCTTATTGCAAAATTGCATTTGACTAGGTTTCATACGCAGCAGGTCCATGTATATAAGGAGAGTGTCTTAGCGTCAGAGTATTCATTCCGCTCTCATACGATCAAGAAGATGGAAGAGTCAGCACAGATCGACCTGCTGGTCAAATATTTGCTAAAAGTCATACGAAAGCATAATTCACATGCGAAAGTGGCAACAAAACTTACTCTTTTGGTCGTTGATTTGATGAGAGTCATACGAAAGTGTGTAAGTGCTAATGAAGTTTGCTATATCTGCAAAGGTAAATGGGTATTTGTCTCCAGAATGCCTGCTTCCTCTAAGAAAGAGAGACAAAAGTCAAGATACCTAATATCGTTGTCAGGAGAAAGGACACTGGAATTCAGAGTGCCCTACGAGAAAAGAGAAGAAACAAAAACAAGACGAAACAGAGAAGAGGGATTCAGAAGAAGAAGAAATTGAAGATGATGAAGAACTTGTGCCAGCAAAAACATGGAAATGGAAAAATTGACAATGTGAGCCGATGCGTTGGCCCTGATGTGAAATTTCATACTACCTTCTAAAAGAGAACCCACCAGAAAGAAAACGTAAGTGTCTCTTGGTCTTGATATTGTATAATAAGGATGGCGTGTTCTGTTTTTACTCACACTTTATGAAATTGTGCTCTTTCACCTCTCTCTATCCCTCTGGATCATGTTTTAGTTAGAATTGAAATGGAAGGATGTTTTCCTTCACGCACGCTCTTTAGGCATGCAAGTCCGTAAACAATAGTCAGTCTATTCGTCCATCATTTTGTGTCTTGATGTTTCCTAAATCACACACTGATGCCATAAAATAACGGGTTAAATGGGTTTTGTAGTGTTGGGAGTGGGGGTGGGTGGGGTGTAGGTGTTTGGCAGAGTTGGTCATTGCAGGTGAGGGCTTAGGTGCTTTCAAAAAACTTTTTCTTCTTCACTCTGTGTTGATGGAATATAATGGGTTATTTTCTTCACTCTCTGTTGATAGTATATATATAAAGGGTTATTTCTTCACTGCGTGTGGATAGTGTATAATGGTTTTCTTCTTCTTCCCTCTGTGGCGTGTGTGTGTGTGTGTGTGTGTGTGTGTGTGTTCGCGTACGTTGTGTAGATCGCATATTTGGTTGTTTTTCTTCTTCTTCCTCCCGAGTGTGGAGAGTATATTTGCGGTTTGTATGCGCTCGCGTACGTTTGTATGGATAGTTTATTTGGGGTTTGTATTATCTCCCTTCTGTGTTGATAGTGTATTTGGGGTTTGTATGCGTTCGCGTACGTTTGTGTGGATAGTTTATTTGGGGTTTGTATTATCTCCCTCCTGTGTTGATAGCATATTTGGGGTTTGTTTTTTCCTCTTCCCTCTGTGTGTGTGTGTGTGTATGTGTGTGTGTGTGTGTGTGTGTGTGTGTGTGTGTGTGTGTGTGTGTGTGTGTGTGTGTGTGTGTGTGTGTGTGTGTGTGTGTGTTCGCGTACGTTGTGTAGATCGTATATTTGGTTGTTTTTTTCTTCTTCCTCCCGAGTGTGGATAGCATATTTGGGGTTTGTATGCGTTAGCGACGTTGTGTGGATAGTATATTTGGGGTTTGTATGCGTTCGCGTACGTTTGTGTGGATAGTTTATTTGGGGTTTGTATTATCTCCCTTCTGTGTTGATAGTATATTTGGGGTTTGTATGCGTTCGCGTACGTTTGTGTGGATAGTTTCTTCCTCCCGAGTGTGGATAGCATATTTGGGGTTTGTATGTGTTAGCGACGTTGTGTGGATAGTACATTTGGGGTTTGTATGCGTTCGCGTACGTTTGTGTGGATAGTTTGTTTGGGGTTTGTATTATCTCCCTTCTGTGTTGATAGTATATTTGGGGTTTGTATGCGTTCGCGTACGTTTGTGTGGATAGTTTGTTTGGGGTTTGTATTATCTCCCTTCTGCGATGATAGTATATTTGGGGTTTGTTTTTTCCTCTTCCCCCTCTCTCTCTCTCTCTCTCTCTGTGTGCGTATGTCTGCGCGCGTTCGTTGTGTGTGTGTGTGTGGGTGTGGGTGTATTGGTCTCTGTTTGTCCCTATAAAACTCACTTTATCCCTATCATATACACTCTACCTACCTACCTGCAGTAGTGTGTATTCAGGTCAGCCACTTGCAACACTGTTGACATTTATCACCTAGTGTTCAGTACAGTGACGTCACTGACGCTGGAAATTTCGAGACTATAAATATGGACTTGGGGATTTCCATAGGTTGTAGCTATACATATGTACTAGAGTTCATAAACAGGAACGTCACTCAAGCTGAGGCTATAACAAGATAGTGGGATTTTCCAAAGGAATAACCCACAAGTTGTAGTATAAATAGATAGTGGGATTTCATATGAATATTAGCTGATTATAGCTACAAATAGATACATGGGTGTTTATCCACGATCGTCACACAAGTTGATATTGTAAGTAGTTACAAATTTTATCCATTTTAGTCTAACCCATTGTAACTTAATTTTCGGGGATATGTTTATTTTCCTTTAAATTCTGGGACAATTTCGTCATTTTAGCGTTACTTTTAGTCACATCCATTTTGTCGTTGAGCATTTCCTTGATTATAGCTATTTATAGCATCATTACAATTATGCAAATTTTTGAACACCCCAGCAAGATTTCAGGTCTTGGTAATGCTTTGTATATAAATCTCACGCTTGTGCTAGTGTATGTATGTCTCTGTCTCTGTTGTGTTTGACCCTCTACCATCATTGTCCCTAGACAATCCCACCATGTTCAATTCCCCTTGACGCTATACAGACCCACCATGTTCAATTTCTATATGTTAAATTCCCCTTGACGCTAGACAGTCCCACGATTTATTCCCATGTTCAATTTCCCCTTGTCCCTAGACAGTCCCACGATCTATTCCCCTGTTCAATTCCCCTTGTCCCTAGACAGACCCAAACTCTATTCCCATGTTCAATTCCCCTTGTCCCTGAACAAGCCCAAACTCTATTCCCCATGTTCAATTCCCCTTGTCCCTATACAAGCCCAAACTCTATTCCCCATGTTTAATTCCCCCTTGTCGCTAGACAGGCCCAAACTCTATTCCCAATGTTAATTCCCATTGTCCCTAGAATCGATATTTTTTTTTCCATTGTTCGAATCCCTTTGACGCTAATCTCAATATTTCCTTTTTTTCCTTTCTCCAATGTTACATTCCATTGACGCTAATCTTACCCAGGGTTTTTTGCCCATGTTAAATTTCCATTGACGCTAATCCCGCCCAGGGTGGTTAATGTTAAATTTTGACGCTAATCTCGCCCAGGGGGTGTTTTTAATGCTAATTCCCATTGACGCTAATCTCACCCCTTTCACTACTTACGACACTTTAATAAGGACATAATCGATAGGACTTTCGGCGACACACATGAAGATGTCACACTGTCGTGTCTTGAATGTACTTCGCCCATGGCGTTCCTGGTAAATGTGAGTGCTCGCCTGTTATTCCTCGTCGTTCTTGCTTTCAACCGAGTTCTACCCGTGACCGTCTTGCATAGAACACAATATAAACTAGTGATTATAGATAATACTATATTTTGTAAAATATGAACGTGATTGACATTTCGGCAACACGCGAGCAATCATCGGTCAAGCATCATCCAATGCTGCTAAATTCCATTCGAGCCATTATAATAGGTCAGTCCGGTTCTGGTAAAACTTAGTTGTTGCTCAACCTGATAATGAGGTGGCTCATAAAAGATAACTTTATTAAGTGGCGCCGTCCTCAGATGATCAACGATACTACGATGTTCTTAAGGAATTCAGTGAATTAGCGGAAAGTCTGGAAAACATCAATGTTAATGAATGTATCGATGAAGCGCCGTCTGTCGAAGTACTTGGCGGGGATATCAACAACATGATGTTTTATGATAATGTCATGCTTGACATACAAACAAATCCAGCCAGAATATTTTCACGAGACAAACATAAAAACACAAATGTTATTTACGTGAACCAGCGGTAAGCTCATATCCCAAACGTGATCAGAGATAACTGTAAGTCTTTGGTTATTTTTAGCGATGTTGACACACAGACGCAGAGGGCATATACACACTAGCGGCATAGTATATATTTATCAAGTCACTCCAGTGCAAAATGGATTCCTCATTGGCAGATTTACAGGAACAACATGATATATCTATTTTTTCCCACTGGAAAGTACCATTGAAAAAATACAAACAGAGCTATCTCGACAATATGAAACTCTAACGGTTAGAAGTGCGCGTACAAGACAGCTAAATAAACTTGTGTTGGAATTCGTTATGATTCCAAAATCCGCCAAAATGGAATTGCACTGTCACCGTTGACAAAAATAGAGAGATAGTAAAAACAATTAATGACAAAAAATGTTATTTTTATGTCATCAGCAAAGCAAAGCTTTGCTCGTGGTGGAATGTGCTATTCGTTTGCTGTTGTCTTTTCACGGCGGACAATTTCATGGTCTGTCCGAACATACAAACTAAACTATAATCTTCACCGCGCTTGTCCAATAAATTACCGGCTTGGTCGGTTAGACTAAAAGGTATTCGTGACAGCGATGGATTATGACATCGTAAAAAACAGGATTAGTGGGTACCGGCATAATCAAATGTCCCGGCAGGACATTTGAAGAAAAGCTGTAAAGAACATATACCTGCTGGGCCTGCCCTTGGGATTCTTGCCCATAAGCGGTGTAGCTACAGTCGACTGAGCCAGGAAATTAGATTTATGTAAATCATCGATGTGACCACCGCCCGTTGAATCGTTATTATATCGGAAAATGTTTTAAGGGCCTCTTATTTTTTCCCATGCCACAATAATCTTCTGAAAATATTCGTCAATTATGCCGTCGAGAGCCTGCTTCATTTTATAGATATCCAACCCAGATAGTTTGAATGTAGATATCTGTTCTTCAGTGATCTTAAAATAATCAAGAAATAACTTTATTTATTCACCCTTGGGTAACAAATATCTCTCATTCAGGATAAGAACTGTTTCTAGCACAGAATTTAAAAAGTATTCTACATTAAATTTCACCAATCTCATACTTAATACTGCACTATCAATTTCCTGTTTAAGACTCTTATTTGGATATTCAATTATATAACCGCTAAAAAAACTAAGATTGATATGTACATTTTTAAATTCCTGTGACGCTGGCAACGGTATGGTTGCGTTCTTGGGATACCGATAATAAATATCCCTGATCACAGCAAATCCATTGTCTGACATTGCGCGGTCGTTTAACACAGTTGAAAGTAGTGATGATATATTTACACACGCATATTTCTCCGTGCACGCTATTTATGTGTGTTCATGTATTTTTTCTTGCTGGTACATGTAGATTGTTTTTCGCGACGATATTGAGTATAACAGCAACGCCAACAACAAGAGTCACACCTATTCCAACAACGGGCAATATCACATTCATCGCTGGTCGTTGTTTCAGAGATTAGCGAATGGACCGCGTATACAATATTATCAATGACGATGATTCGTCTGCGATATTTTGTTTTGTTTTATCATGTGTTCAATGATGTCTTTCAGTGATGCCTTCCACGCACACGTTTGATTTTACTGGGATTCATTATGGTATACACTAAGTTACCAATTGATGTGTTTAGTCGAAGAATTCCAGATACCACCAACACTTCGTTGAGGATAAGACTTTATCTGCTAGTTCCAGTATGAATGTTTCCTCGGTAGTTTGCTTTAACACGACTTACATGGTTTAGAGAAATCTATCAGTGAAATAACGCCATGGAAATGTTGTGAATATCATAAATATAGCGGCGCTAAACACAGAGAGCCTGTACACCCCGGTGACCTTAGCGGTATGTTTGATGGGTTTGTTTTGTTGTGACCATGTTAATGATGCAGACGCTACTGTGTATACCGCGTTGATGAATGGAATCGCATCAATTACACTATCGGTAATCCTCAAATTCCAGACATTTAAAATCACTATGGTCTTTTACAAAAGTAAACTAGCAATAAGTTGGGTCAAGAAAATCAGACATCTGGTTTAACTATATCAAACATATCAGTAAAAAAAAGTTAATTTAAGTTTATGGCATCTCAGTAGGATAAGACGTTTTCTCCCTGAAAAACACAGAAAACTATTTTAAAACAGATACATACAATCCTATTTAAACTATTGTAATGCAGTATGAGGTAATTCAAATGATAAAAACATAGCAAAGCAAGCACATCTTCAAAAAAGTAGCATTTGGGCTAATAAAACTTCAGAAAGAAAGCAATGAAAATTTAGGTAACAAGTTAAAAATATTACCTATTAAAGACCAAATCCATTTGAGAAAAGACAAGGTTATGTATAACATATCCAATAATAGTGCTCCTGAATATTTACAATCTCTATCCAGTATAGGCTATCTGGTAATACTCCCCACCTGCGATCTATATATACCAAACAATATAAAATTCCCAAACAAAAAAAAGACTTATTTTAAAAAAGTTTCCAATACTCTGGAACTTTATTCTGGAATAATATTCCTGTTGAGATTAGAAATGCCTACTATATTTCCTTCTTCCAAACACAATATATCCAATGACTTCAGAGATGCAGTTAAACTAAATAAATTCCTTTGTATGAGGGCCTCATAGTAGATTAGTTCTTCAGCAGTTGTGTCACCGTCTTTAAATACAATTATTATTATTATTATTATTATTATTATTATTATTATTATTATTATTATTATTGTTATAATCATTATTATTGTTATTATTATCATTATGTAGCATGATGTCCCATCCAGTAACAGTATCCTGACACATGGCAAACCAGTCCCAACACTAACCTCTTAATGCTGAGCACCAAGCGAGGCAGCTGTTAGTACCATTTTTGTAAGCCTTTGGTATGACTCGGCTGCGGTTTGAACCAGCAACCTAATGCTTCCAAGTCAGACACCCTAACCACTAGGTCAGCAGAGGAGTGGAAAAAGTTTTGATTTTCCTGATGCACAACACTTTCAATATAAAATCATAGAACAACATTCATTTAAGTTTACACTGCATCTTGTGTGGCCTTGTCTATCAACGCTGATTCACTTTAATACCGATTTTATTCCATATATTTGTATGATGCTCTTCCAAGGAATATCAATCAGCAATAAGAGAAATTAAACAATAATCACCATTAAAAGTTACATGCAATCAAATTTAAAACAGTCCCTCAAAGGCACTGAAGCTCTACTTACCAAAAAGAATTCAAAAAGGACATTTCTTCTTGTTATCTGCCAAGCATTTAAATAATATCTGACATTCTTCAGCAATAAGATATTCCACTTAGGTAATGGTGGAGATATTGATTGCAAGAATATCACCATTTTTATTTAGGACCGAGTATACATGCTAGAAGTGTTTCGGTAAAACACCTTGTCATTAAGACCATCCTTTCATTGGGAGCAGTGACAGTAAGATTTTTACAACAGCCACCATGGGAACTATACTGTATGTAGCATTGGTACAATGTTCGTGTGTGTGTGTGTGTGTGTGTGTGTGTGTGTGTGTGTGTGTGTGATTTGAATTTTTAACGTAGCTTTAACGATTTTTCAGTCCTATCACTACGATCTGCAGTGTGGCAGTTTATAGTGATGTCTAGCACTGGGGCATCATGCCGCAAACATATAGCAATCCCGTCCCACCAGTTACATTATCCGGATACCAGGCCGACCAGTCCTAGCAATAACCTCTTAATGCTGAGCTCCAAGCGAGGCAGCTGTTAGTATCATGTTTGTAAGTCTTTGGTATGACTCGGCCGGGAATAGGCCACCGGAGCGGTCGGCACCATTTTCACCATGACTACAAATAAGTATCATAAGAAGTCAATTGGTGAAAACGCCATGTTGATATGGACATTCAGTTGGGAACAATTAGAGATACCAATATTTTCAAGATGGCTACTATGATAGCAACATTGAGGATCAGTGTGCATCATTTTCATTTAGGACCAACGAGACACCATAAGAACTCTTTTCATGAAAACTCCATGTCAAAATGAACTTCTAATTAGCAGGAGTAATAATAAAAAACAGTATACGAAGACTTATTGAAAACCCTACCTTAATATGAGTAACCACTCATGAAGACTATGAGAAACAAGATTTTCAAGACATACACTGTGGCATCCATTTCAGATATCCAAGTTATATCATTTTCATATAGGACCAACATGATAAAGGATAAATGTGCATGTAAAGTTTCACTGCAATCTTCCAAGCAAGTTAACAGGAGCAGCAACAACAAACTTATCCTAATCAACTGACAAATGTTAAATGGACAATGGATGATAAACCATTCCATAAACATGGCACCCATTGATAAAATAGCAGGCATTAAATGCAAGCGCAATCTGTATGATAGGTACTTTAGGATTATAGAAAGTACATCTTGATGCAACTGATCTAAACACAAGTCAATTCATACTATGCTGACTCTTTCCCAACTAAAAGGAATTTCAAATATTAGTTGTACCTCCTTATTAATATATATATATATATATATATATATATATATATATATATATATATATATATATATATATATATATATATATATATATATATATATATATATATATATATATATATATATGTATATATATATATGTATATATATATATATATATATATATATATATATATATATATATATATATATATATATATATATATATATATATATATATATATATATATATATATATATATATATATATATATATATATATATATAAACACTACAATATACATGCACACAATGTTAAGCTGTACATCATCTGACTGTGTATAGTTCCCAATTTTGGTCTCATCTTGAGCTTGACAGTATATCTACATATTATTATATGATGCATTTCCTGTCAGTGTCCATGTCCTGTAGGAAATCAGCAAGTCTGACTCAGATTGTCCTGGTACTGTTACTGGGTCTGGTGTTGGGGAAGTAGACTGGTCCACAGTTAGCACTGGGGACTGGTTTCCTTACCTATAGTACCACTGGAATAATGCCCGAGGTCTGCTACCACTGGGAACAGTTTTACATCTGATATTCAAAGTACTCAGTCCACTGACAATATTTACTGATATGGATAATGTTTGTCCTGAACCATTCATCAATTGAGCAGTGGTTACATGAACTAAACAAATGGAAAAACAAGAATTGTTGTAGTTATTGCAAGGTTTACAAAAAGATAACAATAATGACAACCTATTTTATATGCGCTACTTATATATCATTCTACCCTAAGGTTACACTTATTTTACACATTTTTTAACCCACAGCTGAGTCTTGATTTTTCGTATAATTCTGGCATGCCAAATATCATCAAAAGGAAGTCTTGTATTGTTATCTTATTACTGTCATAGTGAGGGACATTCTAGTCCTGTATGTAGCATTTCATTGTTTTATTCCTATATTTAGTATTTCATTGTTTTATTCCTGATTGCAGCATTTCATTGTTTTATTCCTGTATGTAGCATTTCATTGTTTTATTCCTTTATGTAGCATTTTAATGTTATAATGAGGGACAGTGTATTCCTGTATGTAGCGCTTCATTGTTCTAATCAGCAAATAAGACGTATGTAGTGTATGTAGCAAAAGATAGATGTGTTTAACATGCAACTCTGTGATCAAATTATACCTGATCACTTGTACAAATGTAGTTTGGGATTGGTTAAAACTAATGTTAATGATGTAATTCTTACCTGCTGCTATTGCATAGCTAGTTGAGAGAGAGAGAGAGAGAGAGAGAGAGAGAGATGCATAAACAATTCCAGATTCAAGAGTAGACAATGCTTGAGTATTCCATCATTCCCTTGTCAGCACATTGAGTATATGTGTATGTTCCTTCATTGTTTTATTTACCGAATATGTGTCATCCAATAGTCAATCTGTCAGAGTGTTCCACAGCAATAATAATAATAATAATAATAATAAAAATAATAATAATAATAATAATAATAATAATAATAATAATAATGTGGACATAGTACAGTGCTTAATCTTTAGAAGCTCAAAGCACTTTAATATGTACACTTAAAAACATATACAAAGACAAGATTACAAAAACACCATGAAATTACAAAACATATACAAAGACAATCACTCTGACAATAATTAAGGAAATAAACATTAAATATGTAAGTGTGTTCATGAAAATGTTGAGTTTTAAGATCACTCTTGAATGAGATCACAGCGTCCGTTTGTGTAAGAACTATGTGTTATTCCTTCCACGTATCAGGGCCCTGGTATGCCAAAAAATGCTGTCTGTATGACTTCATTTTAACAATGGGAACAATGAGAATACGAGTGTCTGAAGATGAGTATAAGTTTATAGATGGGTTGTACATATGGGTGAAGAGAGGTATACTGGACTGGAGTCAGTCAAAGAAATGCAGCATAATGAACATACTTTGTGTTTGATTCTGGATCAAATGGTTACAGAGCAAAGAGGAGGTGTGCTTCGTTCTTCGTACTCTAAGGATGATCCAAGCAGCCATGTTTTTAACTTTATGATGTTTCTGTAGAAGATACTGTGATTAAACAGGGTCTGACACTAACGCAGGTATGCCGGCCTGCGGCCACCTGATTTTCAGAAGGACCACCGCTTTCCTAAAGCAGGGTGGTCAGTTGGGCCTGCTATTTTAAATGATGGTTATTAAAAAATATATATCCCATTTTATAGGATTGCATCAATCTTTTAATTATAAAAGTTTCAAACATTGAGAAAATTTAAAGCGAAACGAAGTTAATACAAAACAAAGATAATGCATGTGCCATTTAATCCAAATTATCATTGTCGTTTGTGCGCTTACTGTAAACTGAAGTCTGGAGACTTACTTCGTTAGTCATATAAGAGCATCAAATGTTTAGCCAACTGACTTTTTATAATGTGTTTTTTTCATGTTTGAAAAATGTGGAGATTTCTCAATAATGTCTCTGCCACTAAGAAAACAAAACAAAAAACAAACAAATATGCAAAACTTTAAGTACAATGTGTGTAAGATAAAATCAAAATGGAATGAAAATTCTAAGATACCTGGAAGCAGGAATTTCTATGGATAAACCATAACACGGAGAAGGATGAGATGACATGTTCAATTTGTTCTGCGTATGATACGATGGTGACATTTGTAGTTGGTTTAAACAACTTTAAAATTGATACAGTCAGAAACCATAATTCATCAGAGAGCCACAAGAGGAATACCTTAAGAAAGAAAGCTGAGAAGGCAGCCCCTGACTCTTCTGAAGGCAAGAAGTCTGTTATGTTGCTGAATAAGGCAGCCATTGAAAAACTACTTGTCATGTTTATAAAAGCTATGTTTGTCGCAAAACGTGGATGCCCATATACTTATGATGTGAAATTATGTGAGTAGTAAATGGGGTCACCCTAGGGACAATGGGACTTAGCATTAAAAACACCCCTGGGTCACTCTAGGGACAATGGAAATTTAACATGGAGAAAAATCGTGGGTCACTCTAGGGACAATGGGAATTTAACATAGAGTTTAGGTTTGTCTAGGGACAAGGGAAATTAACATGAGGACTAGAGTTTGGGCTTGTCTAGGGACAAGGGGAATGGAACAGGGGACTATAGTGTGGGTCTGTCTAGGGACAATGGGAATTTAACATGGGGAATAGATCGTGGGACTGTCTAGGGACAATGGGAAATTTAACATGGGGAATAGATCGTGGGACTGTCTAGGGACAATGGGAAATTTAACATTACGGAAACCCCTGGGGGATATAGCCTCAAGGGAATTTAACCTATGGAAATTGAACATGGTGGATCTGTATAGCGTCAAGGGGAATTGAACATGGTGGGACTATCTAGGGACAATGATGGTAGAGGGTCAAACACAACAGAGACAGAAACATACATACACTAGTACAAGCGTGGGATTTATATATAAAGCATTACGAAGACCTCAAATCTTGCTGGGGTGTTCAAAAATTTGCATAATTGTAATGATGCTATAAATAGCTATAATCAAGGAAATGCTCAACGACAAAATGGATGTGACTAAAAGTAACGTTAAAATGACGAAATTGTCCCAGAATTCAAAGGAAAATAAACATATCCCCGAAAATTAAGTTACAATGGTTTAGACTAAAATGGATAAAATTAGTAACTACTTACAATATCAACTTCTGTGACGATCGTGGATAAATACCTATGTATCTATAATCAGCTGAAATTCCTATGAAATCCCACTATCTATTTATAGCTCCAACTTGTGGGTTTTTCCTTTGGAAAATCCCACTATCTTTTTATAGCCTCAGCTTGAGTGACGTTCCTGTTTATGAATTCTAGTATATATGTATAGCTACAAAATGTGGAAATCCCCAAGTCGATATTTATAGTCTCAAAATTTCCAGCGTCAGTGACGTCACTGTACTGAACAGTAGGGGATAAATGGCAACAGTGTTGCAAGTGGCTGACCTGAATACGCGCTACTGTAGGTAGGTAGGTAGAGTGTATCTGATAGGGATAAAGTGAGTTTTATAGGGACAAACAGAGACCAATACACACAACATACGCGTGCAGACACACGCACACACACACACACACACACACACAGAGGGAAGAGGAAAAAACAAACCCCAAATATACTATCAACACAGAGGGGAGATAATACAAACCCCAAATAAACTATCCACACAAACGTACGCGAACGCATACAAACCTCAAATATAACTCCACACAAGGTCGCTAACGCATACAAACCCCAAATATACTATCCACACTCGGGAGGAAGAAAAAAAAAACAACGAAATATACGATCTACACAACGTACGCTAACACACACACACACACACACCACACACACACACACACACACACACACACACACACAAACACACACCACAGAGGGAAGAAGAAAACCATTATACACTATCCACACGGAGTGAAGAAATAACCCTTTATATATACTACCAACAGAGAGTGAAGAAAATAACCCATTATATTCCATCAACACAGAGTGAAGAAGAAAAAGTTTTTTGAAAGCACCTAAGCCCTCACCTGCAATGACCAACTCTGCCAAACACCTACACTCCACCCCCACCCCCACTCCCAACACTACAAAACCCATTTAACCCGTTATCTTATGGCATCAGTGTGTGCTTTAGGAAACATCAAGACACAAAATGATGGATGAATAGACTGACTATTGTTTACGGACTTGCATGCCTAAAGAGCGTGCGTGAAGGAAAACATCCTTCCATTTCAATTCTAACTAAAACATGATCCAGAGGGATAGAGAGAGGTGAAAGAGCACAATTTCATAAAGTGTGAGTAAAAACAAAACACGTCATCCTTATTATACAATGTCAAGACCAAGAGACACTTACGTTTTCTTTCTGGTCTATTCTCTTTTAGAAGGTAGTATGAAATTTCACATCAGGGCCAACGCATCGGCTCACATTGTCAATTTTTCCATTTCCATGTCTTTACTGGCACAAGTTCTTCATCATCTTCAATTTCTTCTTCTTCTTCTGAATCCCTCTTCTCTGTTTCGTCTTGTTTCTGTTTCTTCTCTTTTCTCGTAGGGCACTCTGAATTCCAGTGTCCTTTCTCCTGACAACGATATTAGGTATCTTGACTTTTGTCTCTCTTTCTTAGACGAAGCAGGTATTTTGGAGACAAATACCCATTTACCTTTGCAGATATAGCAAACTTCATTAGCACACACTTTCGTATGACTCTCATCAAATCAACGACCAAAAGAGTAAGTTTTGTTGCCACTTCTCGCCTGTGAATTATGCTTTCGTATGACTTTTAGTAAATATTTGACCAGCAGGCCGATCTCTGCTGACTCTTCCATCTTCCTGATCGTTTGAGAGTGGAATGAATACTCTGACGCTAAGACACTCTCCTTATATACAGGGACCTGCTGCGTATGAAACCTAGTCAAATCTAATTTTGCAATAAGATGAAACGATTTCATTCAGGAAGTAAAAGGCAATGATGTACCGTATCGCCTCACACAGAACCTGAAGTGTTAGCTCAGATCCGTGTCAGCGATTTCGAAGACGACATAACTGAGCTTTCATCAATGCTCTCCAATTATGCCACAAAACCACGAGTCCTGATTCACGCCAAAAGAAATTTCGTTCGGTCCATAAAAAAGAGTGTTACATCTGAGAAACGCAAAAACGAACTTCCAGGAAACTGAGAACGACGGCTTACACCTACAACGTGAAATGTATGAGTTCAAGTAGTGCGTAAAACATAGTCAAATTAAATTTGTATAGTCTAGACGAAACGATCTCTTTTCGAAGAAGAAAGCAGACACCAAGCGACAATGGCGATCCGTGTCACACAACACTTTTCAAAATGTATATGATCAGAGGTTTGTTCTAGCGATCTGCACGGTTAAATTAAATGCTGATGTATTTTGTAATAAGACGGACACAATTTCCATGGGATCGCCCATGGAACCATTGTTCGTGCATTAGTTTAATTTTTTTTAAATATTTTTTTTATATAAATCGCCTATAGGATAGACCCAGTAAAGCATGGCCATTCTCGTCACTGTGTGAATAACTACTCAAGTCAATTCGAAGTGAACGCGGTAAGAAAATAAGTATAGCCAATGAAATGGCTTACAACGGGTGATGCATTGTTTTGTTCTAGGACTGTGTGGCATAATAATCCCTATGTTCTTGCGTTGTTACCATTACAGTGCACACAGACTGAAATGTGAACTTACAAGCCCTCTTTGTGTGTGTTGTACCAATTCTTCTTACCACATCAAAATACTGAGCGTCACAGTATTGGTTCGCGTTTTCAAGCTGACCATTTTTTTTATATCTCACTTAAACATTTTAACATAAACACTCACACTCACATCGGTAAAGTCAGAACAGCTGTGCTACAGTATTGAGGGGCATGGTTTCTTTTTTTTTCTTCAAACTAATAAATTTGGGGTTTGTATGAAGTAAAGAACCGAAAGTACAGTGAAACTCAAGGATGATGACCCAATCTGTCTGTCTATTGATGCGTGTATTTACTTAAGAAGAAATATGACCTCTAAAACACAAAGAGATACGGCAAGCATGATTAGAATGAACATAACGATGTTTTCCTTCACGCCCGTGTAATTTAGAGCTTCAATCCTCTTTGAAGACAAACTTGGTCTCCTTTTGTAGGGCTTGAAATAATAAAAAACCTGAAAAGCCTTAAATCTTCTATCAAAAAGAAATGCATAAAAAAATTAAAGATTAACGATAACTAACCAATGAAACCGAATTTAACAAAGGCAGTGACATGTGAAGAAATGGCTCTCACTTTGGAAAGGTAGGCGAACGTACTCTGTCATGCACCATCAACTTGAAAAAAAATTAGATAGAAGATTTAAGACTTTCTAGTGTTGTAACGGTATTTATGTTGTTTAGTCTGTTGATGAAATTATCTATAGCAAAGTGCTTAAGATTTTTTCAGGTTTTTTATTATTTCAAGCCCTACAAAAGGAGACCAAGTTTGTCTTCAAAGAGGATTGAAGCTATAAATTACACGGGCGTGAAGGAAAACATAGTTATGTTCATTCTAATCATGCATGCCGTATCTCTTTGTGTTTTAGAGGTCATATTTCTTCTTAAGTAAATACACGCATCAATAGACAGACAGATTGGGTCATCATCCTTGAGTTTCACTGTACTTTCGGTTCTTTACTTCATACAAACCCCAAATTTATTAGTTTGAAAAAAAAAAAAGATAACATGCCCCTCAATACTGTAACACATCTGTTCTGACTTTACCGACGTGAGTGTGAGTGTTTATGTTAAAATGTTTAAGTGAGATATAAAAAAAATGGTCAGCTTGAAAACGCAAACCAATACTGTGACGCTCAGTATTTTGATGTGGTAAGAAGAAATGGTACAACACACACAAAGAGGGCTTGTAAGTTCACATTTCAGTCTGTCTGCACTGTAATGGTAACAACGCAAGAACATAGGGATTATTATGCCACACAGTCCTAGAACAAAACAATGCATCACCCGTTGAAAGCCATTTCATTGGCTATACTTATTTTCTTACCGCGTTCACTTCGAATTGACTTGAGTAGCTATTCACACAGTGACTAGAATGGCCATGCTTTACTGGGTCTATCCTATAGGCGATTTATATAAAAAAATATTTAAAAAAATTAAACTAATGCACGAACAATGGTTCCATGGGCGATCCCATGGAAATTGTGTCCTTCTTATTACAAAATACATCAACATTTAATTTAACCGTGCAGATCGCTAGAACAAACATCTGATCATATACATTTTGAAAAGTGTTGTGTGACACGGATCGCCATTGTCGCTTGGTGTCTGCTTTCTTCTTCGAAAAGAGATCGTTTCGTCTAGACTATACAAATTTAATTTGACTATGTTTTACGCACTACTTGAACTCATACATTTCACGTTGTAGGTGTAAGCCGTCGTTCTCAGTTTCCTGGAAGTTCGTTTTTGCGTTTCTCAGATGTAACACTCTTTTTTATGGACCGAACGAAATTTCTTTTGGCGTGAATCAGGACTCGTGGTTTTGTGGCATAATTGGAGAGCATTGATGAAAGCTCAGTTATGTCGTCTTCGAAATCGCTGACACGGATCTGAGCTAACACTTCAGGTTCTGTGTGAGGCGATACGGTACATCATTGCCTTTTACTTCCTCAATGAAATCTTTTCATCTTATTGCAAAATTAGATTTGACTAGGTTTCATACGCAGCAGGTCCTTGTATATAAGGAGAGTGTCTTAGCGTCAGAGTATTCATTCCACTCTCAAACGATCAAGAAGATGGAAGAGTCAGTAGAGATCGACCTGCTGGTCAAATATTTGCTAAAAGTCATACGAAAGCATAATTCACAGGCGAAAAGTGGCAACAAAACTTACTCTTTTGGTCGTTGATTTGATGAGAGTCATACGAAAGTGTGTGCTGATGAAGTTTGCTATATCTGCAAAGGTAAATGGGTATTTGTCTCCAGAATACCTGCTTCGTCTAAGAGAGACAAAAGTCAAGATACCTAATATCGTTGTCAGGAGAAAGGACACTGGAATTCAGAGTGCCCTACGAGAAAAGAGAAGAAACAGAAACAAGACGAAACAGAGAAGAGGGATTCAGAAGAAGAAGAAGAAATTGAAGATGATGAAGAACTTGTGCCAGTAAAGACATGGAAATGGAAAAATTGACAATGTGAGCCGATGCGTTGGCCCTGATGTGAAATTTCATACTACCTTCTAAAAGAGAATAGACCAGAAAGAAAACGTAAGTGTCTCTTGGTCTTGACATTGTATAATAAGGATGGCGTGTTTTGTTTTTACTCACACTTTATGAAATTGTGCTCTTTCACCTCTCTCTATCCCTCTGGATCATGTTTTAGTTAGAATTGAAATGGAAGGATGTTTTCCTTCACGCTCGCTCTTTAGACATGCAAGTCCGTAAACAATAGTCAGTCTATTCATCCATCATTTTGTGTCTTGATATTTCCTAAAGCACACACTGATGCCATAAAATAACGAGTTAAATGGGTTTTGTAGTGTTGGGAGTGGGGGTGGGGGTGGAGTGTAGGTGTTTGGCAGAGTTGGTCATTGCAGGTGAGGGCTTAGGTGCCTTCAAAAAACTTTTTCTTCTTCACTCTGTGTTGATGGAATATAATGGGTTATTTTCTTCACTCTCTGTTCATAGTATATATATATAAAGGGTTATTTCTTCACTCCGTGTGGATAGTGTATAATGGTTTTCTTCTTCCCTCTGTGGTGTGTGTGTGTGTGTGTGTGTGTGTGTGTGGTGTGTGTGTGTGTGTGTGTCAGCGTACGTTGTGTAGATCGTATATTTGGTTGTTTTTTTTTTCTTCCTCCCGAGTGTGGATAGTATATTTGGGGTTTGTATGCGTTAGCGACCTTGTGTGGATAGTATATTTGGGGTTTGTATGCGTTCGCGTACGTTTGTGTGGATAGTTTATTTGGGGTTTGTATTATCTCCCCTCTGTGTTGATAGTATATTTGGGGTTTGTTTTTTCCTCTTCCCTCTGTGCGTGTGTGTGTGTGTGTGTGTGTGTGTGCGTGTGTCTGCACGCGTATGTTGTCTGTATTGGTCTCTGTTTGTCCCTATAAAACTCACTTTATCCCTATCAGATACACTCTACCTACCTACCTACAGTAGCGCGTATTCAGGTCAGCCACTTGCAACACTGTTGCCATGTGTCCCCTAGTGTTCAGTACAGTGACGTCAATGACGCTGGAAATGTTGAGACTATAAATATCGACTTGGGGATTTCCACATTTTGTAGCTATACATACATACTAGAATTCATAAACAGGAACGTCACTCAAGCTGAGGCTATAAAAAGATAGTGGGATTTTCCAAAGGAAAAACCCACAAGTTGGAGCTATAAATAGATAGGTGGATTTCATAGGAATTTCAGCTGATTATAGATACATAGGTATTTATCCACGATCGTCACAGAAGTTGATATTGTAAGTAGTTACTAATTTTGTCCATTTTATAGTGTGTGTGTGTGTGTGTGTTCGCGTACGTTGTGTAGATCGTATATTTGGTTGTTTTTTTTTCTTCCTCCCGAGTGTGGATAGTATATGTGGAGTTTGTTTTTTCCTCTTCCCTCTGTGTGTGTGTGTGTGTGTGTGTGTGTGTGTGTGTGTGTGTGTGTGTGTGTGTTTGTGTGAGTCTGCGTGCGTATGTTGTGTGTGTGTGTGTGTGTGTGTGCATTGGTCTCTGTTTGTCCCTACAAAACTCACTTTATCCCTATCAGATACATTCTACCTACCTACCTACAGTAGCGCGTATTCAGGTCAGCCACTTGCAACACTGTTGCCATTTATCCCCTAGTGTTCAGTACAGTGACGTCACTGACGCTGGAAATTTTGAGACTATAAATATCGACTTGGGGATTTCCACATTTTGTAGCGATACATATATACTAGAATTCATAAACAGGAACGTCACTCAAGCTGAGGCTATAAAAAGATAGTGGGATTTTCCAAAGGAAAAACCCACAAGTTGGAGCTATAAATAGATAGTGGGATTTCATAGGAATTTCAGCTGATTATAGATACATAGGTATTTATCCACGATCGTCACAGAAGTTGATATTGTAAGTAGTTACTAATTTTATCCATTTTAGTCTAAACCATTGTAACTTAATTTTCGGGGATATGTTTATTTTCCTTTGAATTCTGGGACAATTTCGTCATTTTAACGTTACTTTTAGTCACATCCATTTTGTCGTTGAGCATTTCCTTGATTATAGCTATTTATAGCATCATTACAATTATGCAAATTTTTGAACACCCCAGCAAGATTTGAGGTCTTCGTAATGCTTTATATATAAATCCCACGCTTGTACTAGTGTATGTATGTTTCTGTCTCTGTTGTGTTTGACCCGCTACCATCATTGTCACTAGATAGTCCCACCATGTTCAATTCCCCTTGACGCTATACAGATCCACCATGTTCAATTTCCATAGGTTAAATTCCCTTGAGGCTATATCCCCCAGGGGTTTCCGTAATGTTAAATTTCCCATTGTCCCTAGACAGTCCCACGATCTATTCCCCATGTTAAATTTCCCATTGTCCCTAGACAGTCCCACGATCTATTCCCCATGTTAAATTCCCATTGTCCCTAGACAGACCCACACTATAGTCCCCTGTTCCATTCCCCTTGTCCCTAGACAAGCCCAAACTCTATTCCTCATGTTAATTTCCCTTGTCCCTAGACAAACCCAAACTCTATGTTAAATTCCCATTGTCCCTAGAGTGACCCACGATTTTTCTCCATGTTAAATTCCATTGTCCCTAGAGTGACCCAGTGGTGTTTTTAATGCTAAGTCCCATTGTCCCTAGGGTGACCCCATTTACTACTTATGTGAGATGGACAAGCCAAAATGCTTGGAAATAGGCAGTACCTACCTGACGGACAAATATTGTCAGAAATTTATCAAGGCTATTGCCGATACACGTAGGCCAGAACAGGACCACATCATTTACCCAAGTCTTGTTAGTGATGGTTGTATTGATATGTCTTCCGAAGCAGAAGAAATTGAATAAATTTGTTCATCTTTCAAATGCATAATGAATGTTATTAAAATTAATTTTATATCATTGAATTAAACGATTATACCAGACATTTAAACTATTAAGCCAGACCTTTTAATATAGGTCCGTTAAATTTAGAATATTATAAATTATTAAGACACCAATTTAAATATTCATACCATTTATTTATTGTAAACTCTTAAACCAAAATTTAATTTAGATCCATTCTAGTTTATTTATTTTTATCAATTTAATAATTTAATAGGATTACACTCATTTTATTGGCATGAAGAATGTACCCAAGGGAAACAGTGAAACCAGGCCAGTCGTACTTTAGCGGGCCTTATTTCCAAAAAGTTGTGGGATGAATAGATGAAAAAGATTGTTTCAATAGGAACAGATGGTGCATCAATGATGTTGATGTTGTTGCTGATGATTATGGTGATGATGATAAATATCCCACACAAAATTTGTTAGCATTACAAAACAAAACATAAAATGTAGATGAATTTAATATAAACTGTAATAAAATAACAACCTTGTATGTGTGTTTTATTTCGCTCTATATATTACACGTCTTTCTCAGAAAGTATAACCATAATTGAGAAGGACCTTCTCATTCAGCAAGAGCAGCATTTTTCAAAAGCATGAACTGCTTCCTACTTAACCTTTGAATCCAGTAGAAGTGAATTACAATAGTCCAGTCTTGAAGGTACTAAGGAACACAAGTGTTTTCATGGCATCAGTCAAACGAAACCTGTGAATGGAGCTGATGCATCTCAGCTCCAGATAGGTAGCTTTTCATATGTTCATGACATGCTGGTGTAATGATAGCGTTCTGTTGAGAATGACACTAAGTTTCATAGTGATGGTGTGAATTTAATGTTGATACATGTCTTAGTGAATGTGAAGGTCAGCATGTCTTTAGTTCTATCATCAATCATCTGCAGCTTGTTACATGTCATTAATGAATTCAGATTAGAAATTCACCTCTCTATGCCATGGATAGTAGCCTCATCTTCAGTTGTATAGCTAGATGTGTATATTTTAGTGTCATCAGCGTACAACTGGCGTGACACCGCATATCAATGTATGACTCTCGAGAATGGATGGGAGTCTAGAATTAAGAAAAGGTGGCCAAGACCAGAGCCTTGTGGAACACCAAAACATGGACCAACTGGGTTGGGATGATTTCCATTTATCAATACAATTTGTGTCATGTTGACGAAGTAGGACTTAAACCATACTAATGCTCTATCATAAACAACAAATGCATTCTGGAGACGGTGAACTAATAGATCTTGGTCTATTGTATCAAATGCCGCAGATAAGTCAAATACATTCAGGGTGTAATCTTTTCAGTATCCAAAGCAGAGATACGTTCATTAACCACTTTCAGAGCAGCAGTTTCAGTGCTATGACAAGGGTGATATGCAAACCGTACGGTGCTACGAAGACTATGGAATTCAGATGAGATACTTGCTGGGATAGACCAATTTGTGTTAAATGAAAGAGTGGTTAGAAACAAGTCAGATGTTCTTTAAATCATTAGGGTCAAGTGTCGGCTTCTTTAACAGAGGCTTTACAATGGCAGTTTTGAACAATGATGGGAATTTTGGGTGATAGTACAGCATTGATACTAAATGTTATTAAAGGCAATATTGAATTTAAGCACTCAAGCAGAGGTTAATGTTTGGAGAAAAAAGTTCACAAGATTTTGGGGTGCTCTTAAAAGTTAAGGATTGCCATGCATATTCTTTATCACAACTGTATGGTGACAATGAGTCAACTTAAATAGGTTCTGAAGTACAACCAGAGAAATGGTCATTGCAAGTGGTACACATTTATTCCTTGACAAAATTTTATTTGTAATCTCAAAGAGTTCTATACAACTGGAACTTACAATGATCGTAGTACTGTAGTAGACTGATTTTGCTGCATGAACTATGTAAAATTCATCTTAACAGCTTAATATATCTTATTAATATTGAGGCTGGTGGAAAGACATATCCTCGTAGCCTAAAACACCAATCTCTTCTAGCAGTAGTGAACATAGGAGATAGGGACGGATGACGGAGATGGCATATGATGCAGAGGTGATCTGATGCAAGGGCGTGGAACACCAATGAAGACCAAATAATATTATCATCAGTTCCACTTTGGCTCATCTCCTGCTTTATATAGTCATGTTTCTGTTAGAAAAAATAGGTAAATATCCTGACCATTGATAAAATTAACTATGTCTGTGCGCCTTTAAAGTGGTTCTACTGATTGTACCTTGAATAATACAATGCTAGTGGATGATCAATGTTGACAATTTAAGAATAACTTGAATTAAGTTTTCTAAATTGATGTTCTAGTTTTAAAATTTTTGAAAACAAAAGGACAGTATTTGGTTTACCACCATACTGTTGCATGAATATGATACATAATAACTTCACCAACAAGTTATGGTCCATATTCCCCTCAAATTCTACTGACATTTTGACCTTAACTCTTATCAATATTACAAAGGTTTTAAAACTGTCAACTGACTTAACTTCAGTAGAACATTCACTGAAGTCAGGCCCAAGTTGCAACACACATACAGTAGGCCCTTCGGAGTCAAATTCTAGTTGGCTCATAGTTGTACATTATACAACTTAGCTTTCAAACATTTGCTGTTCTTGATATTGCTACCCAAGGACTAAGTATGTTGTTCACATTTCAGTGTAAATTCTTTTTTTTCCTTCTGTATTCGTTGTCATTTACAATTTAATTGCAAATTCAAATTGATTTTCTTTGTAACAATGGGAAAATTGTATGCCATGATGTGACTTTCACCAAGTCAGTGTGTAAGTTATGTCAGATTTCTTTGAAACAAAGTCCAAACATAAACTTCTATTACTTTTAGCGACATCTACTTTTGATTAACCTAACTGGAAGGCTGCATTGGTTAAAGTGAATTTAGAATACATATTTTGTTTTTACATCAGCAATAGATGCAAATAATAGCTGTGTTACCAATCATTTGTAAACACACAAGTAATGAAACTACAAGAATCTTTTGAATAACTTTTTTAATGTCAGTCACTAATGTCTCCCAACCCTCTCTATGATGGAGGTGCACATGTGCCTATCAAGTCGCTGTGGTAAGTTGCTTGATACTTTGCTCATAAACCAAGGTTCTCAAACATAGAGCAAGCATGGAAGGGATTAGGTGCTCCAACATGATTGATGAAGAAAAACAAATCTGAATCACTACAAAAATTCATACAGTGAAATTAATGATCACTATCTCAATATTTATCTGCAAATTAATCGGTTCTTTCTCGAACAGTGCACTTTACCAACCATAGGGCCTAAATAATCAGCATGTAAAATTTAACCTGCATTTAGATATTGTATGAAAGCAAAGCCATAAATTCCTGGATATGCAAAATGTAAGATATCTCAAGACTTCTCAAGATCCTCCCAAACCCAAGATAAGGCTATCTTAATGTAGATATACAGTTGGTGAAACTGCTTTCCACAGTCACCATCAGCTCCGTGCTCATCATTTTACGGGTATTTCGCACTTATCTCCAGAAAATGGTCAAGATGGCTTGGTGGCAGTAGTGATCGTGTACTGCTCAAGGATATCTTTAATTGTAACTGTCTAGAATAATGAGATTTCCTGGCTTGTAGATTTTGTGAAATTAAGAAAAATCCCACATTTACCAAGAACAGGTCAAGAAATTGTATTTTTATAGACCAATTTTTTCTAGTAAAATAGGTTTCTTCAAGAATACTTACCTGATGATAGCACATTAGGAGAACTAATACAACATTGCAAATCCAGCCCTCCCACGATAAAAACGTTTTAGGTAACAATCTAAAATTAACATACCCACCTCGGTGGCAGCTAGACATATCTCTCCTTGATACTAATATTGGCATCAAATCCCGAGAATTATTAAGCTACTACTGCAGCAGAAGGCATGTTCTATATATGGATATAACTGCGGGGAGTCTTCGTGGGTATGTGTGTATTATGATCAGCTAGGTCTTTTTGAAGGAACATATTTTGCTACAAAAATAATTGGTTTCTTCTTCAAACACAACACCGTTCTGATGGCCTAAGTGGAGCATTTGTCTTCGATGCAGACAGTCACACGTTCAAACCCTGGTCAAGTCATACCAAAGACTTATAAAAATTATATTAGCAGCTACCTCGATAGGTGCTCAGAACTAAGAGTTAGTGTTAGGACTGGTCAGCCTGGTGTCAGGATAATGTGACTGACAGGGACAAGATGCTACATGTCTGCGGCTTGATTCCTCTGTGTTAGCATCATGATAAACTGCCAGACTGCAGACACCGTAGTGACATGACTGAATTTGTTTTAAGCTACATAAAAAATCCAAATCACACACATACTCAGTTCAAATATGTTAGTTGATTGCAGTAACTAGGTGAATAGGTAAGAGGCTAATGGAGATACAACCCCATACCCTGAAGAAATCATCTAAGGTATGTGTGACATCAACTGGATAATTTCAATGGAGAAGAGATTCCATATGTTTTGAAACTAGTTCAAAAAGGGAAACTTTTTCCCTCCCACAAATCAAGCAGAAATTTTCAACAGTCCATCCCTGTGAAGCTTAGTCTTCATGCACAAAATCAAATTCTGCAGTTGAAAATCATATTTGCTATTTTGGTGTGTACAAACTAAAGAAAAATACAGAGGGTACACACGTCTATCTATGTATCTTGTTTTATGCACAAAGTAGCTGGAGAAGACAGTTGAAGATGATTGTTCACCACACTTGCCGCACATCATAAGTTAGAACCAATTTTTTCCAAGATGTTTCTAAGTATAGGCTTTTGGTATACTGATACACCAATATGGACATCTAGGTGATCGACAAGGTTACCTGCATAAACTGGGCATCATACACAGGTGTAAAGTTTCCACAGTATTATGATTATGTGGTCTTAAAACAATATAAAAGTGCTAAACGTGCGAGAAGCAACAAGCTTTGAGAAATTCAACAAATAATTTATTTCCCAAGAATACAAAGTAAAAGGTCAAAAAAGGAACTTAAAATATTGCAAACTAAATCCAAGAAACCCTAAAATTACAGACACAAGTCCTAATAATTAACGCTGTGAATACACTTTAGCGGAAATTCAAATTAAATTCAATGCAAACAGTGCTGATGTGCATGTGGTGGCCCATGTTGTGGTGATGTAAAAACAGTCTATGCTGGGTCACAATAGTACACTCCAAAAATTAAATCCTTATTCGAAATTTAATTATAAAATCGAGGTTTTATTTCCAAGAATTATTTTTTAGCACTTTGTATTTCCAGATAAGAATCACTTGAGCTTGACAATCGGAAGAAAGAAAATCCATCCCATATTAATTTCTGGATACAACAAGCTAAGCTCTTAAAGCTTGAATAATTAATTTCTAGAAAAGCAAGATTATATAAAATGATATAGTCATCTACATGACCTCAGGTCATAATTAGAATTTTCTAAATAAAACCACTTCCTAATGGAAATTAACGTCATAGAAGGCACCTGATGTTTACAAAATAAAATCGTAGTTATAGTTAGAAGTCTATTACTAAAATTATAATATAAACTGTGTACGAAACAACAATTGATTTGGAATTTTCAAAGTGTCTAGACTTTGATTGAGATTAAAATGAACTTGATTTTGGACATAGTCAAGTCCAACATACAATATTCCATTGCCAATAGCATCAAATGAAATAATAATAAAAAATACACAAAAATTAAAAGCAATATCAAAGAAAAAACTGTAAATTCAATATACATAACAACAGGAAGTTCCTGGACAGCCTAACTGTATTATGTTTGTTAGACTGCTCTATAAACTGGACAACCTAGCTGCATTATGTGGGTTAGATTGCTATATAAACTGGACAACCTAGCTGCATTATGTGGGTTAGACTGCTATATAAACTTGACAGCCTATCTGCATTGTGTGGGTTAGATTGCTGTATAAAATGGACAGCCTAGCGGCATTATGTGGGTTACACTGTTGTATAGACTGGGTTCCTGGGTACTAGGGCATGAAGCCGGGCTTTGTATGCTGGAAGCACCTAGCAGCACAGTGAAAGTCGTGGAATTAGACAAAATTCTTGTTTCCGGCTGCTGATACTATGTGATTGATTGTGGACCTGGCCCATTGCAGTCAGAAGTATATGACCAGGCCTGGTCATGAAGGAACATCTTCATTGACATGATGTCCAGTTCTTGAGCTGGAATGGAGTACATAATATATATCTCCTTTGCCTGTGTGTAATTCTGAAAGCTGTGATGGTAACTGAGGCTGTTATTGCCCTGTCTCCATCCCCAGCAGGTGATATGGTTTCGTATCCATGGGTGCAAGAAGATGGTATATGTGTCCCTCAAACGAATGCTTCTGCACATTCCTCTCTAGTACAAATAATATTGTTACCAATTTAAATATATCCTTGATACTCAGGTGTAATATGTATTCACAGAATAACAATCAGAGTAAGTTACAAATGCTGCCTTGTTGTCATTCTCGTGATGCCCATGGTCTAAATTTGTATGAGTAAAAAGAACAGAAATATATATAATTTCAGTGAACTTCTGTCTGGCAGTGCAGAGATGTGCACTATGAACATTACATTTAAAAGGGTGACTGTTTCCTGTATAAGGTAGTTCATTAGAGAATCACTATTAATAACGACATTGTGGATGATAAAATATCAATTCAGGTAACAAGTTACCTGTACGAAAAGCAATTGACTGCCTATACAGGTAAACTCAATGAAGCGTCACTTTCTGTAGCTAATAAGAAAATGCTTTGATTAACAAATGCATACAAAATGTACCTGTATGTATCCAACTTCAGTGAAAACTACACAGTACTATAAATGAGCTTTCATTGTACATAGTATAATACATGTACATACAAAGGAACTGAAACATCATACTTGACACTTCAGTATCAATTTAAGACAGTGTTACCAATAGAAATGGCCAATTGATGTTCTATACATGTAAAATAAGTAAAGCATTACACGTATAACTAATATGTGGATGCTACGATTAGATGTGTGTAGAATAAATTATACAGAAATGTAATGCTAAAAGTCGAAAACTTAGTTCTTGGTGAAAGGCATAACAGAAAAGCTGAAAATATATATATGGAGTATACTCCCCTATGCAGGTGAAACTTCTCAAACCTGCTTGAAGGTAGAAAACTGGGAGGGCTAAACGGGTGAGGTAGTTGCAGTTCTCCTGAGACTCTGTGGTTAGGTCATGTACTTTCTCTTGTTGCACACTGTGCCTTATAAAATGATACTCTCCTTTCACTGCAAAAGAGACCCTTTTTTGTCAAATGAGTAAGAAACAAACTTATTTTTATGAATTTAAATATTTTGTAATTTCAGAAAATGACCAAAATTAACGTAATAATAATATTTGGTATAATGATTACTACAAAATGGGTTTGCAAGCCATTCAGTTGGGTTGTTCAAGTTATCAGAAACATGCATTTTTTCTACTCTGCCTAAACATCTGTTATGAAAATTGCTATATTTTGTGTCCAGCATATTTGAGTGGGATAGCTATGTCAAGTTATGCAATTAAGATAATGATCTTGATGTATTTTGCAAACTGAAACCCTTATCCTGACTTCTTTCTCTGACCAAGGGCATCCTACCTGTGATGTTTGGTGCAGGTATGTGTAGTACAAGGCAAACCATCATTCCAAAACCTAAAGTTACTCAGACGTCTTGGTAACATGAAAGGCAATTTACAGGTTTACAGGTATAAATATGATCAGCAGAATTGAAGCTATTGGAGAAAATCATTTTCATTTCTGTAGACATGGTTAATTGATCTCAGACTTTTGGACCCCTCATAACTGATAAGAATCTTTAAAAACTGAACCCATCATTCATTATGCAGAACACCAGTCTCGGGACTGTGGAAATGGAATACCTTACTTAAAGCATCAAGATCAATCCAAATTATTAAAACCGACAATCAGCAATCAAATGGACATGACTTGCAGTATAAAGTGTGGACTGAACCACTCTAATTGCTAAGTTCAGGAATGTTCATTGGTTATAGTGCTTGAATCAACTGGGACTGTTTGGGGGTGTTTGAGAAACGTTCAAATAAAGCAGGTCAGACACAACACATTTCTGGTTTTGCCAGCTTTGTGGATGCTCTTTAGAGTTTGGATTTTCACAGTCAGTGATTGGTATTGCCTGTGTGTCTGGAACATTATTTTCTGTTATAGTTCATTCAAAACAGCATCGCGAATTTTATCTTATCTGTAACTCAGTAAATGTTCAAGTCAGCATCATTAAATCTATCTAAAAGTACCTAATTCGTTTCAAACTGATTAGATACATTTAGCTACATTTAATGATGCTGATCTGAAAATTGAATAAGTTATAAATAGGATAAAATGTGACATGCTGTGTGTAGCTTCTAGTATAATACCAAATAATTCAACTTTGTGTGAGTGTGTGTGTCATTGTTATGCGTCTAGGCTCTTACAAAATGTAACAGAAAAGAGTGAAGACAAGAAGCTTTGTAAAATGTAACAAATAATTTATTTCCCAAGGATATCAAGCGGAAAATGAGAAAAAGGAACATACGGTTTTACTAATCAAATCCCAATTAATCAAAGACTTATACGATATAAGTCCTAGTAATAAATGTCCTGAATCAAAATGAGTTCAAATCCTGATGAAATCCAAAATGGAAGATGATGCTGATGCCTGTTGTAACCTGCAAAGTGCTGTTACGTCAATAGCTTTTTGTTGAATTACAGTAAACATTATTCCAGTTTTGAATTCAGTATAACTTCCAATAAATGTTTTTATCCAAGAATTTTATAGAAGCACTTATATATTTCCAGGAAAAAAAATCAATTGAATTCAAAATAATTTGAAGAAAATAAAATAAGTTGCCCACACTGGACACAACATAAAACAAATTGACTTTTAAAGTGTTAAAGCTCGACTAACCGAATTCTTAATATAACATGAATTATAAGACTAACTAAAATGCAGAACAGATAGTGGTCAACAGTTCATCGTACCATAAGTAAAAGAAGTTTGTTACTTGATAATTGTCCTGTTGTCCAGACACGGCACCGACGTAACTTATCAATTCTTACTCTGAGAAAGAATTTTTGAAATGTTCTTAAAAATGTTGTTTACCTGTCACGGGTTCTGAATCAGGGTCAGAAACTAGATACACTATTTATATTATTAGGTGTTTATCAATGGAATAAGTAAGTCAGGTCAAACAGAACTGAACTGAATTTCTGGACAATGTCAAATCCAGTAAACAAAGTTACATTACTATAGCAGGTAATGGAATAAAAAAATTAAAACTAATACACAATTAAATTAAATCGAATATACGTAATACTTCCCCATAAAAGAAAAGAAATATCTATATAATCTACCTTTCTTTCTACCATAGGTTAATAATAGATGTTTCTGATACAAAAAAAAAAACATCAGAAGAAATCTTATGAAGATGCAAAGTATACATGAAATAATATATATGTATACACTTGAAGTGCATCTGATATTACATTATCTTTTACCTTGATAAGCCTGATGTCAATATTGTATTCCTACAACATCAAGCTCGACCTGAATAATTTCTGAATATTAGTTTCATCTTGGGATGAATATACACAACAATCGGAGAAGGAGCTGAACTAATGTAAACCTCAAAATGTTGCAATGTCACTATAAAAGCCGAATATTCCTTCTCGATTGTAGAATAACATCTCTGGTGCTTATTTACTTTCTTAGAAAAATAGCACACTGGATGGTCAACACCAATGTCATCTTCTTGAATCAATATTGTTCCAACCCCAACATTACTTGCATGAACAGACAGTTTAATTGGTTGACATAAATTTGGAGCTGAAAGAACTGGTGCACTCTTAAGTATGGCCTCTGACTTATCAAAAGCCTCCTAACATTTTTCAGTTCAGTGAAACTTGGTTTTCTTGCTCAATAAATTTGTCTGGTGTTCAGCAATTATGGAAAAATTAGAACAAAATTTCGATAGTATCCAGCCATACCTAAAAGTCACATCAGTTGCTTTTTACTAACAGGCACAGGGGATTCAGAGACAACCTTGACCTTAGAATATATAGGTACAAATTGTCCACGTCTCACGATGTGTCCTGGAAAGGTTTTACTAGCAAGGCGGAACTCACTTTTGGATAAATTAATTGTCCAACTTGCATCAGTGAGTCAGGAAACGAATTTCCAAATTGTTGCTAAATATTCTTTCCAGATATCATAGTGGATAATGATATCATCGAAGTAAGCATCACAATTATCTAGACCAGAAGTAATCATATTCATTGGACGTTGAAAAGTACTTGGCGAACCTCTCGTCCCAAACGGCATCACTCTATTTTGATAAAGTCCACCTGGAGTCACGAATGACGTAATTTCCTTTGCTCTTTCCTTCAGTGGAGTTTGCCAAAACTCCTTTTGGAAGGTCAAATTTAGTGACATACTTTGCATTTCCGATTTTATCAATACACTTATTGGTGCTTGGTTATGGAAATAAATCTGTTTTCGTTACACGGTTCACCTTCGTATCGTCGGAACAAGTATACAAGGTGAACTCCGGTCACTTTTACCTTTCCAGCAGATACTGAATTTCTTCTTTTATGTAATCCTGTTTGAGAGGGTTCATTCTGTAAGTGTTGTTTCACAGGTGTGGAATTTAGAATTTCAACGTCATGGTAAATAGTGTTTGTTCTTGTAGGAACATCTGGAAATAAGTGCTCATATTCAAGTAATAACTGTTTAAGTTCATTCCTTTGCAGTTGTTGCAAATGTGAAAGTGTCTGTCCAGATTATTCATAATTTCTGAATTCCGAAGATTTGTTGCTCCAAAATCAATAGAGTTCGATTGCATTCCTTCGCTTAAATCCTCACTGAGTGAGACAGGTACAAATAAATTAATCGAAGTTTCTTGAGGATAAATGGACATCAAGAACCATCTGAAGAAGTTTTGTTAAATTTTGAATTAAATTATGTAGTACGTGTTTATCATCGGTTAATGACATTTATGGGGCGCGGTCAAAATGTTGACACTAATTTGCAAATATCTCAGCGGGATTTCACAACATTATATCCGATCTATTACTTTTCATTGGAACATTTATATTTATTCAGGCAGTCTGTCGTTGATAAACACTTACGAGCTCGTGTAGCTCGACTGCCCGCTGGTGGTTACAAAGCAATCGCAGCTATTCTTTCAAGTAAATCAATGTTATTTGAAGGTGTTGGTGGAAGAATGAGAGTTGTTGACGCCCAAGTAAAAAACATGTAATTTAATCACTTATCATTTTATAAAAATGTCGTACAGTCATGTTAATGTCACTATGACTTCCGGTCTGGTGAAACAATTACAATCAAAACTTGCAAGTAAATGCGGAACAAAAATATCACTCAAAGAAGATCAAATATCTAGTGGTGGTCCAAACAAATTACTGTTAACCAAGACTCAACTTAAACACTTTAATAAGGCTTTAGAATAAAAACCGATATTCAACTTCACCTTTCTCCGAGATCCATTAAAGACTCAGTTAAAACAGGCTGTATAGTTCCACGTCTTGCGGATATTCCAGCGTTAATAGCCGCTGAAGCCCCAGCTGTTACAAAAGCAGCTGCACTTGGTGATGCTGGAACCGCCGCTGGAATGGCATTAGTGATAGCAACAAGATAGGGGTATGAAGAAAGGGAAGGGTTCTAAGATTTCCAGGAACCTCTTATCGGTACGGAGAAGGTCTGAGACTTCCGGGAACACTTAACTACTTCTGCTTGTGTCAAATTTTTATTCTTTTGATGCTTCTGAAAACTTAAATATAAAATATTTCAGTGGTGTTTTTATGCGCGATCAATTACCAGAACAACCGCATGATACTGAGACTGGAATTATACATTTTGATGATAATTCTAGTCCAGGAACTCACTGCGTTGCATACGCATTTGATCCACGTTGTTCTATTTATTTTGATTTTTCAGCGCAGCCAGTATTAGGTAATGTGACTGGAAGATGTTTATATGAACCTGGTGAACTTGAAGGTGGTAAAAAAAGAGCGACTGATCTTATCTGGAGTATCACATCACATAAACTTTCCAGCGTGGTAAGATCTACTGGTAGACCTGTAATCTACAGATTACATTAAACTGCTCCTCAGCGTGGATTTACACGTGAACAATGACAAGCAATTCCATGTCCGTATTCTATACAACTTAACTGCATATCTTCAAATCGCGTTGGCTTCCACGAATTTCTCTCTCTCTAGCAGCGTGGGCAGCAACAGATGGAATTGTAAACAATTTTTTAATAATTGCTCAGCAATTTTTGAATATCTTTGCGCAAGATTTTTCATCGTTTCATGAAGAGATTCTTTACGGTATAAATCGCTGTTGGGTCGAACAAATTGACCATATCTTTTATCATCTGAACTTGAAAATAACCATATACATAAGGGATCTTTTTTGCTTATTTCTTGAATAAAATCAAATATATTTCCCGTAGAACACTCTAAGGGGTAAAATCTTATAGTTCGATCTCGAGGAAATATTGTTACTGCGCTGGTCCCCGCGTGCACATTATTCGCTGATTCATACAAAATCTCTTCTGATAACGTTTTAACTTTCATTGGAAATTTTAATTTACTTGATAACTCGGCAACATCATTTATTGTAACTGCGGTATCCTTGACCGATTCAGCCCATTTATTTATCTTTTCAGGTCGCTGATTAGTTAACCCGTTTCCACTTATCGCGTTTGTAAAATGTTAGATTACTCCTTCTCATTGGTGCAAGGTATCGATGTTGGGTTTATCATTTAGCTGACAAATTCTATAAACAACCGCGGCCACAGGATACGCTCGAGCGTAATATGGTCTGTCAATACCAGTCAGTGTTCCTGGCTTGTAATTTGTACTTAACACAACAGTTGTTTTCCATTAGCAAGAACAGGGTCACGTTTGTCACGGATAATCCACGTAGCGGAATCTGCTAGCACAATAAACTTGATTCTGAAACAAATATTTCTGATCGTTGATATGATCGATAATCGTTTTCGCCCGCGTATCGTACATTGTAGCATCAGTGACGTAATCGACACCTCTGGTGTTTCGTATAATTTTAAATGTCGACCATACATGAGAGGCTTCATCATCACGAAATTCTTTTTTAGCATTCATGATAATATTAATCAGATCAGTCAGAGCTCGTCTCCGCAAGTCAGGGGTTAGTCTCTCAAGATCAAATCTAGAAGTTTTCCAGGGCTGGATTGTAGATAATCTCAGAAACTCATTCAAGCTATATTTGAGACAAGTATTTAAATGAAAAATATTATCTATACGATGGCTCAAATAAGAAATCAATTTAGGTGGTTGGTGGTGGGTTCTTCAACTCCTAGTAATAAATCCTGCGTGAAGGAATTCTGCGGTCAACATTTGCAATGTGTAAGACGGGGGGGGGGGGGTCTTGGTCCACAGCCTTGTTTAATATGTGGTGTTGGAGTTAGAGGATAAAAGCTGGTGTGTGCGTATTGTGATGGTAAACGGTATAGAGAATTAAAACGATATTACGATAAAAAGAATCTTGACTCTGTCAAGGTCATAATATCTCCATAAGACTATATAGCTACATTTGAAGATGAGTTATAATTTAGACAAATAATATAATGTATAAATGGAGCAAAAAGAATTTGTTCAACATCCCGCCATTAAAAATTGTGAAGCATCTCGTGAATGTGTAGTCAGACACTGCCAGTTTAAGCAACCAGTTGTTGTTGTTGATAATGCCGGTTATCTTAGATTCAACGCTGGAAAAAAGAGGTATATCTGTCATGAATTTATATTCGAGGTATTTTACGGGGGGGGGATCAAAGACGGTTTTGTGATCGATGATATTGTCTGACATAAACTTAATAATAATTTATTTAACCTGCAAGCTATCACACAGAGTGAGAATGCTGCACGGGGAGGAACTCGTAAGTACAGAAGGATTCATAGGGCGATTCATTCTTTAAATATAGAGACCAGCGAAGAACTAATATTTCCATCAATAAACGCAGCTGCTAGGTATTTTGATACATGTATACCTTCCGTACAAAAAGTCGCAAATAAAATATACAAATCATCGTTTCCTCAGAAGTACGAAAATTGTATCTTATTTCGTTATGTTCAGGCAATAAACAGAGACAACTCCACTGAGGATATGTAACGTGGTTAACAGAGTTATCCTCGCTTCCTGTTCTGATTAACCGAATTCTAATTGCACTATCGTTTGTTCTGTACTGCGCATCACAATGAAACAATATTTGTGTAGCCGAGTGTTTTCATAATTATATAGACATTACAGTTTTTCATAGACTTAAAGGTAAATTATCATTCTTTCCTTTCATAATACCTGTAAGAATTTTTTTGTGGCAATGGTTAACACGGAAGTAAAATATCTCAAAATTACTTCCCGTAGATAAAATAAAGGACTGTCAACACGGGCAGGTGTGCAATTGATTAGTGGGATAAATAATATTTTTTTCACAGACAATATATATGTTTTACTGAAACCGTCTGGTTTTCTGGTTCATCTGTATTTTTTCTGCGATTATAATTTAGAAAACTTAAAAATACAAACAGCAAATAAGCCACGCCTATCGCGTGAGTTATCTTTGAATTTCTAGGTATCAGTCCAGTCTATATACTATAGGGTCCGTATTCTTTATTGGGGTTTTCTAAACTCAACAGAAAAAACACATGTGTCACCACATGACAGTGCTATTGTGCACCTCCCTGGATTGATTTGGGGGTGTGTGCAAAATTTGTTGAGCGTTGAAAATAACCCCGTGTCTGTCTGTGCAGTCTTTAGAATAAAGTTAAATAAGGTTGCGTGTTCGGCCGTCCATAGATTTAAGTTTGTAAATATGTAAATATGTAAATACAATGCTGTAAATATGCTGCTATATGTACTGTGCCGTCCATAGAATTAAGTTTGTAAATATGTAAATATGTAAATACAATGCTGTAAATATGCTTCAGCAACAAAAAAGGGTCAGCAATGACCCCTATTTTTCTTTTAAATATATATATATATATATATATATATATATATACATATATATATATATATATATATATATATATATATATATATATATATATATATATATATATATATATATATATATATATATATATATATATATATATATATATATATATATATATATATATATATATATATATATATATATATATATATATATATATATATATATATATATATATATATATATATATATATATATATATATATATATATATATATATATATATACTGTATAATGAATTACGAAAATATAAATGGTGTTATTTCGGCACAAATATATCTGATGAACTAAATCCTGAAAAAAAAAATATATATCTGATTTTGAGACATTGCAAAAAGGTAAGGACGAGGGAAAATATATGTTACCAGCCGAATACAGATTTGTAAAGAAGATTCAGACAGCAATGCATCAATCGTTATCCATATCAAAAGAAAGTGAAGTAAAGGAATTTGTCTCGTTGTCTCGTGCAATCGAAAAATTTGGCTCAGAATTATCTCGTGAATATGAAGCAAAAAAGACAATCAATTCTCGTGTGAGGCAACTAAGAAAAATTATTTGAAGTAATGAAAATGATAATTAGAGTCCCGTGATGAAATCAAGGACATGGAAATGAAAATGAAAGTATGTCAGATTTTAGTCTCTCTCTCTCTCTCTCTCACTGATTTTAATCTATTTGTCAGTACCAAAAATATCCACCTTGACTGTCAGGGACGGAGATTTTTTGTCTGCCGTTTTTAATGTGTCAGTGACATTTTTCAAATATGTACTGTTTCCTTGTCTTTGATAAAATCGTGGGCCTCATCGTTCACCACCAACCAATTGTCAGAAAAATATAATATTTTTTCTGATTTTTCGTGAAATCGGTCGATTTGCACGATTTTGACTACCAACTGCCATATCAAAATTACAAACTCGGTCAGATTTTCAGTAGGAAATATTTTTTTATAATTTTTTTTGTGAAATCTGTGCGACAGTTGCAGAAAGACCACGTCAGTGACATATTTAAAGTATGTGCTGTTCCCTTGACAGTCAAGGATCGAGAAATTGTAGATTTTTATGGAAATTGTAGATTTTCACGATTGGAAATCTTTAAGATTTCACATATAAACTCAGACTCAATGTTTCAATCCTTAAATCCAGCAAGCGCCTGGACTGGTCAGTTTGTTTGAAATTATATAATGATAATAGGCGATTATGACATTGTAGATAGACTTGATTGATCGGTTCTTGTACATTCAGATATCCAGGTGGTTCTTTTGGTGTGAACGAATAAAGAATAAATCCTTGCTGCGCTTGATTTGATATTGTTGTGTCCGTGCTGTAACTTCCTTCGATTACATCACACACAAGATTGACCGCGACCACCTGGGTTATATTTACGATTTCTGGGGATACATGTCGTCCTTCTCCTTGTGGATTATTGTTGTATCTGAGAATAGTTGCCGGTGGTAGTGTTTTTCTCCATTGTTCAAGTATTTCAGAAAAGTTTTCGTTGATAAAATCACTGACGGATTTTTTTTTAACTCGTCTGCGTTATACCCGGGAAATTTAAAATTATGTAGATCAGATTCTGTTATTTTCTATGCAGTTAAAATCTTTGTTTATAACGATTTATGTCGCCGGTGTAATCAATTGTTGCCTGAATTACTCGCTGGGTAATATATTCCATGATACTAGCTGGTTTAATATTTCTATTTGTTTAATGCTTTCGCTGCGTGAACTTGCTATATCAAAAATATATTCCTGGAAAGTCTGCTGTAGTTTTTCTCGTTGTTGCTTATGTTCTTGATTAATGATTTTAAAATACTGAATTATTTGTTCTAGGTGAATAAATATATATTTAGTTTCTCCTCTAGACATTTGTTCATTAATAAAATGTCACGACATACTATCCTTACTGTTGAAGCGAAAATCGATGACCAACATTGCGCTTTTTACAGCAAGTAAATGATCTTTGTATGATGGGGTAATTTCGTGATATGATTGTCTATCCGTGGTGATATCAGACTTTTTGGTTCTGGTAATTCAAGTGTTTTTTCAGGCCATCCTAACACTGTTCTGATCGATGACTGATATATATCCACGGTTTAATCTGGTGAATTTATCTCGATGGCGCGGACAGTGTTGGTTCATGAACAGTTATTGTTATTTTGGATTCCTTTATTGTGATATTTTTATTCTGCGCTGTAATTCCTCACTGATTTCTTCGATTTTATAGCAGCCGATGGATATTCCAACAACATTCCAGTCGGGAGTACCATCTGTTTTATTTTTATTTGCAAATACCAACGAATTATTTGCTGGTAATCCACTAAATGATTTTGATCTGATATTGGGCCAACTATGGTATACTCTCAATTGCGATAACGCGATCTCGCTTATCGGAAAAGTAATATCAAATTCAGGCTTGGTTGAGCTTACTGTCATCATAGTTATTCTTGCTGGAGTTGTATTTGCGACTCTCTGCTTAAGTATTTATATCATCATTATTTTCATTTTCTTTCAAACAGTGGTTTTCTGCGTCGCCTTGTTTACCAAGGACTTCATTATATGTCTTAACTATGAACGCGAATTCCGAATCTGATATTGTTGTATCGTCGAGGCTTGACGATATAAGCGACGATAATTTATAATATGCTTTTGTGACTGTGTTTGATTTTACAACCACGTTGGTGAGTTTTGTGCTTGTGCACGTAGATATCTTTTTGGCGATAATATTAAAAACAGCTGCAAACGCCGCTGATAATGAAGCGCATATTGTTTCTGCTACTGCAGTTATTACTGACGTTAACGCTGATAATACTACCCGGGTGGACGCAACTAACGCGGATACTGAATAAGCCACAACATTGATGGCAGCTGCACGCTTGTATTTTTTTACTTCCAGCGTATACTTGCAATGATGGTTTTTAACTCTGATTGCCAATCGCGTACTTGATCGTGTTTGTAATGTTGTGCTTCCATTATTAGTTTACTGCGTGAATAAATTGAGGTGTTTCAGCTATAAATTCCAGACACACCAGTAAGACGTTGCATTTAATTTCTTATGAGCTGCTTCCAGTATAAATGTTTCTTCGTCTCCGCTATTTAATACGATGGACAAAACTCCAGAATACTTATCAGTTGAATGACGTCATGAATATGTTGTAAATATCTCAAATTTTACAGCACTGAAAACAAACAGTCTATACACACCAGTAACTGTTGCAGTATGTTTGAGAGTTTTATTTAGTTTTGACCATATTGCGAACCCGGATGACACCGTGTATACTATGTTGTTAATGTGCCCGGGAGTTACGCTGGGTGGACTTTTAATCAGATTAATTTTGTTAATGATCTCAGTAATCCCACTTACGATATCTTTTTGTGCTTTCTTAATCGTGTCAATGTTCGTTTTGATATCAGAAAGTTTCATGTCAGCGCTGAGCGGAGTACCAAAGAATTCTTCTGCGGTTTCATTAATTTCTCTAAAGTTTCTACGGAGATTTGTAAACGCGCTTACGTGAATATCATACTCGGCCCGCAACGTGGATAATTTACCAGCAACGGTGCTGTAGTTAACGTCAACATATTTTTTGTTGCGTCATCTTCGTCGGATGTTGGATCTCTTAGCACGACTATTTTATTTCCGTTCATGCTGAATTCACCTGTCATTGTGTCGCCGGTATTCTTCAAACGATTAGCAACAATTTCTGCAATTGCATCTCTCATGGTTATAAATTATATATTTCAGTCTCTGATTCTAACGCCGTCAGTAAATACATGGTTGTTATCGGTGGTAGCACCAAGAACACGTCTTATTATGTCATTCTATTTAATATTGCTGGTTTTTAACACAGTATTTGTCCTGAAAAACAACAGCTTCATCTCGGTCAATCCCAGATAGGTTCCTAAGATTGTTTATTTCATCTTTAGTTGCATATTTTGATCAATCAATATCATCGCGTTTTTTGCCTTTACTATTGGTGAGAAATCGTCCATAAATATCAACCATATTATCTTTAAAGGTTGTTTTAAACGACGAACCTGTCTGAGGTATACTCGTGCACGACCTTGTGAGGTGGTTTGGTTGATTTTGATAACGCGTCAAGTACATTAATTACTTCACGGCCACATATTGGAGGATCGGTTAATGTTTGTGTTGGTATCGTTGAGTACCAAACTGGAATTTAACGGAGTACTTTGTACCGACATATTTTAGAAATTCAACTGGCGGTGCTAACCCATACGAATCGAAATAAATAATTCCACGTGGATCAATCGCGTAAGCATCCCAATCAGTTCCTGGACCATCGACTTTATCAAGATTAATAATTCCTGCTACTTTGGTATTCGGTTGGCTCGGTAACTGATCTTGCATAAAAACACCTCGACAAAAATTTATTTTTAATTGTTAACAGCATCAAGTAAATCAAAATTTATATCTGTGAAACACTTTGTGTTTTCAACGACGTTTGGGGTACCATTCGGGAGGAGTTCCTTGTAGCTTTGACCCGCTCCGTACCATGGGGGCGGAGTTCCAGGAAGTCTTAGACCCGTTCCGTATTTTCCATTGGTAGCCTTAGACGACCCGGCTGAGGCATATTGGACTTTTGTTTGGCGCCTTGTTGGTTTTTGTGTCAGTGATGATCTCTTTTTAAACGCACAATAGTGCAGCTGAGGGTGAATTTTCATGCAAAAATGTTGGGACATTTATGTATATCAACTGATTAAATACTATTTAAAAGGTATTTCTGGGGTAATATCAAGTACGTGGGGGTCCTCGTTATGAAATACGAGCTCTCTGAAATTTTCGTACGTAGAGTAACGAATCTATCGTCTCCATGTTGAAATCCCGCTCGGCAGTGATCGGCAGATCCCGAATGAATAAGACACATAATTCCGGTGACCGAAATTTGCATAAGTATAGGTCACATTGTAAACACTGAAGATGATGACGTAAAACACAACTACGAGACCGCCCAAAATGTCAACAACGGTGAGTACGATCTTCTTCTTATCCCGTTCTTTTCTTCTTATCCTTTTCCTTTCTAATTTTAATTTTGAGAGGAAACAATGAAATGTATGTGGAACTACTCTTATATTTATATTTCAAAGATTTTGTGGTACGAGAATAATTTAAATCGACGTGCTCTGTACAGTATTGCAAAAACCCACAGGTACTCGCTCTGTTTCATGCCCAGTAGAATTCGTACTCCACTCAATTTTATAAATGAAAAGCATCAGGGATATTTAAAAATGCTCAGAATTGAGTAATTTCATTAATCAATTTATAAATTCTAACCATATTGTCACCAGTGGACCCATAACCCTCATCTTTCTGACGTTTCAAACAAAGCGGAAAATAATTTGTGTGCTTCTCCAAGTTAATACTTCACATACACAAGGTTTTAAGTAAGTTTTTTTTTTTTTTTTTAAATCTGCGACTAGAATATGGAATCCAGGTTCAAAACTCGGGGCCAGATCATAAAATTTACACACACACAAACGTACAATCACTTGTCAGCTGAAGGTTGACCACAGCTTTATTCTTGCACATGTTTATTGGATAGTGTGCACACTGAGTAAATAGACACATAGACTTTGCTTTGGTGCCCATTCGAGGAAAGTAAGGTCCCTGTTTAAATTTTAGATCCCCACCCCACCCAACACTTGACCTGATCCAGCCCCAAAAAAAATTTCATCAAATCACAACCTCTCATATATTAATTTCTCATCCAAAGTTAGCACTATATTCCTAAAAGTTTGATAAGTAATCATGAATATATTATTTGTCAAATCATGAAATACATTTACATATTAAAATTCATTAGATAGACTTAAATCAGCTCACTTTCAAGCTCAATTCTAGAGCGACATTTGAGAGGAAGGATGAGGCATGGAGCAAGAAGTTGAAAAACCAGATGGGGGAGAGGAGGAAGACATGCTGTGCAGCCTAAAAACTGAACTGACCAAACTCTACACATAGTTCAGACAAGGCAGACAAGAATGAGGGTAATTGTTTATTTATATCTTGCAAAACAAGTATTGACAGATATTGAAAAATGTTTGGTACTAAGTAACTTGGCAAAGACTCTAATATCTAAATCAATAGTGTTTTGCACAACTTAGAAAATGCATACTTGTAATAAAGGATTAGTTATTTTACCAAACAATGTATGTTTAAACTGCTTTACTTTTTGTTGCTACTCAACATCCCACCCCAATATGATTTGATAAAGGAAGACTATACACAGATACCATAGAAAATACAGAGGCCACCTCTTTTATATGGCCACCTTATATAATACCAAAATGGTAAAAGTATTATGGAGACAATCTCATAGAGTACCCCATTGCATGATGAAATACATATAATTGATATGAAACTAAATACAATAGGTTTTAACATTGGTCACTTAAATGTACCAGGTATAGTGGACAAAATAGAAGAGATTAAGTTAATGTTGTCTTCCAAGGAAAATAATATGCATGTTTTAGGACTCGCTGAAACCAAATTAAATGCTAGCCACAATGATAATCTATTTCACTGTCAAGGCTACAATAAACCATTATGCAGGGACAGAGAGACAGTGGGGGGTGGAGTCTTGTATACATTGCAAGATGTAAATGCAGAAAGGCGACCTGACTTGGGGTCACATGAAATTGAGAGTACAGTAAAACCTGTCTTGGAAGACCACTGCTATGAGAGACCAGAATCTCCATGCACAGATTTAATCATTATATAGTGCTATGACCTGTTATGAGAGCCCACCTGTCTTGAGAGACCATTATTGTTTGGCAGAAGGAGTGGTCTTTTAAAACAGGTTCTACTGTATTTGGGTGGAAATTTCTAAAAATAATGCAGAATCATTCCTCGTTGGTTTCATTTATAGGTCACCTTCCTCCAAAGCAATTTGGAATGATAAATCTTTGAAACAAATATAAAGTGTTCATGCACAGTAGAAAGAAACATATATATTCAGCAGTGTAAATAAGGACCTACTCAATACTCAAATAAGGAGTAACTGGATGGAATTTTTTGAATCATTAGGCCTAGTCCAGCTGGTAAATGAGCCCACAAGTGTAACAGAACTATCAAGCACTCTTATTGATCACATTTATACCAACTACCAAACAATGTGGCTTATGTTAATGTACCAAATGTTGGTCTTAGTAACCACTATCCTACTTTTTTTACAACAAAGGTTAAATGCAACAGAAATAGGAACAATACTCACAAAACTATCACTTACAGATCTTTCCAAAATTGAAGTAAATAACAATTTCAAGATGACCTATATAAAGTTCCATGGAATATTATCCAAACTTTTGATGACATATGTGAAGCTGTAAAAGTGTGGACTGATTTATGAATGTAGTCTCTAAGCATTCACCACTAAAAGTACATTGAGTAAAGCATGAAATCCAACCTAACAGATTTACTACTGAAATTCTAGAAACTATGAAGACACGAGACCAATTGAAGGCTATGGGAAACCATGCACAATATCAACTATGCGGAAATAACATAACAAGTATGATTGAAAAGGCTAAAGTAAAACGTTTTATCAATCAATGCTTGAAAACACAAATAGCAACACAAACTCATTGGAAAGTCTTCAGTGAAATCATTGGGGTAATACACAACGATCAGACAAATAAAATTCACTCACTTCTGGTAAATGACACAAAAGTCACTGATGACACTGACATTGCAAATGTTTTGAGTGATTTTTTTTTCACTAACGTTACCACTAAGTTAAAAGAACCAGTGATAGAAGACAACTATAATGAACTGAAAAATCCCTAAGTAGGTATGTTTCCCTATCCCACAGGTATAAAAAAGGCTGCTAAAAAATGTCTCAGTAAACTTGATATGAAGAAAGCTACAGGACTTGATCAGATTGGTCCACCACTCATTAAAACTTCTGTCTCAGCTAGTTCAGATAGCATAACATTCATAATCAATTTAAATATTGCAACCTCATCTGTCCCCAAAATATCGAAAACTGCAAAAGTAATGCCTATGCACAAATCTGGTTCTAAGAATGATGCTGATAACTACCAGCCAATTTCAGTACAACCAAAACTTGTCAAAATTGATTGAAAAACATGTCCATGACTCGTTCATGTCGTATTTAACGAAACAGTTGCTGTTACACTCTATTCAATCAGACTTTAGACAGAAACATTCATGTGAGACTGACTTGACCTATCTAACTGATAAATGGCTTCAACCACTTGATCAAAGTTCAATAATAGGATCTCTATTTGTAGATTAGAGGAAAATGTATGGGTTGGTGTACATGAAATTCTTTTAAGAAACTGAAAATCAACCAATGTGATGAAAACACAATTAGATGGTTTACTTCAAACTTAAGTGAGAGAACACAACATGTTTATATAAATAATGTTCTGTCGGAACCTGGAACAATTAGATATGGAGTACCACAAGGTTCAATTTTAGGTCCATTACTATTGATAATATTTATTAATGGCCTACCACTTTTTACTAAGGGACTCAATTTCATCTACAGATCTCTATGCAGATGACACAACATTGTCAGACATCCAAAACACAAAGCAAAATCTATAAATTTATTTACAGGATGCCCTAAACAAACTGGACAACTGGTGCACATGCAATGGCATAGTGGTAAATACTGGAAGAACTAAAATATTACTTATTTCAACATGGCAAAAAAGAACAAATCTTGGTAGTGATGAACTATGTCTGACATGGAAGGATACAAATTTGCAAATGGTTTGTCATGATAGACTACTTGGTGTTTTGGTAGATAATAACCTATCATGGACTGAACATGTCAGCAAAAAAGGTTAATTCAAGTTTATGGCTTTTCAGTAGGATAAGGTACAGAAAACTATTTTATAACACAGTGTGGAATAATTCAAATGATACAATCATAGCAAAGCTGGCACATCTTAAAACAAGTGCATTCAGGCTATATCAATCCAGAAAGTAAGCAAGGAAAATTTTAGCTGGTAGGTTAAACTTATTACCTATTAAAGACTGACTCCGGTTCAGAAAAGCCAAATTAATGTACATGATATCCAATAATAGTGCCCCTGAATATTTTCAAGTATAGGCTACCTGGTAATACTCCACAACTGTGATCCAAGTCTACCAAACAGTATAAAATTCCCAAACCAAATAAGGAATTATTCAAAAAATGTTTCCAGTGCTCTGGAATAGTATTCCAGTTGACATTAGAAATGCCAACTCTATTTCCTTCTTCCAAACCAATATATACAGCGGCTTCAGAGATACACTTAAAATAGATAAATTCCTTTGTATGAAGGCCTAAAGTTAGATTAGCTAAAATCATTACATATATAGGTATTAGTGATCTACGCTAGTGGCATACAAACATTCAATACTATTAAGGTCAACTTGCTCTTTTTTCAATTTAATTAATAAACCATCTTAAGTAATACATTTATTAGTTTTATTTTTTTAAAATACAAAATGGTAACCAAAAGGTCTATGCAATCTTACCTTGGAGTTCAGCAATTAGACCTGACTAGATTGCAGTTTTAAAAAAAAAAATTAGACATGTACAGAATTCATATAGCCATTTAAGTCTTGTGAAATAAATACTACACTTTTATTCTTCTGTTTTAAATATGATGCATGCCTTAATGTGTATTTCTAAAGCCCCAAAATATGTTAAGATAATACCATATATGCAATATCATGATAAACATAAGGACTAAATAATCCTAAATTGTTTTATTTATCCAGAATTTAGACTGAAATGAAGGCTTGCAAGAAACGTTTTTTTCCTTTATATCTGATCTAACATTTTTGGGTAAGAATTTGAATTGCCCAGTCTGATTGACATTCAATGTTTTCAACTTTGAACTGGTGATTACTGCAAATGATTTCTGTATAACAAATTTACTCGATTCAATGGCAATTTTTGAAATTTCTTTAATTCTTTCAGTAACTTTAATATATTCCTTGAGCGTGTTATTTCCAAAGCTTAATTTTTTTTGTACAAAATGTATATCACAAAAGGTATGAATAACTTGACAGGTATGTTGGCTACATTACAGAAAACCTCTGTATACAGTATATGTGTTGCACATGCCTATGAATGTACAACTTGCACTTTGTACCAATAAAATCAAAATACTGCATCAATTTACAAAGAGAATTAAAACTTTGATAGTTACTCTTACAATACAACATTTACAATGAATTTCATTTCCAAGGTGGTCTCTTAAAGATTGATAATTGATGTACATACATGATTGTTGTAAATGTTATTTCTTTGCACCCACTGTGAAAGAATTTTAAAATTGTAAGCCATCCAAAAACAGACACGCATACATATGCAAATGATAATGACTTTGTTTTAATTTACAATTGATACTCATTGAGTAGATTCTTTTCGTTACCTGATTTCAATGTGGGTACCTCACTATACTAAACAAATCTAAGCTGCAATCAGCCATTCCTATTTGATCCCAATGCAGGAGTCTCTGACTTCTAGAAATGCTCCCCAAAAACTTTGAGCTGTCCATCTTAACATAAACTATCAGTTCTAGTTGCGATGTAACTCTCATTGTTCATGTCAAAATAAAAACCATTTGCAGTTTTGATCCACGTGTATTTCACAGTGGAATTTGCTGATCGAAGATGAATAACATTTGAATAAGCGCATGTTCCTATTATTTCTTAAAATATACTTTTTTACATTTTAGAAATAGCATATTACATTTGGAATAATTTTTCAGATTTTTCAAGATCTAATCCTTGATGAGGCTGTACTTGCCTTGTCCAGGATGTACAGAAGAAATGTTCTTGTCCTCAACGTTAAAGTTGACTTGATGAGTGCCAACAGTCATGCTACCTATAGGCAGTTCATACTACGGCAACATGGAATGCTGGGGTCTGGACAGAGACATGTAATTCCCTCTTGCTGTTTCTGGCAGATACATGACAAATATCCAGATGGACAATACACTGGCTTCATCCCCTCTAGGCTTGCATGAACTTAAACACTTTCTTGCATTTATGAGTTTGTATATAAATGAATACAATTGATTTTATTCATTGTTTTTTATAAATGCACATAATATTGCATCAAACAATAATGCTTTCAGAATTTTTTTTTTTTTTAACACCAGTCTATTTCTGCCTATAAACAATGTGGGCACGAAGATCATACATAATCAATATAAAACGTTTTCAGCAACTGCAGATACAATATTATACATTATTTTATTTTGAACTACTGATATTTCAGGATATTATATAAAGTGTAACCTGCCTTAGCTGACACCTCCATATACCAGACATTGTTTCATATCTTACATAACTAAAATCAAGAGATCTCCTTCACCACACCAAAACTAGAGTTGACGGTGGTTCTTGAGGTGCCAAGTTTCTACAAATTCTCCTGGGATCATCTCCCTTTAGTTCTCTTCTCATCTGCATACCCTGCTTTCCCTCAAGTTGACAGATGAGGGCTTTCTTTATAAGCTTCCTGATGTGGGGATGTTTTATTTTCCTTGCAAGGGTAGACGGACCATCTGCCGCTTCTTTTTGTTGTAACATCGATGCCTGTTTTAAAGAAAATTTTATTTTCTTAACATGTGTGACAAGCATCCCCATGCTAACCCATATTAACTTTTTACCCAATATTAAAGCCTCATGATCAGTTCCCAAGAAGGAGTTGTTGAGGGGTTGCTTTTGTTTTTATTTGTTCTATCCACAAAATACTATGTGAGACAGGATGCATTTTTGCCCATTCCTTCAGAAAGCAACATGTTTTCATGAACAAGTATTAGCTAGTAATCATCATGATGACAGCACCTACCACAAACGTCCTGAGGATATTCCATAAACCCAGATATATCTTTAATAAAGTGTGCCAGTCCTCTGGGAAAGTGCTATACATATCACTGGATCTAATTATTAGACTTGCATTGCTCAAATCAAAATAAATATCCACTAGAATGATAGCAATACTAATTACAAGATCTGTATGCATGGAAATATAAATGTGTGCCGATTGTTGCAAAATGACTTGTATCTAATACAAAGTTTTCATGACTTGTACATGTGAATAATACTCCATTCATCTGATCTCCAGGCAGGGATCATAATGCACAATCAATATATAAAATATTTCTAATGTCATGTAGTGAAACAAGCTTACACTATCTCCCCTTCTTTGTTTCTCATTACACCTCAGCCACTATGGATATTGTGATCCAAAGCAGCTAGCTCATTCATAATCCTGTACACAGGGGGGATGTATGAAAATCTCTTTTCACTGTACATCATGATCTACTGATGAAAAACTTCAAGCTCACCAGTGCTTCTGCAATTATCAAAAACATGTATCTTGTAACATGTGTTATTTGTAATCTGCTAACAGATTAATACAATTATTAAATAATCATTACTGTTGGTAATTTTTGCATACATAAAATCTTTACTGAAGTGTTTATTGATAGAGTGTTATGGAATTGTTTATATCTGATGTGCATGTATTATTATACCTGAAATTACCAAAGACTTGAGAAGGAGAGTCACTATACATGTATCATGTGCACACATCTTATGAATTCGAACTTATTCAGATCTTCAAATGGTAAATATATACAGTAATTTATTATTTAGTTGAAAATAAAAATATTTAAAGTGGTCTTCACATTTTGCTTTTAAATACCATGCAATTGTTTCAATCCTGAAATGGCATACCTGAAATTTAAGTAATGCTCTACTGTTTAGGAACCTTTGGTCCAAGAGCACATGTGCCAAGGTTTTCAGCACTTTGACTTTCTTCTTGGAATCATCTTCATCACGTTAAGGCTTTGTCAGCTCTTCATTCTCCAGGTAAGGTTTATGAAGATATTTATTAACACCTTGGCCATGTGAGAGGATCTACTCATGTGTATTGGTTATGTGATTTAGGTCACTCCTCAAGATACTCTGAAAGAATGCCACAATCAATTCCTTTAACACCTAAAGCTGGTCTCTTTTGTCTTGGTGACCACATATTGATAAGACAACTTGATTTATATCATAAAGCGAAAGCTACATTGTAGAACTGGCTAATAGTTAGTGTAGCAGGATTCAAATTTTCCTCAGATCATTGTTCCTTCAATAGTCCACATTACTCTGACATTTCAAATAAATTACTTTTAATAAACTACATACCTAGACGATTTGGTGATGAATATATATGGATAAAAAATACATTAAAAGAAATCTGAAGATAAGGATTATGCACTGTAATTTCGATTTCATACAAAAGTATACAATAGCAAATGTTTACATATATGTTTCAAATGAAAGGAATTAAAACTCACAAAAAAATGTCCTTAGCTGCTAGCAGTCTTGCATGAAAACCAAAACTGGTTCATGTCTTGGGACCATTGTAATAAAGCCATATTATCCATTTGTTTGGCAACTTGAAAAGTATGTAGATAAAATAAAGTTAAAAATGCATGAAGAGCAATCATCAAAACAGAAACAGCTTTTGAATTCTAAAAGTTTTGTAACAGTACAGAGTGAAAACCAACAAGTCGTTTAATTCCCAAGAATAACAAAATGAAATTTAAAAAGAACTTACAGTATTGTAAATTAAATCCCAAATAAGTTATATCACCAGACCTAATGAATAAAGTTCTAATGAACTGCCAGTGGTTTCCGAAAACAAACTTCAACTGTTATCTCAGTATTTTAGTTTTAAACTAAATATGTCTTATGTGCATTCATCATGAGCTAAGTGGATATATGGGAAGAAGGTGTTAGTAAGAACTGCATGTGGGACATAGATACATGTATAAATGGGAAACGGCATAAAGAAAGCATATGAGGCATGTAGACACAATTTCAATATACAATCACTGGTCCTCTAAGTACTGAGTGGGAAAAAAAAGCTGTGATTATTGGGTAAGCCAGCACAGTATACTAGAACTTTTTTGCATAACCAAAACAATGACAGTTCAAATTATGCCTTTTTCTATGCATCAAGTGGCACAGTTAAAATACCCAACCCCACTTCTGAGAAAGCGAAATTCAAGGTTTGGTTTCAAACTCAAACTAAGAAAAGCATGAAGTGGGAGTTGTAATAATGTATTTTATCAGCATTGCATTTGTTACATCATTGTTTTCAGCAGAATGACAATTGTATGACAACTCCCACCCACACACAAAATAAATCTGCAAGAAATTTGTCATTTTTACCTTCCTGATTCAATAGCATATTCTTTAGATACTGAAGGTGTTTTCATTCTCTCAGTATGTTGCATAAGCACTTGGCCAGGTATTGATGTGAAGCATGAAAATGTACTGGCCATCTGTTCTGTATGCTTGGGTTCATCTTTTGCTATATTCTTTGTAACTTTGTAACTTAACATATGAATTAAATATTCATTTGTATTATAAGTTATGTTTTAAATCTGTTTCTTTGTGCACTGTGTTGAACACTTAGAACTGAAATACTTCATTTAAGCAAAAATACATAATAATAGATCTATAAAAAAATTACATCAATAAAACTAACTTGACTGTAGCTCAAAACTTTTACTGATAACAATCTGCCAGCCATATATTCTGGTAGCACTACATCCTTTCCTATCATGACAAAAGATCCTTTTGTAATTGTAGTCAATACAGTGCTTTATAATAGATTTACTAGTAGTTGAAAAATGTACAATAAAATCTTATTATTTGTTCCATCACGTTTACATGATACGGTTATTAAACTTTTATGCAAGTAATGTGCATGTCACATTAACCTAAGGGGTGTGAGAGAGAGAGAGAGAGAGGGGGATAGATATGATATAAATAATGATAACGCTTGCAAATGTATCTAAGTTCCCTCGCGTAATTAAAAAAAGAAAAACCTGTCTCACGAAGATAATTGGCAAGTGTACAATTTGACCTTTATGAGCACGCTGTTATAAAAAATAAATAATATATTCCACCCAAACATACAATACACACAATGCAGTCACCGAATGAAATATTGATCAGCCGATCACATCTATTTTGGGCACATCACAAAGCAAGTCCTTGTGCAAACATTGTATTAATAAAACAGTGTGCTTTCAAACATACAGTAGGAACAAGATATTGAAAAATGGAGACCACTTATACACAGACATCACCGTCACTTGATTCTGGGGAAACTAATGTGTATCACCATATAACACAGACATTGGCTTACCTGTCCAACAACAACTTCGCCATTTCAGTGTCTGATGCCAGTCCTAATTCTTACATCAATGCTCTCCGTCGAACAAACTGGTCCCCAAGACGAATCCTTGATAAGTCCCGTTCGGTTTCTCAGACAGTTTTTCGACGTTTCTTCTCCGAAAGCGACAAGCGCGGGCGACCTTTACGTTTTTGACTCTCACGTGTGTCCGCCATTTTTGTTTATAGTAGCTATTTAAATTATAACCACGTGACTCATAACCCGCTCACTGGACGAAGATGATGTATGCCTTTTTGTGGTCACGTGAGGCTTCCGTAACAGTTCGTGACCTACAAGTTTCAATTAAAGCGGGCCCCCACACAAATTCATTTCTTCTCGTTTATTTATCAATTGCCCAATTTAATCTTCTCAAACCTAGGTTATTTTGAATTATTTCAGCTTATAAGTCGACACATTTAACTAGTTACATGATCTGTAACATTCACAAAGTTACAGACACTCTGCACTACTGTGCCTTTAAGCTTTCCTTGTGTAAAATTCCTTTTCCATATGCTTTCTTTAATGCCATTCCAGCAGCAGTTCCACCAGCGCCTAACGCAGCTGATTTTGCGACAGCTGGGGCAGCAGCAGCAATTAATGCTGGTATTGCTGCGAGAAGTTAAAATATATGACCGGTTTTAATAATGTCTTTGGTGACACTTGGAGCGAAATCAAGTTGAACTCCGGTTTTTTGCTTCTTTCGCTTTATTAAAATGTTTTCGTTGAGATTTAGTCAACAATAACTTGTTTGGACCACCATTAACAATGTGGTCTCGCTTTTACTGATAATCACGCACAGACTCATCCTTGAGTACTGTTGCATTCATGTCAAACGCAGGGTCAGATTATTATAATTGTTATCGTCTAACACGAATACCACTTCCTGATATCAGACTAGTATTTATTTGTTCAGCCCCTTGATTCATCAACTCTGCTAGTTTTTTATTTGCGGTTTGATTTATTACTTTACTGACATTTGCAGGCATCACTTTGTGATTTGTAATTGTACTGGTGGCTGGACCGCTTTTGGTCTGCGTATCAATCGTACTAGTCTGTTCTTGTTTGCCAAGAACGCTTTACAGGCAACATTACCACTAGCACCAGAAGCTTTATCACGAACAACGTCAGTAGCTTTCACTGATAATTGTTTTGAGATCGGTATTGCTTTGGGGGCTCTCCTTCTGAATAAACCCTGAACAGCATCACCGAGTCCATCTCCGTAAGTTGCTGTATAGGTTGGTAATCGCGAATTTATCACATTAACCGCTACAGGTCCACGGTGAGCGTTATGTATACTCATCTTATTTGTTATTCATTTATCTAATCTCGAGAAAAACTGGTCACTATGATAGTCATCAACGATTTCATCGATGAGTTCCCGATACAAGCTAACGTCCACGATACCACCTTGAAATAATCGTCGACAAATATCAGTTATTTCATTAATAATTTCTGGAGAATTATTTCCAGCTCGTTTACCCCCAATCAGAATTTCTAACTGTTGCACGTCGTCGAGAATATTATTAGGACAAGTGATAAGACCACTTCCAGTAAAACCACTTCCGGTTACACCCGGGTCAGGTGTTGTTTGTTTCCGTGGTCGAAATCTCTGCTTTGTAGGCGTTGAAGCACCCTTTTTTATTTCGTTAACTTTTTCAACAAAATCATCATATTCGCGCTTTTATTTTTTACTGATTTGTGAAATATCCTTGTACTCACGAATACTCTAGCGACCCACTCTTGTTCTGGAGTGTTATAAAATTCTGGCTTTAGAACCTGATGCCGTGGTTGATACCTACTTACAGCAACAGCAGCAGGATCAGCCATAACGGGGGTATAACCCTGCTGAGTAAAATATCTAGTTTTTAATTCTGATTTAGATAAATCCTCGACAATATTTTTAACATCCTCGATTCAGCACGTGTTTTGTCAGCAGACTCCATAGCTTATGTTTTGGCAATTCCGCGATAACCCCTTCTATGATGCTATTGTAACCTCAGCGATCTTTTTGGTTGGTTCGACAATTGGTTTAAATAATTATTCTGTAGCTGCAGCAAATTCAGCTTGAGATTATTGACGCACTTGTAATTTGTATTTGACAGAATCTCGCACGGAAAGATATTTTCTTTATTGCCTCTAATCGCTCTCGAGCTAGTCTAGTGGTATATGCTTCTCGGATATTTGCCACTATTGATATAATAATGATTTAATTTATAGTAGCAGAGAGGGCGCTGCCTCAAACTTGGCACCGATGCAATCGCGTATTTTCCTTGCGATTTTTCGTGATCAGAAATATTTATCAGCGATAGACTGGGTAAGTCAATTAGAGTTTATTAAGTTCGTTGACAGAGTTGTCTCATACCAGGTACTGAGTCAATCGTGATTTTATTTTTGTTTTTTGTGGGAGTTTCGAGGAAGGCTCATTTTGCGAAACGGAGAGTGAACCAATTAGTGGTTGTTCGTCCTCTCTGCTACTCGTTAGGATACGCGATGACAATGCACTCATCTCGGGGTTAACTATTTCTGATACGTGAGTTTGCATCGTCGATGATCGTATCGAATGGTCAAATTTAATTTACCTCGCAGTGTCTAGAGTTAGAAAAGCATAATAATTGCGGAGGGTTATCATAGACTACAAAAACCGTTGGCGATGTTATTGACAATGATATAATAAGAAGAAAAAAATTAGTTTGCTAAAAACAGTGTGACAAAAAAATAAACGCCACTTTAATCTTGATACTGAATTTATAATGATGTTGAAACAACAGCAAAATAATCACTGTGCGAGTTGTAATACAGTAATGTCCTGGAGCAATATTCTTAATGATTGAAGTCGATTCACCGCATACAGAATTAACAATAAGTTTGGTCATACACGCGAAAATGTAACGCTGACCTGTTCTGAATGGAATCGACGTCAAGCGCTAGTTTACAAAAGTAAATGCGGTGGTAATTGTGTGTTTTCAGAAATTATTTGTAATTTATCACATACAAATCAACGTTGAGGGGCAGTTGAATCTAATCTGTAGATTGCGGGTCTACCCGTGGATCTTACCTCGCTAGAATTTGTATGCGTCGTTACACTCCAAAAATAAGATCAGTCGCTCTTTCTTTACCGCCTTCAAGTTTCACTGGGTACATATAAATACCTGACAGCAACATTACCTAATACTAGTTGTTTTGAGAAATCGTGTTGTTGTATTGGTATATGTTTTTTTATAATTGCATTATTGGGTTTCATAGAAGTTGTTCGAGTAATTTCATTATTTAATGCAGCTATCACACTTCGTAATCTTACAACCCATTCACGAAATCTCGTATCTTTCTGAAATTTTTTCTTCGCATACTGATATCCAAATAACCGCTCAGCAAGCGTTCGATTCAATCGTTCAACAATTGCCTGATCACGATGAATTGCGGTATGTCCTGGTCCGATTTAGACATGTTTTTTCATCAGATATGACATTACACCAATAAATTCTTTGCCAGGATCAAATTATGATAGTTGTGGCCATCATAAGGGTCCTCGTTGATCAATTCTTTCAAAAGCAGATACAACCTCATCAGCTGTTTTAGTTGATTCTGTTTCTGTGTATCTACTTGCAACGTCAGCGAAGTCAACGCGTATTTTTGTTATTTGGTGTCTGGCAATTTTGATAGTCTCATGTGGAAAAATAAAATATCAGCCTGATGAACAGCAGCAGGAGGGGGGGGGGGCGAATCGGACATTTTGTCCAAACGTCATTTGGCTTAATTAATACTTTCTGCACTCAGCGGATCCGGTGTCGTCAGCGCCTGGTAAAAAAAACGACGTCGTCGTCGTTGTCATCGTCGAGGGGCCAAATCGACAATTGTCCAAACGTCATTTGGTTTAATTAATACCTTCTGCGCGCCGATCCCAGCGTCGTCAGCGTCCGGTAAACACATCGACGACCGCGTCGATGTCATCGCCCCCCCCTGCTGCTATGATCTTACAAACAGAGTGATCACTAACTCCTCCTCTTGTAAATCAATTAGGTTATTTGACTGATCGGTAATTCTAAAATTAATTCTCGTTAAAAACCGATTATGGCATCGCATATAGACCGGATTAATCGGACTTTCAACGATTAAAAATCCCGGAGGGGCTGTTGGTGAAAACGAATAAAGGATATACCCCTGTTGAGCTTGATTTGATTGCTTGGTATCCACCTGGTAACTCCCTTCGATAACATCACACACCAGATTGATCGCTATCACCGATGCAATATTTACGTTGTATGGAGCAATATGCCTACCACCATCTCCGTTATCGTGTCTGAGGATAGTTGATGGGGGGGCGTCCGCGGGGATTTCCTTAAGCCATCCTAGTATGGTTCTTATTGAACTGTTATAAATATCAACCATATACCCCGGTGTGCTTATTTCAATCGTCGACGATAACGTCGGTTCATGAACCGTAATAGCGATTTTTGATTCTTTTCCTGTGATCGATTTTATCCTGCGTTGAAATTCTTTATTGATTTGCTCTATTTGGTATGACCCAGTTGGTATTGTAACCTCCTTCCAGTTTGGGGTTCCATCGGGTTTATTTGTCCATGCAAAAACCAGCGAGTTATTAGGTTGTTGTCCGTTAAATGCGTCCGCGCGGATATTAGGCCAACTGTGATATATTCGCAATTTTGCCAGCGCTATTTCCTTCACTGGAACCGGCGACGGGAAGTTCACACTGAATTCTGGCTTCGTTTACGTTATCGATATCATATTTGTTTGTACCGGGGTGGTATTCTCCGCGATCCGCTGAAGTAATTGAAACCCTTCGGGGTTCAGCGACATTATTATTATTCGTTGTTTTTAGTGTCTAATTTCAACAACCAGGTGGTTCCGGCTTCCAGTTGAAATCCTCGATTTTTGACATCGCGGAGCTATACAACTGGACCATCGTGGAGAATTCAACATCGGATATGAACAAATTATCAATCGATAACGAGATCAACCCGGATAATTTCGAGTACGCGTCGGATACTATTTGATGTTTTACTGTATACTCGTCGAGTTCTTTCTGAAAACACGATGATATCTTTTTAGTGATTGCGTTGGCGACTCCAGCAATTGTTGTCATCGCGGAGATAGCGATTGGAACAGCGATCGGGGCTATCGTGGTCACCGTGGATAAAATAACACCGGTACCGGCTACTATACCCGACACCGAGTACACGACCGCGTCGATGGCGGTTATTTTTCGGCGGTATTTTTTTATTTTTGCACGGTATTGTTCGGAAAGCGTTTTCAAATTCGCGGAGAATTCTTTTGCGGTATCGAATCGATATTGATGTGACGTCGGTGATACCTCTGATTCAATTACCCTGGTGGTCATTTTTATTTTAAAAGAGCTAGTGTTTTTAATTACTTAGATTCGCTACAAATTCCACATACTATGTGATGTTTGCCCCGGCTAGATTTCCATCAACGGCATAAATTGTAAACTGTTCAGTTGCGTCCTTGTCTATAATTGTTGATATTGTATTGTTAAACCCGGATGAACTCGACGATAATATATTAAACTGCATCATTGAAACCAGTGTCAATCGATAAATGCCCTTAACAGTTGCGGTATTATTTACTGTATTCTGTGTAGGAGTCCAATTGAATGATCCATGCCGAATTGTGTATACTGTGTTGATGATGTTCTCATGAGGGGTTTTTATTTTTTCGAGTTGCTCTGCCATTCTCGGTAGTCTGTCTTTAATCGCTTCAACATCAGTTATAACTATTCCTACTCCCCGCCAACTCGCGTCTATATTATTCTTGTTCGCTGCAACATTAGTTTTGATTGTTTCTATTTCCCGTGTATTCTCGGTTATACTTTTTTTGTTCGCTGCAACATCAAATTTGATTGTTCCTATTTCATATGTATGCACGTCTATACCTTTTTTGTTCGCTGCAACATCAGTTTTGATTATTCCTATTCCCCGCCAATACGCGTCTATATTTTTTTTGTTCGCTTCAATATCAGTTTTGATTGTTCCTATTTCCTGTGTATGCGCGTCTACACCCTTTTTGTTCGCTTCAATATCAGTTTTGATTGTTCTTATTTCCTGTGCATGCGCGCTCATATTATTTATGATCATTGTAACATCAGTTTTGATTGTTTCTATTTTCCGTCCATGCGAGTCTACATTATTTATGATCGTTGCAACATTAGCGCCGATTATTTCTATTTCCCGCTCATGTACTACTACACCATTTCTGTTCGCTTCAACATCAGCTTTGATTGTTTTTATTTCCTGTCCATACGCAGTGATATCATTTATAGTTGTTGTAATCTCATCCAGCTTGGTATTTTTTTTACCAAAGAATTTATCAAAGTTGTCATCGATCCTGTTAACATTTTTTCGTAACGTGTAAAATTGGCCCGACAGCGTTGTAAACTCCGAAATAGTATTTTTTATTGTTGCAAGATTCGGTTCGGTTACCGTCGGGGTCCCAAAAAAACTAGCGGTAGTGAGTTGTATATCGGTGACAGATTTTTTCACCTCGGTGACAGATTTTTTCACCTGCGCGTCAAGTTCGGTTACCGATCTATCCAACCTTATAAAACCGTCTTGGACTAATGTTACCCTATTCGTCATTGTCGATATATGTTCACCCGGTTTGAGTCGTCCGTCGCCGGTATACAACGCGATAGTGCCCTCGGCGGCGTCACGCTGTCGTATTAAAACGTCATCCAGCGACACATTACTGGATTTCAATTTACCCTGGCGGTCCTGAAATACAACTATTTCGCCTGGGTCAACACTGGTTAAATTCAACGTATCAGCGATTTCATCCTCGATTAGTTTTTTTATGTCATCGGTGACGTGCGTTTCCGTGGATTCTTTCAGCGCCGAAACCGGTCGTCCCCAAATATCAATCATCGTTATTGTAAAAAAAAACGGCGTTTCTAATTAACCCGCCGGGCCTCTACGACCCCACTAGTGTATTCGTTTACAACCATATGAGGTGGTTTCCGCGATGATGAAATCGCCGCGAGTACGTTCAATACCTCACGGCCGCATATCGGCGGGTCGCTTAACTGCTGTGTTGGCAGCGTGGAATAAAAAACCCGGGCTGAACACGCCCGGATATACCGCATAAACTCGGTCGGCGGAGCTAACCCGTATGAATCAAAATAGACGATCGCACGCGGATCAATCGCGTACGCAACCCAATGAGTTCCCGCTCCGGAGGACCCATCGAGGTTAATTATGCCGGTTTCAGTATTCCTTGGTGCCGCCGGTAATTGATCCCTCATAAAAACACCTCTGAAGTTTTTAATCGCTAGCGCGTTTGCGGCGTCTATTAAATCAAAATTAGACATGGGAGTCATTGACTCCTGAGTCAATAAACGGTTCCCGGTAGTCTTAGACCCTTTCCCGAGTACCATGAATACGGAGTTCCCGGTAGTCTTAGACCCTTTCCGGCCACGGGTCGTTTTTTTTTTGTAGCCTTTCCCGGTTGCCTTTTTCAGTGCCATTCCCGCCGCGGTACCAACGGCTCCTAACGCCGCCGCCTTAGCCACTGCTGGTGCGGCCGCGGCAATCAACGCTGGAATCGCAGCTAACAGCGGAAATATCCCACCGGTCTTTTCCATGTTTTTAATCGCTGCGGCTGAAAAATCTATTTGAACACCCTTTTTATTCTTCATCGCATCATTGAAATGTTTTATTTGACGCGCCGTCAACGATATCTTATGATTACCACCCGCCATCTGTGACGGCTTCAGCGTTATTGTGGTCCCGCATTGCTTAGCCGACTTTGATCGCAATTTCTTGACTTGACCATCAGTTAACTCTACACTGACTACACTATACGACATTTTATTGTAAACGTGTTTGTGCTTTCAATTACATGTTTTCCACTGGTGCATCAATGATTCTCATTCGTCCACCAACACCTTCCAACAGCATTGATTTATCGCTGAGAATGACAGCAACCGCTCTGTAATTAACACCACCCGGGGCTATACGAGCTCGGAAGTGTATATCAACGACGGATTGTCTCGTTAAATCAAGATGTTCCAGCGAAAAATAATAAATCGGATACAGGTTTTTAAAATCAAATTGTGATATTTGCAAACCGGTGTCGACGTTTTGATTACGACCCATATATGACAGCAATCGATGGTACACACGTGCGATATGGTTGTCGCCGTAATTAAGCTGTATATCCTCGGATGGTTCCTGTTGTCCGTTTATTCTCAGCGAAACATCCCTGACTCCTAATTGATCAAATATCATATGGCTGCGTTCTTGATTACCCAATCGTTCCCTATTCTGTAGCGCTATGAATATATGACGCGGGGCTGAAACACCCTGTTTTGACGCCAAGTGCCATGTAAACGTAGCGGCGACGTTATCCTCTTTATCATCAGTTGTTACCGCTAGCCAACTCAACAACGATTTTCCTCCCTGTTCCATAAATGATAACAATCGTGCTTCCGTGGTAACTGATGGAGTCAGCACCGGCATCCACAATGCCATTTTAGTTAAAATGACTTTACCGGCAGCGACGCCAGCAGCACGCCATATTGCATTGTTATCATCGCCCCTTCGCGTCAGCGCGATTGTATGCTTAGCCCCATAGATGACTTTTCTAACATTTCTGCAGAATCCAAATATGTGATGGAGTGGAATCGCGCATGAAAACTGTCGGCGTGGTCTTTTTAGCATCAATATTCGTGCTGCGAATCCCATATTGTAATCATTGTTGATACTCTTTATAATATTGAAATTAGCGCATGGTCTTGCTCTGCGGTCTGGGTTATTTGCTTCAGCCTGTGGGTCAACTGCGGTATCTCTTTCTACCAGCACGTTAACGTACTGAAAATGATCAGCGTTATCGGCGGAGTCCTTCGCAAACATCATAGATGGGCCGCCGATCTTGTATACTCATCCGAGTATCTCGCTAACCCAATTATCGTCGTTGCAACATCAACCTCGCGTTCTATTGATTCAATTTCTCGCCCGTCAATAAGATATCTGGCACTCTCATATAACGCCATGATACCGTTGTTAACGAAGCCAACTCGAACACGATCGTCATCTGCGTATGGTGCATTATCGGCGGCATTTGTCACGAGTTCTCCCTCAATTTCGATAAACGCTTCACACGGCAAAAAATATTTACTGGTATCTTGGACTTGAAGTTCAATTCGCGATCGTAGGTCGGGTTGCGCTGCATAATAAGAATAATATTGATAATCACGGACAGAATCATCCCTGCGCACTGGGGCATCCATATCGAACGCGGGATCAGCGGTTCGCGCAAACATTTTATTATTTATCATGTTGATGTTTTCAATTGTGATTTTTTCGTCGTAAATTCTTTGAATTCTGTTTAAGACCACTCCCCCGCTATTGAGTTTATGGGCGCGTTGGTGGACGACTGAGCCGCCAACGACTCTAGTTTTTCTTCCACGGCGTTATTTATTACTTTACTGACATTTGCAGGCATCACCGTCGTTGATGGCATCACCGGTGGTTTCTGTTTTTTTCTCCTCACCAACGACATTAGTTTGTCCTTTGCTGAAGAAAGCGCCTTTCCGGCAACGTCTCCAATAGCACTAATACCCTTATCACGAATAACATCAATAGCCTTCATTCCTAATTGTTTGGCTAACGGCGCTACTTTTGGAGCCATTTTTGTAAATAACCCCGCAATGGTGCTACCGAGACCATCTCCATAGTACGCGCGGTAAACAGGCAATCGCGAGTTTACCACGTAGACGAGTACTGGTTTATCGTGGTTGTAGTGTATGATCATCTTTATTATAAAAACACCGGTTTTTCAATTAGTGATTGTGATCACCAGTGATTGATCACCCCCCCCCCCACCGAACCAAAAACCGGAATAAATTTTATCAAAATTTCCTTGGGTTTTTGCCCTCGATAAAAATCCGGTTTTTTTCCGGTTTTTTCTTGATTTTTGGTCGCTTTTGGTCGTTTTTTGTTGCCTATAGTCGTTTTTTTTCGAGTTTTCAGCAAAAACATCGATTTTCTCTAAATGATTTCCTGGGGTTTTTACCCTCAAATAACGGTCAAAAAATGGCAAAAAACGGTCAAAAACGACCAAAAACGGTCAAAATTGACGCGGATTTACAATATTATATAATTTTTTTTTGATTTTGCAAACGGTTGACATGTGTGGCGGGTTAGTTTTGTAAAACATTTTTTACTCTGACCAGTTTCCATCGATGGGGGAACTGTCATAGTTCTTATAAATAATTATTCTGACATTTCCTCCTGCGGAAAACCGGAATAAATTTTATCAAAATTTCCTTGGGTTTTTGCCCTCGATAAAAATCCGGTTTTTTTCCGGTTTTTTCTTGATTTTTAGTCATTTTTGGTCATTTTTTGTTGCCTATAGTCGTTTTTTTTCGATTTTTCAGCAAAAACATCGATTTTCTCTAAATGATTTCCTGGGGTTTTTGCCCTCAAAAAACAGTCAAAAAATGGCAAAAAACGGTCAAAAAATGGCAAAAAACGGTCAAAAATTAACAAAACGATAATTTTAATCATCCACGAGTTCGTCTATGAGCGTTCGATATGCATTAACGTCCATAATACCGCCCGTAAATAACCGCTTGCAAATATCAGCGGCCTCATTGATTATTTCCGGAGAATTATTTCCGGCTCGTTTTCCTCCGATTAGTACCTCTAGCCATGATATATCACTGAGAACACTGTTAGGACAGGTAACGCCGTAGGATTCTTTGCCAACAGAGTATCCTTTTCCTTTTTTTGGTTTTACCCTTTTTTCAACTTCCTTGTGGAATGCGTAGTAATCGGGATCACCACGATGTGGCAATGCATTCTCGTGTTTACTCGCTAAATACACTATTCTTGTCCAATCCTTTAACGTCTTTATATTTTTCTCGTAACCGCTATTGATATGCTCCTTATCTCGTATGCTCTTAGCAAAATTGGAGGCAGTAAAATCAATTAATTCTTCCCTGCTGCTGCTGAAGCCTCTAATTTGATCTATTGTGCTCTTCTTAAGTACATTACGGGGTATATTCCCCCTTTTCTCTTTTTCTTCCGGTATTTATTCCGGTATTTCTTCCGGTATTTCTTCTTCTGGTTCTCTTGCGGTAGCACCTAGTTCTTCTTCGTCGGCCATTGTAACATAAGGTTCTTGTGGGTCCATTATAGCGAGTGGTGGTGACCTCCGTGTTGTGGCAGCCGCTATTTTTGCAGGGAGTGTTTCTAAAGACCTTTTTGTTTGTTCGGTCTGAGCCGCTATCTTTTCAAGCGCATCGAGGACGGGTACAGTTGCCGCTGTAACATCCTTAGTCGCTTTAGTTACCGGGGCAAATAACTGTTCACTTCCAACAGCAAAATCAGTTTGCATTTGTTGTCGCGTTTGAAGTTGTTCTCGGACTTTGTCTCGTAACGGTATGAACTTTCTAAGCGCCGCTAGCCGCTCTCTGGCTAGCCGAGTAGTAAGTGATTCGCCTACCATTATTGCAATTGCGAAGCAATTTCTAATTTCCCGCCGGAGTTTTCGTCTATAATCCTTCTACTGTTTTTGATCTTACTAGAAATCTCCCGGCGTCGTTCATAAACACGCCCAAGTTTTTTTCGTATTATTTCAACGGCAGTGAATAGTCCAATGAATGCATTTGCGTCATTGTGGTACAAGTTTTCATTAATCGTATGTTGTAATCGTTTTATAAAAAAGTACTCGCGGGCCAGGGTAAAACGCCCCCGTTTCGATTGTTCGTTAATAATCTCGTAATCGGATAATATTTTTTCACTGTCGAGACCATCAGAGAATTCAATTCCTTGATTTTTTAATTTTGAAATCTCGGCTAATATATTATTGATGTCTTCGATATTCATTATTCTTATAAAACATCTTGTTTTTAAATAAAAAAAAATGAAACCCCGCGTATCAATCCCGGGGTGTTTAACAATTCGTTTTCTTTGAAACAGACGTGACCTTGTCACGGTGACTTCGTATCTATATACGAAAATCGAATTCTGTGTCCGGTCTTTTTTTAGATCGCTGTTTGATATACTCGTTCTGCAACAAATCGTACTGCGGGCATACAAATATCAAAATATTTTCCTGCCGCATTCATGGAGTGAAAAGTTTTTTCCTCGTGAGTTATTGTATTAAATGACCTTACGGGTTTTGCTTTCTTTGGGTATTTACCAGTCTGGCCTTTTCTACTGTTTTCACTCTGAGAGATAGCTTGCAAATTACACAGTCTGTTATTTTGAGGGTATCCATCAATGTGATCAATAACGAGACTATCTTTGATTAATCCGTGAAAACATTCATAGATGATTCTGTGACAGAGATATTTTTTTTCAGCAGTAAACATCAGATACCCCTGATTATTTACGGTACCAACCGGCTTCTTCAGTTTGCGGTTTCTAACAATGCCGTCGCGAGATGCCTCGTAATTGACGAGCAGGGGATGCGGCTGAAATTCTTGGTCCATTTATATAATAATACTACTTGTCTAATTTATTATTTGGTTTAATTATAAATCTTTCAACGTAGTCTTGGGGGGTTTTGATGACGAAGTCAGCGGTGGGGTCAATGACGGCGTTTTTAATTCGCTTGTCATAATAGCGTTTTAGTTCCCTGTATCGCTTTCCGCCACAATTGACACACAACTGCGATTTTCCTCTTACACCAACGTGGCAAACCAAGCACGGGAGGGGGCCAAGAGAACCATTACGAACGCTTTGTAAATGATACCCGCAGAATTCACCTCTACATGACTTATTGCACGGGGTTGTCGACCCAATCATCAACCATTTGCAGTGATTCATTATACTATATTCTTTCATTTAAATACTTGTTTTAATTATATGGATGAGTTCGAGAGATTAGCAGCAATTAAGCCCTGGAAAAATATTAAGTTCAATCTCGATAGAGTCCTCAGGGACACACCAAAAGCGTTAATAAACGATAAAACCCTGTTGAGTAAAATACGCGATTGTATCAATGAATTCAAGCGTGATGGTGCATCTCATAGTTGGTCAACATTTCGAATTGATGGTGTTGTTGATGCTACCATGAACGACAACCGCGCAGCAACGATAATACCACAACTTGACGGTAAAAAGTATTTCTTCAGAGTAAAATTCATTGTCCGGGTGGAATCAGGTGATTGGATCATACGTGATAAATTTGAACCAGTTCTCAGCGACAAGAAAACAGTCATTGTTAGCCGCGACTCCAAGCCGGGGTTGTTAACCGGAATTGACAGACCATACTATGAACGAGCGTATCCTGAAACAGCAGTTGTTTATGGAATATACCCGTTAAATAAGAAACCTGATATCGGAAAACTAGCGCCGATGAAACAGTCAACTGGGATAAATTGTGTAGCAGAACGAGTAATAGAGCATTTTATAAATGCATGTCGAGGAAACAAATTGACTGATTTACGACGTAGCAAAATCAACCAGTGGGAGGAGACAGTGCGCGAGCGAGGAGCAACCATCAGCGACATAGCGAGATTAGAAACATCGCTGAGATTTCCAATAACCGTTACAACGATAACCGGTGAAGTATTACACGAATCAAAGTACAAATCGAAGGGAGCCCCAATCAAAATTATTGATCATAACGAACACGCGTGGACGCCCGCGATCACAGTGTTTCCACGGGATAGAACGGTAAAGTATATCCCGGGGGAATTCCTGGGAGAGAACGGGTTTCTCGTGGAGAGGAAACTATTTGATGCTATTGCCTACTTGTGTAAAAACGACCCTGTATCAGTGTGGTTACTTCGCAGCGCTGATACCTTTGATCAGTTTGTAAGACCAAAAGTGAATTATATCGCACTGAAGCATTTCACAACAGGATGAAAAAAAAACCCATGGAATTTGAAGAGCATGATGAACAACTGGTAACAAATTGTTTTACGATTCCATCGGTTGCGGCTCATGTTGCAGCGAGGAAAAATGCGTGGAGTCCAACGCGCAAAGAATTTCTACCGGATGTACAATCCAGTTGTTTGGAATACTATCACGGTGGACTATGGAACACTGAATACAACCGCGACGCTATGATCTCGGTTGATATGGTTGCCTGTTATCCAGCGAGTTTTCTCGGGTATGGATCCGCCGCTGAGTATTTCAAACGATTTGGACACCCCAGACATGAAATGACTCGTGTTGCTATTAATGGACCACTGCCTGATTTTGATTTAACCGGATTCGCTCGCGTAGTATCATTTGAGTTCGCGGCAGGACTTCATCGCTGTTGCTATATTTGGATCGGTAGACACATGGCTGAAAAGAAGTGGCTGCCAATAGCGCTGCTGCGGTATATGATTGATTGTAGCATGCTTGTATCGTTGATTGTCAGTGACGCGATTATATCATACCGGGCACAGACTGAAGTCTGGTTACCAGAACCGGAGCGTCTAGATAGCATAATTGACGAGTCCAGAAAACACATCGATGCCGACGAGGAATATATCGTCGAATGGTCCAGGAGGATATTTAACCAACGAAACAGAGAGGCAAAAGATCTCGGTAGAAAAATAATTGGTAAGTTCACACAAGGTGGAAAAAACTGCGACTACAAACGATATTGCTCACGGCTGATCATAGATGACGCAGAATATGATTTCGTAATCAAGGACGCAGTGGCGAAAAATAGATACGTGAACTGCGAAACAGCTTTCTTGTCCAATGGAACAAGGTTGGGTACAATTGTTACCTACAGCGATGGAGACAGCCCGGCATACCCGCATTTGAGGGCGTCTATGCTGGGTTACGCCGCTATCAATTTATTCTCGATGATAAATAGATTCCCCGACACCGCGGTTAGAGTAGCCGTTGATTCGTTTTATATTGACGTAAAGTACAGGGAAAACGTAGCCGGGTTTACTAGTCCGGACGAGAGTTGGGGTACATGGAGAATTAAAAATGAAATACGACGCGATTATTCCCCGTCAGCAGATGTCACCGTTGAGAACAATTACCTACGCGGTGATAAATTGTCAGAATGGTCTAATGCACCACCGTGTTCTGATCCAATTTGTAGACACAAGACGGTTTATTTAAGCGGCTGTGGCGGGTCAGGAAAGACGACTCGGGCAATTGAATTATTTCGAACGCAGGCAAGTATAATCGTGCTTACACCGACCCATAGACTAGCGCGAGAGATAAAACAACGAAATGTTGACGCCGTTACTTATCACAGCTTTTTTCGATACAGCGGCGGTGAGTGGACTCCTGATCGAATGGGGGAAAAATTTATTCCTGAGGTTATCATCTGGGATGAGATATGTACTGTTTCGTTAGATACTTTACGAATGTTTCTTGATTGGTTGCTGCTCGCGAATACAGCGGTAATCATGTGTGGCGACAATGGCCAACCACCACCATTTGTCGGCGAGGGCCCACATGATTGGTTGAGCGGGTTTGTGGACTATTATGAAGAAACCGATACTGATTACCGGGCACTTGATGAACAACTGCGCGAGGTTAAGAAATTAATCAGATTACAGCCGGATAGAATTCAATGTGAAATAATTCGCGAGGTGATTCCGGAAACGCCGTTAAATGAATTCTGGGAAACATGGAGACCAAACGATTTGATTGTAGCGAGTAGAAAGATAGTCAGAGACACACTTCAGCGGAAGTTGTTTGCGTTGCATAAGGAAAAGTTTCCAACGCGCCCAGTGCCGTTATGTTATAGACCCGCGGACACAACGGCGGCAAAACATTGAAGTTGAGATTCCAGGCCGGACAAAAAAACAAATTCTCGTGCTGAATGATATTGTGCTCGTTGATATCAGCGTCGTCGAGGACGCGCTACGTGCTGATAAATCCCCGTGGACGCTAGGATACGCAACAACAATACATTCCTCGCAGGGACTAACCATCACGGACACAATTGTTTGGATGGTTGATAATCGCATCGAATGGTCGAATCTAGTCTATCTTGCAGTGTCCCGAGTACGGAGGATAAATCAGCTTCGAAGAATCGTTATTGACGAAGCCACCGACGAAGTCACCAACGACATCATCGATGCAAGCGTCATTGATAGAAAACTCTCGGGTTACCGCCAACAGGATAAAAAAAAACAGCGGCGTTTTGATATTGATGCCGAATTAATAATCTCGCTACGACAACAACAGAATAATCACTGCGCAAGTTGTAATTGTATAATGAGTTGGCGCTATTCGGATAAAGACGCTCGCCAATTTACCGTGGACAGGATCGATAACAGTCTCGGTCATGTCAAAAACAATGTGAGATTGACCTGTCTTGAGTGCAATAGACGCAACGGCGCTAGTTAAGACCACGCGGGGGTAATTGAGTATCGTCAGGTATCACTTGTAGTTGCTCGCGTGTAAACCCCCGCTGTGGGGCAGTTGGATCCAGTCTATAGATCGGTGGTCTACCAGTTGATCGTGTTATCGTTGATATGTTATGTGTGGTAACACTCCAGATAGGATCAGTAGCTCTTTTTTTACCGCCTTCAAGCTCTCCTGGTTCATACAGATATCTAACAGTGACATCGCCGAGAAACGGCTTGGAAACGCTATCTATTTTTGATCTTCCGGGTATATACTTTTCTTTAATCGCGTCGCTGGGCTTCATGTTGATTGCTCGGGTAATCTCGTTATTTAACGCGGCAATTACTCCTGGCAACCTTTTGACCCATTCACGAGATCGTTTTTCTTGGATGAATTCCTTCGCGTATTGATACCCAAATAACCGTTCAGCAAGAGTCCGATTGAATCGTTCAACAATTGCCTGATCACGATGTAGCGCAGTATGACCTCGTCGTACCGCGACGCTATGATGTTTCAGCGTTGATAAAACAGCGCCGCGAAATTCACTACCAGGATCAACTTGTAATAGATTTGGCCAGCGCAGAGGACCTCTTCGATAAATTCTTTCAAACGCAGCGGCTACTTCAGTTGCTGACTTTGTTTTTAACGGCTCCGCTTGTTTGTATCGACTCGCAACCTCAACTACGGTTAGCGCGTATTTGTAACCGTTGTCATGCGGCAGAAATAGTATATCAGCCTGATGAACTTCATTAGGTACGCTAACATCAAAGCGCGAGAAGTTGATTTGTTTAGGCGGTGGTAGATAGATTTGCCATATAGCCTGTTTGGATAACCAATTAGCCGCAACGGCCTTCGTTACTTTTGCAGCGCTTGCAAGCTTACCAATTGCGGCCTTCCCCTTCCAGTATCCTCTCGGAGAATAATAGATGGATTCCATGTTGTTATTATGAACGCTAGCGTTTTCAATTACCAGCGCGAGAAGCTCCGCTTCCAGTCATTAATTTACCTTTCATAGCCGATTTTACCAACCATGAGGCCAATTTTTCCTTGAAGGATTTATCAGGAATAGCATTTAGCGCGTAAATTAATTTTACGTCCGCGATATGACGCTGTTGCAGATCGCTACTTTTGTAAGCAACATCATGAGCATGACACGCCTTATCGATAGCGTTTATTGGATACTCACCGGGTTTGGGCTTATTTTGATCATCGAGTCTGATATCTAATCGCGTTCCGGGGCCACAGTAGCTATATCCTGGGAGGTGTTTTTCTCCTGGATACTTTGCCCACGGGGTTCCGGGGAGTTTTGATAACTTGGCTGCAATATCACCTCCTCGCTTTTTTTTAAAACATCTCCGGGTCTAATAGAAATAAATCTAAATTTCTTTATACCGCATTGTACACACTTACCAGTAAGCGCCGATCTATTATTTCTTGTTGTAACGGTTGTCATATCATTTGTGCCAGTACGCACTCTACACTTTACACAATATAGATCCATAATTTATGTATAGAGACATGAATATAATTGACTTTTCAGCGACTAAAACAAGAGAACCAGTTAAGCATGTTGCAGCGTTACCAAACTCGATCCGGATGATTATCATCGGACCATCTGGATCCGGCAAGACGCAATTGTTACTCAATTTAATAATGAGATGGATGAAGTGGGATAAGTTGTATTTGGTTGCTCCTAGCGTAGATGATCAACGATGCTACGAGGTGTTGAAAGATTTCAACGAGAATGCATCAGCGATCGCTAAAAAAAATGTCATTGAGTTTATTACGGATATCAATGATGCACCAGGTATCGATGATATTGATGGCGACGTTAACAATCTAGTCGTGTACGATGATGTTATGTTAGACAATCAAAAAAACCCAGCTAGGATATTTTCTAGAGGCAGGCATAAAAACACTGACGTGATATATGTCACTCAACGATACACTCAGATTCCAAAAGTAATCAGAGACAACTGTAATATTCTTGCTGTGTTCAACGGCGTCGATACACACACGCTACGAAATATTTGGCAGACATGGTGCGGCGGTGACATGGACTTTAATGTTTTTCGAAACTTTTTTAGTCATGCTCAGTCGACCCCACATGGATTTGTAACGATAAATTTACATGATCCTCGGACACGATATCGTATCGGACTTGACCAACTATTCGGTTAAATTGTAAATAGCTACTTAGCAGCAGGGGGGGGGGCGATGACATCGACGCGGTCGTCGATGTGTTTACCGGACGCTGACGACGCTGGGATCGGCGCGCAGAAGGTATTAATTAAACCAAATGACGTTTGGACAATTGTCGATTTGGCCCCTCGACGATGACAACGACGACGACGTCGTTTTTTTTACCAGGCGCTGACGACACCGGATCCGCTTAGTGCAGAAAGTATTAATTAGGCCAAATGACGTTTGTACAAAATGTCCGATTCGCCCCCCTGCTGCTTGAACTTCATTAGGAATGCTGACATCAAAATGTGCATGCTGAACTCGTTTAGGAGGTGGTAGTTAATTTGCACATTGCCTGTCGTGCTATCCATTTTTCAGCATGAGACAGTGTAAGATTTGATGCATCAGCAAATGTCCTAAAAGCTAAAATAAATTGATTCCATTATTTTAATAATTGGTTAATGATTTACCGGCTCCGAATACTAGTTTACCTCTCATCGCGGATCTTACCAACCAATTAGCTAATGAGTCTCTGATATTTTTAATTTTTATGGAATTTAACGAATGGATCAACTTCACATCTGCAATATGTTGTTATTGCAAATCTTTATTTTTATATGCTACATCAAGTACGTGACACCATTGATCAATAGCATTTACTAGATACTCTCCAGGTTTTGGTTGATCTCGTTCGTCAAGTCGTGTATAAGTCGGGTTCCAGGGAAACAATAACTATATCCAGGAAGATCTTTATTCTCCTGGGTATTTAGCCCACGGAGTTCCTGGAAATGTTGACATTAATGTAGCAATATCACCACCATCCTTACGTTAAATTTTAGGTAAAGATGAAAACCAGTTTATATTACATATTGCACATTTTCTACCATATGCTAGTTTTCCATTTTTTCATTCTTTTTTGGAACCGTGGCTAAATCAGTAGTTGGAGTTTTAACTCTACAACATAAACAATATAGATTCATGAATATTTATAATATGGATGCAATTGATTTCTCAGCGGCACGAAATCAAGAGCCAGTAAAACATCATCCAGCGCTACCAAATTATATCAGAATAATTATAATAGGTCCATCTGGGTCTGGTAAAACGCAATTATTACTTAATTTGATAATGAGATGGCTCAAATGCGACAAGTTATATTTAGTTGCACCATCAGTTGATGATAAAAGATGCTACGAAGTACTTAAAGATTTCAATGAAAATCAAAATTGTTAAGTGAAGATGGCGATGATATTATTAATTGTATAGCTGATATTGATGAAGCACCGTCCGTAGATGAATTAGATATATTAATAATATCGCAGTATACGACGAGGTAATGTTGGACAAACAAAACCAACAAGACTATTTTGTCGAGGTAGGCATAAAAATACTGATGTGATTTATGTTACTCAACCATATACACAAATACCTAAAATGATCAGAGATAACTGTAATAATTTAGTTGTATTTAATGGAGTTGATACACATACTCTGCGAAATATTCACCAGACTTGGTGTAGTGGGTATATGAACATGACTAAGTTCAAAATCTTTTTTTCAAAAGCACAATCTGCTCCACACGGATTTATAACAATAAATTTATACGATCCTAGAACAAGATATCGTGTAGGTTTTGATAAATTATTTGGTTTATATGACAATCATCTAATGATAGCAGCAGAAGGGGCTCGACCTGAATGAGACGTCAGGTGGGTAAACAAAAACATATACAAATTTCGACAAAAAATAAAGTAACCCAATCAGAGAAACTCTCGGTAAAGTTAGAGGCTTTGCTTTAGCGTCAGTGACTGTATATTGTTTTTTGTAGGAAGCTTTTATTTTAAGCAAATGACGTTTCAGCAAAAGGTCTGTTCGCTCCCTCTGCTGCTGAATATGGTGTAGGTGCCTGTGTGTATTTCGGCGGCAGTGCATAATTAGGCATTGGTGCTAATCCGGAAGTGAAATGTGCGATTCATTGCACCTTGCATTGTTTAAAATCCAGCCTGTCAAAGAAATGCTTGATAACCAATGATAATAAATTCACCATGAATTTATCTTTGAAGGTACAGTGCTGAAGCGGTTGCTACCGATGGTGTGGTATTCTGCGGTTGTACCTTCTTACATGGTGTCCGCTTTATTTGGCTATCGTTATCTGAAGGGTAATCGATAATTATCCCCGGATCGAGTATATTAAAATAAATTATGACATTATAGGTGGAATAAATAGAGATCTGAGCAGATATATATAACAGAATGACACGAGACCCCGTACATGAAAAAACAACAATTTAATAAATTACATAAACAACTGTGATAATACATTACATTAGGAAGATACATTTCTTTTTTAAATAAATCTTTCATCGAATTTCACAAATATTTTTATATAAAGAGCCGATCTCTTTATATGATGGAATTAGTTCATCATATAATCGAGTGAACGATTGAAGCCATTGCCTTGTACAACTTCATAACCTGGTTATTCCAGACAACTCCGACTTCCCTATGGTGGTTCATCTAGGTCCTTTCGCTTTTTCCCTTTTCCATCCTCCCTATTGTCTCGCCACTTTTTGTCCCTCAAACCATGTATGGATACGTAAGTAGGTACATACGTAGATACTTGACTAGGTAGTTACGTAGATACGTCAGTGGATACGTCCGTGGAGCTATTTGCCCTTTGATAATAAACAGAGAATCAACCTAAATCTTCTGTCAGTTGTCCTACTGGAAACATATCATTACCCCCCTCTCGTTATGTCAGATATCGTTCTATCGGAATTCAAACAGATACCAAAGGCTCTCTGATAAAGCTAAACATATCAGACCATAAACAACCCTAGTTTATAAGATTAGTGTACTTCCTAATAGCTATTTCATCACTGATTCTAATTAAGTTACATTATATCTCAATTACACTAATGATCGAAAGAAATTCATTATATGCCTTAAGTACGTTATTTTCAGCGAATACACACATTCAAATCTTTAGCGTACATGAAATCATCTAAGATTGATGAATTCACACGGATTCTCGTAACCCATATCAACTAAAGTATTGCACGAAATTCTTAGATTCCTATAACAATCGAGACGACAAATTCAAACAATTCGTCAAACATATATGAAGAAGATCAGTGTACGAATTCAGATAGATGAACTAATTTGTACTCATATCGAGAATATTGAACTACGAACTTAAACAAATAAATCATGCCAATATAAAGCAAATCAATTCAAGGAAATCATTATATTGGTATTAAAGAACTACATCAGATTGAAGAAAATAAGTATGCTTTCAAATTCAGTCTCGGAGTCCCTTATATTTTAGCCATTGCAGGAAGGATGTAGACTGGCTAGATTTTTTCGATGAGGGCAATATAAACCCATGCACTTTCGTGTGGAAACCCCGCCCCTTATTTATCGTAACCAATCTGGATTAAATATAAAAACCACCTCTTATAAATAGGTGACCAAATTGCGGTCAGCATGATTTATAGAATTCCAAACAAAAGATATGAAAAAACTCAGCTTCTGAGAGTTCCGATGTAAAATCGAAGCTAACCTTCCATTTTCTAGTCGTCTAACGGTTCAGTAAACGAAGGTTTATTTAAGAATCATTTCCTCTCGACACTGACATTATACGTCATTGCAGAATAGATACTTAACAATCACCTGTCACCATAAATCTAATTAACTTTTCTCTGGCCGCAAGTTAATGTATTCTTCATAGATCGACAGATATTTGCATCCGTACAAGTACTGAGAAACAAATGTAGAGACTATATAGGAGAAATAAGTGTGACCCGAGTCATAATTAGGTTGGCTACATCCCTGATAAGTTCCCGTAGCCTTTCGGTGTTCTGTAACGTCTGTCCTGGGTGTTTTTATGTAATCTTTGATGTGCAGTTTTAGTTTCTGTTTTGGGTTTGTTGGTTATTTGCTTTTATACTTCGGAGGTAACTTTTGACTTCGTTTTGTGAGTAGTTTTGACGTTTAAAGATGGAGTCGGGTTTTCCTGTACTATCTTGATGCTGAGATCTGATTTTATTTCTGCTTGAATTTTGGTTCGGGCTGACATGGCGGTGATTTTGGTAGGATTAGTGTCACTGCTTTTAACCTGCTGTTTGGTAATTTGTTATGGGACGTTATATTTCACCATGTAGTTAATGGTTTGTCGAAGGAAAAAAGTGCGCTAACAGCAGGGGCATTTATCACCCAAAATCATGCGATTGTCCTGTTGAGATCTTGGATCAAGGATCTCAACAGAGCAAACCCGTAAATTTGGGTGATGAGGGCCCGGCAGATACCGCATTTTTGGCCTTCGGAGTTGCATATTCCTACGTGGTGTCCCCAACATTTATCTCATCTATGTTGGAAATGTGCATTAGGTGGAAAAGTGATGAACCCATTGCATTGCCGCAAAACTTCTTTTATTTCTGTAGTCGTTTACCGTGTGGCAGGTGCTTTGTTACCCTAACCGGACCAGTATTGCTGCTTCGTTTTGGAGGAGAGTAGCATTCGCTATTTCAGCATGTTTACTTCTTTAATCAACTATTATGTTGGTGTCATTTTACCCGTTTACATATATGACTGATTGATGAAGCGGTTTGGGCTATCCATTGTTTTAGTTTGCTGGTTTAATTTTCTAATGATAATAACTCTGTATGACCAATTTTGGTAATTCTTGTATAGCTGGTAACATGTTTGGAGGTGGAGGTAGCACGCCGGACAATAATATAGTTTGTATTAGTATGCACAATTTTACACCCCCCCCTTTGATTGATAGCCTCGTTTGTGATCCTCTATTACTAATTTAATAGATATTTGAATCAAGGCTTGCTAAGATATCATTAACTCCTTGGAGCGATATTCATATTTAAGCCACCGCTCCGGTGGCCTAGTGGTTAGAGCGTCCGCCTCGGATGCGGAAGTTCGTGGGTTCGATCCCCGGCCGAGTCATACCAGAGACTTAAAAAATGGTACTAACAGCTGCCTCGCTTGGCGTTCAGCATTAAGAGGTTAGTGTTAGGACTGGTCGGCCTGATGTCAGGATAATGTGACTGGGTGGGACATCATGATACATGTCTGCGGCATGATGCCCCAGTGCTAGACATCACTATAAACTGCCACATTGCAGACATCGTAGCGATATGACTGAACAATTGTTAAAGCAACGTTAAAAACCAATATCACATCACATCACATCACATATCACATCACATATTTAAGCTTTCATGGATGAGCATTAACTTGTTGCACTGGGGTTTTATTATTATTATTATTATTTTTGTTAATCTTTCTCTGTTCTAGGTTGCTGTCTAGTCTACTTTGTGGCCTGTAGTTTCCGTCCGGGTCGAGGCTTCCTTTTTCGTAATTCGATTTTGATTTGTTTAACTGCTCAAAGGTGATTTTTGTTTGTTTTCGTTTGTCCATACTAACACATTTCGGCGCCGAAAAGGGGAAACAAAGGGAACATTCATAATTATATGAATTTTAGAACCGTTTTTCAGGTGATTGGTTAGCTGTTGGATATTTTACTATAATAGTATAGAAATGAGAAAGTTAGAAAAGGTAATTTCTTAGTTTTCAGAATAAGTACAGAGACCTATGTTTACCGGAAAGTTTGCTGCATAAATTATTACCGTACTCCAACTTTTCAAACGTACCAATGTTCCAGTTATTCCAGGTAAATTTCCGGATGATGAGTTGAATTTCCAGTTGTTGACAGGAAGGTTGAATGGATAGTGGGGTTGATAGTCGGAGATGCAAAGCTAGCTGGCTGGCAGGGATGATGACTGACAGGATGACTGACAGGCTCAAAGGCAGATGTCTCGCGGGGTCTATAGCTAGCGGGCTGGAATGCATGCTTGCTGGCTGGCTGATTGCAGAAAATTGCGAAAGTGGTGGTTGTAAAACTCTCAGCTGTGTGGCGTATCGCTGCCACCTCCTTTTGGAAGCAGCTGCTAAGTTAGCATTAACGATCAGTGAGTTTGTTGGAGATTAAGAATTGTCTTGCTTCTCCAGGGTTTGAGTAATTCAGTGTGTTGTGATGATGAACGAAATGATGGCAAGACTTGATTAATTGATGTCTGTTTAAAGTCACATTTGACCAATTGATCATTTGATAATGTTTATTGTATTCACGGCGTTCCTCTTAATTAATCGTCATACTTATGTCAAATACCCGCACGACGCTTGAATGTGTTTACTGCACACTTCTTAACTATCAATGGCAAACTGATGATCGTGATGATTTTTGCATTATAGACGTGTGAGGCCATTTGGATAAATGCGTTTGGTTTCCATATAAACTCAATGGATGCACGGAATTTAACTCTAGTGTTTATACCACATTCTCAAAATCTTCTCTTCCGAGATGAGAGTTCAAGCCTCCTCCAGATACTCTTCCAACTTTTGTATTGACTTATCATAATGTCTTTATGGAGTTCTTCTGACTAAGATGATCTCTTTGACATCAATAACAATTTCCCTGGTAAGACGTGTAATTAATTTAGCCATGTCCCAAGCAATACATGCGATTAAATGGTTGTTCTTGTTCTTGCTATTTTGACACCATGATCGTATTATTCTTCTCATTCTTGTTATAGCTCATAAACATACTCGAAGGCATCCAAATGTGTAGTCTTATCTTATTTTCCGTACGTCAGAGATTTTCCAGGTATGATTAATTAGGGTAAGTATCCATGCTGCCACTGAGCAGCTGGTTATTCAAATATAAATCCACTTCAATGCAAAAAGTTAATGCATGGAATTGTTGATAAAGGCTAGTTTGGCATCTTCCACTGGATTGGAGATGTATTCCATGAAAGCCTTGACCTTCAGGTACAAGTGACTTATTCTCAAATAATAATAATAATAATAATAATAATAATAATAATAATAATAATAATAATAAGAAGAAGAAGAAGAAGAAGAAGAAGAAAAAGAAGAAGAATAATAATAAAAATGATAATAATAATAATAATAATAATGATAATAATAATAATACTAATAATAATAATAATAATAATAATAATAATAAGGACTTTGTATACCGCTTAATCCTTAGAAGCTCTTAGCGCTTTACAACATTAGACAATACATATAACATAAAAACATATAACGATATGGTTACAAAAAAAGAAAAAAACACCATAAAATTAGAAAACAACAAAATATTCTGAAAATAGTTAAGGTAGGAAACATTATTAGGTCTTTTAGTTTGTTCTTGTAGTCGAAAATGTGAGTTTTAAGAGCATTCTTGAATAGGATCATTGTGTGGTTGTGTCTAAGTTCAGTGGACAGTTCATTCTACGTTGCTGGGGCCTGGTATACAAAAGAACGTTGTCCATATGACTTCGTTTTCGTAGGGGAATAATGAGTATACGATTGTCTGAAAATGAGCGTAAGTATCTTGCTGGTGTCTACACATGGGTGAGGTCAGAAAAGTATGTTGGAGTGGAGCCCGTCAGTGAAACGTAGCACAGAGAAAATAATTGTGCTTCATTCTGGATCGAATGGATAGCCAGTATAGGATACAGAGCAGCGGGGAGGTGTGCTTTGATCGTGGTACTCTAAGTATGATCCGAGCAGCTGTGTTTTTGAAGTTTCTGGAGCAGATATTGAGATGAAGAGAGAATTGAGTTACAATAATTCAGTCTTGAAAGTACTAATGAACACAGAAGTGTTTTAGTGGCATCAACTGAAAGATATTTGCGAATGGAGCTGATGCGTCTCAATTCAAGATGCACAAAGTTGGATATGTTCATGACATGTTGGTGGAATGCGAGAATACGGCCCAGAGTAACACCTTGGTTTCGTAATGACTGTGTGAATATAATGTTTGTGCTGCTGATATTTATTGTTTGAAATACAGAATGTGAATGAGAACGTCTTTGTGTTGTAATCAGAATGGCCTCAGTTTTAACATCATTCATCTGCAGCTTATTACATGTCATCCATGATTTCACATCAGAAATGCATCTCTCTACACCTTGGATGGTAGCATCAACTTCAGTTGGGTGGCTAGATTTGTATGTTTGGGTGTCGTCAGCGTACAATTGGTGAGAAACTGGGTGATGATCTATGACACTTGAGAGTGGCTGAGTGTATGGAATGAAGAGAAAATGTCCAAGAATAGACCCCTGTGGAACACCACAACATATATCAACTGGGCTGGAGTGTCTTCTATTTGCGGACAAAATGTTTGTCCTGTTCACCAAGTAGGATTTGGACCACAGTAAGGCTGTATCGTGAATGTCAAATGCATGCTGGAGACGGTGAAGTAATATATCATCGTCTATTGTGTCAAATGCAGCAGACAAATGAATGAGGGTGAGGACTGTAATATTTGAGCTTCCCAGAGCAGAGAGAATGTCATTAACTAAGTTTAGAAGATTAGTTTCAGTACTGTGGCAAGGGCGTTATGCAGATTGTAGATTGCTAAAAGGACTGTTTGAATGCAGATGGGATAGAACAAATTTTACTAAGATTATTTTATATGAATAGGAGATTAGAAACTGTTCGAAGTTCTTTAAATCGTTATGGTCGAGTGTTGATTTCGTCAGTAGAGGCTTTACAATGGCAGTTTTGAAAACTTCTGGTAATTCCCTGGATGAGAGAGAGAGAGAGAGAGAGAGAGAGAGAGAGATGTATTAATAACATCAGTTAGTGAAGACAATTCTGGATCTAAGCAATCAAGCAGCAGTGATTTCGGAATTGGATCAAGTTTACATGACTTTTGTGCACTCTTCGTCACGATTGTACGTAGTAAATCCATAGAGACAGGTTCAAATGCTACTAATGGTTGCCACTGAAATTATGTATCCCAACTGTATGGTGATGACGTTTGAATGGCAATTGTGTTGTCAAGCTTATCTCTAATGTTTTCTATTTTGTCACAGAAGAAATTTGCAAACAGGTCCGGAAGGTCGATTAGAGAGAAGACAGTTGGAAGTGGTGTAGATTTGTTCCTTGACATTAGCTTGTTAGTAATCTCGATGAGATCTTTGTAGATGGAACTTTCCATGATGTTAGTACTATAGTGGGCTGATTTCTTTGCATGAACTTTGTTTGTGATGTTCTTATTAGCGGCTTTATAGATTTGCTTATGAATAGTGAGTCTGGTGGAAAGCCAAATCATCTCATCGTTACGGAGGTCTCTTTTAGCAGTGCGAAGCTGGTCCCTAACACTTCTATATCATGGAGAATTATTTTGAATTGATAATCTGCGCTTCGTGGCTGGGGCATGTTTGTCGAGCAATGAACGCAGGCAGTTATCGAGTTGTTCTGCGGTAGGAGATAAGCAAATTTGTTAGATTTGCTTGGATGTCATGTTTTAGTTTTGTTATATTTATCATACGGAGGTTTCTCTTAGAAGCAAATAAAGGTGGAGGGTTAAGGACTGATACGTGAAGATGGCATATAATGCAGAGGTGATCTGATGCAAGTTCGTGGGATACCAGGGAGGATCGTAGAATATTATCAACAGGTCTATGAATAATCAAGTCTTAAATGTGACCATGTTTATGGGTGAGATGGTTAACTAACTGTTTGAGGTTAAAATCATTAATGGAATCCAAGAGTTTTTATGCGTTTGTTTTTCCGAGACAGACAAAGTGAAAGTTGAAATCTTCAAGAATATTCCGGTTGCCCCCTATCAAATTTCCATACTCGAGGAGATTCTGAAACTGCTCCAAAAAAGAGAGACTCAGTCAGCTTGTTTTTTCTCCTAGGAGGAGGGGAGTAGATGCAGACAAAATGGACTGACCTTTTGTTCCAGTGTGAGTTCGTTTGGACTAGTTCAAACGATGTGTGGCTAAAATTGAAATCAATGTAATCTTCGTTTTCCCCTTGCATTGCAAATATAAAGTTCTAACTTGGAAGATTTGTAAGAATCTAGGTGCATGGGTCCTTTCCTTTTGTTGTCAGTTATTAGCCTGATAGGTCCAATTATCCAGCAGCTAATGGCGTAGAAGAAGTAGTGCCTTGGCCAGAAAAATGAAGCGAAAATATAGGGATATATCTGTTGCCTAAAAGGCATTTTCCAGATAGAAGCAACGTATTATTTCTGCTCTCGTGTTTATTCTGAACTTTCTCAATGAGGACGTTTTGTGGAAATTATTTTTAGGCATTAAAGCGGCATTGTTTAATGTATGCACTCATCCAGTGACTATCGGTTTTAAAATAGGTACTTCTGCACACAAACAAAAATTGATTTTACCATGCCTCTTAAACCATGTCTTCGTTGTCAGCCAACACCAAAGTAAACAAGAAATAAACCGATTGAACAATTCGTTGGAGAATCGTTTTCGAAAATGTAATTTCAGCGTAACCTTTCCTTTAGAGAAAACAATATTTTGTCCATGGTCTACTTTAAGACTAATGTTGACAGTGTCAAACAACGATTTACTAACAAGGATATACAAATTCATGTTTTCACCTTCCACGTAAACAGCGATGACAGATTCCAATCTGAAAGGAATGACTCCGAGTAACGGATTGGCTCTGTTTCCCACCATATTTTAATCGAAAACATTCGAGTACACCAACAGCATACATGTCTTTTCTTCAATTGACAGCGAAAATACTTTGAGAGGAATCGATTTTATTATGATGGTCATAAAAATGCACGATGAGCAGTCCATGGTACTTGATCATTACACGTTTGCAAGCTTTCTGTAGCGCTTAGACAAACTGATAATTAATAATAGTGGCAATAGTTTCGAGCAGATTTTAGTATTTAAATAATATCCAGCAGGAATTCTCGAGGCATAGGACTTCAACTCAGGACTGGCTGGTGATTCGTAAATAAGAGGGTCATGTTTTCGAAGTGTTCTTGAAGATGTCGTGGATGATATCGATGATGACAGTGTTTTGACCTCGGCTGATATAGTAGGCTTGATTTCTACCAAAGCGTCTTCCCAATGAGTTACGTGGTGCAATGGTGTGGTCTGGTGTATTATAGATGTGAAACATCATAGGGGGTTCCGAGAAATACGTCAACTGTCACTTTAAAGTTTAAAGTTTAAATAAAAAGTACTTTCACTTCTTAAAATCAACGTTTACCCACTTAACGCATTCTTCTATCAAGTATGCTTCGATATTAAATACCTTGTCCGTTTTTATCATCCTCTGTAACGTAACTCTGGCAGATAAAGAGTTCTTTCAACATTTCATAGTTCACGTCTTCCAATTTAGAGACAAGAATATCACGAAACACTCCGTTGCCCAGTTACGTAAAGAACTTTTGTTAAACGTACGTTTGGTTTTTCCAGTGTAACCACAATCTCCAGTAGCAGCAGGGAGGGCGAATCATACAAGTTTTTTTCGTGAACACATCATTCTATTAATAATTTTACAAAAATAACTCTTATTTTGGAAAACAAACCCTTATTTTAGTAACTATGACAATAAAGGTGTCTATTTACTAAAATAAAAGGTTTAATCATATAATCTAATCTAGGAAACGTTATTGCTGTACCGATTACATATGAAAACCATCGTGGATTAGCGCCCTCCCTGCTGCTCTCTCAGCGAGAACGGGGGATATTTTTTAACTGAATAACGTAACAGTGGAATTAAAAATTTAGGTTAACAATAATGGCCAACATCGGAGAAGCATAATCTGCTAGACTAGCTCGAAAACGACTTGAAGCAATCAAAAAATGTATTCCTGTCAGAGATAGTGTCAGAGAAAAATTACAAGTAAGACAGCAAGTAAAGGAAGGTTTCGCAGAGGCCGCGGAGGAATTATTTAAACCCGTAACAACAGCTACTGAAAAAGCTGCAACGGCTACCAAAGAGTTGTTAACTCAACATGGGGAAATTTTACAGGATATTTCAGCTGGACCTCATCCTTTACCTCCGCCTCCACCTGGTGAAAAAGCTGTTGTGTCATTACCTGTTGGTAAGCGAGTAACACAAAGAATTACTGACCCAGCTGAAAGATTTAAGCCGGACTATATTAAACTTTTTAAAAGTGTACCAGAGGAGAAATTGCCCGAGACAATACTGTTAGGATTGATTCAAAGAGATGTATCTTTAAACCCAGAATATGGTTCTGTAACGGATGACAATTTTATTAAATATTCGTATCGCATACGTGAAAATAAAAAATGATCAGTAGGGGTGATATAAAATACGATAGACTTGTAGACGCTATGCGTAAACTTGATATTTCACCACCGCATAAACAATCTACACCGCAATATGAAAGATATCAACTTCCTCCGCCGCTGCAACAGATAGAGCAACATCAATATCCTTCACGGCGAAGAGTAATGGACCCCGACCTGGTCCCGTTAAGTGAATACGAGGCTGCATCCAAACAAAGTCCGAGTGGCCAAAAATCCAAACAAACTAGGTCGCCGATAATTGACTTAACAACATCTCCTGAAAGTTTGTCGCAAGATATTTTATTCCCAAGATTTGTACCGACAACAGGAAGGGGTTTGGGATCTGGTTTTATTGCTTGTCCTAATAATATCGTTAGATGTATCTCGGTTAGAAGTCCTCATCGGAGGAAAACGTGCAGGAAACAACTCTCCCGAAATTATAAATGAAGCCGCAGATATCTGTCAACGACTATTTCAGCGTGGTATCATGGATATCGGCATCTACCGTGAACTTGTTAATGAACTCGCAGATGGTTATTACAGCGACTAATAATTTTAGTTAGAGAAAACAACAATTAAATAAAATGATCATACACGATACTCGACCCAGTCCAGTCAGAGTAGTGAATTCACGATTACCGGTCTACAGATCAACCTACGGGGATGGTCTCGGTGATGTTGTTACGGGTTTGTTTTCAAGGATAGCCCCTAAGGCGTTACCGATTGCGAAACAACTGTCGATGAAAGCGATTGATGTTGTCAAGGATAAAGCCCCTGGAGCAATTGTTGATCTTGCGGGTAAAGCATTCACGTCAATCAAGGACAGACTGTTACGGTTAGCACGTAGACCAAAAGCGGTAAACCACCGCCAGTAAAATTGCCGAGCACTGAGCTTATGCCCGCGGATGTCAGTAAAGTAATAAATCAATCCGCAAATCAAAAACTTGTGGCGCTAGTAAACCAAGTACCCCAACAAATAAATACGAGCCTGATATCAGGAAGTGGTCTTCGTTTTAGACGACGATACTTTTATATAATGTTCAAACGTGTATCTGATCCAGCGTTCGACATGGATGCACCAACGCTTAAAGATGAATCTGTGCGTGATTATCAGTATTATTCTTACGAAGCAACAGCACCCAATCAGCCGAGCCGAACTGAATTACGAGTTCAGGATACAAGCAGATATTTCTTACCCGCGGAAGCATTCCTTGAAGTCGAAGGTAGGATTTTAAAAAACGATGACACAGCATACGGAGCAAATGACCAAGTTGGTTTTGTTAAGAACGGCATCATGGCGCTGTTCAAAAGTGCTTCATATAGCATTGACGGGAGAGAAATTGAAACAATTCAGGATAACGTCGACGTTGCCACAACAATTATCGGATTAGCAAGATACTCAGATGATTACACCAAATCAGCTGGTCCGATTATGATGTTCGCTAAGGATAATTCTGATTATCCGGATCATAGACCCAGTATTTCAAGACGACCAGAAAATAATGCCAGAAACGCTAATGTTGATGTTGAAAATATAGCATTTCCCAACTCTAATTACAATCTGGGATTTGCAGAGCGCAAATCAATGTTATCAGATGACGGAAGATTTTCGTCTCACATCTTTGGATTCTGCAGAGGTGTCCGAAAGGTTATTTTTGGAGCCAATCATACGGTTGTACTTGTCAGAAAAGGTGATAGCAATGATGCTATCTGGCACGGTCCGGGTGATGATGTTCCCGCAACTAGAGCACTTCATGGTAAAGTAGTATTATCCAAGCTTGCGTTGTGGATGCCAGTGATGTTCCCATCGATCACTGAAGAGCAACGGCTACTCTCTTTCATGGACTCAGGTGGTAAATCATTAATATCGTGGTTGACAACAACAACAGATTCCATTCTGGGTTCCGGGGCCGGGCAATTTACGTGGCATATATCATCACAGCAGAGAGTATCAGCGCCACGACATATTTTCGTTGCATTCCAAGAATATAAAAGATTAAACGATCAAACAAGAAATCCTATGGCATGTGACAAACTTCAGGTCAGAGAGGTTTCGCTGCGGGTAAACGGACATCAAGAACCGTCCGAAGATATACGTATAGATTTTAACGACAATAAGGTTGCACGTGCGTATCACCGCCTGCTGACATTTATGGGACGTGATCAAAATATTGATACCGGTCTACAGATATCTCAGTTGGATTTCATAACGCGGTATCCGATTTATTACTTTTCTCTGGAACATATGGATTTAACCAAACAATCTGTCGTTGATATACACTTCAAGGCTAACGTGGGCCATTTCCCACCTGCAGCAGTTGATGCGGCCGGACCTCCAGTCGTACTTGCAGGTCCCGCTGGTTTCAGAGCAATTGCTGTTATACTCTCTGATAAATCAATGTTGCTTGAAGGTGTTGGCGGACGAATGAGAGTCATCGATGCTCCAGTGGAAAATATGTAGACAATTAGACCAAATCTCTGAAATATAATGTCATACAGTCACGTTAATGTTACCTTGACCGGAGGTCAGACGAAAAAATTGCAATCAAAGAACGCAAGCACATGCGGGACATCAATAACGTTAAAGCGAGATCAACTTGCTGGTGGTCCAAACAAACTGTCGTTGACTACGACCCAGCTCAGACATTTTAATAGGGCACTGGAAGCAAAAACCGGTGTTCTACTTAATTTTGCTCCAAAAGCTGTCAGCGACATGATTAAAACCGGTGCAATATTTCCTCTTCTCGCAGCAATCCCGGCGTTGATTGCCGCAGCAGCACCAGCTTAGCAAAAGCCGCATCACTCGGTGCAGTTGGAACCGCTGCTGGAATGGCACTAAAGAAAGTAACCGGAAAAGGAATTTTACACAAGGAAAGCCTAAACAAAAGACAAACAAGAACACAAAAACCAACAAGACGCCCACGAAAGACAACGATGCCTCAACCCAATCGTTTAAGACTTCCAGTGGACCAATACGGAGCAGGTCTAAGACTACCAGGAACTCCGCGTCATGGTACCCAAAACGGTTTTAAAAACGCTTTCAGAGACGCAGTCTCCGCTGAGTAATTTGGATTTACTTGATGCTGTCAAACAATTGCGAATAAAATCCTTCTGAGGTGTATTTATGCGAGATGAATTACCAGCACGACCGAATAATCCAGAAACACGAATTATTAATCTCGATAATAAAAACGGTCCTGGAACTCATTGGGTTGCTTACGCGATCGATCCACGTGGAATTATCTATTTCGATTCGTACGGTCTAGCACCGCCAGTTGAGTTTTTCAGGTACGTCCAAAGATTTTCCAACATTCCAGTTTGGCAGTCAACGTTGCCAACACAAACACTGATTGATCCTCCGATATGCGGCCAGCAAGTATTAAATGTTCTTGATGCGATCTCGAAATCAGCGAGTCCTCCTCATAAAGTCGTGTATGAATACACGTTGAAATCACAGATGTGATTTCCAAATGTGATTTCCAAATTTAAACAACCACGTAGCAGATAATGGTTGATATTTACGGAAGATCAGGCAGAACCAAGGAAGAAAAAAAGACGTCGATTTATCGAAGTATGCGACCAAAGATGACGTTGATAATCTTTTAAATGTAGCCGGAGTTGACCCAGATGAAGTTGTTATTTTTCAGGACAGGCACGGCAAACAAAAAACCAGTAACATTAAGTGGAATGACATAATTCGCAGGGTCCTTGGAGCTACCACCGACAACATTGTTGTATTCACTGACAGCGGCAGAATCAGAGATTCGTTGATATCAATCTCGGCGCTTCGAGATGATGCACAGAAGGCTGCAGAAAGACGTGTAGCAAAGACCGGTGATACAATGACAGGTGAACTCAGCATGAACAAAAATAAAATAACTGTGTTAGCGGATCCGATAGGTTCCGAGGACGCCACAAATAAACAATATGTTGACGCGTAATATAGACTCGTTGTTGGCTTAGTCAATGACAGAGTAATAAAATCCGGCGACACAATGACAGGCGAACTCCGCAAGAACGGCAACAAAATAACCGCGTTAAAAAATCCCGAATCCCCCGAAGATGCCGCAAACAAACAATATGTAGACGCAGGCGATAGCACCGTTGACGGTAAACTAGCCACGTTGCGGGCAGAGTATGATGTTCACGTGGGCGCGTTTACAAGATCTCGACGAAACTTTCAAAAAACTGGTGAGACCGTGGATAAGTTCTTTGGGGTTCCTTCAGTCGTCGACGTAAAACTTTCTGAAATAAAGACCGACATTGACACGATCAAACGAACACAGCAGGATATCGTATCGGGCATTCCTGATATCGTTAACAAAACCAATCTGATTAAAGTCCCCACTGGAGTTACCTCCGGGCATATCACCAACATCGTATTCACGGTATCATCGGGATTCGCAACATGGTCCCGACGGAATAATTCACTCAAATACACAGCAACAGTCACTGGCGTGTACAGGTTGTCTGTGTTTTCCGCCGCTAAGTTTGAAATCTTCACAACGTTTCCCTGGCGTCATTCCACCGATAAGTATTCCGGGGTTGTAACTGTAATACTAAACAGCGGAACCGAAGAAATATTTATACTTGAAGCCGCAGACGAGAAATTAACCGCAACATCTTACTGGTGGTGTTTGGAATTCGTCGCAGAAACACCTCAATTGGTTACCGCGTAATTGAATAATGAAATCATCATCAACGACAACTCCGATGACAACGTCATTAGGCGCTCAGCAATACCGGTATGATCAGGTACGCGAATGGCAGTCAACGATGAAAAACACCATTGACAGATGCGCAACAAAAATAAAAAAATATAAACGCCGTGTGACTGTGTTAGATACTAGTGTGTATTCGATATCCGCGGTAGTTGCATCCACGGGTGGGCTATTATCAGCGCTGACGCCAGTGACAACTGCAATCGCGATCACCATCGCAATTTCGGCATCAACGACGATCGCAGGAGTTGCTAATATAATTGCAAAAAAAATATCCTCGTGCGCGATAACAAAACTACACGAGTATCAACAACTAGCCAACGCGGCCAGCAGCGGTTACTCAAAATTGTCCTCGTTGATATCATCAAGCCTTGACGACACAATAATATCAGATTCTGAATTCACGCTGATGTCTAGCATATACAACGATTACGAGCGTGCAAAAAATCTTAATTTGAAAACCAACAATAACAATAATGACGGAGATATTTCAGCATCGAGCGCTGCTCGACATAGCAGCAATCACAACTCCGGTAAGGACCACAATGATATCAATATCTTCGACGCAACCAGAATTTAATGTTAATTTTCCAACTGCAATTCCAGTGAAAGAAATCGCGCTGTCACAATTACGAGTATATCACAGTTGGCCCAACATCAGGTCGACATCATTTCACGGATAATCGCCGAATAACTCATTTGTATTTTCGTATCAGAATAGAGCTGATGGCACACCAGATTGGAATACTATTACACTTCCCACTGGGAGTTATCAGATCGAAGAAATCAACAAGGAAATACAGCGTCAAATGAAGTGTATCATCGGAAAAGAAGCAGAGATTAGCATATCAGCACACGAGCCAACGTTGTCCATGATTATCGAAATCTCAGATCCGGGTTACTCCGTTGATATCTATAACATTCAATCAAAACCGTGTTAGGATGGCCAGGGGAAGCCCCTGATGTAAAACCGCGTCTACCAGACCCTGTAAGATCCGATTATTACACGGATACCATGTCATATCATGACCTTGTGTCACGATACATAGATGATATCCGCGAAATAAAGGATCCAGCATTTACTGAAGCAAGTTATACAGAGGGGGTGGGATGGGCGGTGGGTGGGTGGGAATTTTCCCGCGGCCCCCCAAGCTCCCGCGTGTATGAACTACGTATCCCTGCTTGGAAAGATAGAGATGACCGGAATCTTAGAAGAATGAACGAGGTATTTAAAACACAACTTAAACTTCTGCAACAATCCTTCCAGGAACATATTTCTGATCTATACAGTCCACGTGACAAAATCATTAAACATATCGAGACAATAAATCAAATAATCGACGATATGAAATATTATAACCGGCAACTGGTTCAGCTGGTAATTGATGCCCCCGTGAAGAATAATTTTCTGGAACATTTTAAGATAACGGAAGCTGAATTACGAAATTTTAGACTTCCCGGATATAAAGTACCTGAGATGTTAACGTCGTTATCCACGTTGTTGGATCAATCCTTCAAAGATATTCTTGCAGCACACAAGCAATCATTCCCGGAACCTGCTATGTTAACACACGATAATTCCACCAGCGGTGATGGCAGACATATTTCTCCGGGGATAGTAAATATCACTGATGTCGTCGCGGTCAATCTTGTATGTGACGTAATCGATGGCAGTTACAGCGTAACCACGACGGAATCAAATCAAGCCCAGCAAGGATATATATTGTATTCATTTACTCCTAGAGAACCACCTGGATTTTGATTGTACAAGAACCAATCAATCCGGTATCGTTGCGATGTCATAACCCTACGCTGACAAGGATAAATTGTAAAGTTACTGACCAACAAGGCAGACTTTTGGACCTGCGCGGGGAGACCATCAGTGTAAACTTGCTGGTGAAATCTTTCAATTAGCGATATCATAACATAATAGCATGTCCCTGAAATCTTCGAATGAAAATCGTAAACGATTTCACAGTGATTCTGATTCAATCCGTGAAACACAAAGTGATTCCGATGATTTTATTGTCAGTGATTGCGAATCTGAATCTGAAACACAAAGTGTTTCCAGCGATTCCGATGATAGCCCGGTTGGCGTTTCCAACGACATCACCATCAGCGACAGCACTGTCGTAATAACTTATATTAAATAAACACATATGTATATGACTGAAAAAATCGAAGATTTTTGCCAGCACGTTCGCGTGCACATATTTGACCGAAAAGAACTTGCCGATGCGATCCGGACCGCATTTAATGCACCATTCCACCATCGTCTTGGAGGAACCCGAATACGTGTGGGAAATGCTTTGCATTTTAGCTACGGCACCGATAAGATGTTGCTGAGTCATGACGATGTCGAACGGCTGCGTGATCGTGATTACATTTACGTGTTCTTCAGCGATGATGAAATTTTGAACTATGCACATTCGTGTTTGACCAGGGAACAGTTAGATAACGTTCTCGCGGGTGGAAATATTCCTTGATATCACATTTAAACATATATATTCAAGCAAATATAGCGCGATGAGATTTTCATATATCCGCGCCAAAAATATACGTTAACCGGAAGATATGAAAATTGTTGCCACTGGAAGAGAATATAATTCAGTCTTTGACAAACTCAGACGACCGCGGCCGCGCAGATACGCTTCCGATGACCTCCCCGATGACGAAATGCGTCGCCTTTTAGCTGTCATCGGCGAAGAAGCTTATGAGTTTTCAGAAGGTGAAATGTCAAACGATGACGAAATATGTGAGGTTGTTTTTGAGAACGCGGAATTATTTATTGACTACAATAGCCTTTTATGCGAATACGACAACGCTAGCAAATCTCTATTTGTAAGAATTCTTTATGACACTTTCCAACGCGATAAAGGCTTTCAAATGGATTATCAGGAAACTAAACCTCGCCCTGTTTACGACGTTGACGCACTTAAATTTCTTGAGCGGATTATGCTCGCGATAATATGTTTTTGATGGTGGCTCTCTTTATCTCCTCTAAGGTTCTTTCCTCGGGAGGTTCCGAGAACCTAATCTGCTGTTCTAACTCGCTGTTAACGCGCGTAAGTTCTTCAATGTATTCCCGAAGCTCATTATTCTGCTTAGAAAATGCTTCATTACATTCGCGAAATTCTTTATTTTTTTTTGATTAATTTTTTGTTAGATGATTTTTTTTTGGAAATTATTTCCGCCGCTTCCGTCAATTGTTTCACTAGCTGATCATGTTTTGCTTGTAACTGTGATAATGCGTCATCTCGCTGTTGTATTAAATCTGGCGTTGCAATAACTGGTGCCGCAACAACTGGTACGTCATTGGAAATGCTTTGTGTTTCCACGGAAGCGGGTGAGGATGGAAATCCTGTGGATGGAAATCCCGTGGATTTCGTCGTCGACGCTCTTGGTCTGATCGAGCCGGGATTGTTTTGTCTCCATATTTCGTAAATTCTGCTATATCTGATATGATAAGTTCTGGCAATTTCCGCGATCGGAGTAACATTTCGTTGAAGCTGAATTTGTTGAATTTGTTCCGGAGTAAGATTAACTTTTACCATAATAATTACCGTAATTATTATTACCGTAAAAAAAAAAAAATGCTAAAAAAAAATTACTGTGAAAATTGTCAACGATAATAGTTATTATTCGTCGATGAGCTGATCAGGAAGAACTTTTGAAAATAATTATTCGTCGATGAGTAATTTATCGAGTTTATCAGAAAGAACTTTTGAGAGTTTTTCTTGCTCGAATATTTTTCCGATGTCGTCGAGGATCCTTTTTATGGTGCGGACTACCGGCACGAAAACCTTAATTTGGTCTCGGTGCTGATAAATAATTTTATATCGAAGTTCATCATTGAGCAGTTTCACTATTCTGTATTCGCGCTTATGAGTTTTATAACCCTGTGCGCGAGCTTCTACGACCCTATCGTATTGATCCGTCAACCACGTAGAATTAAAAATTTCACTGGCTGTGGCGAATTTCTTTACGGCATTGATTTCATCGGTAAGTGTTGCAATGGTTTCTTCGTTCATTTTATATTATGTGCGCTGCTTGTCTTTAATTTACTGTCAACGTTAGGCAGGTTCATAACAAGATATACATTTATTCTATTTTTCCGAGTATACGAACTTTGTTACAAGTCTAATATTTCGATAAATAGATCCTGAGTTTACAGAAAAATATTTAGCAGCAGAATACATCGATGGAAATTCGATTTCTTCGTCGTCGTCACCGGCATCGATGATAACAGCAGTAACAGGCTGCGGAGGAGGCCTTTGAGGAATTCTTGTGTTACGGGAGTTTTCACTTGGAGTAACAGTTCTTAGATTTTCGATACGGTTATCTAATTTATCTCGGTTGATATGGTCAACGACAAGTCCTCGCCGAACTGGTCCATGAAAACACTCAAAAATAAATCTGTGAAAACAATAATTTTTTCCTTCGCCGCCGCGATAAACCCTAATTCTTTTATAACCACTATTACAAACATTTCCGAGTGTTTTTTTTAATCTGCAGTTTCTAACTGTTCCGTCTGTGGAAGATTCGTAGTTGGTGTAGATTGGATGTCTTCTGAATTCCATTTGTCTATACTAGATACCTTTTGTTTGTTTAAATAATAGTTCGGGTGGTTGTCGATGTATTCCTGTTCCGTGAAGATACGATTATGCTTACGCCGGTAATACCTGGCGAGCTCGCGAAATCTCTTACCGCCACATCCTGAACATAATTTTGTTTTTCCACGGATTGCAATACCGCATACGGCACAAGTAACTCCGCCGTTGGATCCTCGCTTGAAATTTTGATTATGAGATGCACAATATTCGCCGACACATTTTCGCTGGCATCGCTATTTAGTCCCTGCAATTTTCCATCCACAATAGTTTTCAGACATATATATATGCCATTTTTTTAATTAGACATATTTGTTCTACTGTTATATATGGATGAATTTAACAGATTGTCATCAATAAGACCAGCCCGGGGGAGATTTGACCTTGATAGGTTAACCGGTGATGCGCAACGAAAGGATTTAACAACGCTGAATAGTATCATCGGACGCGCGAAACAGGAATTTCGTGATGATGGTGCAAGCCACGTATTCTCGATGTATAACATTATCCGTGAGAGTTCCGAAGATGTCTCCGAAGATATTCTTGAAGATCTTTTCGGGGAAGATTCTTTCCGGGATGATGTCATCGACGGCACGATGACAGATACGCGCGCAGGCAACATTGTTAACTATCTTGATGATAGCAAATATTATATGTTGATAAAATTTATCGTCGGTGTCGTCGATGAAACCGGCGAAGATGCATAGATTATCCGTGATAAACGTGATCCCGTCCTTGCCAACGGAAAAACAGTTTTGTTAGGTCGTCATAGCAGACCAGGAATGCTCGTTGGAATTGATATTCCATATTATGTCAGAGCGTATCCTGTAACTGCAGTCATTTACGGGTTATATGCGGTAAAAAAACAAAAAATTGATAAACTCGCTCCGATGCGAATGACTGCGTGTGGAAACGCAAGCGTTTCTACGTTGAATTGTGTAGCCAAGCGAGTAATGGAACATTTCAGCAACGCAGCGCGGGGCAACGGTTTAACACCGTCGAGAAAATCCAAGATAACAACATGGGCTAATCGAGTCAGAGATAGCGGAGCATCAATAGCGGATGTTGCTGCGTTGGAACGGCTATTGAGATTTCCTATAACTGTGAAATCGCTGACCGGAGAAGAACTATACAAATCAAAATACAAATGTTACGGATCACCAATAACAATTATTGATCATAACAGTCATGCTTGGACTGAATCAGTTAGGATATTTCCGCGAGACCGTGTTGTGAGATATTATCACGGAAACATATTTGACCGTATCTATGAAGCGAGCAAAACAGATCCCGTGTCGGTATGGCTATTTAAAAGTGATGAAGATTCCGAGGATGATCAGTTTGTGAGACCCAACGGAGAAGTATACCGAACTGAGTCGTTACAACACGAAATGAAAACACTCGCGGAAAAATACTCAGTTTCCTTTGATGAGTCTTTGTTAGATCAGTTGCTGACGCGCTGTTTTACTGTTCCAAGTGTTGCCGCTCACATAGCAAGGGAACGAAATTCATGGAAACCAACTCGCGATAATTTCCTCAATGATATCGAGCTGAGCTGTGTTGAATATGGTCATGGCGGGTTGTGGAATACCTGGTATAATCACCGCGATATGATATCCGTGGATATGATTGCGTGTTACCCGGGAAGCTTTCTCGGGTACGGCGAATGTAATAAATATTTTACTAGATTTGGACATCCGACTAACTTGATGACAAGAGTATCCGTTGACGGACCGCTACCTGATTTTGACTTGACTGGATTCGCCCGGGTGACATCATTTCGATTTGCTGAGAATTTACACCCGATAAATTATGTATGGTTCGGTAGACATTTCGCGGAGAAAGGTTGGGTTCCTATTGTGTTGCTGCGATACATGCTTGACAGTGGCGTGCTAACGTCGCTGACGGTCGGTGAAGCAATTATATGCTATCGCCGACAAACTGAAGTTTGGTTACCAACGCCAATTGTTGTTGTTGAAAAAGAAGTTATCGAAAAAAGGACTCCCGAAATGCTTAAGATTTACCTCAGCAACAGGGAAAGTGTAGCGAAGGATCTCGGACGAAGATTAATAGGGAAATTTACTCAAGGAGGAGCGTATGATCACAAAATACATCACAATAGATTAATTTTCGATGATGCCGAATTGAATTGTATAATAGCTGACGCCGCCGCAAGAGATGTATTTTGTCACCGTGAAGATGCGTTGTTGTCGAACGGAAAAAAATTAGGCACGATTGTTAGTTACCTTGATGGAGAATCATGTCAATACACACATTTGAGATCTTCAATGTTGTCTTATGTTTCTATAAATTTGCTATCGATGGTAAATAGATTCCCCGATACCGCAGTGAAAGTTGCAACCGATTCATTTTATATAGCAAGCAAATACTTACCGCTGGTAAATAGCGTCGTAACGGAATCATCATCATGGGGATGCTGGAGAGTGAAAAATGAAAGATTACACGAATATTGTGAATCAGCTGATGTTGAAATTAAAGACGTTTATCGTGAATCAGCGATGACTGAAATATCTTGCAGCAAGTTGCTACCATCTGTGTATGATCCTGTTGCCAGATACAGAACTGTTTATCTAAACGGACCAGGTGGTTGTGGCAAGACAACTCGAGTAATTGAGTTATTTCGAAATTCTGACATGATAGAGTTAACGCCCACACATAGACTTGCCAGGGAGATGAAACAACGCGGAGTTAATTCTTGTACATATCACAGTTTTTTCAAATACAGCGGAGGTACATGGACTCCTGAACGAATGGGCACAAAATATATTCCTGCAAATATCTTATGGGATGAAATAGACACTGTACCGCTGGATACGCTAAAGAAGTTTCTTGAATGGTTGATGACGAAGAATACTGCAGTTAGTATGTGCGGTGATCATGGCCAACCACCGCCGTTTACAGGTGAATCTCCGCATGATTGGTTGACGAATTTTGTTGATTATTACGAATAAATAAATGACGACATTAGAGCACTTGATGAAAAACTAAAGACGTTTATAAAGCTGATTAGGCTGCAGAATAATAAAATTCAATGCGTAGCTATGCGCAAGGTAATTCCAAGGACATCCATGAGAGACTTCTGTGAAGTGTGGAACCCAAGTGATCTCATAGTGGCAAGTAGAAAAGTGGTAAGAGACACACTTCAGCGGCGATTATTACAACTACATCGAGAAAAATTTCCAACGCTGCCGGTACCGTTATGTTACAGACCAGACGATAAACGATTACAAAATATCGATGTTGATATTCCAGGAAAATCAACGAAGCAGCAGTTAGTGTTGAATGATATTGTGTTAGTTGATATGAGTGCTGTTGATGCTGCACTTGCTATGAATGAATCTCCATGGGTGTTAGGATATGCTATGACAATTCACTCCGCGCAAGGATTGACCATCGAAGACACAAAAGTCTGGATTGTTGATGATCGCATCGAGTGGTCAAATTTAGTTTACTCAGCTGTGTCAAGAGTGCGAAGAATGTCTCAACTGGGAAGAATTGTACTAGATACGTCAACGACATCAGCCGTTGATGAGTCAGCGATGACTGACACGATAAGAAAAAAATTAACCGATTGCAAACACAGCGACAAAAAAAATAATCGGGAATTTGACCAACGTTTGGATGTTGAATTCGTAATTACGCTGCGACAACAACAAAATAATCATTGCGTGAATTGCAACTGTGTCATGTTATGGCGATATCCGAAAAATGACCCAAGACAGTTTACGTTAGACAGAAAAAATAGCAAACTTGGCCACACACGTGAAAATATCATGTTGACCTGTCTTGAGTGTAATAGAGGCAGAGGCGCCGCTGCAGCTAGTGAATCACTTTAGTGATTTTAGTGGTAATTGTGTATCATCGGGAATCACCTGAAGTTGCTCGCGCGTAAATCCACGTTGAGGAGCAGTTGAATCCAATCTGTAGATTGCTTGTCTGGAAACGCTTGCGTTTCTCCCAGTGGATCTTGTCACGGTGGATATGTTATGTGTGGTAACACTCCAAATGGGATCAGTCGCTCTTCGTTTACCACCTTCAAGTTCGCCTGGTTCGTATAAATATCTAACTGTAACATTACCCAACACTGGCGCCGGCGCTGCCAATGTTGAAGAATCATGTCGTATATATTTTTTGTGATCGCGATGGCAGGTTTCATGTTGGTGGCTCGGGTGATCTCGTTATTTAGCGCAGTTATCACACTTGGTAATCTTGCAACCCATTCGCGCGATCTCGCATCTTGAATAAATTCTTTCGCGTATTGATATCCAAATAATCTTTCGGCGAGTGTTCGATTAAATCTCTCAACGATTGCCTGATCACGATGAATTTCAGTATGTCCTCGTCGTATGATAACGTTATGTTGCTTCATCAGCGATGATACCACACCTTGAGATTCTTTGCCAGGATCAACTTGTAGCAGATGTGGCCATCGTAGACCACCTTGTGGTGTAGGTCCTCGCGGATAAATTCGTTTAAACGCATCGGCTACTTCAGATGCTGTTTTAGTTGTTAACGGTTCCGCATCTTTGTATCTACTTGCAACATCAACTACTGTTAACGCGTATTTATATGTTTTCCGACGAACTGTATCATGTGGCAGAAATAGTATGTCAGCCTGATGAACTTCGTTGGGTACACTAACACTGAAATGTGCAAAGTTGATTTGTTTAGGGCGTGGTAGATAAATTTGCCATATTGCCTGTTTCGATAGCCAATTTTTGGCAGTAACCGCAGTAACCCCTGCTGCTTTAGCGAGTTTACTGATTGCCGCGTTACCTCTCCAATATCCGCTTGGGTAATAATACATCGACTCCATTATACACCAGTACCTAACGCTAATTTACCTTTCATTGCAGTTTTTATCAACCAGGATGCTAACCTTTCGCTGATAGACTTATCAGGGATGGCACTTAACGCATGAATTAATTTCACGTCCGCGAGATGGCGCTGTTGCAAATCCTCGCTTCGGTAAGCTACATCATGAGCATGACACGCCTTATCAATAGCGTTTATCGGATACTTACCTGGTTTGGGTTGATCTTGGTCATCAAGTCTGATATCAAGTCGGGTTCCTGGACCACAGTAATTATATCCTGGAAGATGTTTTTCTCCTGGATATTTAGCCCACGGAGCTCCTGGTAATTTTCCTAACTTGGCTGCGATATCACCTCCGCTTTTTTTAAAAATAAATCTATTTTTTTTTGTGCCACATCGTTCACACTTACCCGTGAGCGCTTGTCGATTATTTTTTGTTGTAATTGTTGTCGTATCCGTAGTTGGGGTACGTGCTCGGCATTTCACACAATATAAATCCATATTATTTTATGATATATCTAATGGAAATCACTGACTTTTCCGCGACAAAGCGACGAGAGCCAATCAAGCATAACTCAGTGCTACCAAATTCTATCCGAATGATTATCATAGGTCCATCTGGGTCGGGTAAGACGCAGTTGTTACTTAATTTGATAATGAAGTGGATGAAATGGGATAAGCTATATTTGATTGCCCCGTCTGTGGACGATCAGCGATGTTATCAAGTGCTAAAAGATTTGAACGAGAGTGCAAAAACAATCAGTGAGAGCGATGAAGACATAGTTGAATTCATAACTGACATCAATGATGCACCTGGCATTGATGACATCAATGGATTGATTAATAATCTAGTAGTGTACGATGATGTCATGCTGGATAAACAAACAAATCCCGCCAGGATATTTTCCCGTGGGCGTCATAAAAACACTGATGTCATTTATGTGACACAACGTTATAAACAAATTCCAAAAGTGATCAGAGACAACTGTAACGTTCTTTCAGTGTTCAACGGAGTTGACGTACACACGTTACGAAATATTCATCAGACTTGGTGCAGCGGAGATATTAACCTCAATAGATTTAGAAATGTCTTTAGTCATGCTCAGCGAAAACCACACGGGTTTGTGACGATAAATTTACATGATCCTCGGACACGGTATCGAGTTGGACTTGATACGTTATTCAGTTAAAAAATATCCCCCGTTCTCGCTGAGAGAGCAGCAGGGAGGGCGCTAATCCACGATGGTTTTCATATGTAATCGGTACAGCAATAACGTTTCCAAGATTAGATTATATGATTAAACCTTTTATTTTAGTAAATAGACACCTTTATTGTCATAGTTACTAAAATAAGGGTTTGTTTTCCAAAATAAGAGTTATTTTTGTAAAATTATTAATAGAATGATTTGTTCACGAAAAAAACTTGTATGATTCGCCCTCCCTGCTGCTCCAGTCTATAACGGTACTTCTTTCTTTGTGGCAGGTAACTTCCCAAATAATCGATCAAATACCATCACTTCGTTTTCATGGGTCACTTCGCTTTTGCACCTCAAATATTTCGATGGTACTATTGATTGTAAGGTTTCACGAGACGTGGTAATACTTCGATGTACTTGACAGTCTGCTGTTGTGTACAATATGTAGACATACGTTCTGTTGCAGGATAGTTAGTTGTGAACAAATACAAGTGTCTTTGCGACTTCTTTTGAAACGCTTGGTTCAGAAAATTTGGTACCTTAGGAAACGAAATCCGAAATAAAAGTTAGTCATCGGCACATACACCAAGCGTCATCCAAAATTCAATAGAATCGCAGGTGGAAACAGATCTTATCAAAGGGTTTGCTAATTATTTACGTCCAGAACACTGTTATTGACTTACTTCCACGGATGCAACATTGAGCACAAAAGGTTTGTGTTTTGTCTTTGATGGTCTTTACCATAAACCAGTCTTCGTCTCCTATGAAACTATCACTTCTAAACTAGCTATTCACATCAATGGTTTTCTTTTTGAGGAAACAGCCAAACTTTGTACACAGTATATCTACTGGTACAAAGTGGAACCTAAAGTTTAGTCACACACATATACACACACATTCACACACCACAAGTCTTGAAGAAGGCATGTCTTGAGGGAACATTTATTGTCGTCTAATACCCTCGGGGAAAGGTCTTAGATTATCCGCTTGCATAAGGTCGCGCCATTCGTGATGGATGCGAAGCTTCTCAAGCGTCCATAAACCAATATTGATATTTGTCATGATGGCAAAAGCAATACAATATTTTCGTTGCATCTTTATGTGAAATGAACTTGCATCGATGGTGTCATGCATATGTGAAACTGGTATCGTTAAATCACCAGAACGTACTATTTAAATAATTCCGAGGCTGAGAGTTTTGTTTATAACTGCATTACAATTGGGCCAGTTAAAAAGATAGGACAAGATCTGCCTATCATGCAATTAAAATATGGTATTGTCTTTCTTATTAATGGTAGAACTATAACAGACGTTCAGTCTTATCGACGTGAAAAAATAATGGAAGTGGAACAACAGCTGCAAGATGAAACTGAGAAAAGAACGTCACGGATCATGAACTACAAAGGTGCGTGTTTGGTTGTAGATGCTATGTAGTCTTGCTAAGGCAACAACTCATGGTCTTGGTGTGACTAAAAGCACGGCCACATCACCCATGGTGGATGCACCAATCTGTAAGGCTGTCGAGGATATATCGAGACACATCATCTCTCTCTCTCTCTCTCTCTCTCTCTTTGTGCATGAACTTAGCATTTATTTTTTGCCGTCCTTTCTACAATCCTTGCAGACTTGAGTAGAAGTAAGTCCAGTGGTAGTCTCACTGGCCCTTGCCGCATTTACATCGGGACGAGTCTCTACCCATCATGACTCAATCACTCGCTCACCTGTCTGCCTGTTGGCAGGACAAACATTCAAGGTGAATGACAGACAACCTTCAGCAGGGGCTAAATTGTCATGGTGGCTATAGGTAAGGTTGATAGGAAGGCCACAAAGAGGGCCAGTAAGGCTTAAACCCCAGTTTCGCTCTACTAATGGCATCCACTCACCCACTGCCGTGATTTTATGAACGCCTTTTTAATTTCAGAGAAGTAAAAACGATATATGAGATAGACAGATGCACTATGATACATGATCCCCAACATGAATTTGGCCTTGGACAGGTTAGCGAGCATTATAGGGACGGAAAACATTGAATTACCCCCAGATATTGTCCAACCAACTCAGACCTGTTGACCAGGACAAATGTGTATCAATACGAGTATATGAGTGACAGAAACAAATTTGCTTAAACTCAGTTGCCACCCGATCGAAGCGTTTTATTCATCGAGGTCACGTGAAAGTATCTAAACAAATATTACTGCAAAGAAACAAGGTTTGGTCCTCTCAAAAATGATTACAAGCACGGAAACAAAGGTTTCGTCCTCATCTGATTGCAAAAACATAGGTGTCTATCATGTTCTGTATTTGCTAACCGATATGTTACTGCTCGCTAATTTGTTTGAGAAATTTCGAGACACTGCCATGCGCGTGTGGTAGTTAGATCCCACGCATTGCTTCTTATGAACAGGAATGAATGTGGATGTGTTGTTCTCCAAAATCAGAATCCAGTTTGGATTTGGTTATCGATATTGACAGCATCTGTTTATTGAGCGCTCAGTTCTTGCCGGGATCTCAATGATGAGTCATATATATACGCGCGCAAACAGCCCATACGTGGACGGGTATGACCCCGCTGCCCATAACAGTTGCATCATATATCTAATTTCAAATAACCTTTATTGTTGTCAATGATGCAACCGTTATAGAAGATCACGCCGTTGACCCGTCCTTTGACTAATATTGATATACTCTCGATGCTAAAATCAGTTAAACATTTTGTTGATGTCTTTATGCGAAATGAACTTGTATCGATGGTGCCACGCACATGTAAAAATTATATTGTCAACCTGGATTTGACAACAAGACCTGGTACTCACTGTGTTGCATACGTGGTGACACCACAACATCGTTTGTATTTTGATTCATATGTACTTGCACCACCATTGTTTGTTTTGCATTATTAAACCAGGCATGGTAAACAACCATTGTTTTATTCAGCTATTTTAGTATAAACATGGCCAAATGGACCCATATGCGGTCATCTTGTTGTGGAAGCGATGCGTGAACAAGATGTTGTTTTGTTAAAAGGCGCTAAAGCAAAAATCCTTGCTGACATCACTGAAAACGGTGTAATAAGAGATGCTGGTGTGTCGGATGTATATACCTTTTATCAGTGATGTCAGCAAGGATTAACCGTCTTTGGTCTTTATGTTTAAGATTAGTAATGGATTCTGACCGCGGTGATGAGGCTGCCGAATTTGCTGAGGTGTTGAATCGGCTGACGAGTCATACTAACATCGATAACAATTTTCGTCTACGTCTCGATGAACGTCTGTTTTAAAATGTTATTACCTAACCTTTGTATGAACTGTCATATAATTTATTTAAGGGTCAAGTAGAAATTTGTCGTTTGATCCACACTGATGTACCACTACCAACTCGAAGGGATCATAAACTCATTGCATTAGCGAAAGAAAACTCCCAAGCGTTGATTGCACCACCAGGTGCAAAAACACTCCGGGATTGTTCCAACAATGACGAAGTTGTATTCACATATTTATCCACCCCGGTTACGTTTACCAATGAATATTTTGCACCAGTGTTGACCCAACTGAAACAAAAATCCTTCGACTTGTATTTAATAAGGATGAACTTGTTCGGGTAACAGTTATTGGGTAAAGAAGATCGTTAGATGCAAAAGGTACAGTCGTAATCGGTGTATTTTAAAACGAAAAGGGCGCTAAACCACCAGAATGCAAATTTCCAGAGACATAATTATTCCTCAAGAAGAGGTTTCCTAGAATTGTATGACAACTGTACCAGTAAAAAGGAAGAATTGTCAAGAAGTACATGTGCTCATTGCACCTGGACGTGATGAGTCCGTACTCGGCCTGTCTCTCGTACACTTGTACTACGTGATTGCATTATTAATATAAAACTATGATGGACCCTCAAAGTTGACAAAACAATTGAAGAGGAGAAACAGTTGAAGGGAAGAAACAGCCAATAAAAGTCGAGCAATTTTGCTCTTAAGAACAACAACACAAAAAACATATATAAATGCCAAATATACAAACAGACCTGTCACAATCAGTTAGGGAGATACAGTGTCTGCGCAGTTCCTTTCCTGCAAAAGAAGCCACCAGAACATTATGGAATAAGCTCTACCAGATTATATCAAATATGAAATGCTCTCAAATTTTGTTCTGAAGTAGAAATATCTGATATCAATCAAAACGCTCTACGTCTGATAATTAACAGCATTAAATCCCTCGAACAAGACACTCTACCGCCCATAAGAGAAACAAAATCAGTATCCATTGATATAAAAATCAGTATCCATTGATATAAAAATCAGTATCCATTGATATAAAAATCAGTATCCATTGACACATATAAGTTGCTAGTAAATATGAATAAAAATAATGCACAAACATTTGCTTAACTCCTAAAACTTGAAGATACAAAATTTCACCAGCAGCCCCATACTTAATAAAGAAACTCATAGAACATAATCTAAAGCGAGAAAAAGCAAACAGATGACAAACGAGATTTTAGAATAGATAAGAGATGAGTTTACACAGTAGTGACAATAGCGGTTTTGCCAGTTACTGCTCTGCGTCACTTTATGGCTCCAGCTTGGGCCACTTCAGTTTCATGGATTATTAATGCCAGAAATCCACTGGTTGCACATTGTATGTCGCTTGCGCACCAAGTCATGGGGGATAGAGGCTGTGGTGACTAGTCAGGACCCAAAGGGACAAAAGGGGGAAAAGCGCCTAATCCAACATTACTTCATCTGCTAAATTAACGAAACACATCCGCACCCCTCTTTATATTTAATTTCATGTATCAAACACTTTTTCGGACACATCAACACCTGTGATATCACACACACGTACACATATATGTGTGGAGAGAGAGAGAGAGAGAGAGAGAGAGAGAGAGAACTTGATCATATAACTGTGGGAAAACGTTTTCTTTTTATTTCATTTCTTCCGTGGTCTTCAAAGAACTTGATGCTTCTGGACGACTAATCAGTTGCGTAGGAAAGACGCAGGAGTCTGCCTTTCATTCATTCATCTTTATTTCTTCCTATCGGATATTAACAGCGACATAAATAAAAGGTATAGATATGAGGTTGATGACAGGACGTTCAATTTCATATATTAGAATACTTTTAAAACTTGTGTGATTGGCTTTCCCCGGACTATTTATAGCTTAATAATAAACTAATTTGTACTTTATGAGCAGAAGTGATTGTTGTGCCAGTAATACATGTACATCCAATTTGACATATGATAAGTATTTATAAATAAGTTTTTATTGAAATGTCATATTCGAATTCTGCTCACTGTATATACAGATTTTCGCATGTGATTTAAGGTGAAGTTGATCCCCTACCCTCGATCCGTTCAAAAATTTCCATGCACCGATATACATGTTTATGAATCATAATTCCAAGTAAAACATTCAGATCTTCCATTTGCTTGTGCTACCAATGTAAAGTATTACATTCAAAGGTTTGTGTCAGGCAAGTGTTTTGTTTGTTTTGGAGACCGTCCAAGCCACCCACTACGGATATGACTTGTGATTAATAACATTACACTATGTACAGGGAAGTTGTAAATTAATACGCCATCTATGTAATTGATAATTTCAAACTTCCTAATATTTGTAGATTGGCCAAGTCTGACAGAGCAGGCTTAGTTGTTTTAATATATTTTCGAATTCCCTGACTCAGACATCCTCCATTGTTATGGTTGTAACGTTTTTAGTTGATTGATATACCGGGAAAAAATACATTACGTTTACAGGCTGACCGCCAGATCTGCGAAGCCCATTTAAATCTACTCAGTCTCCGTGCATGCTAATTTTATATGAAAAATATCGAACAACTGCTCCATGGGAACCAATACATGTCAAGTTACCATTTGAACTACAAGTACTAATTTCATCTGTGTGTGTGTGTATGTGTGTGAGAGAGAGAGACAGATAGAGACAGAAAGACAGACAGACGGACATACAGAAATGTAATTTTTTTGTTGTTTAAGAACACCAACAGAACGAGATCTATACTAGTTATTAAATAGAAGACACCAGTACAGTTAGAGTGGCCCCTAGTGGCCGAGTGTTCTAAAGCGCTCTCCGTTACGGATCATTGCCATTTAGACCCTGATGCAAATGAATTTGATTTCGTGGAGCTTTTTTTCTTTTGAATAATCGTTAAATAAATGTTTGGGAAATATATGCTGTTAACATTAGTGTTCATAGTTCAAGGTTTGTTAAGCGTTTTATTAGTTTTAAAATTTCACTGGACAACAAATTTTTACAAAAGTCATGTTACTGAAATAAAATTAGTCAATTCTTATCAATTTTTATGTGCTGAACACGAATATGACAGTCAAATTGCAAAATTGGCTCTAGTTTTTTTGTAATCTGCAAGAAATTAATGTTTACATAACGAAATGCATTCCAATAGTAAAAGGTCAACTGTAATAGCCTACCTATAAAAAATCAAGTCATTGACTACATCTTAGATTTCTTCGCCTGTCTCTTGTACAGCTGTTCGGGAGCATCTCTGAGGAGTGTCCAGCAGTAGTCAGCCAGCATTGTAGTGGACCATTTTCCCTGGTATCTTTGTTCCATTGTTGCGATATCTTGATGAAAACGTTCGCCGTGTTCATCACTAACAATACCACAGTTGCTAGGAAAGAAATCCAAATGGGAATGAAGGAAGTGAATCTTTAGAGACATATTGCAGCCAAGTTTCTTATACTTCATCAACATGTCTTCTACTAGTTCCTTATAGTTTTCTGCCCTAACATTTCCGAGGAAGTTTGTAGAAACTAGGCGAAAAGCATTCCATGCTTGTTTCGCGTCACCTTCCAGCAAGTTGTTGAACCGGTCATCTTTGAAAAGCTCTCGAATCTGAGGACCCACAAAAACTCCCTCTTTAATCTTTGCTTCGCTGAGTCGAGGGAATTTTTCATGCAGGTATCGGAATGCTGGCAAAGTCCGGTCAATGGCTTTCACGAAGTTCTTCATCAAACCTAGTTTGATGTGAAGGGGTGGTAGCAAGATTTTCTGAGCCTCAACCAGAGCTGGGTGTTGGATATTCTTCTCTCCAATGGCTACATTCTGCCTGTGAGTCCATTCCTTCCTCATGTAGTGCATTTCCCTTGCTCGGCTATCCCACTCGCATAAGAAACACATGTATTTTGTATATCCTTGCTGCAGTCCCATTAAAAGGGCAACTACCTTCAAATCACCACAGAGGTGCCAACTGTACTTGTTATACTCAATGGAATTCAGTAGCTGCCTTAAGTTATCGTATGTCTCTTTCATGTGGACAGCATACGCTACTGGAATAGATGGAAGAATGTTTCCATTGTGCAAAAGCACAGCCTTGAGACTCAGTTTCGAAGAGTCCACAAATAGTCTCCATTCTTGTGGGTCATGAGTGATTTTTAAAGCATTCATGAGGCCCTCAATATCGGAACAGAATATCAGATTACTTTCCTTTCTGAAGAAAGGCTCCAATTGCTGGTGGCGCTTTCGATATGCAGTAATTGTGACATCTTCTTCTAGAAGATTCCATTGTTGGAGTCTTGATCCTAGCAATTCTGCCTTGTTCTTTGATAAGTCCAAATCACGAATCAGGTCATTTAGTTCTTCCTGTGTTATTCTGTGTGGGGTTGATGATGCACCACAGTGAAAATCTGGATCACTGCATGCTGATGGACCAGGAGAAGAACAGGTCGACTCACCTTTGTCTTCGTCAGATGAATCAAGAGAATATTCTGCTGGAGGTTCTGGAATAGGAAGTCCCTCACCATGTGGAACTGGTCTCAATGCAGACGGAATGTTTGGGTAGACTATTCTCGACTTCTTTCGCTTCGTTATTCCGCCGGAAAGAGGAGGAACCAAGCAGAAGTAACAGTCATTTAGGTGGTTGCTTGGCTCTCTCCACACCATTGGGACTGCAAACGGCATTGATGACCTTTTGCAATTCAACCACTGTGAAAGCTGTGTTGTACATGTAGCACAGCATATATGCGGAGCCCAAGGCTTGTCTTGGTCACCAACCTTGCATCCGAAGTAAAGATGATATGCCTTCTTCACTTGAGAATTGATACTTTTCTTCTGGTTGGCAAATGTCACTTACCCACAAATATAGCAAAAATTGTCCGCGGTATTAACACACTTTCGAGGCATTACTGTTCTTTATTGTACGTAAATGGATAAAATAATAAGTTTTATGTAACAGTAGCTTGAACTGTCTCGCACAACGTCTAAAATATTTTAAATGCTGAACCTATCTGATTGGGCTTTATATAGTACACTGCTTACGTCAGCTTCAGCAGCCGCCTGGCATTAGTATAATAGGCCTACACATGTATAGTACACTGCTGACGTCAACTTACTTCAGCAGCCGCATGGCATTAGTATTGCATTGCATCAGAAAATGATGCAATCAACTGTGGATGATGTGAGCATGATGGTATTATGCAATGTTACATCATTATTCCGGATGTTGCTGCAGTCCTACTGGAGAAATTTACACAGTGAAACGTAGAAAATGAGGTATATGAATATCTTCAAAACGAGAGCCAATACAAATTTTTCACGGTTATATTCGTGTTCGGCACACCAAAATACTACAGATTAGGGCCTTTTCAAGTCAGTAATGATTTCACTGTTGACCAGTGTTTTCAGTGAGCGTTCTAAGGAAGAAAGGTAAGTAAAGAGCAAGTAAAATATGCCCATTTGTGTACAGTATTCACAGGATGTTCAGTTTACAATAGACGACAAGTGGAATTTCAGACTCCATGGAGCTCAAAGGTTTCTTGTTAAGTATATCTACTTTATATAATCACTGGGTTTATTTTGAATTTCATGTACCAAAACACGATATCTAATAAATGTCATTGTTGTTTTTCCTGCTTTCATGCCCAAGAATCTGAATAATCAGCTCCGGTGGCCTAGTGGTTAAAGCTTCCGTCTCGGATGCGGGAGGTCGTGGGTTCGATCCCCTGCCAAGTCATACCTAATACTTACAAAAACAAAACTAACAGCTGCCTCGCTTTGCGTTCAGCATTAAGAGGTTAGTGTTAGGACTGGTCGGCCTGGTGTCAGGATAATGTGACTGGGTGGGACATCATGCTACGTGTCTGCAGCGTGATGCTTCAGTGCTAGACATCACTATAAACTGTCACACTGCAGACATTGTAGTGATATGACTGAAAAAATGTTAAAGCTACATTAAAATTCCAAATCACACACACACACAAGCATACATGCACAAATAGCCACACTGCAGACAAGGTAGTGATATGACTGAAACATTGTTAAAAGCTACGATTAAAAAAAAAAAAAAAAAAACATCCTCACTAATCCTTTTGATTATTTCAAAGCAGCTGAGGTATTTTGTAAAGTTAGACTGGTCCACCAGTGAACTCCACTTAAAGACTTACTGTCAAATCGCAAGGATTGGCTGTTCTGGATTTCTAAGATAAGTGGCGATTTCAAACACCCCTATACTGCCTCTGGGGATTGTGGGCAGTGGAGGGTGGGGTATTACAAGTCTAGGTCTCCAAATATGTAACAGAAGAAAGTGAACTATCAATTTAAGTAAAATCAACAAGCAAATTAATTTTTATACAATACAAAGTGAAAATTCAATGCCATATCACAAGAAAACCTACAGATTGTTTAAATGAATTCCAGTAGTCTTAAACGTCCTGATATAAAACAATGATGTTAACCAGAATGTCTTTTAATGAGTTCACAATAATCCAAAGTAGTGTGTATAAATCAAATAGTAATCCCAATAAATAATTTAAGTTTATAATTCCTCTCAAATTATATCAGAACAGAACAGTAAATTCTTATTTCTAATTGATTCCCAGACTGACACCATGAAATAGCAGTTTTGGCTCAGCAGATTAAGTAGCAGCCATAAAGCATTTCACCCCATGTTGAAAGAGCAGAAGTATGATCCAACCAATTATGTATATCTATAGGGTTAGCCCTAACCCTAACCCTTTCTTTTGTTCATGCTTGTAAGTTGTACTTTAGGTAATGTTAACAGAAGATTTATATAGTATCTGAGTTCAAAACCCAGCCTACAACTAGATTGGAAATTTCAGTTGGAATGATTCAAGTGAAAATGTGAATAAATAGGGATTTGATAAACAGATTCATGTTTTGCGTCAGTAAAAAGCCTTTGGACTCCTACTTGTGCACAAGGTACAAATCATTTCAACTCTTACTCGATTGCAATCTGAGCAACTTTTCAAGCTGATCTCAATGTGCAAAATATGACAATTTCGTTTTGCTTTTGGCACCTTATTTCGAGGGCTTTGGTCGAAAAATGCTACCTTATATCTACTGTTCATACTCAGCTTTGATTCTGTTTCTTGCTGTTAGAAAGACTAATTATTGATGGTGCAAACTCAAATTACAGTATATCCACCACACAGGTCAAATAATCAAGTGATGTTCCTATGCCCCATAAGCAATATAAAAAAGAAAAAGCTAATGCCTTATGTTTAGAATAGGTCTTGCCAAATTCATATTGTTATATATATTTAATTTGCATTGTTTGTTAATTTTTTTTTTATTTTTTATATAATTATATGCTACTGTAATGTAACAATGTATGTTGGACTTAAAGTTTTCTAAAATCAAGTTTATTTTCTCCTTGCACGAATTATTATGTTCTTTAATTCTGTACACAACTAATACATAGCTATAATATTATCTATGTGTATGAATTTAATCTTATTATCATTATTAATGGAAGTAAGCATGTCTATTTGGGTCTATGTCTAGGGTATTGGGATTCCCCTGGCATACCGGACGTAGTCCAAGATATATGTTATAATTTTAGTAACATACTTTCTAATTATACCTAATATTTTATTTTGTAAACAGTATGAAGTTTCTAGAAGGTTATTTTCCATTAGGTAATATATTTTATTTAGAAAATGCTAATTTTGACCCGAGGTCAGGAAGAGGACTATATAATCTTATCACTGGAAACATTATTCATTCATGCTTTAAGATCTAGCAGAATCAATCTGTATTACTGGTGTGTCCAGAAGTTTATTTGGGCTAGAACTTATTTCTTGAAATTATTCAAAGGATTGTTCTATGGAAATAAAGAGTGATCATCAAAATTAATATTCTTGGACAGATACTTTCACTGGGATTTATAGTGAATTCAACTCTGGAATTATATTGCAGTGTTTCAACAAAAGACTGTTGGCACATCAAAACCTTATGAGCCATCATACACATCAACACTTTCAGTGTTGGATTTAATTCTGAATTTCTACTACAATATATTCAGAATCTTTAATATCAGGACTTGTTTGTAATTACAGGATTCTTTTTTATTTAATTCATGAAACTGTAAGTTCTGTTGTTTTTTTTTTCATTTTTACTTTATATTTTATCAAAATAAATTATTTGTTGCATTTCACAAAGCTTGATGATTTTCACTCTTGTCTGTTACTTTAAGAGTATAGACTAATAGCAATATACTGCAGATGTATTACTGATTTGAGCAGAGAATGCAAATGATCCATGTCAAGACTAGGTGGGAATGGTGTGCGTGTTTGAATGAGACCAAGTTTGATTTCCATTCACAGTCCCATGACCTCGATCCTTACATATCTAGTCTGAAATCATATCAACTGAAATCTGCACTGCATACTATATCAAATTCTTTTTGTTTTGTTGGTGTTTAGTGGAATAGGAAAGGCTATAAAGTACTCAGGTAATTGGACTAACATTTCTTGGTTAGAGATGAGTGTTTTACCCAGATGACTTTGGCTGATCTTGGCAAGGATTTGACATTTGACTGGAGAGTCTAGCAAGCTGACTGCTGAGACAACTCCCATAGTTTTGTACCTGACACATGACTAATGACAATTGACATTAAAACAAAAATGTAGTCATGAAAGATTAATCCCAAGTGGCAAACTCATTTTTTGGTACATATATCTAAACAGAGATAATACATGTATAACAACTTCAAAGTAAGGAGACAAGTTGTTATTGTCTGATGATTACGTTAAATCGAAACTTCACCACTCCAATGCAAATAACACTTTAAAACAAACAATAACAGTAATGTGTGAATCAATGGCACTTGATGCTGAATGAGAATTCTGCCAGATAAAGATAACATAACTATAATGATTAAACAAATATATACCGTAAAGGCAAGATAATACAAGATAATAAGATCAAATGATATAAACAAGATAATACACAATAACTGAAAAAAATAAAATCCAATATTACAGGAAAAAATACAAAATAGGCATAAAATGCTATAAATACTTAGAATTATGTGAATTTGAAAAATGAAAAGAGAAATTATTTCTTGGGAAGAAAACCTCACAGAATAAAAGGGACCCTTTAAAAGAATAGAATTCTACAAATGAAAAGGAATTTATATGAATCCAAGATAACACCATTCCTTCCTTCTAACTGCTGAGTACTGAAACCATCTATTCTTCAGCAATAACGATATTTTCAAATTAACTACTTTGGTGCATATACTGTATGTCAGATTGGCACCATTTTCATTTAGGACAAACGAGAGTATGGGATGTGTGTGTAAAGTTTCATGGCAATACTCTAAAGGGGTAGTGATAAAAAATTGCTAATGGACAGACAAATTATAATGGACAAAAACAGACGATAGACCACCCCATAAACCTTCTGATCTGTGACCAGTAGAGCTTAAAGAAGACAAAGTTGCTAGAATCAAGAGTTTAATTATTAAAATATCAACATCTTCAGAACGTTCTACATTTTTATTTAAGAAGCTTATTCAGTAAAATAAAAATAATAAATTAAACCAAATCACAAAAATAGAATATAATGAAATACAAATTTCCACACCATACGTGTCTTGCCTGCCTGTCCTATGAATGACAAAAGACCCAAATAAAGGTAATTTGGCTTGTAAAATCGTTAATGTGACCTACATTTGGAATAAATTAGTAGTAATCAAGATAAATCTAGATAACGTACTGCATATTTAAATGTGTCAGAGAGGTCAGATTAAATACGAAACCTGAACATAAGAAATAAAGTGTAACAAGATAAGGACCCTATCACTTTTTCAAAAGGGCAATCAACTGAGTTCTTCTAAATGAAACATCATGTGATAAACATCAGAAAAATAAACCTTTTGAAATAAAAGAAAAGAAACAGTTAACTGCTCCGGTGGCCAAAGTGGTTAGAACATCCTCCTCGGATGCAAGATGTCACAGGTTTGAACCCTGACCGGGTATATCAAAGACTTATATGTACTTGCAGCTGCCTCACTTGGCACTCAACATTAAGAGGTTAGTGTTAGGACTGGTCAGTCTGGTGTTATAATAATGTGACTGCGTGGATGTCTGCAGATTGATGCCCTAGTACTAGACATCACGATAAAGTGCCACACTGCAGACATCATAGCGATATGATGAAAAAATTGTTGAAGCTATGTTAAAAATCAGAAACACATACACACACTGAGTCAAAATCGATAAAGGTGAATATCTTTAAAAGGTTTAAAAGATATTGAGGTTAAATATTGCTAAGATGTTCCAGAGGATAAACCATTACAAATAAAAGTAATTGTTTTCTCTCACCAGATAACAGATAAAATGTACAAAATGGCAAAGTTCCGAATAAAGTATTTAAAATAAAACAAAAAATTAAGAAAGAATTTTTTCATCTGGTGGAACATCACAAATCCTGTCACACAGCTCCACCACTAGTGGATACTGGCATTGTACATATTATGGTTGAGGCTCACACTTCTGGAGGAATGTATGTATCTAGCATGTGTGTCCCTAATGTCACCTAATCTTTGCAATTTTTTCTATATGAATGATGCCATTATTCACTGGTGGGTCAGCTACTTCATATTATCTTGGAAAAGGCACTAAGTTCCCATTTCTTTTGCATGATATAGACATTAATTTGTTAAATGTTCAGCATGTATTAAAAAGATGATATATGTCTTCTCTTTGTTTTTAATGCCTTGTGGCAGGGTAGACAAAGCATAGTATGCTCTTTCCAGATTATATAAGCAGAGCCTTTATTTTTCTTTTTTCTAAGACTTAGGATATTACAGGATTGTCAGATCATGACTTTGTTGGGTTTCACGCTAGAAAGTGTCTCCTAAAGATAAAAAAAAAATTGATTCTGTGAAGGCATCAATATAGGGCAATAATGTATTTATGGCAGTAGTGGTAAATATAAACGCTGCATTTGCTTACTAGCTTGTGATGGCACTGTACTGTATTTTAACCTTGTCTTTCTAACTATGGCCACTAGAGGAGGGCATGTGTATGCTATTACAAGCTTTTTAACAAAGTTTCAAAATGAAAGATTAATTTAGGATTTATTTGGTACAAGAAAATGATGAACATTAAAATTGACTGTGAATGACTTGAATCTTTCCACTATAGCAAGTCATTCTTATTCAAAATGTCAAAACTATAATACAGAATTATAAAAAGGAAGCAAACAAGGTTAGAAAAATACTTTCTTCAAAGGAGACCAAATTAGAGAGTAAAATTATAATTTCTGAACTCTTAATGAGACAGAACATTAAATGTTTACAAAGATACAAATATGTTCATAATCACAGACTTTCATAAATCTTCAAATAGTTTTACAAAATGTCATCTATACAGACAGAAATAAACACCAGCAGCATTAGGCAATTCAAAAAAAAAAGTCTTTGCCACTGACATTTGGTTTAGAAAATCAATAATTAGTATGTTAAGATGGAAACATTAAAAAAAGTTTTCAGATATGTATTTCTTTTATTTGTGGAGACTAAAGTTTATATTTCACCTGAAGGTTGAGAAACAGATAATGGATATAAGAGATAAAATTTAGTATAGCATGGTAAACTTTGCTCAGTCTAGGACTAACCAAGTTATACATTACAGAAAACATACATCCATTGTTGTGCTTTGACAACATAAAAATACAATATAAATTATTATGCATTCAGGAGTGAAATACATAGAAAATTGTACATTGCTAAGTAAATCTTTCTTAATTTCTCCAATTAAATCACTTATTTTTGACAAATGTCTGATTGTTTCTCTTGCAAATCCTTCTTTTAAATTGTATTCTTCTCAAATATTGAAAAATTACAGAGGCTGAAATATTTTTGATTCCTCCTGGCTTCTGACCACTTTCACTGTTATCTTTACCTTGAGCTGTAACTTGAATTGTGCTAACTTTTTGGCAATTTTTTGTTTATCTGCATCCACAAATACACTTAGTTTTCATAATGAATAGCAACTCAGTCCTTTTCACATTAGTCATGGTGGTTCTACAATCTGCAGAATAGTCTTTTGAGTTGGAAGGCTATACAAGTTTAACCAAGTCATTTTAAGGAAAATAGTTTGCTTGCAAATCTTAAAATGATGATAGTTACAAGCCTAGTATACACACACACACACACACACACACACACACACACACACACACACACACACACACACACACACATACACACACATACATACATACATACTACATACATACATACATACATACATACATACATACAGAGTTAAAATGGTCAATAACATACATACAGAGTTAAAATGGTCAATAATATTGTTAAACTTGAATTTTAATAAGAAACTTTCACTGCCCACCAACCTACAGATACTCATCTACCTCCATACATACATACAAGTACTTACCCTGCCAACCTAATTGTAAGTACTTACGTCCCTACCTATTTAAAGGTACTTATTATCTTACTTTCCCAGCTGCTTTCTTGATGAACATGTATTAGGTTATAGAAACACAAACCATGAAAGCTATCTTTCACATTTATCTAAGTTTTTCTAGTTCTTGAAGGTTCTTTATTAGAATTGGAATTGTCTGTTATTAGAGAGGTCACAGGATACAATATGAGAGACAATAACGGTAGATGAGCATGTGATTGCTAAGGGTACTACAGGTTCAATGAAATTATCACCAAACTTCAGTTTGGTAATGACCATTTAAGTTTCCAGTTTCAATGAACCTTTAATACCTTAAAGGATCCCACGAGACGTTTAGATCATATCATGTCCCAGATGAATAGTAGGATAAGAGGCAAATCATGGCGCATCATAAATCATGAGAATGTATTATGCAAATTCAACTCAAAAGTGGAAATTTTTAATGTATGCATTAAAGTGGGGGCCTATGGAAGAAACAGAATCTTGAATGTTCTGGGCAGTATGTATGATTGATATGCTGCAGAAGACAATAGTTTGGCAAATCATGGCTAAGTATTAAAAATTGGTGTTATTATCCCCACTTGCCCTCCCCTTCATCCAAAGAATTTCACTGAAATGGAGAACATATTATTATGTACATTTAAGGTATATTGTGTTCCTCACCATTGTCCATAACTAAGGGTTGAGTTTTATGTCTGCCTGACATTTTTCAGTTTTTAAAAAGATGTTTGCTTGAATTAAATTCAAGACCTAATCTTATTTATGAACATAGAATATTCTAGAAACCAGACTTATTTACAAGTTAGTAAACATTTCCAGAAAATACTATTGCATCATAGGCCAGGTGACAGTCTGTATATAAAGGTTCTTCTTACTTGTTTTAAGTTCAGTCTGTGGAATCATTTACTCTTGTAATTTGAGAAGAATCATTAATTTATTCATCAGAATTACACAGTACCCATTGACTATATGGACTAAAACTACTTTGGGAATATTGTGAATTCTTTCAAAGATATTCTGGATTATATCACTGTGATACATCAAAACTAATGGTACATTAGCACATTGTGGTACATCAGCATATACAATGTTGGAATTCATTCAGAACAATCTAAACTTCTGGATTTGTAAAAGAACATTTAGATTTATCTAGGATTTAATTCACAAGATTTTATAAAAAAAAAAAAAAAATATTTGTTAATTTAACAAAAAATCTGTTGGTTTTGCTTCTTTCTCTTTTGTAGTTTAAGACCATAAGTTCATAACGATACCGAAAAGTGAAAATACTCCAAGTTACAGAAAAGTTATTATCAAATGAAGTTTGAGGGTCAAGTTTGTATGAAATGTATCTTGGCAGCAGAAATATTGGTCTTGAGGCACAAGGATCAATATCACATTTGCCAAACTATTTTCAGTTTTCTGTAAAATTTCAGGTCTCAACATGCATTAAGAATCATCATTTACTTAGTGAGAGAAAGAAACATCAGTTTCCATCTTCAATGTGCCTGGCAGATGATAAGCACTGAACCAAATATCTATTGCACTACACCATTTCCATATTTCGAATAGCCAGAACATCAAGCTTCTCAACCCAAAGGCTCATCATGTTAATGCACAGATAAAAGAATAACATCATGATATCAGCGGGATCGTGTTAATCCCCCACCCCAAAAGTCCCCGTTGAAAATGTGCATTGAAATTTCAAGGCAATGTCATCAGTTTTAACTAACCTCTTAATCATATATTATTTGTTTTGTTCATCAGGTTTCATCAGACATCAAAATATGCTTGTTAATAAATATATCAAAGCAATATATTTCAGAAACTTTTGGAAGTTAAGGCAACATTAAACGCAGTGCTGGGATTAAAAATCTGTTATGGATACGAATAATCGGCTTTTCCGAGAGTATGTATTTAGGATGTTAAAAAGAGAGGTCACCTTAAATTAAAAATTGGGAGCCATGCTGCCATCATGTTATAAGCAGAATCGTGTTATAATGAATCACATTGTAATGAGTTTTATCTGTATAAGGGGCACAAGTATTGTCAATAAGCAGTCTTACTTGCTGACCCTTAATTTCTAAGCAGAAGCATTGTAAACTGGAGATCTGCATTTAGTTAAAGGAAATTAATATGCCACAATCTTCTTCCTGATCACCAATGGCCCTCTGTTGGTAAGCTAAATAATAATTAAATCTACTCCACTGTATGTTAATATCGCTATTAAGAATGATGTTAGGCTTGGATACAAAGACAGGGCGAACGGTTAAATGCCCATTTTGAATCCAACAATGAACAAGTTTGCAACCTTTGTCACTCAAACCCACTGTAAATCACCCCCATGCGATTTGAAATTGTAATCCTTCTCAATGTCAAGGGCTCTGTTATACAGGGATGTGTTAACTGAGTAAGGCACTTCTGATTCACTGGTAACAATACTTCCAATCAACATAGCAATGTCATGTCAACAGAAATGAAGCCCACAAACACAATTACAATTGCTTGAATAATTAATCCCAAGTAATGCATTATGAATGTGACTGCCTGACTAAACTCATCAATGGCCACTACATTATAATGGGTGACTTTGCACAGGTATGCAAAAATTAGACTTTAATACCTTTGTCTCTTCTCTTTTTATCTCTCTTTGAGTACACAAAGAGAACTGAGGACAACCCATTGGGGAGGCAAGTAAGTTTATAAACTATATTATCCCATGTAGTTGAGTGTGATTGTTATTAGGATTTTTAACGTAGCTTTTAACAAGTTTTCAGTCATATCGCTACGATGTCTGCAGTGTGGCAGTGTATAGTGATGTCTAGCACCGAGGCATCATGCCGCAGACACGTATCATGATGACTCACCCAGTCACATTATCCTGACACAGGTCGACCAGTCCTAACACTAACCTCTTAATGCTGAACGCCAAGTAAGGCAGCTGTTAGTACCTTTTTTGTAAGTCTTTGGTATGACTCGGCCGGAGTTTGAACCCACGACCTCCCACTTCCGAGACGGACGCTCTAACCACTAGGCCACCGGAGCGGTCAATGTAGTTAAGAAGAGTGATAAGAGGACTGGGAAGAAAATCCCTAGTCAGCTGGGAAGGACAAATATATCCATACAAGTATTTACCAAGAAGGTATTATTGGTAGCAGCTTCCACTGCCAAGCAGAGTTCTGACCTCAGTTGGCCTTCTTCTCCTTTGACTATTGAACGTTTCTTAAATGAAAGATGTGATTGTTGGAACATGAACTAGACTGAATGTTCCCTATATAAAAAGCATGTACATGAGCTGTTGGTGAGAAGGCAAAAAATGTCACTTGCCACAGCACCACATTGGAACACATGTAGAGGCCTTTTAATATGGGTTACTACATTTGTATGGGAAAACTCAATTCCCGAACAAAACAAATGACAAGTTACATTATCGACTCTCGAACAAGCTCTCCAGCACGGACTCGAACTCGATAAAGTTCATCGCGCCCTCGCGTTTCGTCAGTCAATGTATATGGAAACATATATCGACTTCAAAATGACACAATGAGCACAAAAAAAGCAACATAATTCGGCAAAATTTTCTCCAAACTCATGATGAACAGCGTGTTCGGGAAAACATCCGTACACATCAGAGGCCAAAAGAAAATCGAAATCGAGGACGAGAGAAAATGTTCGCCAATGATGCCTTTCTACGCATAACAATCTTTGATGAAGAACTCGTAGCTGTCTAATCCGGAAAAAAACACTCTTTAGCTGGACAAACCCATCTACATCAGAGCAGCCTTCATCGGTCTCCCCAAAAAATCATGTACCAGTTTCACTGGACTTGATCAGAAAACTATACTGGGACAAAGCCAAGAAATGACCGATACAGACTCGCTCGTGTAAGAAATTCACACCGGCGACGTGTACTTGAACATGTATCAACAACGAGAACAGTTCGATCTAAGAGATTAACCACAAGACGACCCATTCCACTGCGACGACAATAAAAAAGTGCTAGGAAAATTCAAAGATGAAACTCATGGTGTACCCATTACCCAATTAGTCGGACTTCGATACAAAATGTACTGCATCAAAGTAAAAGATGGTGCCCTCGTGAAAAGATCCAAAAAAGTTAAAAACTTATCATCAGACACATCTCCTGCATTAACTGCTTGGACACCTGCAGTACTACTCCATGAGATCATTCCATTCGCATCAACATAAGATATACAAAGTACTCATCAAGAAAAAAGAACTATGCCCATTCGATAATAAAAGATACTCAACCGATGGCATTCACACATTTGCACATGGACACCACCGAGCTAAAAACCATACAGTAAAAATGTGGTCCAAAAACACAATCACACAGTAACAGGGACAGTGGTAATCCACCTTTTCCACAAGACAGTTCAGAAACCCTGTCTTCGCATGTCGAGAGCTGGCATAAAATAATCAAAAGTGGTCCAGAAACCCCATCTTAACACACAGAGAACTGGCACAAAATCACGTTGCAGTGACCACTCCTGAAAAGTGTAGTTGTTGTTGTTGTAGGGTTTAACGCCATTTTTCAGCACACGATAGGCTATAGATGGCGCCAGTATTAATGGTGGAGGAAGAACCCGGGAAAATCCCTGGAAAGAACCACCGACCCACGAGAAGCTACAGGCTAGCTTTCTCACATACCCACATTGGCTGAATCCAATACTCGAACCCATGCAGACAAAGGTGAGATGGCAGTGGTCCGTAAAGAAGAAAGCTTTAGACCACACGGCCACTAGGTGCCCCGCTCAGAGTGTAATAGAAGCAGATGAAATCTCACAAAATATATTATCGCTTACACCACAAAAAATAGTATCCATGATACCAATATACGATCCAACATCCCAATACTTTGTTCTTTATTGGTGTGGTCCCTCTCAGAGTGCATGATAGAGAGGACTCCCTATAAATCCCTTCTCATGGATATAACGGAGTATTATCAGTTAGTTTAATTCTATTTAAGATAATTGATTTTTGCTTGACGCTTAGGTTATGCACACCTAGGCCGCCTTTCTCGTTAAGTCTGTATGTATATTTCTTATGCATATAGTGGATTCATTTATTCCAGATATAGTGTGAAATCAAACCTTCTGTTTTGTTTAGCATTGCTTCAGTGAAGTGTATAGCATTTGTGAAGTAATTTAGTTGACTGCACATATAGGTTTTATCAACCTGAATATTCTTAGTTAGGTTCAATGCGCCCAAGTTTCAATTTGTTCTTCTACTTTTCCCAGTACTATACGGTAGTTTAGTTGTATAGCATTGTTTCCATATATTATTCCTAGCGCTTTAACATGGTTCTTAATTAAATAGGTGGGGGTAGCCCAGGGGGTGGTTGCCCCTCCAGTTACCTATTAGTAGTATTTCGGTTTTGTCGTGATTTATTGCTGACCCAGAGGCTTTCCCAAATTGTACGAATTCATCCCAATACCATGCAACACCCCTTAGACACAGACTTACACAAAATGATTTAAAATTATTCCTTACTTTTATTTATGCATTAAATAAGTTTAGATTCTCATTATAATGAAGACGTGAACATATATCACATGACGTCAACTGTGCTAAAACGCATTATTTGAAGTTCACTGTAGAACACAAACTCATGTAAGTAATATGATCGTGATAGCGGCTTAACAGTTCTCACCTGGCGAGAAGCTCGTGCACTTCATGGTACCTGCAATGGGTCTATATAAAGCGACCATATGCAATGTAAAACTTTGGCAGTCACTTGTACAATTTGTATGGACCAAAGCTAAAACCTGGATATTTAGAGCGGCCAGATTAAGGTATGAAATTTCTTTTATTTATATTATCATTTTGAATAATATCGCGAAAAGTGTTGCAAATGAGAACTATAATATTGGGACGTAAAGTTTTTATTTTCTATTATTTTTGTTTATATAGAATGAATAGTGTTTTGAGGATTCTATTGTATTCATTACAACTCATTCTAGTAGACTGTTTTCACTATTTAAGTATTTATTAGTATAAGTCATTGTTTATAACTTACAGACATTTGTTTATCAAATAGATTTATTGTAATTAATATTCAAGTATGCAAAGCTAGTACGCTGAATACACTATGATTTTTCTGTTGTCATTTACTTGTATAAGTCAGCTGAATTCATAAAATGTTAGGCTTGTTTTGTTGTTGTTGTTGTTGTTGTTGTTGTAGGGTTTAACGCCATTTTTCAGCACACAATAGGCTATACATGGCGGCCAGTATTAATGGTGGAGGAAGAACCCGGGGAAAACCCCAGAAAGAACTAACGACCCACGAGAAGCTACAGGCTAGCTTTCTCACATACTCACACTGGCTGAATCCAATACTCGAACCCACGCAGACAGAGGTGAGATGGCAGTGATCCGTAACGGAGAGCGCTTTAGACCACTCGGCCACTCGGGGCCCCTTAGGCTTGTTTTCATTCAGTGTGGAGAGCTAACAGTAATAGTAGACGTGATATAAAAAGAGCACTGGAATAAAACAGAGCACGAGGGCGCTGTATATAATCGCTCTATGTAATGTATAAATTAAACCTTTACTATACGACTCAGAAAGACTTTCGTTTTGTAACGGCTTCCAACCTGGAGATATAAGGCCAGGTTGAGACTGCTAACGGAATATTTTCCTAGCCAGGGAATTCTGCCACAAGGGCTGACAACCCGGTACGTCCTAAGAACGTCGGGACACTGGAGTCCCCGTCACATAAACCGCTTAGTTAGGACTAGTTTGAGAAAACGTTGAAGGGAAGAGCTTTTCTAGCCAGGGAATCCTACCACAGGGGCGGACAAACACTGGACGTCCTTAGGACGTCGGGACACGGAAGCCCCAGTCTTAAGAATTATCCTATAATTCACTAGACATGGTGAAGCCATAGGAATTCGCACCTTCACAATGAAGGAGCCATTGGAGGGTGTATATAATCAGTAAATAATAATTCAGTGCTGAAATACCAGTGAACATAAAGTACTGGTAAGGACAGACAATACCCAAGGACGGCTTAACTACCGTTGGTTTTGTCACTCTTGTGCAATACATATTTTTTCCAGTCATCAAACTCATCTAATTAAATCATTCTAATTTTTGTGCGTGTTTTCTCTATCTTCTCATAAATGGCATTCCAACCATCCATTCGTCCGTTCTATGACAGTGGTGTCAGAAGTGGAATGGTTGCTACTTCCTATTGGGGAAATAGAGACAAACACGTTGCAGCTGTCATAATTATACTGTATAGAATCCTCGATGTAACGATTTGTGTGCTGCTTTGGCGAGTAGTTTTTGGAGGCATGGCAGGGGAACAGACGAGAGAAGACCGAACTGCCGAAGTATTCCTGGGGTGAATCAGTAATACTATCCTTAAACATAAATAGGAATTGTCTTAGGAGAAGAATATTACATAAAAGGAAACAAATTCTTGCTCAAGAAAAGTTTGAGCAGGATAAAATGTTTGCTCAAGAAACGTTAGAGCAGGAGAAGATTTCTGCAGAAATTAAGGCCAATTAAGCTAGTAAATGGATCGAACAAGATACACTTATTGCGGACTTAAGGGTGATGGAGATGGTTGAGAAGTCTAGGTTAGAGAGATGGGTGCTAATTGGGAAACTGAATAAATTCAGCTTGGCAGAATCGGAAGTTGAGCATAAGCTTCAGTTAGAGAGTAATGAGGTTAAACAAGAAAGAAAGGTTACGGTTCAGATGCTTCTGATGAAAATGGATCAGACGGACGCTTCCTTAAGTATTTGAGACGTATGCCACGGTATAAAAGTGGAAATAAAAGATGTGTGGGTCTTACATTTGACATTCTTGCTTAAGAGATCGGCCCTTGGGGTATTCGAGAGATTACCAGTAGAGGATAGGATGGTGTATTATAAGTTGAAATCTGTGTAATTCGAAGTGACATAGGAAGGGTATAAGAAAAAGTTTAGAACGTAAAGACCTATCGACAACAAAACTTTTGTGATGGTCATTGGTAGGATTCTATTTTATTCATTACAACTCATTCTAGTACGTTGTTTTCACTGTGTATTATTCATTATTACAAGTCATTCTTTCTAACTTGCAGACTTTTATGTTTATTAAATATATTGATTGTAATTCATATTCAAGGATGCAACACTAGTACGCTGAATACACTATGCTGTTCTGATGTAATCTACTTGTATGGATCAGCTGCATCGTAAATATTTGCATTGTCTTACGTTTGTAAAATGTTAGGTTTGTTTTCATTCAGTGTAGGGAGATAAAAGTAATTGTAGGCATGACAAAAAGTGTACTGGAATAAAAGAGTACGTTGGCACTGTATATAAATCACTCAATGTAACGTACACATTAACCCTATACTATATGACTCAAAACGACTTTCATTTTGGAGCCGATTCCATCCGGGAGAGACAAGGCCAGGTTGAGACTGCTAACGAAATGTTGTGCTGGCCAGGGAATTATGCCACAAGAGCGGACAACCCGGGACGTCCTAAGAACGTCGGGACACGGGAGTCTCAGTCACATGAACCACTTAGGACTAGTGTGAGAGACTGTTGAAGAGAGGAGTTGTGCTAGCCAGGGAATCCATCCACAAGGGCGGACAAACCCTGGACGTCCTAAGAACATCGGGACACGGGAGCCCCAGTCACAAGAATTAACCCTATAATTCACATGGCATGGTGAAGTCGTAGGACGGCGCACCTACCTAATGTAGAAGCCGGTGGAGGGCACATTGAATCAGTGAATCCTGATTCATTGCTGAAATACCAGTGAACATTAAGTGCTTTTAAAAACAGACAATACCTAAGGATGGCTTAACTGCAACTGTTCAAAACCTCTTCAAACAGCCTTGCTTCTCCATGTTGATTCTTCTTTTCCAAATGCTTATATCTGTCATCTTGACAATGGTACACGATGATCTGACATACATGGGTAAGTTCGTACGGAACAGCATTGAAGATACGAGAGTAGAGGATTCTACGTCGGTCCACATGTTGTGACGAGAACAGGTGAAGGAATGCAGCGAACTGCGGTTATTTATAGGGGAAGGGAGGATCGAAACGGATTGAGTTCATTCACCAAACCAAACACGTGTTATAAAATTCAGTCACCATTCTTCCAATCCGAAGAGAGCAGTCTGTGACGTCACATTCCCTATATAGAGACGCTAGCGTCTGTGCGCAGTCAATCCATGCGACAGTTTTCAAAGATGACGGAAACTCAGAAGACGATAAATTGGGGTGCACCGGCCGTGGAAACGAAAAACGATGAAATGGCATCAACTACCCAAGTCAACCCGGACCTACTTCCAGAAGAGGTTATTTTTAATTGGGATTTTGTGGATTTTCTTTCGCACGATTTTGTTCCGGAACCAGTACCTTCGCCACCTTCTCCTTCTTTACCACACGTGGATAATTTTAAACAGAGCCATAAAGAAGAATTTGAGGAATTTATACAGCAGCAAAGGGAAGCAGAACAAGCTTTACTCCTACAACAACAACAGCAAGAAGAAGAGATAAGAAGAAACAACAAGAAGAAACAGCAAAGAAACAAGGGTGTGAAAGTCAAACGGTCACGGTACTGTTAGACATTTTAGCAGAGTTAAGAAGTCTGAAACAAATGTATCAGACTTCTTTATTACGACCGAAGAGAAAAAGACCTTCCCGAGCTAAACAACCCAACCCTGTTACTACACCTGCCATACCACCCTTAGTGATTTCTACCAAATCACCATCGACAATATGCAGTCCAGATGTAGGCCTTGGCTGTGGAAAAGGCTTAAGGCAGTTAAAGTTGATTGCTTCCTAAGTTTATTGTTTAAACCAACAAATACCCAAAAGACCTTTTTCAGTGCCACCATTTCTCTCGAAAAGAGATGCTATATCAATTGCAACATCAATTGAAACTCAATAAAAACCTTTTAACGCATATGGTACGTGTGAATGTATGAGTATATGAGTGTAGATTATTATTCTTAATATGAAATCCAAGAGACACTTACGTTTTATCCTTGGAATATTCTGGTACAAATTTTGCAATCCAATTCACAACACAACATATCACTTTAAAAAGTTCTTAGGCTTCTCTGTCTTTGTTCATTCTCACTGTTTTTTTTTAAATTTCTTCACTTTCACAGCTTTTTCCTCCACTTCTTCCTCACTTTTTACCCTTCTTCTTTTCTTCTCCTGTTTCTCTTTCTGCACATGTTTGGGTTCTTCCTTGGGGGAGGCTACCTCTTCTTCCTCTTCATAATTCCTCTCTTCTTCTTCTTCTTGCTCCTGCTGTTTATTTGGGCAATCTGAAGATCAATGTCCTTTTTCTTGACAATGATAACAGGTATCTTTACTTTTGTCTCTTCTAGCCCGTTTTCTTTTTTGAACTGTCTGGGCACTCTGAAGACCAATGTCCTTTCTTCTTACAGATATAGCAAGCATCTTGACTTTTATCAAGGAGGGTGAGTAGTCCGTCGGCTTGTCGGAAGAAAATTTTCTGATGACCCCTCGCAAAGCTCTGATGAAAAGTTCGATCTGTGTAGGCTTTTCCATCATTCTGCTCGGTTTGAGAGTGAAATGAATAGTGGAAGGCAAGACACAAACCCTTTATATATACACTGGTCTGCCATGGATACAAAGTGACCCATGGTGTTTAACATGTAGTCATTTGACTTTTTCAGTCAAGATGAAACAATCGAATCAATTTTAGAAGAAAGAAGAAGACAGAGGCAGAAAGGTGATCTATCGCCTCGTACAATAGGTGAAGTCTTGGCACAAATTCATGGCAGTGATTTTGAAGATGACATGAGTGAACCGGAATCAAGACCCAGCGATTCTACACCCAGTCAAAGTTCACAACCTTAGTAAAGCATGAAAATTAATATTACATTCGAGAGACGAAAAAGGGCTCCTCTGGAAAATTTAGAACCACGGCTTACACTTACAGGGTGAAGTTTAAAGATTTCAAGGAGAAAGCAGAGAGCTTCATCACTGAGGTATGGGATTCTTTGTTAACCACACTGAAACACTAATGACAAGCCAAAGAAGACGATCGCTTGAGACTTTCCATTCATCACGATGGCTTGAAATCCCCTGTTTGGATCGAGTTTAGTAGCACAGCAGAATTGACCCCTTCCACAGCCATGGACAAGATACAACACGTGCAACAATCCAATGACTAACTTGACATCACCGATGGTAAATCGACACTGTCCATGACACACGTCTCTCTTCCCAAAGGGACCGGACGCAAAAAGGTGTTATTGGTGGAAGAGCTTCGTAGCATTAAGTGTAGCCTCGTCCAAATTAATAACTCTCAAGACCAGATGTGTTTAGCTAGGGCTATCATGGTGGGACGAACGTATGCCAACAAGAACGACATGGTAGAATGGAAAAGGGTCTGGGAGAACATTCGAAAATCGAACCCAGTCAAACAACGAAGTGAAGCAGAACTCCTGTTACAACAAGCTGGCCTGTCCAAAGACACACCCTGTTTCATTTCTGAAATGCAAAAATTGCAAGACGTCTTGGCTCCAGGCTACACCTTGAAAGTGCACCCTGAAGAAGTGAGCGGGTCTCTGTTTCTTCGAGGCCAAGATTTTAAGGATGGAAAATACATTCACGTCTATTATCACGATGGGCATTTCGATACCATTACCAGTATGACCGCATTCCTGAGATATGGTTATTATTGTGAGAAATGTGACTATGGATATAACAATCGAGAGCAACACAAACATTGCGGATCGAAATGCTCAGGATGATTGGCCTCTCAACCTTGTCTGGACAAAAGACAAGAACGAATGCATTGCCCTACTTGTCTGCGCACCTTTTTCAGCCCTATCTTTTACCAACAGCGTTTGAAGACACAAGGTTCACAGCAGAAATGTGCCTGTCAACTATTGATAGTGTGTCATACGTGTGGGCAAGGCATACGTACCAACAGTGCCAATGTACACGTATGTTCAGGAAAGAAAAATGTCACATTTGTCACCAAATCGTGGATTTGGAACACCAATGCTACATTAAAAAATACCACCCCAAACAAGAGGAAGATGACCACAAGAAGAAAGGCAGTTTCATCTTTTTCGATTAAGAATACATCCAAGACCTGCATTAGCATTCCTAATTTCTGCTTGGCTCATCGAGCATGAGAGAAGTGTATTCAGGAGTCTATCTTGAGTCACTGTCCTCACTGCACCAAGATTCCTGGAGGACGTGAAAAAATAGTTCGGGGACCGAACACGCTAGCCAATTTTGCCCGATGAATCTTAGATCCCATCGACGAGACATGGAACCAACAGGACATCGAACGTTACGGAGACTGTCATCGTCATGCCACTGTGATGGCCCACAATTTCTCTGGATACGATGGACAGTTTCTTCTCAGATACTATACGGAACATGGCACCGAACGTCATAAAGTCTCTTTGAACGGAGCCAAAATAATTTCCATGCAAGTGGGACAAGTACAGTTTAAAGATTCGATGATCTATTTGGCCATGCCTTTGAGTCGAATGCCTAAAACGTTTGGAATGACAGAAATGGCCAAAGGCTACTTTCCTCACTTTTTCAATACGGAAGTCAATCAACATGCTGTTCTACCCCATTTGCCTGAGGCTAAAGACTACGACCCCGACAACATGCGTACCGAACAACGAGAAACTTTCTACGCTTGGTACCAGACCCATACCTCGGACCCTTTCGACTTTCAGGAACAAATGTTAAAGTATTGTCGTTGCGAAGTGGATATTTTACGGCGTTGCCGTGGAATATTTCGAGAGTTGTTCATGGAACAACGAGGGGTTGATCGTTTGAAAGAAGCCTGCACCATTACCAAAGCGTTTTCCTTAGTGTACAGACAACGATTCATGCCTGAAAACAGCCTGGCTGTCATCAGTCCTCAGAAGACCAACTTTGTCAAACGTCAATACTCGGTCAAAGCCCTACGCTGGTTACATTACTTGTGCGACAAGGAAGACAAATGGATTCAGCACGCCCGCAACGGAGAGGCGAAAAGACCATCGGAACGTATTCGGTGGATGGCTGTGACTTAGAAAACCCCAAGATCGTGCACAAGTTTAACGGTTGCTTATTTCACGGATGCTCCGTCTCTTACCCTGACCGTGGCACTAAAAATCAGTTTTTGCAACGAACCATGGAAAACTTGTATCAGGCCACTTGTCAGCCACGCTTGAAGTTAGAACAGCAAGGATACCAAATAGTGGAAATCTGGGAACATTAGTAGGATCACCCTTTGAAAATCGATTTGGAGTTTAAACGTATCGTAGAAAGTTACAAGTTGACGGACACGCTGAACCCAAGGGACAATTTGTACGGAGGACGGACAAATGCCACCTGTTTGCTGTACCAAGCCGGCGAAGAGAAAGGAGAAGAAATCAAATATTTGGACGTTTGTTCGCTGTATCCCTACGTGTGCAAATGTTGTCGCTTTCCTGCAGGGCAACCGCAATTGCTGACGGAACACATCGACCTGGACCACATTCGACAATACGAAGGCTTGATTAAATGTAAAGTCTTGCCTCCCACCGACTTGTACCATCCCGTGTTACCTCACCATTGTCAAGGCAAATTGATGTTTCCCTTGCGCCGTACTTGTGGCGAAACATGCAACCAAGACCAGCGTTGTCAGCACACCCAGGAAGAACGTTTCTTGACGGGGACGTGGGTTAGCGTGGAATTGTACGAAATTTACCAAGTTCCCAAGACACAACAGTACCACAAGCGTGACAAAGTGAGAAAGGCATTTTCGCAGACTATGTGGATGCCTTTTCAAAAATGAAACAAGAAGCCAGTGGCTATCTTTCTTGGTGTCAGACTCCCGAAGAAGAAAAGACATTCAAAAAGAAATACTGGGAACAAGAAGGCATCACTTTAGACCACATCGAGAAAAACGAAGGCAGGCGATCGTTTGCCATGGTGATGTTAAATTGCTTGTGGGGTAAAATGGCGCAAAGACCGTGTTTACCCGAGACGGAATATTTGTTAGAACTTTATCGCTACTTCCAGATGATTCACGTCAAAACCAAATACATTAAACACGTGGACGTCGTTCGTGAGGATTTGATTTTAGTCAATTACGAAGAAGATCTGGACTTTGTACAAGCCAACGAATTTGGAAATATCATCATTGCGGCTTACATGACAGCCCATGCTCGCTTAAAATTGTATGAAGCTTTAGAACTGTTAGGGGATCGCGTCCTGTACTTTGACACGGACAGTTGCATTTACATCAGTCGCCCGGGTCAACATCACCGTAACATCGAAGGAGACCGTTTAGGAGCCTGGACAGACGAGCACCCCAACGAGAAGATTTTAAGTTTCGCTAGTGGCGGTCATAAAAATTACGGCTACGAATACCGGGACAAACAAGGAGAAATGCACACGGAGTGTAAAGTGAAAGGATGGACTCTCAATTATCGTACCAGTCCAGTGGTGAACTTTGGAGTATTGAACAAGATTGTACGTTTACCCACTCATCAAATCTTCAGTCGACCCTTGGAAATGTCTTTCAAATCGTGTACAAGAAGCGAGTGCGACTTTCCAACCACTTCACTATGCCGTAAGGTCACATCGTTATTAGTCAGCATATAAAAAGGGACAATGGGCAAGATTGATAGTTCATTGTGACTACTTAGAGCAAACGAACAAAATGAATACTTTCAGAGAAACACAGAAACAAGTTCAGACAGGCACAATTTATGTTTGGGGCCTCTGAAGTGGAATGCAATGCTGAGCCTTGCGATGTGGGCGATGCTGTGCGCTGTGATCTCAGTGATGCATTACAGCATCATGGGAACTTAATATCACTATCCCTATCATGGAAAGTGATGCTGTTCGTGTCAAACCTGATGGATGCGGAAGCGATGCCACTCGTCATCTTGGACACTTTACTGGGTTTCAATGTAAATATGGATGTCATCCTTCACGTCTACTACCCTACGAATGTCATCCAGCCCTGATCAAACTCCTGTCGATGTCATCCTACCCTTATAGAAACGAACCTGTGAAAGACGAATATTCGTTCCCTGTGCGTTTTCCTGAACACTGCGACTTTGCAAATCGTTTTCAATCGTTCAAAGGAAAATGGCCTAAGTATCTGGGAGGACCAACCCCCGAAGAATTAGCCAGAGCCGGATTTTTATACTTAGGCGAAGGGGATAAAGTCAAGTGCTTCAGTTGCGGTGTGTCACTTCACCACTGGGAACAACAAGATTCGGCCTACCTGGAACATGCTCGATGGTCTCCCAATTGTTACTCTTTACCTTTAGTGGGACGATATCAGTAATCCCTGAATTAATACTTTACAAGAGAACATTCGTGGCTTGCCTGTGGAGTTGAGAGAACATATTTACCGAGAACTGGTCAAAATTTAATCCAAACGTAAATAACAATTGCATCCGTTACGTCACCGGTGTTTAAACCACTGGTACCTGAATGCTATAAGAGAACTGATTCATGAGAAAGTGTTCCATTGGTCAAACCTTGTTAAACACTTCGAGGTCGCAAATGATCAACATATTCATGATTGTCGTTACTTCGAGATTCACCTACTGCAATGAATTGAGGAAGAAAAGTTGAAGGATTACACAATTCTTTTACGCAACATCTGCTTAGTATAAGAGGAAACTTCTGAACGAACTCTAAACTGTAGGTTAGAGTTTAGAAGATTTAGATTTCTTATTGGAGAACGAAGATCTCTGGGTAGGAAGTACATTTATTGCTTCCGAATAAAGAGGGTATAAAACAGGTTGCAATGCCAAGGTTTTTATCACAAGTGATTCAACAGATTCCGTGGAAGGAACTCAATGACAGTATTCAAACCGATGACAGTATTCAAAGGTCGACGTGTGGTGTGTGTCTTAGTGACTTGTTTTCTGGGATTTCGTTTACCAGCTGATTCCTTGTGGACTCTTTACGAACAGTACTTACTACTCGAATGGCCTTCAATGGTCACGACAGACTCATTTTGCTCAAAGCCTTGTGTTTTCATTTGGATATTTCTCGACCTCTACGGGAATAAAAAATTCGTCAACTTTGAGATACCGAAGACTTGTATGACGATGTGTGTGTTGCTTGTGACTTACACCCACATTGGACAGATGTACGTGACTGGAAAAAATGGGGTTTTGAGGCTTGGACACAAGAAGTGGCCCAGTATGCTCGAGAGTTGTGATCCTTCCTTCCAACGTCCAAGGAAAAAAGTCAGTTTTCAACCTGTGCTAGTGACAGTACAAGAAGAACCCGTCATGGACATTACTGAAAGACCCTTTCGGGAGGACACTTGTGTGACATTAACCCCTGTAGAACCTGTCAGAACATTACCCAAAACATGTTGTACAGAAAACTTGGTTCTATTCCACTTTGATCGTTTTCATGTGCATTTTATCGTTATACTTAAGCCTTTGACTTTTATGTATTTTAGTCGTTTGTGTTTTTTTCCTGAAAAAAAGTATAAAAACTCTTGTCTTGTCTGTTTTTGTGTCACAAGTGACATTCCTGACAATATGGCTATCTCTACGGTCTCTGCTCCCTCTTCTTCCACTTTCAAAGTCATCGGCGAACACTTAGATCGTGCCAGTTGGGAGGCTTTATATCTTCGCCATCCCTTTAACATGTTCATTGCTGGACCTAGTCGTTCAGGCAAAACCGAATTTGTCAAACGTTTGATCGGACATAGACATCATTTGATCGATCGTCCACCTCAACGAATCGTGTGGTGTTGCAAAGAGTTGCAATCGGCGTACAATCTCTTGCGAGAAAGTCAAGGCGATTCCATCGTGTTTGTGGAAGGCATTCCGAACGAAGACAACGGAATCGTGTTTGACCCCCGTCAAACCCATTTGCTCATTTTTGACGACATGGTAGGAGAAGACGAAGAAGAAAAGAAACTTTGGTTTACGCTAAAAGAGCATCATCGTAATGCCAGTGTCATTTACATCACTCGAAATTGGTTTCAACAAAATAAAGCCCATCGCACCATCAATCTCAATGCTCATTACGTGGTCTTGTTTAAAAGCCCTCGAGATAAATCGCAAGTGCAAGTCTTAGCCAAACAGATAGGAACGTCTTGGCTCACTCAGGCATTCAACGATGCCATTCAAAATCCACACGTCTATTTACTCGTCGATTTGAAACCTACTACCCCCGATTATTTGCGATTTCGTACCCATTCGTTTCACCACTGGTGTCAAGACGGAGGGCCTGTTCTATACAAATCTCCGTCGTCGACTTAACCCCCAAAAAATCTATAAAATCCTCGGACACTTTTCGTCTCTCTCACACGGCGTCAACATGACGTCCCTTCAGTCTCATCTTCCCGTCAAAATGATTCGTGCCTTGTATGGCATCAGTTGCGAAAAAAATCCACAAATACGTGCTCGTGTCTTAGAAGCCAGTCTCAAAGAAGTCTTACGATGGTTCACGGTGACAGCACGTCAATTACTGCAAGGCATCATTCAGATTCCTCATCAAACCAAACGCTTTGACCCACCTGGCCGATCCCCGCATTGACACTCAAACCAAAAAGCAAATTATTTTAAAACCTGGAAGGAGCAGAACTCTAGGAGGTGTCATCATTCGTTCCCTCTTAAGATGGGATAGTAATGCTCCCAAAGTTTTCCCCAAGAGAAAAGCCAAACGAAGCCCCATTAAGAAAAAGAGCAACGGTGTCAAGACTAGGTCACAACCCGGGAAAAAGAAAAGTCCTCAGAAACAGAAACAGAGAAGTCCTCAGAAAAGGAAAAGCCCACAGAAAACAGCTTCTAGTCGCAAGAGAGGCACTTCGGCCAGGATGCAACCTTACATTCGCAAACTACGACCTGCAACGACGGTGACCGCGTCTCCTGTAGCCTCGGGTTCATCCACTTCTCCTTTGATGACATCATGGAAGCCCATGTCTCCAAGAACTTCTCCAGTGATGACACCCTCCTCCTCTTTAACTGCCGTGGCTGCTGCTCACAAAGTACCTGCTCCGAAAATCAAAGTCCAAGGGAGATTGGGCATGTTACAGAGTTTACTGGATTTGTCCAAGCAAGAACTGGCTCGATTTAGTCCGTTGCAAACCCCCAACGACGCGTGTTGCCTGTCCTCAAGTTGATACGACGCAAAGACAATCAGTGGCGACGCGTTCCAGTATAAAAAGGCCTGAGCAAAAAATAAGGGCATCAGTGTTTTTGTGCTCCTGAACCCCCAAAAGATTTCGTCTCAATGAAGTGCACACCGTTACTATCGTCATTATCCAGTCCAAAAAGGAAAGAGACAAAGACATTCTCGTCATCCGACAAAGCGCGTAGCCAAGCATCGACGTTACATAAGAAAAGATAAGTCGTTCAAAGAAAAAGAGGAGTCACAAAAGGGGAGGATTCCTTTGCTATTTTGGAAAACACATTGTCACCTTAATGACAAGCGATAGTCCAAAAAAAAGATAAAAAGACCTGTGCTTAGTCATCGACGTTAGTGTATTTTTGGTGAATGTCCCGGAACCAACAAGCAAAGATGTCAACCCCCAGAAAACATCCCTCTTCTAAACCGAAAGGAAAGAAAAGGAAAGGACTGCCTCTTCGTTTAGTCAAACATGGGGACATGTTATCTGTCAGCGTCCCCACCGATGCGGAAAAAAAACTTATTCAAACGGCCTCCAAAGATGTCATCGATACTGTGTGCGAATATTGTATGAACGTTTTGAAAAGCACGATCCCTTTGTCGAAACACCAGAAACAACGCTTAGGCAAACATCGTCACGTTCTTCGCCAAATGGTTCGAAAGAATATCCCCATTCGTCAAAAGAAGAAGATGTTGGTCCAACGTGGAGGAATGTTGCCACTCTTATCAGGCCCATTACTGAAAGGAGTCTTGGGAACCATGTTGGGAGGACTCGTGGGAGCAAGATAAAAAGGCCCTCTGAAGTCCCAAGATCTCAGACGTGACCCTTGACATCGAATGGAAGGACGAAAACTAGCTTTAGTGCCTTACAAACGATGGATGGAATACCATCGTTGGCAAGAACAACGAACCTTGCATTTGCCTCCCAATCCCAATTTGACCGAGATGTCCCAGTTACAACATCACTTGCAGTTATTGATGGATCGCCACGATTTGTCCGAAACAGAAAAATCGCGAAAGTACGGTCAATTCTTGCAACGACTGTAACTCGTTCACCAGAAAGCTTTAGACGAAACAACTCTACCCACTCTCAAAGATTTTAAGACCTTGATGAAAAGTCCATCCCCCACAAAACGCTACCACCACCACCACCATCCCCAGTGGTCATGAAATACGCCACCCCACGAAAATCTGAGGAAGAAGAGATACGAGAAGTTTTTCAAACACTGTCAGCAGCTCCCATTTCTAGTAAGATTGAAGCGTCCTTGTTGACCCCTTCCCCCAGCTTGGGTTAAAAAGACAAAGTCCACTCCTCCTTCGACAGAAGTGAAAAAGAACGAAGCAAAATCAAAAGTGAAAAAAGAAAAGAATACCAAAGCCATTCCATTACCACCTCCACCACTAGCTTCGACTTCTACTCCCGTGGCCCATCGGACACGTAAATCCGTTTCCAAACCACTCTTTCGACCCGTCCAAAGTAGCATCAACGAAGAGTGGTGACTTATTAACAAACAAAAAACAAACAAAAAATGGAGAAGGTGTTAGCCAGCATTTACTACGACCTCTCCCATCCTGCAGGTTACGGAGGAGCTCAGAAATTGTATCGTGCTGCCAAAACTCGACTGAAACGTCTCCGTTTACCTCAAGTGCAACGATGTTTACAAGAACAAACTACCTATACTTTGCACAAACACATTCGACGCAATTTTTCCAGAAGTCGCACCCAAGTGGGAAGCATCGATCATCAATGGCAAGCCGATTTAGCCGATGTCTCTCATTTAGCCAGCTACAATCGAGGCTACAAATATTTGTTTTGTGTCATCGACGTCTTTTCCAAATTTGCCTGGGTCGTGCCATTGACTTCCAAATCGAGCAACGAGTTAGTGCGAGCCCTGCAACGGGTGTTGAAACAAAGCGGTCGTCACCCTCTCCGATGGCGAACGGCCAAAGGTACCGAATTTCTGAACCAAGCTTTCCAAAAAGAATTAAAGAAACGTGACATTCATTTTTTTTACCACTGAGAATCCTGAAACCAAAACCAGCATCGTGGAACGTTTTCAACGTACCTTGAATGAACGCTTGTGGAAATAGTTTACGCATCACCACACTCAATTACATTGACATCTTACCGTACCTGGTGGAAGCATACAACCAATCTTACCATCGAAGCATTGTACGTGCCCCGCAAGAGGTGACTTCCGACAACGAAGTGCTGGTTTCTGATCGCCTGTTTGGTACGTCCCCGACGGGGGCTGTCCCCAAGAAAAGTGGAGTGTTGGCCGTATGAGATTGGGTGCACATTGGCAAAATCAAACGCACTTTCGACAAAGGTTACTTACCTAACTAGACCACCGAATTGTTTCGTGTTACTGGACGAGTGCATGGCCGTCATCCTGCCGTCTATAAATCGGAAGACAGGAACGAAGAAGTGCTTTTTTTTCTTGCCCGAGTTACAACGTGTCACCACAAAAGAAGACGTGTACGACATCGAAAACATTCTCGAACGCAGAACCCGCAAAGTGGGCAAACGACGTGTCAAATAAGTCAAAGTACGTTGGAAAGGATATCCACCCAGTTTTGATTCTTGGATCGACGTTTCGCAATTCAACGACTATAAAAAGAAGTGACCATCATGCCCTTTCACACAGACTCAGCTACTGCTACCACTCCTTCACCCAGTTCTTCTCTGCAAGATTTACAAAAGCAACCCCTTGTTGGTGTGGTGTGGAGGACGTGTGCCTAAAACGCAAATCGTCTTTTTCTGCCAAATCTTTGTGATCTATTGTGTCATCGGTGCAGCCATCGTCAATTTGAGTTTGCAAAAAGGAGACAAATAGTTGTGGACCATTTTATTGAGCAGTTGCATCGGTTACCTTCTTCCCAATCCAACCCTGAAATTCACCTCGAACGGGAACAACGGGAATCTTGTGTCCAGTGCCAGTCACCACTCCAACAACAACAACCCCATTTTGGGCGGAGACTCCTCTGACTTCCAGCAACCGCTCGGACAGCCACATAACTCTGGAATTATGAGCCACCAGAACCAATTTTACTTAACCTTACCCAGTGACAGTTCCATGGACGTGTTTCCCAATAACACTTTGTGCTGTTGCACAGTCAAATTATCTCAGGCTATCTAATTAGATTACGAAGCCTATTGGGAAGTTGCTTTAGTGGAAATCATTAACCCGACCCAAGTTCTCAATGTTCTTCCCAATCAAATTTGTTTTACGGTCGAAATGTATGACGAGCAAATGCAAACGTACTTGAATAATTTAAAATCTGACAATATAACATATAATGAACAAACTCAAAAGAGGAACTACCACGTGATAATTCCCCCAGGCTATTATTTTAGTGGTCAACGTTTGGTGAGCATCATTGTATCCAGGTTTAATGTCGTGTTTCTTAAAGCTTTGGAGAGTGTCAGAAAAAGTGTCACCCTTGACTACCACAAAGTAGCTGGTCGCTTCCTGATGAAATTTGAGTGGGGTAAAACGATGTCTATTTTATTTTGTCCTGAATTGTTTGACATCTAGGGCGGGGACATGGAGATGAGGATGGCAATGCTGAGGAAAAACTAATTACCAGTCATTTCCGATAGCGATTCTTTTGCCAAGTTATTTCGTTCCCCAGTGAACCAAGGACTGAATTTGATCTTTGTTTACTCCATAACGTTACTGCGTGTCATTCCTTTCAAATTGGATTCTGCTACGGTCACGGACGAGGAAGGTGGAAACACCTATCACGTTCACCACGAATTTGTACATCCTCATTATTTGCCTGTCAGTAAGTCGTATTTTGACACTGTCAACGTTGCTGTGAAAGAAGATCTGGGACAAAATATTCCATTCACCAAAGGAAAAGTCACGGTGAAACTCCATTTTAGAAAACGGTTCTCTAACGAGTTGTAAGTCATGTATCCAGTGTGCCGAGGTGTCGATCGACAATGAGGACATGGTTTAGGAGATATGTTAAAATCGGCCTTTCGTTCGGTGGCTCCAGTATTGAAACCAAGGATTGCACGCCTTGAAATATGCCGCCCTGGCGCAAGGCAAAGAATTTCTCGAAAATGTCATGATCGACAAATAAAACCCTAAAGAAGCATTCTTGAGAGCAGGCAAAATGTCTTGAAAACAGGTAGAGACATTTTGGGCGTACGAGAAACTCCTATAAATGCCTGAGCGCTAGCGAGTCAGGCATTCCTACTTCCCTGACGATACAGCAAGGATGTGGCAGAAAGAGAGGACGAAGAAAACATCCTTTCACCTGACTTCATATTTCCAAATCTAGTAAGACAAAGAAAAGAAGAACTGCTCGAGACTTAAACGTTTTCGATTATTAAATTTTTGAGAAACAGAACAATGATGCACCGAGAGTCTTGTGCCTATTCCAAGTCGGAACTGGATCTGTTTGCCATGCCACCCACCATGATGACGAAGAATCCCAGTGGGTCGAATTTCATCCGTCTCCTCTTTGACGGATTCAGCTCCCATCGAGTTTGATATCAAAGGTCAGCCCAAAGATTACACTGATTTGAATAGCAGTTACCTGTACATGAAAGTGAAAGTGATCAAAACGGAGAACACTAATCCAGGACCCGATGCTAGAATAGCTCCTATCAACAATTTCATGCATTCCTTGTTCAGCGAAGTGGACTTGTACTTGAATAACAAACTGGTCAGCAGTAGCATGGATACTTACCCTTACCGAGCGTACCTGGAAAATCTCTTGACGTACGGAAAAGAAGCCAAGAATACTCATATGGATGCTTGCGTGGTATGGAAACCTGATACAGCGGGTGAGAACACGTTTATCGACACAGTCCTGAGAGCAGATGACGATCCTCACAATGTGGGGTTTAGTGACCCTCGTAAGGAAAATCTGCAAGGACGTAGTTTAGAACCGTTGGATCGTTTGCATTTGGACATGTGATTAGAAGAAAAGTATTTGCTGAACGGAGTGGACATCCGTCTGAGACTGAATCGTCACAGTGCCGCTTTCCATTTGATGGCCAATGCCAACGAATACAAAACTATCATCCAAGAAGCCAGGCTCTACGTACGTCGTGTAGAAGTGTTACCTAAAGTGGGAAACGACATCAGTCACATTTTGAGCAGAACGACTGCCAAGTATCCGATACGACGCGTGGAAGTGAAAACATTCACTATTCCTGCTGGACAGCGAGTTATTATCGAAGACCATCTATTCCAAGGACAGTTACCCAAACGTTTGGTCCTTCTCATCGTCAAAAATTCAGCCTTCAATGGACTTCACAATGAAAACCCTTTCCAGTTTCAACATTACAACGTAGCCAAAATCGAAGTCAGTCGCGATAGCAAGACACTGTGTACCACCCTTTGAGCCTAAGTTTGGTGACAGGAATTATTTGAGATCGTACTTGTCCCTGTAAGAAGCCACCGGTCAGTTAGGTACCAACACCAGTCACGGTATTTCGTACGAGCATTATGCAGTAGGCTACGCTTTGTGGATTTTTGATTTCCCTCGAGACCAAGGCAGCGACGAGGGACATTTCCACCTTATAAAATCCGGTCAGATTCGTGTGGAACTTCAGTTTGCGAATACACTACCCCCAGATAGCACAATGAAGGTCATCCTCTATGCCGAGTTCGATAATACTATCGAAATGAACAGTTTGAGAGAAGTCATTCTAGACTATTAGAAGCAATGGAAGACTGTTTTCCCTCTTTACCTGGTGGAGAAACTTTGGACATGGAATGTGTGGAGACCATGAAAGGAGAACCCTAAGACAAAGACGAAGAAGTCATGATGATGAAGTCCAGATGGCCAGAACAAGAAGCATATTTAGTCCTTTCTTTTGCTACAGTCCTGGGAGATAAAATTAAGGAACTGATCAAGCAAGATTGCTATGGATTTCAGAACGATCATCCCAGTTAAATTCGACACGATAAATGTCTGATGTTGAGTCAAGAAGAAAAATTGGACGAGTATCTGGAAAAAGCTTGGAGGCTCATCTCGGAAGAAGACGTGTTTGATCAGTGGTATAAAGGCTTGCGTAACTATTCTTGTCCTCCATTAACGCCTCTGGAGATCCGTCGCGTCGAAACTCTCTTCGACCAGGGTACGAAGTCGAAGCTAATACCCATTTACTTGTCAGACATTTTCCAAGAGAAAGTCAGGATCGAATATCACTTATTATCACCTGTGAAGAAAAAACAAGAAAAAGAAAACATGGATACCTGGGAACTTTATTATCTTTTAAACCACAGTTCGTACAATGCTTCTTGGAATCCTGTCGTTTGTGCTAAAGATGAACTCCCTCATCGCAAACCTCAAGACCATCAAGCTTATGTGATCAACACGGACTACAGTCATCTCCCAGGAACCCACTGGATAGCCGTCTACTTTCCTCAAGAAGGATGTGTGGAATATTTCCATTCGTATGGATTGCCCCCTTTCGAAGACGATATCATTGACTTTATGAGAAGAAATGTTCAGCCCACACGGTTCAAAAATGTGAAATTACAAGGCACATATTCATTGGTGTGTGGACAATATTGTGTGCATTTTCTGCATCATCGCAGTCTGGGATATTCTTTAGAACATTTAGTGACTTATGTTGATCGTCATTCTTCTAGAAACGATGAGAAAGTAGATCGATGGTTTTGTGACCATTATGCTTATATTTTGTCTTTAGCTAGGAAACGTAGTGTACATCAATGACCCAATGACTTCCAACAGTGGAAATCACAATTTCATACACCACGTTGTCAACCATGTCCAAAATAGATAGTTAATTGAAAGAAAAATATTTGTTAGTTGAATTGAATGGTTAATGTTAACAAATTTGTGAATTGTTATTTATGAGTTATTGGAATAAAAATGTTGTGTTTTGAAGAAGAAAACGTTTGCTTTGCTATGGGTATGGGTATCATGATGTATGCTCTTTGACTTCTCTCTATCCCTCACATCACACTAATTTAGTGTTCCGACTCGAAACCGTATAGGGATGTTTTCCTTCGCGTCCGCGTTTTTACCATAAAAGTGGGGCAGTCTCCAGTCTGACCATCCATTGTCGACTAATCATCCTACGAAGATGTGCTCAAGATTAGCCAAGTTGAACGAAACCTATGTGAATTTGCATCGGTTCATGACAAGTCTGATACCGAGAACTGAAGAGATAGACAATGTTAGATTGTTGTAAGTCACCGACGACCTGATATAAGAGCTCTTCAGAGAGGAAATCAAGAAGGAGAAAGAAGAATGGACAGAGAACTACAGACTTCAGAAACAGCATAGAGAGCAGCAGCAGCAGCAGAAACCTGACAGAGGCTTTTCGACTGTGGTGTTGACACCAAATAGATCTCCTTCTCTTTCCGAAAAAGCAGACCTTATCCTATGAGAAAGCCTGTCGCCAGAGGAGGTAGCAATCTTAGATCCTAAAAGCTTGCCATAGCTCCTCGTTCACACAAACAAACAACCCTTTTCAGGGCTACCCATACTCCAGAAAAGAAATAATATTCCATTGCCTATGATAAGTTAGAAAAAATTAAAAGTGCGTTTATAACCCATCATTTATTTATCTTGGCTAGAATGTGCGTGTATGAGCATTTTCTTTAAGTGACTTGTCAACAATTTTGAAATAGTGGTTGTTGGTAAAAAAGTGAGTGAGTGTTTCTTTTAGGTCCGCGCGTTTTTCTGTGATTATATGGATAATGTAAATTTGGGTATCAGGAGATTTCCGTGCTTCAAGTATATATGAGGAAAAGATCGTCAGTCTGGCTACCCCTGTTGATTCGTTAACAACAAAAAAATGAGCAGCAGACTAGCGATGATTTTGGAACTCCAGATGCACCTGGAATATAAAAGGCGCCTCCTGAATGAACTGGCTGCGGAGGCCATTGAAGAGAAAACGAAAATAGAAGAGGAGGAGAGGGAAAAGAAGAATAAAGTAGAGGAGGAAAAAAGACAACCATTTTGCCACATCCTATGATGAGACAGAACTGTAAGGTGAAACCAATGGTGAGGTCACGTCCCCAGACTGTACCGCAACGTATTCCATCAGTGCAAAGACCAGTAGAGGTACGTGTGGAAAATACGAGGCCACAACCACAACATCATCCACGAATCCAGCACAGACAGAGGGAAGTCTTCAGGGTCCCAGAGAGTGAAGACTGGGATTCTGAAGCGAGTCAACCTCGCTCAGCACTCCCAAGGACAAGAATTAATTGGGAAGGGGATTAGAGCCGTCGATGTGTCTGCGGTGCCAGACCAGGAAAGTGCAACCATTACCCAGGTGTATCTGAAGTTCTAAAAAGATACAGCCCTTCTCAGCGCTAGCCTAAACTCTAGAAAAGATAAACTATTCAATTTGCCAATGTGTGAATGACGAGTATTGTGAATATAAACACTCACACCTTCCCTGGTGTGATTGTGTGTGTGTGTATGTGTGTGTGTGTGTGTATGTGTGTGTGTGTGTGTGTGTGTGTGTGTGTGTGTGTGTGTGCGTGTGTGTGTGTGTATTTGTGTGCGTGTGTGTGTATTTATGTGTTTGTTTTTGTAAACACTCACGTACGTTTGTGTGGATAGTAGATTATTGGGGTTTGTAAGCTGTCAGGTACGTATGGGTGAATAGTAGAGTGTGTGGTTATTAAAAATTCCCTTCTGTGAGGATGGTATGATTGTTTTTTTTTTTTGTTGCTTCGCGTGTGTGGATAGTAGATTATGGTAATGTTTTTTGCTGCTTAGCTTCTGTGGCTAGTAGATTGTGGTTATGTTTTTGCTGCTTCGCGTGTGTGGATAGTAGATGATGGTAATTTTTTTGCTGCATAGCGTGTGTGGATAGTATAGTGTGGTTATGTTTTTGCTGCTTCCCATGTGTGGATAGTAGATTATGGTAATTTTTTTTGCTGCTTAGTGTGTGTGCATAGTAGATTATGGTTATGTTTTTGCTGTTTCCCGTGTGTGGATAGTAGATTGTGGTTATGTTTTTGGTGCTCCCCGTGTGTGGATAGTATACTGTGATTATGTTTTTTGCTGCTTCGCGTGTGTGGATAGCATAATTTGGGTTTGATTTTGCTTCTTCCCGTTTATGGATAGTATATTTGGGTTTGATTTTGCTTCTTCCCGTGTGTGGTTTGTATAGTTTAGGTTTGATTTTGCTTCTTCCCGTTTGTGGATAGTATATTTGGGTTTGATTTTGCTTTTTCCCGTGTGTGGATAGTATAGTTTGGGTATGATTTTGCTTCTCTAGTGTGTGGATATTATAGTTTGAGTTTGATTTTGCTTCTCCCGTGTGTGTGTGTGGATAGAAGATTTTGGTTATGTTTTAGTGTCTCATTACGTTTGTGTGGATAGTAGATAATATGAGAAGAGAAAAGTAGGGGTTGTTTTCCTTCACGTCCGTGCTTTAGATAAAAACTCACAGCGTTCACCATTCGCGCCATTCTACGGAATAAGCAAGGAAGAAGGTAACAGTAGTATCAGACTTTTTTAACCAGTTGAAGGACATTTGGTATTGGATGGTGGATGGAGCCTATGTAGCGGAAAGGCTTGAACGCAAGTAACTAGCCTGAAATTAGCTATGGATCTGGTGAAAGACATGATAGAGGAAGAAGTGAAGAGACTAAAGGCTTTATTTCACCCTGAGTATGTGTTTTTTTAGAAGATATGCTGAAATGGACAGAGTGTTCTTTTATAAAATGGGGGTTGGACCAGCTGACGAAAGCCGAAGAACCCATGAGAAGTGTACTGACCCAAGAAGTGAAAAGATGAAAGAAAGGTGGTCAAAGGAGAGAAAAGAAAGAGAAAACAACAAGAAATAGGAAGAGTTTTGAGAGGCTCAATAACAATTGGATCAAAGTTCAGGAGAAGTTCAGAGATCTAGGCCATCTGGACTGGAGGCCAAAGAATGAAGTGAAGAAGAAGAAAGGAAAGTGGGAGAGATAAGGAGATGGCTGAAGAAGTGGAGGAAATAGAAAAAGAAACCCAAAGGCCCTTTTCAGGGCCAATCCTATGCCTCGGAAATAAATTGGCCTTCTTTCCTCAATTATTAATCTTTTTTTATAAAAAAAAGTACATACCCAATACATTTTTGTCCCTGTATAGTCCCATCCATGTTAAATTTCCCATGTTAAATTTCCCATTGTCCCTAGACAGTCCCAATCCATTGTCCCTGTATAGTCCCACCCATGTTAAAATTCCCCATGATAAATTCCCATTGTCCCTATATTACAAACCTCCTATTTTAACATTAAAGACCCATAGTCTCTATAGTATTCCCATTCACTACTCTCGGAGCTCAAGAAGATGAAAGCAGACAAAATGTATTATCCATCACACCATACAAATACTATCCATCACACAACCCATACCATCCAACATCCCAATACCACTCAACACCCTTTGCACACTATCCCAAAATGCCCTGTGTTAGCCTAGAGTGTAAGAGGAGATAAAAATAGACAACCATACTATCCATCACACCACAAAAAAATACCATTAACCACGCCAACTATAACATTTGACATCGGTTACATAAAGTATCCCAAAATACCCATTGTTAGCTTAGGGTGTAAGGGAAGGAGACGAAATCTCAAACATACTCTCACAAACCTTATATACCATCCAACACTATGCGTTACATCATCTATAACATCCATAAGATTATTTTTACCATGCTTTAGCATGGACATGCAATGCCAGGCGATTTTATTTCTACTTCTAGAGACTTGGTATGCAGTAATACCTTCACCTCTTTAATATTTTCACCAGTGTCTAGTTTGCTTTGTTCGTACATCTTCATCTTCACACACTCACACAAACAGTATAGTTATCATAGTTCAGAAAAATACAACTTCCATAAATTGGCACATTCATCCGAATTTTATTATACTAGATAGAAGAAATACAATATTCCCATAATCTGAATTCTTTCCTACTTTCCTGTATGACTGCCTGAATTTCGTCTATTTCCAAATCTGCCATCTTACCATTTCTTCAAAAAGACATGCTTTCTACACCTTTTTATCTTGCCTGTGTTTCTTTCTGAATTCTCTTTGTTGTCTTTATATTTTTGGTTGCTGTTACAGTATGTGCCTCTAATATTGATTCAGATAAGAAAAATAACTCTTTGCATAACCTGTGAGCTATCATCTGAGCCAAAATTGCAGATTGGGGAATACTGGTTGTAATAAGGTTTCATCCCACAGGCTGTTATACTTCATGCAGACTCCTGCAAACATTAACCCTAAGACAACTGACCACATACATATGCTCTTTTAGATGGACAAACATAGTGTATCCCTGCCCACATCACAAAGTGGATAAAAATATTAGATTCTTGCTGCCATCTGACTCATCATTATCGTTATACTTACTCCGGAAGACGAAGTCCCCAAAGCTGGTGATTCCTGTGCAGCCATCTTTCCTTCGTGACCTCCTTGGTGATGAATGGGTGGAATTTGCTGTTGTCGATACTATCGGTGTTTTGGTGGTGGCAGGAGAGGTTGCTGCTTCTCCTGACTGCTGATGACTGTATGAGTTGTCATTTGACAACTGTTCATTTGCTCATAATTGCAGGAGTCCTGATAGAGGCTGATATCTTCATAGTTCCTTTCCATTGTTGCATCATGTGTTTTCTTTGCTTGTGTTACAGCAATATTATGAAGTGATGAGGGAGCTTCTAGTGTGTAGTATCTTTACTCTTCTGACACAAAATATTTATTTTCCCATGGAGTTGACTGCGTGTAATGTGTAATGTTCTTTGGAGTATTATGTACCTTGAAATAAAAAATGGAATAAGTAGGTTTATTCCACCAAATAAACAAATATATATGAAAATCATTTAAAAAAAAAAAAAAATTATAAAGTTCTTAAGCAGCAGAGAGGGCCAACAGTCTCTAAATGGTTCACCCGTATTTTCGCAAAATACGACTTCTTGGAGAATCGCAAAAATAAAACCCCAAACCCCGCGATATCCAGTGTAAGACAACTCCGTTGATGACAAATTAGCTTACCCGATTATCGCTGATGGTTTTTTTTCTTTGCGATACCCCGAAGGAAAATACGCGATGGTGTCGGTGCCAATTTGGAGGCTTGCCCTCTCTGCTGATATAAATTAAATCATCGCTATATCAATAATGGCAAATATCGGAGAAGCACATTCCGCTAGACTAGCTCGAGAGTGACTAGAAGCAATCAAAACATTCCTTCCCGAGAGAGATTCTGTAAGACAAAAACTTCAAGAACGTCAGCAAGCGCAAGTTGAATTTGCTACGGGTGCAGAACAGTTATTTAAACCCGTAACAACAGCTACTGAAATAGAAAGAGCTATATGGGGAGATATTAAGGATGAGGAAGAGAGAAAAAAAGCTGGGTATTATTCCGGTATTAAAACAAACCGCTGAGCAGACTGAAAAAATAGCAGCGAGAACTAAAAAAAAAAAAAAAGATTTACGAGCTCTTCCAACTGATATAGCTGCAGCTCAAGCTCCACCCGTCGGCGAATAAATACTTGAGGGAGTTGGTAAAATTCGTACTGAATTGCATCTAAACCAATAAAAGAAAATATCGGACTGATTACAACATTTAGGGAGGGTTTTGTCGAAGATATTAGAAATACTAAAAGAGAAAAATTGCCCGAAGAAGTATTAATTAGTATATTTAATAAATCAAGCATCTTAAAACCCGGTTTTGAAAAAGTAAATGATGATAATCTTATTAAATGGATATATCGCATATATCAAAACAAAAAGCAGGCCAGATATCATGATTTAGAATACAGAGGTATTTTTGAAGAAATACAGAGACTTTATAAAGAGAGCGTGAAACAACTAGAACAACAACAACTCTCCCAGCAGGAACCTTCATATCAACTTCCTCCACCTCTGCAACATATGGAACAACACCAGTCTTCTTCACCGCAACAAAAGTTGATGTCGGAATTTAAAAGGTCTGAGGAGCTACTTAAAAAAGCAAAAGAAGAAAGATCACCATTAAGACTATTTAAGAAAAGCACGGAGGAAGGAGCAACCGGAAGTGGTTTGGGAAGTGGTCTTATTGCCTGTCCTGATAATATCCTCAATGACGTGTCGAGGTTAGAAATTCTCATAGTAGGAAAACGAGCTGGGAATAACTCACCAGAAATAATTAATGAAGCAGCTGATATATCTCGACGATTATTTCAAGGCGGTATCATGGACATTAATGTTTGCCGAGAACTTATTGATGCGATCGTTGATGACTATCACAGTGACTGGTTGTTAAATAAATGAATAATTAAATAAAAATGATCGTACACAATTCTCATCGTAGACCAGTTATGGTTAGGGTGGTAAATTCACGATTGCCAGTATACAGGATGACTTACAGAAATGGATTCGATGATGTTGTTCGGGGGTTATTCACGAGGAAGGCCCCTAAAACAATGCCAAATGCAAAACAATTATCGATGAAAGCAACGGATATTATTCGTGATAAAGCTCCTGGTGCTTTTGGTAAGGTTGCCAGTAAATCATTCCTGGCAATCAAGGAGATACTTGCACGATTAATACGTAAACCACCACCACCAGTGAAATTACACAGTACTGAAGTTATGCCCGCAAATGTCAGTAAAGTAATAAATCAAGCTGCAAATCAAAAACTAACAGCGTTGATAAATCAAGAGGCTGAACAAATAAATACAAGTCTGGTGTCGGGAAGTGGTCTTCGTTTTAGACGATAACAAATTATAATAAAATGTTTAAACGTGAATCCGACACAGCGTTTGACATATACGATCCGGTTCTTAAAAATGAATCAGTTCGTGATTTTCAGTATTATTCTTATGACGCACGAAGTCCAAATCAAAGAGGACGAACTGAATTACAAGTTCAAGATACAAGTAGATATTTCTTACCCGCTGAAGCATTTATTGAAGTAGCAGGTAAAATTATAAAAACAGATGATACAGAATAATTGGATGGTGTTAATGTCGGTTTTGTCAATAATGGAAGTATGGCCTTGTTTGAAAGCGCTGCATATCTCATTGACGGAAAAAATTTGATTGAGTCATTTGAGAATAATGTTGATGTGGCTACAACAATAATAGATTTGGCGAGATATTCCGATGATTATACAAAATCAGCTGGTCCATCAATGATGTGTGATAAGGACACTTCTGATTTTCCTAACAATGATCAGTAGAATGTTAGACAACCAAGAAATAATGCCAACAACGCTGACACTGATGTGTGGCCTGTGGTTCATGGTGCTAATACAGAAATTAATTTAGGATTTACAACGCTTAAAAAAAAATGTTGAGTGGTGATCGTGGAAAATCTTCTTGTGCAATTCCGCTGTCGCATATATTTGGAGTTTGTGGAGATGTCCGAAAAGTAATTTTCGGAGCAAACCATACGGTTGCGCTTTTTAGAAAATCTGATGATAATGATGCATTATGGCGACCCATCGGTGACGCTGGTCAAGTAGTGCTGACAAAACTTTCGCTGTGGATGCCGATAATGACTCCGGCAATTGCTGAAGAACAGCGACTACTTTCTTTCATGGATCAAGGTGGTAAATCGTTGCTATCATGGCTTACAGTAACCACAGATATTACTAAAATTAATATTAATGGTTTATTTACATGGCATATGGCATCACAGCAGGGGGTTCTGCACCGCGACATATTTTAATTGCTCTTCAAGATATTACATGATTAGACTCACAAACACGGAGTCATATGATATTTGACAAACTCAGTGTTTCTGAAGTTTCCTTAAAAATAAACGGACATCAAGAACCATCTCAGAATATACTCTTAGATTTTACTAATAATCGTGTTGCACGTGTATATCATCGTTTGACGAAATGTCTAGCGCGTGATATAAATATCGATACTGGCTTGCAAATATCACAATTGGATTTTATGACATATTATCCAGTCTATTACTTTTCACTTGAGCATCTTGATTTAACTAGACAATCTGTTGATGATGTACACTTTCGAGCTAATGTGACAAGAGGGGCTATAGCTAATTACAGAGCAATTGCTGTTATACTCAGCGATAAAGCAATGTTTCTTGAGGGTGTTGGTGGGCGGATGAGAGTTATTGATGCACCAGTGGAAAACATGTAGACAATTAGATCAATCGCGTTAATTATACAAATTTCATCCAATCACGATAATGTCACTCTGACTCCCGGTCAGGTGAAAAACCTAAAATCGAAAAACGTGAGCGCATGTGGGGCAACGATAACACTAGCGCGGTCCAAATTGCTAGTGGCGGTCCAAATTATCGTTGACTAAAACGCAACAAAATCACCTCAACAAAGCAAAGAGAGCAAAAACTGGAGTTCAATTTAATTTTACTCCAAAAGCCATCAGCGACATGATTAAAACCGGTGTTATATTTCCTCTTCTCGCAGCGTTACCAGCGATAATATCTGATGCTGTCCCAGCTGTTGCAAAAGCAGCCGCGTTAGGTGCTGTTGGAACAGCTGTTGAAATGGCATTAAAGAAAGCAACTGGAAAAGGATACAAAAAAGGGAGCGGGTCTAAGACTTCCAGGAATTCAGCCCTCATGGTACTGAAAGGGTCTAAGACTTCCAGGAACTCCGCCCTCATGGTATCCCAAACGCCGTTGACGCCAATGTCAAATTTTGATTTACTCGATGCCGCTAAACAATTAAATATAAAAAATTTCAAAGGTGTTTTTATGAGAGCTCAGTTACCGTGACAACCGAATAATTCAGAAACTGGAATTATTAATCTCTATAACAGCGATGGTCCAGGAACTCATTGGGTTGCTTATGCGATACATCCACGTGGAATTGTTTATTTCGATTCGTATGGGTTAGTACCGCCAGTTGAATTTCTAAAATACGCACAAAACACTTCCACTCCCATTTCAGTTTGGTATTCAACGCTACCAACACAAACATGAACCGATCCACCAATATGTGGCCTTGAAGTAATTAACGTACATGACGCGTTATCTAAATCAACCAAACGGCCTCACATAGTCGTGCGCGTGTATACCGCGGACCGATTTAACATTTTAAACAATCCCTAAAGAATAATGGTTGATATTTACGGAAGATCTCTCATCGAAACAAAGACAAAAAAAGAAAGAAAAAAAAAACGCGGCAACGTAGATTTATCAAAATATGCAACCAAAGATGAACTCGACAATCTTTTAACGTTATCCGGGATAGACCCAGATGAGGTTGTTATTTTTCAGGACCGACATGGCAAGCTAAAAACCAGCAATATCAAATGGAATGACATACTTCGACGAGTACTCGGTGCGGTCACGGATAACATCCCCGTGTTTACTGACAACAGAAAAATCAGGGATTCAAGTATATCGTTTACAACCATCAGAGATTAAATCATACAAAGAGTTGCTAATCGCTTAAAAAATGCCGGCGACACAATGACAGGTGAACTCAACATGAATGGAAACAAAATAACGGTGCTACAAGATCCAACATCCGACGAAGATGCCGAGACGAAAAAGTATGTTGACGTTAACCACAGCACCGCTGACGGTAAATTATCCACGTTGCGGGCCGAGTATGACGTTCACGTAAACGCGTCTGCAAATCTCCGTGGAAACTTTAGAAAATTAATGAAACCTCAGTAGAATTCTTTGGTACCCCATTGACCGTTGACGCGAAACTTTCTGATATCAAAACTAACATTGACACAATCAAGAAAACACTCGAAGATGTCGTAAGTGGAATTCCTGAGATTGTTAACAAAATTAATCTAATTAAAATCCCGCCTGGAGTTACTCCTGGGCATATTACCAATATAGTATACACGGTATCATCCAGGAACGCAACATGGTGAAAACAAAATAATACTATCAAATATACCTCAAATGTCACTGGAGTGTATAGACTGTCTGTGTTCACTGCTGCAAAATTTGAAATATTTACAACATATCTCTGGCGACATTCCACTGACAAGTTTTCCAGGGTTGTGACTATCATATTAATTAGCAGAACCGAAGAAACGTTTATACTGGAAGCAACTGATAATAAATTAACCGCAATATCTTACTGGTGGTGTTTGGAATTTGTAGCTGAAACACCTCAATTGTTGACTGCGTACAATAATAATGGCGTTGACAATAAATCATACCACGATGCTATCCCACGTTACAAGCAACATCTGCTTGATATAGCAAGTGCAACGTTGGGTGCTGAATTTAGTTTTGGGAGTTTTAATGGCATCAACTAAGCAAATTGGAAATGTATTCGTGAACGAGGAGTGTATCGAGGAGCAATCGAGTTTAATAGATATTTTGAAAGTATTGATATAATAAAAATTACTGAATATTTCGATGAAATTAAACAAAAACATAAAACACAACTAGAGCGACAACGGCAAAATTTCCAAGAACATCTTTTTGAATTAACGCTACGCAGTCTAGTCATTAAACACATACAAATATTAAAACAGCTTGTATCCGATATGGAGTATGTCAACCAGCGAATAGTCCAGGCAACAATTGATCTCCCTGATGATTTCACTGGCCACAGGCACCGGTTTTTAACTGCATACTCATTAACAGAAGCTACGCTGCCAAATTATAAATTTCCCGGATATGGCGCGGACGAATTAGGAAAATCCGCCACCAAAATCATTGATGAGTTTTTTCCTAAAATACTTACACGGAACAAAGAAACACTTCCACCGGCAAATATCCTCCGGCACAACAATGACCCAAGGACGACATGTATCCCCGGAAGTCGTAAATATAACCCCTGTGGTCGCAGTCAATCTTGTGTGTGATGTAATCGATAACGGCTACAGCACGGACACTACAGTATCAAATCAAGCCAGGCAAGGATTTGTTTTTTATTAATTCACCCCGAAAGAACCACCTGGATTTCTGATTGTGCAAGAGCCGATCAATCCAGTCTATCTACGATGTCATAATCCACTTTTATCAAGAATAAATTTAATCTAACTGACCAGTCCGGCCACTTGTTGGATTTGAGGATTGGGATCGTTAATATTGAGTTTCTTGTGAAATTCTAAGGATCTGCCATCCTAAGGATCTCATCGTGAAACAGATTCAAGAAAACAGTACCAAAAAAATAATTCCCCTGACAGTCAAGGTTGATATTTTTTTCACTGTCACTCAGGATTGTAAGAAATTTATTTTTTACTGAAAATCTGTCAACACTGTTAATTCGGAAAGTAATAAGGTAGTCGAAATCATGCAAATCGTCGGATTTGCTAATTCTGATAAGTCATTTACTAGTAAATATCATGGAAATCGGCCGATTTCTTAATTCTGATAGGGTATTTACTAATAAAAATCGTACACATCGACTGATTTCACAAGAAAGTATAATAATTTTATTTTTTGTGCACGGGTAACAGAAAAATATTTTATTTATATATATTTTGTTCACATCGACTGATTTGTTGATTTTGATAGGGTATTTACTACTCAAAATCGTGCACATCGACTGATTTGTTAATTCTGATAGGTATTTACTACTCAAAATCGTGCAAATCCAACAATTTTCAGTGAAAAAAAAAATATTGTCAGTGAAAAAGAAAAAACAATTATTGAAATTCTTAGTGTAATCAGAAATTTATTTTTTACTTTCAATTTCATTTCCACGTACTTACTTGATTTCCACGTACTTGATAAAATCAACTTTCATTTTCAATCGCTTCAAGATCTGAAATAAGTTGCCTTACGCGAGTATTAATTATCTTTTTCGATTCATATTCAAGAGATAATTCTTAACTGATTTTTTCAATTACACGAGACAACGAAACAAAACCGTTTATTCGTGTTTCTTCTACTGTGGCTAGTGACTGATACATAGCAGTCAGAATTTTCTTTATAAATCTATATTGCAATGGCAGAATATATCTTCCTTGTTGTTTATGCTCCTGCAGTGTTTCAAAGTCAGAAATGATTTTTTTCAGGATTTAATTCATTAGATACATATATACCGTTATGTTCTAATCTTTTGATAGCAACAATTATATCATTGATATTTTCCTAATTTATTATACCGAATATTATACATTTAAAAGAAAAATATTTTAGACCAATAATAAACAGTAGCTATGATGAGAGGTTATCAGTCATGGATCTCTGCACTGGCGTGCAGTGGCCTGTGTATCACGGGGTCGTTTGTTTGAGACTTTTGTCTTTGTTTGAGACTTTTGTCTGTTGAGACCTTTCTTATGGTCTTCTCGGCATCCCATGATCGTTTCTTTCTTGACTCTGTCAAGGGCCACATTCTTTCTGTGGGGTACCCATGTGACTTAGAGCTTATGCATCCACGCTACTGTTTATTTTGGGGCGCCACCGAAACGAAATGTTGGAAGTCTGTCTGTGCACATCCTTTTTATTTATACCCACAAGATCAAACCCCGGGTGACTAAAATGTACTCATCTCGCTGCTTGACGTGACGTGAGGGGGGATGTACATGAGGCTGCTGCTGGCGCCTCAATTACATAGAAAAAATCTTTAAATCGGTACCGTCGACAATATGCTTGTTATGAGATTCGAACCGCCGACCTCCAGAACGAGAGTCAGCTGCGTAACGACTGCGCCATGGCTCTAATCTACTGGTATAGGATTTAAACATTATGATGTAGTTACCCACATATCGGTTTCTGAACACACCGTATATTTCTGTGCTCAAGATAGATATAACATCGGTTTCTGAATAAAATATATAATTTCGTGTTCTGCCTTAATAAAATTGGGTCTGAAATACATGTATCTCGTAGCGGATCTAAAAATAACTCACTGTTGTGCAATGTGTAACCGTAGTTATTTTTCTATTTGTGTGTCAGAAACCATAAATATTTTTGTGTTACATTACTGATATTAATTACGACGTAATTAACTACGACGTAGATAGTTAATTAATTAATTACGACGTAGATAGTTAATTACGAGCACAACTACGGAGAAAGCTATATTACAAAATTATCTTCCTTGTTTCAGGTCGAAAAAAAGCAGTATGTTAATAGAAGTTTCTGACCAAAAATGAATAAATAAGTAGTTAGTGAATACTACATCTTAGCTCTCTCTTAATGATATTTGAAAATAATGTTTTGGTTATATTTCTTTGAGAATGCGGATTTATATATATTTTCTGCTACGTTTTGTACTGAAGACATGCAAATGTCAAAATATTTGCCAGCTGAATTCATTGATTGAAATATTCTCTCTTCGCCAGTATCTATGTTGAAGGATTTGATCCGCCTCTTTCCAATTGTTTTAAATTTACCATTCCCTCCTCGTGCAGAATTTTTGCGTTGTGTGATAGCTTGTAAATTTTGGAAGAGAGTTGTTCTTAGTGTTTCCGTCAATATAATCGATCACATGGCCGTCTTTGATCTCTCCAAAGAATCATTCGAATACAAAACGATGACAGATAATGTTTCCTCCCAACACCAAACGTTAGATAGCGATGATTATAAGCAACACCAACTGTTTTTTTTTTCTCAGCCTACAGTGCCTAACTATGCCATTACGATTTGCTTCATAATCCTGGATGATTGGATGTCTGACAAATTCTTGATTCATTTATACAATAATGTATTTGTATAATTTATAATTTGTCTGAAAACTAATTTAAATAATCCTCTTCTCACGCTATAACTCTTGGTAGAAGAATAATCGGTAAATTTACTCAGGGTGGTGAATATGATCATAAACGGCATCACGCAAGATTGATTATGGATCCCGCCGAGTATAAATTTGTTGTTGCTGATGCAGCAGAGAAAGATATATTTTGTGATCAACAAGATGATTGCTTATCCGACGAGAAAAGGTTAGGCACAATTGTTAGTTACATTGATGGAGAATCACCTCAGCACACACAGCTAAGATCTTCAATGCATGCTTATGTTTCTATGAATTTGCTATCGATGATAAATAGATTTCCTGACACTGCCGTTAGAGTTGCTACGGATTAATTTTATATCGATAAAAGATATTCAGAAGTATTGGCTCATTTTACAAGCACTGATGAATCATGGGGTTCGTGGAGAATAAAACAAGAAATGTTACATTGTTATTGTGAATCCGCTGATGTTGCGGTTATAGACAGTTATTGCAAATCACGATTATCAGAATTGTTGTTGGTGCCGTCTGTGTATGATCTAGTATCCAAACACAAAACCGTTTATTTGAACGGGCCGGAAGGTTCTGGTAAGACAACTCGAGTGATCGAATTATTTCGACAGAATTCAGATATGATTGTGCTAACACCAACACACAGACTTGCCAGGGAGATGAAAAAACGAGGACTCAATTCTTGTACTTATCACAGCTTTTTCAAATACAGCGGCGGTGTGTGGACTCCTGACCGAATGGGAGAGAAAGATATTCCAAAAATCATCATTTGGGATGTAGTGTGCACAGTGCCTTTGGAAATATTAAAAACATTTCTTGATTGGCTATTAACAAAAAATACTGCAGTGGTTATGTGCGGTGATCACGGTCAACCACCTCCGTTTGTTGGACCATCTCCATACGATTGGCTGAAGAATTTTGATGATTATTATTCGGAGATAACTGATGATCACAGGTCTCTTGATGCAGAATTAAAGGAATTTTAAAACTTAATCAGACTACAACCGAATAAAATTCAATGTGAAATAATGTGCAAGGTGATTTCAGAAACATCCATCCATGACTTTTGGAAAACATGGAAACCAAACGATTTGATAGTGGCAAGTAGAAATATAGTCAGAGATAAACTTCAACAGCAGTTATTTCAGTTACACAAGAACAAATTTCCAGCGTTTCGTGTACCGTTGTGTTATAGACCAGCTGATTCGCAGTTACAGAATATTGACGTTGATATACCAGGACAGCCAAGGAAACAAAATCTTGTATTGAATGATATTATCGCAGTTGATGTCAATGTTGTTGAAGATACGCTGCACGCTGATTATTCCCCTTGGACGCTAGGACACGCGATGACAATTCACTCATCACAAGGATTGACTATCACTGGCACGGTTGTTTGGATCGTTGATGATCGCATCGAATGGTCGTACTTTGTTTATCTTGCAGTGTCTCGAGTTAAAAAAAATATCTCAATTGCGGATAATCGTCATGGACTCGTCAGAAACCATTGATGATGATATTGACAACGATATATTAATAAAAAATGTTGACTGGTTATAAACAAAGTAAAAAAACAATAATCGCTACCTTGATCTTCACGCTGAATTTATCAAAGCGCTAAAGCAGCAGCAGAATAATCACTGTGCAAGTTGTAATTGTACAATGTTATAGCAGTACTCGAGAAATAATCCAAAACAATTTACAGCAGATAGAAAAGATAACAGCCGCTGTCATTCACGAGAAAATACGATGTTGAACTTTCTTCACTGAAATCGACGTCGGGGTGCTAGTTAAGTGATCTTGGCGGTAATTGTGTGCCTTCGGGAAGTACTTGTAATTGCTCACGTGTAAATCCAAGTTGAGGAGCAGTTGAATCCAGTCTGTAGATTGCGGGTCTACCAGTAGATCAAGCTATGTTAGATATCTTGTGTGTGGTAATGCTCCAGATAGGATCAGTCGCTCTATTTTTACCACCTTCAAGTTCACCGGGTTCATATAAATATCTCACAGTGTCATTGCCCAGCTCTGGCTGTGTTGAAAAATCACGTCGTTGTACGGGTATATTCTTTTTGGTAATTGCGTTAATAGGTTTCATGTTGTTTGTGCAAGTAATTTCATTATTTAATGCAGTTATCACGCTCGGTAATCTTGCAACCCATTCGCGAGATCTCTTGTCCTGAATGAATTCATTCGCGTACTGTTATCCAAATAACCGCTCAGCAAGTGTTCGATTAATCGTTCAACAATTGCCTGATCACAGTGAATTTCAGTGTGTCCTCTTCTGATGGTGACTTTATGTTGTTTCATCAACGATGATACTGCACCTTGAAATTGTTTGCCAGATCAACTTGTAACAGCTGTGGCCATTGCAAGGGTCCCCGTTGTTAAATTCGTTTAAACGCAGAAGCTACTTCAGTTCTTGTCTTTGTTGACAACGGTTCTGCTTCTTTATATCTACTTGCAACGTCAGCTACAGTTAGCGCGTACTTGTATGTTATTTGACGCCTTTGGACTTTAACGGTATCATGTGGTAGAAATAATATAGCAGCTTGATGAACTTCATTAGGAACACTAACATCAAAATGTGCAAAGTGAATTTGCTTAGGTGGTGGTAGATAGATTGCCCATATTGCCTGTTTGGATAACTAATTTTTTAGCAGTAACACGCGTAACCTTTGCTGTTTCAGCGAGTTTACTAATCGCTGCGGTACCCTTCCAGTATCTTCTTGGGGAATAATAAATCGAGTCCATTTATAATTAATTACCAGCGCCGAGCGCTAATTTACCTTTCATCGCGCATCTTACTAACCAATTAGCTAACCTTTCCTTGAAAGATTTATCAGTGATGGAATTTAACGCGTGAATTAATTTCACATCAGCGATTTGTCTATCTTGTAGATCATTACTTTTATAAGCTACATCATGGACATGACACGCTTTGTCAATAGCGTTGATCGGATACTCACCTGGTTTGGGTTGGTCTTGGTTGTCAAGTCTGATATCAAGTCGGGTTCCAGGACCACAGTAATTATATCCTGGAAGATATTTTCTCCTGGGTATTTAGCCCACGGAGTCCCCGGTAACTTTGTTAATTTTGCTGCAATTTCACCTCCTCGTTTTTTTTAAAATCCCGACTGTGAGGGAATAAATTTAAATTTCTTTGTACCGCATCGTTCACACTTACCAGTAACCGCTGATCTGTTATTTTTTGTTGTATTGGTTGTTAGATCACCTGTTGGGGTACCCGCCCTGCATTTCACACAATATAACTATAATGAATGTAATTAATTTTTCTGTAACACGAAAGCAAGAACCAGTCAAGCATCATGCTGTGCTACCAAATTCTGTCCGTACGATCATAATTGGACCATCTGGAAGTGGTAAAACACAAGCGTTATTTAATTTTGATAATTAGATGGCTTAGGTGGGATACGCTGTATTTGGTAGCTCCGTCTGTAGATGACCAGCGGTGCTATGATGAACTAAAGGATTTTAATGAAAATGCAAAATCGTTAAATGAGAACGGAGACGATGTTGTTGAATTTATCACTGATATCGATGAAGCGCCAATTATTGATTCCATTGATGGGTTTATTAACAATTTAGTCGTGTATGATGATGTAATGCTGGATAGGCAATCAAATCCTGCTAGAATATTTTCCAGAGGTAGACACAAAAACACAGATTTTATTTATGTAACCCAGCGGTATTCACAGATACCAAAGGTGATCATAGATAATTGTAATATTCTTGCTGCGTTTAACGGAGTTGATACTCTCACGTTACGAAATTTTCATCAGACCTGGTATAGCGGTGATATGGACATAATTTAGTTTATTTAGTCATGGTCAGTCAACCCCACATGGATTTATAACAATACATTTACACGATCCTCGAGCTCTATATCGAGTCGGTCTTGATACGATGTTTGGATAATAGGAGCAGAGAGGGCGCGCCTCCAAATTGGCACCGACACAATCGTGTATTTTCCTTCGGGGTATCGCAAAGAAAAACCCATCAGGGACAATCGGGTAAGCCAATTTGTCTTCGTCGGAGTTGTCTTACACTGGATATCGCGTTTTTTTTTTTGGTTTTGTTTGCGATTCTCCAGGAAGTCGTATTTTGCGAAAATACGGGTGAACCATTTAGAGGCTGTTTGCCCTCTCTGCTGCTTCTTATGAAGAACTGCCTCATCCATGTAATTTTATGTTTACATGATTAGTGCCCTATTTGTTGATTGTATATATTACTTCCCTTTTTGTTGAGGTAAGTAATTCTTATAATGGTATCTTACTATACAAATATAGCTGAAAGAAATTTTTTTCAAGTTTGAAGATGATCTTAAAGAAAGTGTTAATCAGTCTATATGAAATAATGAATTTGCTCAAAATGCTTTAGAATTCATAGTTGTATACATCATTTTACTGTTACATGTATCCATTTAAAATGGATATATGCACATAAAAATACCAATAACCTTGAAGAGAAAAGGAACAAACTTGTATCATACCAAAAGAAGGAAATGCTTAATATCTAATCTGATCTTGCTATGAACACTCTATTTAATTCATAAACGGGTAAGTTGCAGCATCTATAATAGCTCATATGGTACAGCACTTGTTCAGAGTAGAGGGGTCCAAGGTTTGAAACCCTGAACATATGACTTGATGACCTCAGAATATAATTTTGTTGAAACTGAATAAATGTGTACAAGTATGGAATCCTGTCCATGTATTTAACTAAACAAAATATAGTGATTTCACTAGCGTGTAGGCAGTGCAGTATTATCTAAATATATACTAGTGAAATCACTATATATTGTTTAGGTCACTTAGTAGTTGTTTGTATCTACAGATCACGTGTATTCTCATCTGCCGCCTGTACATCACTTCATTCTATACTATTTTATTATGAAATCAGACGTCTAAACATGACATGAAACACGTAAGGAAGAATTGTGCTGCTCACATTGGGCCTTCTTCTAATATCATTACAACTGAAAGTCCTTTCATCTGTCATTTACACAAGAATAATTACCTCAAATCTCTGGATTTATTAAAAGGCAGAACATCTTCAGGACATTTGTTGATGGAACTGGAATATATATGAACTAAATGTCAAGCAAAAAACACACACAGATGCATATATATATATATATATATATATATATATATATATATATATATATATATATATATATATATATATATATATATATATATATATATATATATATATATATATATATATATATATATATATATATCAATGTGTTTTGTTGACTCTTTTTACATAATATAGCATGGATATATACAAATAAAAAGATATATAGTTGTATTTATTTTTGTATGGAGTGATTATATTTATTATTCATTTAATTTAAAAAGGGGTTTTGAAAATGCTTTTAAATAGATAAAATATGAGTGATTACTATATTTGTTAAAGCAAACCTGGTAACTTTGTTCTCTCCGGATATGTAGTTTTATTAATGTCCTGTTGTATGACCCTCCATGTTTCTGTGAATGGTTTATCCTCTAGTGAATCACTGCCGACTGTGGAAGGGCTGGAAAACTGATTTATGAGTACTGTCTGGAGCATTTCTTGGCTGGTTTTACAGGCCGCAAAAGCCTATATTTTCTATTTCTCAGTCTTATTTGATGATGGTGTCACCTTTTCTTTTTTCTTCCTTACAACTTCATTTCCTGCCTCTTTCTGTGCTTTGCCTTCTCTCAATTGTTCTGTCTCTTTTCTCTTCCTCTTTCCAGAAGCTGGAAGATCTTCAGAGTTGTTTTTTGACATGGTAAGCTCTAACATATCATTTGGAATTTCTCCTTCATACTTTGGCTTCAAGGACTTGACAACAGATTCATAAGCTCCTTTGGCAAATTTCTTGAGTACTGCTTTATTATCTAAAACAATTTATCTTTTATAAATGTGTTTTGTATAATGTTTGATTTTTTACTTATTTTTTTCTTCTTTTATCAAGAAATGATTTTAATGATTTTTTCCATAAAATATGACTCATTTAAAGAAAAGTGGAAAAATATGTACATGCATAAATATCAATAATTGTCTCAGCACCCATGCAGCAGTGGCAAATTATGACTGTTCTGGTAAAGCACCATTGCACTGGTCTGACTTTAATTTGATATTTAACAAGCACCACAAGGGTATTTTGATTAAAATTTGTCTTACTTGGTTCTTAAAATTCTAAGCTTCTCAGTCAACAATTTCATAATGAAATATTCTTGAATCAGCTTAAAATGGCTGTTAACCTAAGTACTGATGGTCAGACAGGTGTTATATAAATTTCTCATAATGTACAATATTTAAGAATGTATTTACTTGCATATCTGCAAAGTACACAGTTGTTTTATCTTCATGCCATAATTAATATTCATGACAATTGAGCACAAACAGAAACCTAAGATGTAACCAGAAGTCGATGACAGCCACTGAATAGATTGATTATATGCAAAGTGTACATAGGGTTTTACTTACCATCTATTTTTACTATAACTCCACTGAAGAACTTGCAACCCCATTTCATCTCCACTTCTCCTTTTATGGTGAAATCAGTCTTCATTTTCAGAGAAGGATTGCTTTTTGATTCAGCACTAAAGGTTTTATCTTTATAAAAGTAAATGCAAGCAAACTTTGTGTATATTTGGAAAATGCTAGTATTAGACTGCCAGAGTTAAAATTACAGTGATGATTTCAAATTTTGAATTACTGATGCATTATAGGATTCATAGAGTCCTCGTGAGGGGTCTTGAGTATTTTTAAACAAACTTTCATTGTAGAATGGATTCAGTACCAGTCAACTTTTTACTCAATCTGTGAAATGTGTTCAATGTAAAATTCTGTCTTTGAGGTAATGATTGAGTACTTTTAATAGCTTTATAAATATAGTTGTTTCAAGAATTAATGTAACTCCTTAAAGTGGCCTCACACTCTGACTTCAATCTGGGGGGACCAAACTGATGTGGCTTCATCCCATATCAAGTTACTGCAATTTGGTATAGTCTAGTATGGACATGTGTTTATGTAATTACTGGCCAGTATAACATAATAGCTAACTTGTGTGCAATTTGACAAAATGACTGCCCTAAGTTTCAAAAGACAAGGAGAGGACCTTATAGAAAGAAATGAAAAGAAAAAGTAGTAGAAGATACTGGAAACTCAATACTGGAACCTAATGAAATGGATCAAATGATGTTGGCACAGAATGATGCCATTGCAATACTTCAGCCCGATCCACACCTCAGTCACCGAGCTAAACCTCTAACTGTAAGTACGGTTGATATGATGTAACTCAAGAAAGAACATTTGGAACAGATTGTGACTTTCAGGCAAAAATTCTATATGGTTAAGATCATAATACAAGTAAAAGAAAAAGTCAAATATTTGTAGTATTACTTCATCCTCTGTACAAATATTAATTTGGCAAAAGTTTTTGCCTGTGCAATAATTCACTGAATGAAAATTCAATCCTTTCAAGAACATTGATTGCACTGTATGGGTTTCATTCATGTTTTGTTATTATAAGAAGGTACCCTTAATGTTATGTCATCTGTATTTTTTAAATAATGGTTTTATTGTTTGCAAATTACTCGTTTGGTGAGACTTTGAAACAATATTGCTTTAAATCAGTTTAGCAATAATAGTCTGTCAATATTTGAATATAAATCAGAGCAAAATGTTCTTCGTAGTTGAGATTTAGCCATTACATATCAATTTTCTCTTTTCATTCATGACATGTCTCTCAGTATTTATGAAATTAATTGAATATCTTCCTTTCAGTTCAGCCATTCGGCAATGCTCCATAATGTTTTGAAGCTGAAAATAAGTCTCCTGATTTGAACATCTTCACCATGACGACTGTAAGTCAAATAACAATTTATGTTTGTAAGTTATGACATTTCCAAGTTTAGAGCAAATCTTTTGTATAAACCAAACATTATATATTGCTCTGTATAAATTTGGAAACAATAAATCTTCATTAAAAAGGTAGGAGCAAATAGAGAGTCTGACAAAAAGGTAGGAAAAAGAAGGAAAATAAAGTTAAAGAGGATGGCTGGAAAGATAGTCTTGTAAATTGACCTTTTCATGGGTGTTTGTATTTTTTGGACATGCATCATTTCAATCATGACAGGACAACTTTCATTTGGTTTTTAAATTAATTAATATGAAGCATATAGACTGCTTCAAAATGAGTACACAACTAATGAAAACAATTGTACAATAATTACATTATTTACCAGCTTCTAATAAAACTTTTTTTAAAAACTCGTTTCAGATGCCAAATGATTCAAGATGTTTTGATTCAGTACAAGGTATATGTGCTGAAGATGAAATTCATGAGGAAGGGGAAGTTTATAATTATGAGAATGCTTGCCACCAAGAATTCAAGCAACATTGTGGACAGACAGACCAAGAGACTGAGGAAGAAAAATACTGTGATTTGACATTAAGCCCAGATGATGGAATTCATTGTTTTGAAGATTTGTTTACTGAGGATATAGATAGTACTCAAGACGATAACCTTTGTTTCACAGATGCCATTCCTGAAGAATCAATAAATAATAAAATACCACTATATGAAGGTGCTGGCATGACAGTTGGTGTAGCCATGTTGCTTTTAGCAGCTTTTGCAACAAAGCATAACCTTGTTGGTGATATTATGCAACAGTTACTGCAAATAATTGCATTTCTTCTGCTAAACGGACACAAGTTATGCACAAGTTTACACAGTCTTAAATTCTTCTTCACTATTACTGCCCTTTCTCCCAGTGATAATACAAAACTCCAATTTCCTAATGATTTATGCTCTAAAAACTTTGAGAAAATTAAAATTCCATACTTTTTAGAAATGACGGTGATTGATCAGCTAAAGACTTTTTTCACGAGAGGGCTTTTTTGAATCCCTTAAAAATAGGTTTGAATGACATTCTGTGGGTGGTAAAATTGGAGATATCTATCATGGAAATTTGTACAAAATATTTGTTGAAAATTCTGGACCTTTAAGTAAACAAGAAAATGTATCCTTCACACTCAACACTGATGGTGCACCTGTGTTCAAATGTAGTAAGATGTCAATCTGGCCAATATGCCATGTTATAAATGAACTACCATTTAGCATTAGGGTGAAAAAAGAAAACATGATCTTAGGATTTGGATATTCAAAAATTTAATGGTTTCAGTACATTCTAGCATTCAATTGTCTTTGTATGTCATTATTAAATAGATTAATCATGCAAATACAAAAAGATTTAGCCGTGTCATTTATTTGAGACTTCTCAGTAGACTGTAATAAAGCAAAGTGCTGAAATATGCCTCATGTTTTTTGTCAAAGTCCTATTTACACTTCATCAACAGCATGCAGATTTTCAAAGTTCAAAATTACATCTCATCTACCATACTGCAATGTTCTAAGTTCCAAACTACACCTTAACTATTGAATTACAGTTTGCTAAGTGTCAAAATACGCATTTTCTTGTCAGTACACCAGCATTGTTTTTGGAATACGCCTGTAATTTTCAAAATTCTTAGACAAAGGATGCCTGTACTTCATACTAGTATTACGCTTATGGGTCTTGTACGCCTGAAAAAGTTGCTTTACGCCTTGAAATTGAGTATGTTATGCCTCTTATACTGCTCCTGAACAGGCGCAATACTTTGTGTATGGGCGGTCATAAATGAATAGGTTCTTCTGTGACTTCTAATATAGCTGCCACGTTGTGCATCTTGAACATTGTGATATCAATGTTTCTTCAAGATGGCTCGCTAGATTGATATTGTGCATTCACCATAAAACTTTATATGATATCTAGTTGGTAATAAATTTAGATTGTGCCAACATGGCATCCAACATGGATACCATGGCAACCAGTTTGGAAATCTGTTATCACTACTCTTCAAAAATGGAAAGCCATGTCAACATGAGGTTAGCACGAGAAGTTTTCTTATAATGTCTTGTTTGTCCTAAATGAAAATTGTGCCAATCTTTCATTCAGTATGACCACTGCATCATTTAATTTGAACACCGTGTTGGACTCTGAAAAATAACAGAGATGTTTGCAGCACTTCACAGTTAAATGGAAGAAATGGTCTCACCTTAACTACTAGAAATTCTTTTCAGCACTTAGAGTGTCATTCCCTTTGAGGAATTCTTGTTCTTGCATGTTCTCTCATTCAAAGAACAGACAAGGCTTGTGTAATGTACCCACCTCCCTAAGACTTTCAAATTCCTATGCTTAGTTTTTGTTTGCCACTTAAGGTGTTGCTGTTTCAGGTAAGAATTTTGTGATTTTCCACTGGGCATCATTCATTTCAGTTGAGCAGTTCATATAATTTTGGTGATGCTTATTTACAATGCATCTCTGGGCCTTGCATGTTTTGCCTTAAATATAGAGTGGGGGATTCTGATGTTACAGAGTCGAACAGTGATCAGTACACATTCAATCTGTGTGCCTTGAATGTTCTATGTAATATTACTGGTGATGCATACCTGTTACCAATAGATCCACAAAATGTTACAGACATAAATAAAAAATACTGTTTGTAGATCAATGCCCACCCACCCACCCCCATTTTCTGCACTGGCTGAAAAGGTCTTGTAGTCTGAATCAATATCTCAAGTTAACAAGTTATTATGCTAAAAGGCAAAGAACTTACATTACACATAATTAATTCAGAGCAAAGAGACATTTTATTTTTCGTTTGTGTTTTGCATTTTTTCTTTTATTTTCTTTCAATATTATATACAATACCTACGCAGATTACTTAAAAAAGTGGATAAAACTTGCACTGAGGATGAGTGTCTGCCTCTGATAGTAAGCTCAGATATTAACTTCATAAGGTTTCCTTTATTGCAGATGCCCCAGATGTCAGAGTTAATATGTCAGGATATACTGTAGTTGGTTCTACTGCAATCCTGATGTGTACACCCCAGGGAAATCGACCACAGTACACATTTCATCCATGGATACACATGGTTGGACAGCCAGAGATCAGGAGGTCTACTGGAATAAACAGTCAATATCTCCACTTTTACATTGTCTAACATCAGTATCCAAGATATGGGCACATACAAGTGTACTAGCGTAATGGTCATGTATGAAACACTAAAGTGGGTGTTATTATAGAACGGTAGACAGATGTAGCTCTACAATTGTACCAAATAATGTGGAATGTCTAGTTGCACTACAAAATACAGATTAAAAACCTCATTTTTTGGACCCGACTTTTTTCTACCCAAAATTCGCCCGTGGTCGGAATCCGATTTTTTGTCCGGATTTTAGACTTTTGGACTCAGATCTAAGGCAAACCGGTATGAACTGCAAACAGACAGATGAGCCTTTGCAAAAAGTAGGATCAGATGGGCATTTGGAATAAAGAGTGGTCTCCATACAAAAATAATGGCTCCGTTTAGCCACAAAAAAAATCCAACTTTGACCATTCTGCTTATGCGCGAGTCAAATAGCCAATGAAAAACGATGTTTCTAACACAACTAGCAGCACGTTATTGAAAGATGACCGGGGATTTTGTGTTTTCTAGTCTCTTCAGAAATAGCTTTCAAAATGTTTTTCCTACTCGATTTTCAGGCGAAAATGACAAAAAGCTCCAGGGGTTAATGTGTTAAACAGTGGATTTTGATGACGTCAACAAATTTGAATATTCCATACGTATTTAATCACTTGTGCATCGACATTGCACATAAATTACAAACTTTGCAATTCCTTGACAATTTTGTAAAAAATAAATCCGTGTTAACATTTTAACCCTTAGCGACGACTTAACGGGGCAGGAGGTAGTAGCCTACTGCCAAGGTCTATAGCGTCATGGTCATGCATGATACACTAAAGTGGGTGGTTTTATAGAAAGATACAGATGTAGCTATACAATGATATTAAATAATCTGCAATATCTAGTTGCACTAAGAAATACAAATAAAAAACCTCATTTTTTGGACCCGACTTTTTTCTACCCAAAATGTGCCCGTGGTCGGAATCCGATTTTGTGTCCGGATTTTAGACTTGATGGTCTCAGATCCAAGGCAAATCTGTATGAACTGCAAACAGACAGATGAGCCTTTGCAAAAAGTAGGATAAGATGGGCATTTGGAATAAAGAGTGGTCTCCATACAAAACTAATGGCTACGTTTAGCAACAAAAACAAAAAGAAACAAAAAATCCAACTTTTTCCTTTCTGCTCATGCGCGAGTCAAATAGCCATTGAAAAATAATGTTTCTAACTCGACTAGGCAGTATGTAATTGAAAGATGTCCGGGGATTTGGTGTTTTCGAGTCTATTCAGAAATAGCTTTCAAAATGTGTTTCCTACTCGATTTTCAGGCGAAAATGACAAAAAGCTCCAGGGGTTAATGTGTTAATTTCTAATCTTTATGATCTACTTCATTATCTGTAAAATGAGGTCATAACAATTGATTTCTGTACTGATATGACTACCCATGCATATTGACAGTTTTTTTCAAGTTATTTGTATCATTTTTCGTTGAATCACATCTAAAGACAATGAAAAATTACGCAGTCATGTTCAGAGTTAGATATTTACACAAATCTGGTCATCGATAGATAGTACAAATATTGGGAGACTTGGGCAATTTTACATGTTAGTCCATTCTTACATTGAGAAAAAGCAAAATGAAAAGATATATGGAAAAAGAAAGAATTTTTTAATAAAAGAACCATAAGGAAAAAGTACAATCCCGTCCATCCAATCATGGCAAGAAACATTAAAAATAATGAAATTCATCATGATATTTACTGCAAGATATGATCACCCTCCCCTAGACCGCTCTAGTGACAAAAAGTCTGCAGATGAGCTCCATAAAGCGAGTGGTGAAAAATGGGGCTAATTCATCCATTGCTCTAACAGTGCACCGTTCGCACCTTGTGATTCAAGTGGTTATGTAATTCGATTCACAGATACATTTAAGTACAGGGACATAAAACAATTCTGGAGAGCCACCTCCCTGAGCTGAAAACCCTTACTCTTCAGGTCAATAACTTTTGCTATTATTTTGTTTGTTAATTGTTCCCTGTCCCACTTAATGTTGTTACAACATTCAGATGAGACCACCTTATCGACCTAATGAGGTGCCAAGTCATATGAAACACTCTCATTCAACGGAACAGAGATGGTGGCTCCATGGATTCCACCACGTCGGGGAACATTTGTGGTAAACGCGAGTATGTGTCGGCATCAACGTTATTATTGCCAGCTTTATATATGATGGAGAAATGTGATTTGTGTGTGTGATTTAGATGTTTAACGTATCTTTAACCATTTCCAGTCATATTGATACGATGTCAGCAGTGTGGCAGTTTAAAGTGATGTCTAGCATTTGGGCATCATGCCGCAAACATGTAACATGATGTCCCACCCAGACACCAGACCGACCAGTCCTAACACTAACATCTTAATGCTGAGCACCTAGAGCAGCAGGGGGGGGGGGGCGAATCCGACATTTTGTCCAAACGTCATTTGGCTTAATTAGTACTTTCTGCACTCAGCGGATCCGGTGTCGTCAGCGCCTGGTAAAAAAAAAGACGACGTCGTCGTCGGGGGATCGTCCAATCGTCATTTGGTTTAATTAATACCTTCTGCGCGCCGATCCCAGCGTCGTCAGCGTCCGGTAAGCACATCGACGACCGCGTCGATGTCATCGCCCCCCCTGCTGCTATGATTTAACCGAATATTTGGTCAAGTCGGATACGATATCGTGTCCGAGGGTCATGTAAATTTATCGTTACAAATCCATGTGGGGTCGACTGAGCATGACTAAAAAAGTTTCGAAAAACATTAAAGTCCATGTCACCGCCGCACCATGTCTGCCAAATATTTCGTAGCGTGTGTGTATCAACGCCGTTGAATACAGCAAGAATATTACAGTTGTCTCTGATTACTTTTGGAATCTGAGTGTATCGTTGAGTGACATATATCACGTCAGTGTTTTTATGCCTGCCTCTGGAAAATATCCTAGCTGGGTTTTTTTGATTGTCTAACATAACATCATCGTACACGACTAGATTGTTAACGTCGCCATCAATATCATCGATACCTGGTGCATCATTGATATCTGTAATAAACTCAATAATATTTTTTTTAGCGATCGCTGATGCATTCTCGTTGAAATCTTTCAACACCTCGTAGCATCGTTGATCATCCACGCTAGGAGCAACTAAATACAACTTATCCCACTTCATCCATCTCATTATTAAATTGAGTAACAATTGCGTCTTGCCGGATCCAGATGGTCCGATGATAATCATCCGGATCGAGTTTGGTAACGCTGCAACATGCTTAACTGGTTCTCTTGTTTTAGTCGCTGAAAAGTCAATTATATTCATGTCTCTATACATAAATTATGGATCTATATTGTGTGAAGTGCAGAGTGCGTACTGGCACAAATGATATGACAACCGTTACAACAAGAAATAACAGATCGGCGCTTACTGGCAAGTGTGTACAATGCGGTATAAAGAAATTTAGATTTATTTCTATTAAACCCGGGTGTGTTTTAAAAAAAAGCGAGGAGGTGATATTGCATCCAAGTTATCAAAACTCCCCGGAACACCGTGAGCAAAGTATCCAGGAGAAAAACACCTCCCAGGATATAGCTACTGTGGCCCCGGAACGCGATTAGATATCAGACTCGATGATCAAAATCAACCCAAACCCGGTGAGTATCCAATAAACGCTATCGATAAGGCGTGTCATGCTCATGATATTGCCTACTACAAAAGTAGCGATCTGCAACAGCGTCATATCGCGGACGTAAAATTAATTCACGCGTTAAATGCTATTCCTGATAAATCCGTCAAAGAAAAATTGGCTTCATGGTTGGTAAAATCGGCTATGAAAGGTAAATTAATGATTGGAAGCGGAGCTTCTCGCGCTGGTAATTGAAAACGCTAGCGTTTATAATAACAACATGGAATCCATCTATTATTCTCCGAGAGGATACTGGAAGGGGAAGGCCGCAATTGGTAAGCTTGCAAGCGCTGCAAAAGTAACAAAGGCCACTGCGGCTAATTGGTTATCCAAACAGGCTATATGGCAAATCTATCTACCACCGCCTAAACAAATCAACTTCTCGCGCTTTGATGTCAGCGTACCTAATGAAGTTCATCAGGCTGATATACTATTTCTGCCGCATGACAACGGTTACAAATACGCGCTAACCGTAGTTGATGTTGCGAGTCGATACAAACAAGCGGAGCCGTTAAAAACAAAGTCAGCAACTGAAGTAGCCGCTGCGTTTGAAAGAATTTATCAAAGAGGTCCTCTGCGCTGGCCAAATCTATTACAAGTTGATCCCGGTAGTGAATTTCGCGGCGCTGTTTTATCAACGCTGAAACATCATAGCGTCGCGGTACGACGAGGTCATACTGCGCTACATCGTGATCAGGCAATTGTTGAACGATTCAATCGGACTCTTGCTGAACGGTTATTTGGATATCAATACGCGAAGGAATTCATCCAAGAAAAACGATCTCGTGAATGGGTCAAAAGGTTGCCAGGCGTAATTTCCGCGTTAAATAACGAGATTACCCGAGCAATCAACATGAAGCCCAGCGACGCGATTAAATACGAGTATATACCCGGAAGATCAAAAATAAATAGCGTTTCCAAGCCGATTCTCGGCGATGTCACCGTGAGATATATGTATGAACCAGGAGAGCTTGAAGGCGGTAAAAAAAGGGCTACTGATCCTATTTGGAGTGTTACCACACATAACATATCAACGATAACACGATCAACTGGTAGACCACCGATCTATAGACTGGATTCAACTGCTCCTCAGCGCGGGTTTACACGCGTGCAACTACAAGTGATACCTGACGATACTCAATTACCCCCGCGTGGTCTTAACTAGCGCCGTTGCGTCTATTGCACTCAAGACAGGTCAACCTCACATTGTTTTTGACATGACCGAGACTGTTATCGATCCTGTCCACGGTAAATTGGCGAGCGTCTTTATCCGAATAACGCCAACTCATTATACAATTACAACTCGCGCAGTGATTATTCTGTTGTTGTCGTAGCGAGATTATTAATTTGGCATCAATATCAAAACGCCGCTGTTTTTTTTATCCTGTTGGCGGTAACCCGAGAGTTTTCTATTAATGACGCTTGCATCGATGATGTCGTTGTCGTCACTGACCTTGTCAGCGACTCCGTCACTGACTCCGTCAACAACAATTCTTCGAAGCTGATTGATCCTCCGTACTCGGGACACCGCAAGATAGACTAGATTCGACCATTCGATGCGATTATCAACCATCCAAACAATTGTGTCGGTGATGGTTAGTCCCTGCGAGGAATGTATTGTTGTTGCGTATCCTAGCGTCCACGGGGATTTATCAGCACGCAGCGCGTTTTCGACGACGCTGATATCAACGAGCACGATATCATTCAGCACGAGAATTTGTTTTTCTGTCCGTCCTGGAATCTCAACTTCAATGTTCTGCCGCCGTGTATCCGCGGGTCTATAACATAACGGCACTGGACGCGTTGGAAACCTTTCCTTATGCAACGTAAACAACTTCCGCTGAAGTGTGTCTCTGACTATCTTTCTGCTCGCTACAATCAAATCGTTTGGTCTCCATGTTTCCCAGAATTCATTTAACGGCGTTTCCGGAATCACCTCGCGGATTATTTCACACTGAATTCTATCCGGCTGTAATCTGATTATTTTTTTAACCTCGCGCAGTTGTTCATCGAGTGCCCGGTAATCAGTATCGGTTTCTTCATAATAGTCCACAAAACCCTTTAACCAATCATGCGGGCCCTCGCCGACAAATGGTGGTGGTTGGCCATGGTCGCCACACATGATTACCGCTGTATTCGCGAGCAGCAACCAATCAAGAAACATTTGTAAAACATCTAACGAAACAGTACATATCTCATCCCAGATGATAACCTCAGGAATAAATTTTTCCCCCATTCGATCAGGAGTCCACTCACCGCCGCTGTATCGAAAAAAGCTGTGATAAGTAACGGCGTCAACATTTCGTTGTTTTATTTCTCGCGCTAGTCTATGGGTCGGTGTAAGCACGATTATACTTGCCCGCGTTCGAAATAATTCAATTGCCCGAGTCGTCTTTCCTGACCCGCCACAGCCGCTTAAATAAACTGTTTTGTGTCTACAAATTGGATCAGAACACGGTGGTGCATTAGACCACTCTGACAATTTATCACCGCGTAGGTAATTGTTTTCAACGGTGACATCCGCTGACGGGGAATAATCGCGTCGTATTTCATTTTTAATTCTCCATGTACCCCAACTCTCGTCCGGACTAGTAAACCCGGCTACGTTTTCCTTATACGCTACGTCAACATAAAACGAATCAACGGCTACTCTAACCGCGGTGTCGGGGAATCTATTTATCATCGAGAATAAATTGATAGCGGCATAACCCAGCATAGACGCCCTCAAATGTGGATACGCCGGGCTGTCTCCATTGCTGTAGGTAACAACTGTACCCAACCTCGTTCCATTGGACAAGAAAGCTGTTTCGCAGTTCACGTATCTATTTTTCGCCACTGCGTCCTTGATTACGAAATCATATTCTGCGTCATCTATAATCAGCCGTGAGTAATATCGTTTGTAATCGCAGTTTTTTCCACCTTGTGTGAACTTACCAATTATCCGTCTACCGAGATCTTTTGCCTCGCGGTTTCGTTGGTTGAATATCCTCCTGGACCATTCGATGATATATTCCTCGTCGGCATCGATGTGTTTTCTGGACTCGTCAATTATGCTATCTAGACGCTCCGGTTCTGGTAACCAGACTTCAGTCTGCGCCCGGTATGATATAATCGCGTCACTGACAATCAACGAAATTAGCATTTTACAATCAATCATATACCGTAGCAGCGCTATTGGCAGCCACTTCTTTTCAGTCATGTGTCTACCGATCCAAATATAGCAACAGCGATGAAGTCCTGCCGCGAACTCAAATGATACTACGCGAGCGAATCCGGTTAAATCAAAATCAGGCAGTGGTCCATTAATAGCAACACGAGTCATTTCATGTCTGGGGTGTCCAAATCGTCTAAAGTACTCAGCGGCGGATCCATACCCGAGAAAACTCGCTGGATAACAGGCAACCATATCAACGGAAATCATAGCGTCGCGGTTGTATTCAGTGTTCCATAGTCCACCGTGATAGTATTCCAAACAACTGGATTGTACATCCGGTATAAATTCCTTGCGCGTTGGGCTCCACGCATTTTTCCTTGCTGCAACATGAGCCGCAACCGATGGAATCGTAAAACAATTTGTTAGCAGTTGTTCATCATGCTCTTCAAATTCCATGGCGGTTTTTTTCATCCTGCTGTGAAATGCTTCAGTGCGGTATAATTCACCGTTTGGTCTTACAAACTGATCAAAGGTATCAGCGCTGCGAAGTAACCACACTGATACAGGGTCGTTTTTACACAAACAAGCAATAGCATCAAATAGTTTCCTCTCCGCGAGAAACCCGTTCTCTTCCAGAAATTACCCCGGGATATACTTTACTGTTCTATCCCGTGGAAACACTGTGATCGCGGGCGTCCATGCGTGTTCGTTATGATCAATAATTTTGATTGGGGCTCCATTTGATTTGTACTTCGATTCGTATAATACTTCACCGGTTATCGTTGTAACGGTTATTGGAAATCTCAACGACGTTTCTAATCTCGCTATGTCGCTGATGGTTGCTCCTCGCTCGCGCACTGTCTCCTCCCACTGGTTGATTTTGCTACGTCGTAAATCAGTCAATTTGTTTCCTCGGCATGCATTTGTAAAATGCTCTATTATTCGTTCTGCTACACAATTTATCCCCGTTGACTGTTTCATCGGCGCTAGTTTTCCGATATCAGGTTTCTTATTTAACGGGTATATTCCATAAACAACTGCTGTTTCAGGATACGCTCGTTCATAGTATGGTCTGTCAACTCCGGTTAACAACCCCGGCTTGGAGTCGCGGCTAACAATGACTGTTTTCTTGTCGCTGAGAACTGGTTCAAATTTATCACGTATGATCCAATCACCTGATTCCACCCGGACAATGAATTTTACTCTGAAGAAATACTTTTTACCGTCAAGTTGTGATATTATCGTTGCTGCGCGGTTGTCGTTCATGGTAGCATCAACAACGCCATCAATTCGAAATGTTGACCAACTATGAGATGCACCATCACGCTTGAATTCATTGATACAATCGCGTATTTTACTCAACAGGGTTCTATCGTTTATTAACGCTTTTGGTGCGTCCTTGAGGACTCTGTCGAGATTGAACTTAATATTTTTCCAGGGCTTAATTTCTGCTAATCTTTCAAACTCATCCATATAATTAAAACAAGTATTTAAATGAAAGAATATAGTATAATGAATCACTGCAAATGGTTGATGATTGGGTCGACAACCCCGTGCAATAAATCATGTAGAGGTGAATTCTGCGGTTACCATTTACAAAGCGTTCGTAATGGTTCTCTTGGCCCCCTTCCGTGCTTGGTTTGCCACGTCGGTGTAAGAGGAAAATCGCAGTTGTGTATCAATTGTGGCGCAAAGCGATACAGAGAGTTAAAACGTTATTACGACAAGCGAATTAAAAACGCCGTCATTGACCCCACCGCTGACTTCGTCATTAAAGCCCCCCAAGACTACGTTGAAAGATTCATAATTAAACCAAATAATAAATTAGACAAGTAGTATTATTATATAAATGGACCAAGAGTTCAGACCTTACCCCTTGCTCGTCAATTACGAGGCATCTCGCGACGGCATTGTTAGAAACCGCAAACTGAAGAAGCCGGTTGGTACCGTAAATAATCAGGGGTATCTGATGTTTACTGCTGGAAAAAAAAATATCTCTGTCACAGAATCATCTATGAATGTTTTCACGGATTAATCAAAGATAGTCTCGTTATTGATCACATTGATGGATACCCTCAAAATAACAGACTGTGTAATTTGCAAGCTATCTCTCAGAGTGAAAACAGTAAAAAAGGCCAGACTGGTAAATACCCAAAGAAAGCAAAACCCGTAAGGTCATTTAATACAATAACTCACGAGGAAAAAACTTTTCACTCCATGAATGCGGCAGGAAAATATTTTGATATTTGTATGCCCGCAGTACGATTTGTTGCAGAACGAGTATATCAAACAGCGATCTCAAAAAAGACCGGACACAGAATTCGATTTTCGTATATAGATACGAAGTCACCGTGACAAGGTCACGTCTGTTTCAAAGAAAACGAATTGTTAAACACCCCGCGTATCAATCCCGGGTTTTCATTTTTTTTCATTTAAAAATAAGATGTTTTATAAGAATAATGAATATCGAAGACATCAATAATATATTAGCCGAGATTTCAAAATTAAAAAATCAAGGAATTGAATTATCTGATGGTCTCGACAGTGAAAAAATATTATCCGATTATGAAATTATTAACGAGCAATCAAAACGGGGGCGTTTTACCCTGGCCCGCAAGGAATTTTTTATAAAACGATTACAACATTCGATCAATGAAAACTTGTACCACAATGACGCAAATGCATTCATTGGACTATTTACTGCCGTTGAAATAATACGAAAAAAACTCGGACGTGTTTATGAACGACGCCGGGAGATTTCTAGTAAGATCAAAAACATTAGAAGGATTATAGACGAAAACTCCGGCGGGAAATTAGAAATTGCTTCGCAATTGCAATAATGGTAGGCGAATCACTTACTACTCGGCTAGCCAGAGAGCGGCTAGCGGCGCTTAAAAAGTTCATACCGTTACGAGACAGGGTCCGGGAGCAACTTCAAACGCGGCAGCAACTACAAACCGATTTTACTGTTGGAAGCGAACAACTCTTTGCCCCGGTAACTAAAGCGACCAAAGATGTTACGGCGGCAACTGTACCCGTCCTCGATGCGCTTGAAAAGATAGCGGCTCAGACCGAACAAACAAAAAGGTCTTTAGAAACACTTCCTGCGAAAATAGCGGCTGCCACAACACGGAAGTCACCACCACTCGCTATAATGGACCCACAGGAACCTTATGTTACAATGGCCGACGAAGAAGAACTAGGTGCTACCGCAAGAGAACCAGAAGAAGAAATACCAGAAGAAGAAATACCAGAAGAAGAAATACCGGAAGAAAAAGAGAAAAGGGGGAATATACCCCGTAATGTACTTAAGAAGAGCACAATAGATCAAATTAGAGGCTTCAGCAGCGGGGGGGGGGAAGAATTAATTGATTTTACTGCCTCCAATTTTGCTAAGAGCATACGAGATAAGGAGCATATCAATAGCGGTTACGAGAAAAATATAAAGTCGTTAAAGGATTGGACAAGAATAGTGTATTTGGCGAGTAAACACAAAGAAGCATTATCACATCGTGGTGATCCCGATTACGACGCATTCCACAAGGAAGTTGAAAAAAGTGTAAAACCAAAAAAAGGAAAAGGATACTCTGTTGGTAAAGAATCCTACGGCGTTACCTGTCCTAACAGTGTTCTCAGTGATATATCACGGCTAGAGGTACTAATCGGAGGAAAACGAGCCGGAAATAACTCTCCGGAAATAATCAATGAGGCCGCTGATATTTGCAAGCGGTTATTTACGGGCGGTATCATGGACATTGGTGCGTATCGAACGCTCATAGACGAACTCGTGGATGATTAAAATTATCGTTTTTGTTAATTCTGACCGTTTTTTGTCGTTTTTGACCGTTTTTGGTCGTTTTTTGACAATTTTTGGCCATTTTTTGAGGGCAAAAACCCCAGGAAATCATTCAGAGAAACTCGATGTTTTTGCTGAAAAATCAAAAAAAAAACGACTATAGGCAACAAAAAATGACCAAAAATGACTAGAAATCAAGAAAAAACCGGAAAAAAAACCGGATTTTTTTCGAGGGCAAAAACCCAAGGAAATTTTGATAAAATTTATTCCGGTTTTCCACACGGCGGTTGGGGGGGGGGGTGGTGATCACAATCACTAATTGGAAAACTGGTGTTTTTATAATAAAGATGATTATACATTACAACCACGATAAACCAGTACTCGTCTACGTGGTAAACTCGCGTTTGCGTGTTTACCGCGCGTACTATGGAGACGGTCTCGGTAGCACCATTGCGGGGTTATTTACAAGAATGGCTCCAAAAGTAGCGCCGTTAGCCAAACAATTAGGAATGAAGGCTATTGATGTTATTCGTGATAAGGGTATTAGTGCTATTGGAGATGTTGCCGGAAAGGCGCTTTCTGCAGCAAAGGACAAACTAATGTCGTTGGTGAGGAGAAAAAAACAGAAACCACCGGTGATGCCATCAACGACGGTGATGCCTGCAAATGTCAGTAAAGTAATAAATAACGCCGTGGAAGAAAAACTAGAGTCGTTGGCGGCTCAGTCGTCCACCAACGCGCCCATAAACGCAATAGCGGGGGAGTGGTCTTAAACAGAATTCAAAGAATTTACGACGAAAAAATCGCAATTGAAAACATCAACATGATAAATAATAAAATGTTTGCGCGAACCGCTGATCCCGCGTTTGATATAGATGCCCCAGTGCGCAGGGATGATTCTGTCCGTGATTATCAATATTATTCTTATTATGCAGCACAACCCGACCTACGATCGCGAATTGAACTTCAAGTCCAAGATACCAGTAAATATTTTCTGCCGTGTGAAGCGTTTATCGAAATTGAGGGAGAACTCGTGACAAATGCCGCCGATAATGCACCATACGCAGATGACGATCGTGTTCGAGTTGGCTTCGTTAACAACGGTATCATGGCGTTATATGAGAGTGCCAGATATCTTATTGACGGGCGAGAAATTGAATCAATAGAACGCGAGGTTGATGTTGCAACAACGATAATTGGGTTAGCGAGATACTCGGATGATTATACAAGATCGGCGGGCCCATCTATGATGTTTGCGAAGGACTCCGCCGATAACGCTGACCATTTTCAGTACGTTAACGTGCTGGTAGAAAGAGATACCGCAGTTGACCCACAGGCTGAAGCAAATAACCCAGACCGCAGAGCAAGACCAGGCGCTAATTTCACTGTTATAAAAAGTCTTAACGATAATTACAATATGGGATTCGCAGCACGAATATTGATGTTGCAAAGACCACGCCGGCAGTTTTCATGCGCGATTCCACTCCATCACATATTTGGATTCTGCAGAAATGTCAGGAGGGTTATCTATGGAGCCAAACACACAATCGCGCTAACGCGAAGGGGCGATGATAACAATGCAATATGGCATGCTGCTGGCGTCGCTGCCGGTAAAGTCGTTTTAACTAAAATGGCATTGTGGATGCCGGTGCTGACTCCATCAGTTACTACGGAAGCACGATTGTTAGTATTTATGGAACAGGGAGGGAAATCGTTGTTGAGTTGGCTAGCGGTAACAACTGATGCTAAAGAGGATAACGTCGCCGATACGTTTACATGGCACCTGGCATCAAAACAGGGTGTTTCAGCCCCGCGTCATATATTTGTTGCGTTACAGAATAGGGAACGATTGGGTAATCAAGAACGCAGCCATATGATATTTGATCAATTAGGAGTCAGGGATGTTTCGCTGAGAATAAACGGACAACAGGAACCATCCGAGGATATACAGCTTAATTACGGCGACAACCATGTCGCACGTGTGTACCATCGATTGCTGTCATATATGGGTCGTGATCAAAATGTCGACACTGGTTTGCAAATATCGCAACTTGATTTTAAAAAACTGTATCCGATTTATTATTTTTCGCTGGAACATCTTGATTTAACGAGACAATCCGTCGTTGATATACACTTTAGAGCTCGTATAACCCCGGGTGGTGTTAATTACAGAGCGGTTGCTGTCATCCTCAGCGATAAATCAATGCTGTTGGAAGGTGTTGGTGGACGAATGAGAATCGTTGATGCGCCAGTGGAAAACATGTAATTGAAAGCACAAACGCGTTTACAATAAAATGTCGTATAGTGTCGTCAGTGTAGAGTTGACTGATGGTCAAGTCAAGAAATTACGGTCAAAGTCGGCTAAACAGTGCGGAACCACAATAACGCTGAAGCCGTCGCAGATGGCGGGTGGTAATCATAAGATATCGTTGACGGCGCGTCAAATAAAACATTTCAATAATGCGATGAAGAATAAAAAGGGTGTTCAAATAGATTTTTCGGCCGCAGCAATTAAAAACATGGAAAAGACCGGTGGGATATTTCCGTTGTTAGCTGCGATTCCAGCGTTGATTGCTGCGGCCGCACCAGCAGTGGCGAAGGCGGCGGCGTTAGGAGCCGTTGGTACCGCGGCGGGAATGGCACTGAAAAAAGCAACCGGGAAAGGCTATAAAAAAAACGACCCGTAGCCGGAAAGGGTCTAAGACTACCGGGAACCCCGTATTCATGGTACTCGGGAAAGGGTCTAAGACTACCGGGAACCGTTTATTGACTCAGGAGTCAATGACTCCCATGTCTAATTTTGATTTAATAGACGCCGCAAACGCGCTAGCGATAAAAAACTTCAGAGGTGTTTTTATGAGGGATCAATTACCGGCGGCACCAAGGAATATTGAAACCGGCATAATTAACCTCGATGGGTCCTCCGGAGCGGGGACTCATTGGGTTGCGTAAGCGATTGACCCGCGTGCGATCGTCTATTTTGATTCATACGGGTTAGCTCCGCCAAAAGAGTTCATGCGGTATATCCGGGCGTGTTCAGCCCGGGCGTGTTCAGCCCGGGTTTTTTATTCCACGCTGCCAACACAGCGATTAAGCGACCCACCGATATGCGGCCGTGAGGTATTGAACGTACTCGCGACGATTTCATCATCGCGAAAACCACCTCATGTGGTTGTAAACGAATACACTAGTGGGGTCGTAGAGGCCCGGCGGGTTAATTAGAAACGCCGTTTTTTTTTTTACAATAACGATGATTGATATCTGGGGACGACCGGTTTCGGCGCTGAAAGAATCCACGAAAACGCCCGCCACCGATGACATAAAGAAACTAATCGAGGATGAAATCGCTGATACGTTGAATTTAACCAGTATTGACCCAGGTGAAATAGTCGTATTTCAGGACCGCCAGGGTAAATTGAAATCCAGTAATGTGTCGCTGGATGACGTTTTAACACGACGGCGTGATGCCGCCGAGGACACTATCGCGTTGTATACCAGCGACGAACGACTCAAACCGGGTGAACATCTATCGACGATAACATTAATCCGAGACGGTTTTACAAGGTTGGATAAATCGGTGACCGAACTTGACGCGCAGGTGAAAAAATATATCACCGATATACAGCTCACTACCGCTAGTTTTTTCGGGACCCCGACGGTAACCGAACCGAATCTTGCGGGGATAAAAACTACTATTTCGGAGTTTACAACGCTGTCGGACCAATTTTACACGTTACGAAAAAATGTTAACAGGATCGATAACAACTTTGATAAATTCTTTGGTAAAAAAAATACTAAGCTGGATGAGATTACAACAACTATAAATGATATCACTGCGTATGGACAGGAAATAAAAACAGTCAAAGATGATGTTGCAGCGAACAAGAGGAATATAGACGCGTATGGAGGGGAAATAGGAACGATCAAAACTGATGTTGTAGCGAACAAGAGGAATATAGACGCGTATGGAGGGGAAATAAAAACAATCAAAACTGATGTTGCAGCGAACAAAAGAAATATAGACGCGCATACAGGGGAAATAGGAACGATCAAAACTGATGTTGCAGCGAACAAGAGGAATATAGACGCGTATGGAGGGGAAATAGGAACGATCAAAACTGATATTGTAGCGAACAAAAAAAGTATAGACGTGCATGAACAGAGAATAGGAACGATCAAAACTGATATTGTAGCGAACAAGAATAATATAGACGCGCATGGATGGAGAATAGAAACAGTCAAAGATGATGTTGCAGCGAACAAAAGAAATATAGACGCGCATACAGGGGAAATAGAAACAGTCAGAACTGATGTTGCAGCGAACAAAAGGAATATAGACGCGCATACAGAGGAAATAGGAACGATAAAAACTGATATTGCAGCGAACAAAAGAAATATAGACGCGCATACAGGGGAAATAGGAACGATCAAAACTGATATTGCAGCGAACAAAAGAAACATAGACGCGCATACAGGGGAAATAGGAACGATCATTACTAAGGTTACAGCGAACAAAAAAGATGTGGACGCGCATATACAGGAAATAAATACACTCATTACTAAGGTTACAGCGAACAAAAAAGATGTGGACGCGCATACACAGGAAATAAATACACTCATTACTAGGGTTACAGCGAACAAGAATAATATAGACGCGAGTCGGCGGGAAATAGAAATAATCAAAACTGATGTTGAAGCGATTAAAGACGGACTACCGAGAGTAACAGAGCAACTCGAAAAAATAAAAAACTATCATGAGAACATCGTCAACAAAGTAAACACGGTTCAACACGGATCATTCGATTGGACTCCTACACAGAATACAGTAGATATTACCGCAACTGTTAAGGGCATTTATCGATTGACATTGATTTCGGCGATGCAGTTCAGTATATCATCGTCGAGTTCATCCGGGTTTAGCAATACAATATCAACAATCATTGACAAGGATACAATTGAACGGTTTATAATTAAGGCCGTTGATAGCAGTCTATTTAGGACAAACATCACATGGTATGCAGAATTTGTAGTGGATCTAAGTGAGTAATTAAAAACGCTAGCTCTTTTATAATAAAATGACCACCAGGGTAATTGAATCAGAGGTATCACCGACGTCACATCAATATCGATTCGATACCGCAAAAGAATTCTCCGCGAATTTGAAAACGCTTTCCGAACAATACCGCGCAAAAATAAAAAAATACCGCAGAAAAATAACCACCATCGACGCGGTCGTGTACTCGGTGTCGGGTATAGTAGCCGGTACCGGTGTTATTTTATCCACGGTAACCACGATAGCCCCGATCGCTGTTCCAATCGCTATCTCCGCGATGACAACAATTGCTGGAGTCGCCAACGCAATCACTAAAAAGATATCATCGTGTTTTCAGAAAAAACTCGACGAGTATACAGTAAAACATCAAATAGTATCCGACGCGTACTCGAAATTATCCGGGTTGATCTCGTTATCGATTGATAATTTGTTCATATCCGATGTTGAATTCTCCACGATGGTCCAGTTGTATAGCTCCCCGATGTCAAAAATCGAGGATTTTCAACTGGAAGCCAGAACCACCTGGTTGTTGAAATTAGACACTAAAAACAACGAATAATAATAATGTCGCTGAACCCCGAAGGGTCTCAATTACTTCAGCGGATCGCGGAGAATACCACTCCGGTACAAACAAATATGATATCGATAACGTCAACGAAGCCAGAATTCAGTGTGAACTTCCCGTCGTGGGTTCCAGTGAAGGAAATAGCGCTGGCAAAATTGCGAGTATATCACAGTTGGCCTAATATCCGAGCGGACGCATTTAACGGACAACAACCTAATAACTCGCTGGTTTTTGCATGGACAAATAAGCCCGATGGGACCCAAGACTGGAATGAGGTTACAATACCAACTGGGTCATACCAAATAGAACAAATCAATAAGGAATTTCAACGCAGGATAAAATCGATCACAGGAAAGGAATCAAAAATCGCTATTACGGTTCATGAACCGACGTTATCGTCGACGATTGAAATAAGCACACCGGGGTATATGGTTGATATTTATAACAGTTCAATAAGAACCATACTAGGATGGCCTAAGAATCCACCCGCGGACGCCCCCCCCCCATCAACTATCCTCAGATACGATAACGGAGATGGTGGTAGGCATATTGCTCCATACAACGTAAATATTGCATCGGTGATAGCAATCAATCTGGTGTGTGATGTTATCGAAGGGAGTTACCAGGTGGATACCAAGCAATCAAATCAAGCTCAACAGGGGTATATCCTTTATTCGTTTTCACCAACAGCCCCTCCGGGATTTTTGATCATTGAGAGTCCGATTAAACCGGTCTATATGCGATGCCATAATCGGTTTTTAACGAGAATTAATTTTAGAATTACCGATCAGTCAAATAACCTAATTGATTTGCAAGAGGAGGAGTTAGTGATCACTCTGTTTGTAAGATCATAGCAGCGGGGGGGGGGGGCGATGACATCGACGCGGTCGTCGATGTGCTTACCGGTCGCTGACGACGCTGGGATCGGCGCGCAGAAGGTATTAATTAAACCAAATGACGATTGGACGATCCCCCGACGACGACGTCGTTTTTTTTTTACCAGGCGCTGACGACACCGGATCCGCTGAGTGCAGAAAGTATTAATCAAGCCAAATGACGTTTGGACAAAATGTCGGATTCGCCCCCCCCCCCTGCTGCTCCTAGCAAGGCAGCTGTTAGTACCATTTTTAGAAGCTTTTGGTATGACTCGGCTGGGGTTCTAACCCACGACCTTCCGCATCTAGGGCAGATGTTCTAACCACTAGACCACCGGAGTGGTCTAAGGAGAAATCGTAATTTACTAGAGCTGCATCCATGTAGCGTCAAGCTTTGCAATTGAAATGATTTATGTCATTGGGTTGCTCTCTGTGACCAACTCGAAGGAGGAAACTACACAATAGTCTTGGAATATATCCATCACAGCCCAGTTTAATGACAACAACTTAAGCTTATGGGCTGGATAATGCCATTCACTGGGTCTCGGACGATGGTTCACGTAAGCAATTACCCTTTTTACACCTTCTTACTCTTGATATAGGAATGTGCTTAAACCAGAGCTGCTAAGCATCAGTATGCACGAACAATGGTTTAGCATAATTGGCAAATGCTAAGATCGGGGTAAAGGTCAACTTGCCTGAAAAGGTTGTGAATGCAATTTCTTGAGCAGCGCCCCAAGTCCAAAGAGGTACTTGTTTCTTTTTGGACTTATTCTTTCGAGATACTTTGATTGTATTATGACCGCTCTACTAAAACATTTAGTGGTTTTTCTATCTGCGAAAAGTTCTTGACAAAGCATCGATAGTAACCCGCGAACCCAAAAAAGCTGATGCAGATCCTTAATGATGTTAGGCTTCTGCCAAGTCTTAATAGCAGATTTCTTTGGGTCAGTCTTGATACTCTCCTCAGATAACCTGACCCAGAAAAAATGACTAAAGACATGATCAACTCAGATTTAGGGTTTCAACTTAAGACCATGCTGGTGTAACCATGCAAACATTACCTCCAAATGGTCCATGTGTTCATCGAACTTCTTTAAGAAAATGAGGATATCATCTATGAAAATTAGGCAATCCTTGAGGTGCTTTTCACCGATGCATTTATTCATAAGACGTTGAAATGTAGCTCTAGCGTTGCACAAACCAAAACTCATGCTGTTCACCTCATAAAAGCCAAGTGAACCTACGGAGAAGGCTCTGTATTGTTTGTATTCTTCATCCATCTCGACTTGACAATATCCTGATCTTAGGTTCAGCTTGGAAAAGATCTTTACCCTTCACAATATATTGATGGTATCATCCAACCGTGGATCATATAGGCGTCATTCCGGGTCTTTGCATTCAGGGTCCTGTAGTCAATGCAGAAGACATTGGCCGTCATCTCATTTCCAGACCAATACAACATTAGAAGAGTCAGGACTATCAGATTCCCTGATTGCGCCTGCATCTAGGATTTCCTTAATATGATGACGCACCGCCTCATACATATCCGAGGGGATTCTTACGTATGGTTGTTTGAAAGATTTATCATAGTTGAGTACTACCTTATGCTTGATGAGGTCAGTCTTTCGCAAGTCTGTGGGCCCTTTTAATACGCAGTCCCATTTGCCCAATATTTGTTTCATTCTATCCACTTGGTCTGGGGTTAGATTTTCCATGTTGATTTTAACCTTCAGATCTTCTGGAGTAGCATGTAAACTGTTCTCTGACCTGCGGGGAAAAAAGTCAGAAGCTAATTTTTCAACCACTTTGACTTCGCTTGTGAGACATATATCCTACTTAGGTCTTATTGTCACACATTTGGCTGACATATTGCAAAGTTTGACCTGAACTTTGGAATGTGAACCCTGTTGATTAACTCTGATCACGTTTGGACAAACTGTAAAATGTTCAGATTTTCCTAAGTTCTCTGCAATCACTTCTACTATATAAGCATCAACATTGCCGGTAATGCCGTTGATATTAATAGTTTCATAAGGCGCAATGTTGACAGTACGCGCAATGGTTGAAATGACTTACACTGAATGCTATCCATAGCAATCTTCAATGTAAATGAAATTATATCTGTTGGAGGATTATCAAGCATGTAATCCCTACACTAACGAATGACATTTGTTCCTCTAACTACAGAATAGGTATTGTTGTATTCTGTATCAGGTACCACTAAAATAGGGACACAACATTCAAAATCACACACAAACTGCATTAAAATCGGATACACACGGTAAGTGATCAGATAACTATCTGCAATAGTGACAATGAGACCTATTAACCCGAGAGTGAAGCACTGGTTTATCACTAAGTGACAAATAAAAACTGATACATTAGTCACCATGGACCCACTGTCAATATGGGCCGTGACTGGGACATTGTTTAAGTAAAGAATACTAGTGTTAGAGTATATAAAACTAGTGTTAGAAGAACCAACCAAATGCTGAATTAGCATATTCGTGGCTTCAGGATGGTTACATGCCCTCGTATGGCCATCTAAAGATGCAGTTACTCTTTTTAAATGGTGCACTCCTCTACCAGATCCACGCTATCGATTGTTGTTAATTCGATTTCCCTTTCCCCGATTTCCTTGGTAGTTGTACCAGCTACTATTACTTTAATGGCCTGGTTTATTGTTGTCATCATTTTGGCCCTGTTTCTTGTCGTTAATCTGCCCTCTATTAATTTATATCAGTTCCCTGAGGACCAACGACTGTTCATGCAGCCGTTTAGTAAGAGCATTGATTTGAGATCCCAATCTCTCCTCTCTGTGTTAGATCCTTGAGTTCAACTGTCTCTGGTTTGTGTCTTTTGTGTTCGCCATCTACAATGTGCTGGTGGTATACTTTTTTAGTTGGTATAGGCCAGCTTCCTTTGGCAAATTCAGCTGCTTGTCAACCATCCTAATCTCTCGCAATAAGTCATCATTGTTATAGATGGTGTCAAACTTATGGCGAGTGTGGCTCTATAGGAGTTCAATCCTTAGTGAAAACCAAACTATCTGTCTGAGGAGGACATCTTTATCCTTTTCTATGATGTGGCCTGTTTCGATTAGGGTCTTTAGAAATGTTTCCAGTCTATAACCGAAGGTAGTCACCAATTCCAATTCTCTTTGCAAAGAGTTGAAAAATTATTGCATCATCATGCCTTCAGTTGACATATCATTGAAGGCAATATCTAAGTACCTCAATATGGCTTCAACGGATGCTTTCTTACCTAATGTTATGATGGTATGTCTTGCCCTGCCTCATGGAGAACATCTGAATGTCTGAATCATAATAGCTGGAATATATTCAAGTAGGAGACATTTTGCCTCCAATCTCCACTAGCAGTATGTGATGTCACCTTTCTGTATTGGTTCGTCATCTGACAAGAATGGGATCTTGGGTACTATGGTGGAAGTGGGTGGGATGGGTGTAGCACTGAGAGCCGAACAAGTACATGGGAATCATCTAATAGTGCTGAAGTACCTATATCAACCTTAGGCGTGGTATCTACACTCGGTATATCAATCTGCCTGAGCGATAATCTCCCGATACCTGCAACAGGAGTGCTTTGCAACAAACTTAGGGTGGAGGGGGTACAATATGTTCGGCTGGGGTTCACGGATATAATGGACTTAGGTGGGGCCCCAACTGGCATTGCCACATACCTACTGGCATTCAATGCCTGTATCATCTCCTTTTCTGTCATGGGATTCTTACCTGTAGCCATCGCAAAAAGAAACCCTAACAATCGCGCGTAAATATAACCATGGTAAACAAATTGTTCAGTGATTTGCTGTAGACCACTTTGCAATGTTTCTAACATTTAAAGTCAATGTCAAATCAACAAAACTAATATCCATAAATCCATTACCTACAGATCATTTCAAAACTTTGATACTGTTAAATTGCTAGAAGATCTGAGATTATATGGAATACAGTGCAGATCTTTAAAGATATTGATGATGTTTTACATACTTGGGCAGATCTGTTCATTAGTATAGTGAACAAACATGTCTCTTTCAAAAAAACACAGGATCAAGAAAGACCATCAGCCAGACTGGATCTCCCCAGAAATTTTAGAAGCAATAAAGCAAAGAGACCAATTAAAATTAGTAGGAAATCAAACTGAACATAGAATTTGGAGGAATAAAGTTAATAAAATGATACGTTAAGCCAAACAAGCGCACTACGAAAAAGTGCTGGATGAAAACCGAAATAACCCGAATGCTTTCTGGAAAGTGTTTACTGAGCTTGGAGTAAAACTCAAATTTTATTCCTCAATCATGGGGGCATTTATGCTGATAATCCAACTGACATCTCAAATATTTTTAATTACGTTTATGTTCAAATTGCTGAAAAATTTAAAGAACCCAAAACTTCATCTGATTATCTGGAACTCGAACATCTTTGTGCTAAGAAACTACCAAACAATATAAAGTTTGAAATTCACGAAATGAGTCAAGAATTTGTGCTGAAATATATTTTAAAAAATGGATAATTGTAAAGCTACTGGACTTGATATAATTGTATCAAAGCTACTAAAGGTAGTTGCACCTGCAAGGTAGCTGAACCTGCAGTTATTGAGAGTATAGCTTTCATTTGCAATTAAAGTATTAGGTCTAATAAATTTACACAAACATGGAAAACTGACAAGGTTTCACCATTGGATAAAGCTGGAACAAAAGATGTTAATAACTACAGACCCATATCTGTCCTTCCATGTCCCTCCAAATTACTAGAAAAACATGTACATGAATCTTTTCTCAACTATTTGAACACTTATGATCTTATTCATCACAATCAGTCTGGGTTTGGCCAGAATCACTCCTGTGAAACTGCAGTGGTAGGCACCATTATGGTTGATTTTCGTAAAGCTTTTGATCTTGTAGACCATTAAATTTTGCTTGAAAAACTAAAAATCTATCAGTGCAGTGAAAACTCCCTATACTTGTTTACTTCTAATCCAACAGATAGAGTGTTAAAATTATCATTAAATTTTCAACTTTCGGAATGTAAAAATATTAATTGTGGAGTACCACAGGGCTCTGTCCTTGGAACTCGGTTATTCAATATATTTATCAGCAATTTACTTCTTTAGATTGGAACTTTAATTTCTTCCACTGACCTCTATGCAGATAATACTACCACTGCCTGATATGGGTAAAACCAAAACGGTACTTGAAAATAACATACAAAATGCTCTCAACAGACTTTACGTATAGTGCAAGGAAAACAGTATGATCATAAATACAGAAAAAAGAAAGCCCTACTAGTTACAACACAACAAAAATGAACAAGGCTAGATAGCGACAAACTCCAGGTTCTATTTGAAAATGTGAGCCTTAATATGACATCTCAGGATAGAATTCTTGGTGTATTCGTAGATAACAATCTTACTTGGTCAATTCACATTAAACATGTTTTAAAAACGTTAATTCTTATCTTTGGCTACTGAGGAATATAAAAACATACAGTGCTCTTCAGTATAGGGTCATCTTTTATAAAAATTATATTCAGCCACATATGGACTACTGTAACGTAATTTAGGGTAATACCTCTAATTCAAACATAACAACACTTTTAAGACTCTAAAAGAGGGTTTGTCAATTAATTCTTGATCAATGTATAGACAATTTTCAGGATGCAATGAAATATATAATGGTTTTAACAATACATGAACGAATGTATCTTAAAAAAGGCCAAATTGATGTATAAAGTATCCAGAAAAGCCAGTCCTGTCTATCTGAGCAATATCTTGCTGATGGTACTCCAAATTTAAGGTCCATAAGAAGAATAATTTACATTATACCAAGGCCAAAGAAGGAATTGTTTAAAAAAAGATTTCAAAATACTGGTACACTGGTATGGAACAACATTCCCAGTGACATAAGACAGGCTCATAGCATTTCTTTTCATAATCAATGTCTTAAATGGATGGAATCTTTAGACAATTGAACAGTTTGAGTACAATTAATACTGCCTGCTTTTCTGTAATTTTGCATCATTTTCATAGTTGAATGTTTCATTGCAGGATGATATTTTATGTTTTAGATGTTTATGTTTTCACAGATGCCTGTGCATGTGTTCCAGGCTTGATAATTTGAATTTTAAAATTACCTAATATTATTACGTGTCAAGCCAGATTGTTCACATCATGTTGTATATACTGTATATATTGTACATAACAGATATAAGGCCTCAAGGTAGTGTAATAATCTGCATTTAAGGAGTGAGGTATGCATGCATGTATATGGTAAACACTATTCATACAAGCCGCCCAATTCAGTCTAGATTGTTTTTTCAATCAGTGCATTAGAAGTGAATTGCTCAAATGAATTGGCATTAATATTTTCTAGGATCCTTTGTTTCGTTTACTTCATCGATTAATAGTTAGTTGGTATAGTCTACATGTTTTTGTGATAGCGAAAATAGGGAGTATCATGCCTATGGCTGACATCCTTGGCAATTTGTTTAATGACTATTTCTAGTTAACTGTTTAAGACTGTACGAGACATACTCAATCTCCGTATATGGTCAATTAGATTCCAGAGCGTACAATTATTAAACAACAGATTTTAAGGATTCTGATTTTATTGTAAGGATTTAGGTTTCAATGGTTGTTTAATTGTGCATTCACATGTGAATTTATTGTGTGCTAGGAAAATTGCAGTCTGATTTAGGTAGCATACACTGTATTCAGATTTTGTTTGTCACTTAAGTTTGGTTTACAGTTGATACTAACCAATAACTGATTTCTCTATCATTTGCAGTCATAATTCGGATTGTGATGGCAGATAAAATTGCTACTGAACAATTTTTTTTATTACATGCGATCAAGAGTTTTTCGTGCATTTTTACAATGTGTTGTTGAATGTAACAGATACATGATGCTGTATGGGTGACACAGGATATCAAAAAGCAACAGGTCACTTAAGTTATGTGAATGAAAATTTTCATTATTAGACATTGTGGTTCTTGGTTGCATATTAATTATATGAATGTATACAAGAGGGTCAGCAGTCTTTACTTGTTTTAAGCTCTGGGAAGGAGAGAGGATGGGATGTGAGAGAAGTGACTAGTGAATTAGTGACACTGATCTGGCATTAACTAGTAGAAACCTTGACTATGGAAAATAACACTGACCTGGCTTGAAATAGTAGAAAACCAGACGATGGTAAATGAAACTGATTTGGAATTAGCTAGTAGAAACCTGGACTATGGAAAATGACACTGATCTGCTATTAAACATGGGCAGTTTTATAAAAAGCAGAAAACCAGTCTCAAAATCAGTATGGAATATAATCTGATCAAACCTCACAGAAAGTATTTATCATGAAGGTTGTTTAAAATTATGCAATGATGAAAGTTAGAAGTCTAATATGGACCCATTACTAAATTAAAATAAAAGCAGGAAATTACATCTCACAAAATATAGAAAAATGTAAAAACCTTTTAACAACTTTGCAAAAGCTGTCTACAGAACTCAAAATTGTACTGAATTTTGCACACAACATCCTGGTTTCAATGTCATTCTATTTGATGAATCCTGGCATAAATGATGCTAATTTTCTTCCACTTGATACAGAATGGTGCCAAGTTTATATTATTATAAACAATTTTGACCCAAAGCATCGCACTGTCATAAAGGCTTTTCAGGTTTTGTACAAAGGATGTTTATCTGTCTTCAAACATTACTAAAAATAGAAAAACCTTTAAATGACTTATTCAATTTGGCTCCGTAGAACATAACCAAATCTGAAAAACCATTTGGTATAAAGCAGTTCCAGTTTTCATACAATGAAGCCAGTCAACCATCAAGTATAGCTGCTGTTCCCAAATGTTTATATAAACACAAGCCAGATTGGTGACCTTTTATATATTTATGAATGGGGTTGCCTAATTGATGACCTAAGGAGTGCTGTACTTAATAATCATGTAGCCTATAATGTTAGAGCTGTCAAACATTTAGGAAACTTCTACTGGTTACCCTTCAATCTTAACAATTGGTTATCCAAGTACCTGTTCAAATGGAAATTTATTAAATGTGAACCTGAACTGCTTTGTTGTAGGTTCATACATGTCAACCTGCAGGAGAGATAAAAGTGTAATTATTACTAATGTAAGTGGCAAAATGCATGATCTGATCATTAAATGAGCATTCTGTATATTGTACACCATAATTATGGAAAAAACTGTATACAAAATGTACATTTATTTTTGCTACTTCCATGGATCTGCTGTTAAAATTCTTGTCATAAATCAGTTGAATCTGTGTGGATTAGTAGTTAGTACAGACACAAAACAAACTCACTTTAACAAGTATAAATGTTTAACTTTTGCTAAATTGTCATGAAGTCCACCAATAATAAATGCTATATCACATCACCATTAAATTCCTCTTTCAAAATTTGTAAAGTGCTATTTATATGTTCTTTTCCTGATGCAGTGTGTTTTAAGCTGAACAAAATCCCTCTCCTCTAACAATTTTTAGTCATATAACATCTATGATTCACATTGATAAAGCCTGTTTCTCTTGATATTTGGTGCCATTTTTTATATTTAGACTAGTCCGCTACCTTGTCAAAATAGAATGAATCTGTGACACATGGTTTCACATTCAATAATCCTGTCTGTTTTCTTGGAACTGATTCATGTGCAGTTACTATAAATAGAAAATAAAGAAATTCGATGGTCAGACAATGAATAAATGTGCAGCAGCCAATAGTCACACAGCACGAGCTCCTGATATCTTTGATCTGAACTTGGAAACAATGTTTAAACTTTTTAAAAGGGGACCTGGTTGCCCATTTTATTACCTGGCTTATCAACTGTCAGTTATCATTGTACCAAGGTTCCCATTGTCAACTTGTACTATAGTCAATGTTGTAGTCCATTTGGGCATGCTTGAGATACTGTACTTAGTAATCATTTAGCCTTGTCATTGTTTTAGTCCATTTGGGCATGCATGGGATACCGTATTTAATAATAATTTAGCCTGGTCAATGTTTTAGTCCATTTGGGCATGGAGGGAGTACTGTACTTAATAATCATTTAGCCTGGTCAATGTTTAGTCCATTTGGGCATTGAGGGAGTACTGTGCTTAATAATCATTTAACCTGGTCAATGTTTTAGTCCATTTGGGCATGGAGGGAATACTGGACTTAATAATCGTTTAGCCTAGTCAATGTTTTAGTCCATTTGGGCATGCATGGGATACTGTACTTAGTAATCATTTAGCCTAGTAAATGTTTTAGTCCATTTAGGCATGGAGGGAGTTCTGTACTTAGTAATCATGTAGTTGTTACTCAATATTTTAATCTATTTGGGCATGTATTGGATACTGTACATATTAATCATTTAGCCTAGTGATTGTTTTAATTCACTTGATAATGCATTTCTAATTAAAATTGTTAATCTGGTAATAACTTCTTATCACAAAAGTTCCCTCAGGCATAAATTAGCATAATAAGCTTCCATTCGCACCTTTACATTTGGCTTTTAGTCCGATGTCAGGCAGTGAGTTTACATTTGGCTTTTAGTCCGCTGTCAGGCAATGAGTTTACATTTGGCTTTTAGTCCGATGTCAGCCAATGAGTTTACATTTGGCTTTTAGTCAGATGTCAGGCAGTGGATGACTTTGGAATCTTAATACTTCCCATGTAATTGGTATTATATAACCAGAACTGGGTTGATGTGCTATGAAAACCATTTTTATGTTTGCAAATGATACCATCTTTATTAAAACTGGACGAAGAACACAAGAAATGACTTTTTAAAAGCCTCTGAAGATAGACAAACCCTTGAATAGCTTCTTTTTTATATTGCAGAACAAAAATGTGATCTCTTTTTCATCCTGTCTGGCACGAAATCGTTGTTATAATTTTTCTGTTTGCAAATTAGAAATCTTTATTTTTTCATAGTTAATCTCATTTGTAAATATTTATAACTTATTCGTTTCCTGAAATTCTCTTTAACAAATAAAACACTATTCGTTAGTTTTAAAAGTACTATTTGAAATCATAATTAATCTTTTGTGTTAGACTTAAATCAGGCTTTGTGTAGGCCTAAGTCACGATTGCTGGTTACACAAAACAATTATGTGTACTTGAGATTTGTGTTGGCCTAAGCCATGGTTGCTGGTCACACAGGACAATTCTGTATATTTGAGATTTGTGTTCACCTAAGTCATGATTGCTGGTCACATAGGACTGTTATGTGTATTTGGGCTTTCTGTAGTCCTAAGTCATGGTTGCTGGTCACACAGGACAGTTCTGTGTATCTGAGCTTTTTGTAGGCCTGTCATGGTTGCTGGTCACACAGGACAGTTCTGTGTATTTGAGCTTTGTTTAGGCCTAAGTCAGATTGCTGGTCACACACCAAAACGTCTGTTAATTTGAGCTTTGTGTAGGCCTAAGTCATGGTTGCTGGTCACACAGGACAATTCTGTGTATTATGTTTCAGTTTCAAACTTAATTGGATGTAAAGTTTTACAGGGTTTCAATTAGAGGTAAAATGATACATGTGTGGCATATTGATAAAATTCATGATACCATGCCTTCAATACAATACAATATTGACACACATATCAAATTGATGGTCTTTTCATGTTTCTAAGGTTTGTCAATGGTAGGGGGTGCCATTTTATATGCGTTGACATCTTGGGTGCATATCCAGTATACAGATTGCAGACAGACCTAGACTTATCAGCTGCTCATATGTCATTATCGTCCATGACAAGACTAACTGTTAGTTGTCAGTGGTTTTAATTCAGCCTTTAAGGCCATTTCAGGATGCTCCGTTTGATCAGATACAGTATTCATCTTAGTCACCATGTCCATTGTTTTTCTCTTCATGAATGCCTTAAAAGCTTCTAGCTGTATTCCCTCACATACCATTTGGAAAGCCTTGCAATCTTACCGTGAAATCATGAGTAATACTGAGCACTGAAAATCACAAATAGAACAAGTTAAAGTATTGGAGCAGAGATGGTTAACAACCAAATCCATCGTATTGAACTTATTGCGTATGCAACACAACTACCTTGGCCACAGGCTGTCATTTCTGTCAGTGAAAAAGAAAATTATCGACAACATCCACTCCCCTTCTAGAAATGAACAATGTGATTTTAAGTCATAAAGTTTTGAATTCTTCTCCTTTGCCAATTTTTGCTACTTTTTTTTATCCCATTGGGTCAGTTGCTGATTACATACATCAATGGAAGCAGTCTGAAACACTTCATCTACTATGGAGTACAAGAAGAGAACACGAAGAGAACTGTGAAAAAAAAAAGAAAAAATGTGGCAGCCTTGCAACTGCAACTACACATCACGTAAAAGATAAGGTTCATGAAGAAAAAAAAATGAGTCATTTGTAGTCATAATGGTTACAGGAGCTAGTTTAATTTACCTTTTATATGCCTGCCATTAAGTGGAGCATATTGTGTTGTGCATCCATCCATCAATTTGTCTGTCTCTTACCAATTTCATGGGGCCCCGAGTGGCCGAGTGGTCTAAAGCGCTGTCCGTTACGGATCACTACCATCTCACCTCTATCTGCGTGCGTTCGAGTCTCTGATTCAGCCAACGTGGGTATGTGAGAAAGCTTGCCAGTAGCTTCTCGTGGGTCGGTGGTTCTTTCCGGGGTTTTCCCGGGTTCTTCCTCCACCATTAATACTGGCCGCCATGTATAGCCTATCGTGTGCTGAAAAATGGCGTTAAACCCTACAACAACAACAACTACAACAACCAATTTCATTTTCTGTACAAAACTCAAGTTGTTTATCATCTTCCTTTAGTGAACTTTGTGTACGGAAGAATCCTATCACTTTTGGTGTTTAAAGGGCAGAGGTCATGGCCATTGTAACTGAAAGAAGAAAAATTATTTCTTCACAATAGCTTTTCTTATCCACCCTCTTTAATTACCAAGCTGTGTGTATGACTTGCACATGGGTGGGGAACAACACTATAAAATTTGGAATCCAAGGACAAAGTGACTGTCAATAAATTAAGAAATTGATTTAGTACAACACCTGCGGGTATCCACCATCTCTAAGTGCTCTAAAGTAATCGCTTTTACTGATCACTGTCATTTCACCACTGTCTGCATGGAATCTAGTCTTAGGCTTGGGTAATGTGGGAATTTGATTTAGATGCCAGTTGCTGGGTCCGTTGTTCTTACAAGGGTTTCCTCCAGGTTTCTTCTCCTCCGATTATACTGGCTGCTATGTATAGCCTATCTTACACTGAGAAATGATGTAAAACCAATACAAAACACCAACAACCACCATCTGCAATTACCAATCTTTGAGGATGTCTTGTACAAGTGACCCAGGAAAAGCCTATTGATTCTGATTTCAAAAGATCAAAGGACAAGGTCACGTTGAAAGATTATTTTGCTGCACAATAATGTTGGTTCGACATCACAGACAAATGTTGTGGATGACTGGTAACTTGGTGTAAGGAACATGTCTACTGATTTGGGGTCAGAAAGTCAAAGGTCAAGGCTACAGTGACTGAAATAAGAAAAGTGTATGCTTCTGCACAATAATTTCATTATTGACCATGTACCTTCACTCTGTTTTGTATGTGACTAACACACTGGGTAAAAGGTTTATTAATATTATGGCCAAAAAGTCAAACTCAAGTTAACTTCAGCTGAAATAAGCAAATGGGTTTTGCATAATAATTTTATTTCTAGACCACATACCTTGACACAAATGTGTGAGGGATTGTAATTAGGCTGATTTGTTTAGGTCTAAGGTAAAATATTATGATCATGATAATTCTTGTAGAAAATATTGCATGCTGGACATTAAGTTTATTTTAAGATCACACTGACAAAAAGTCAAGGTCATTAAAAAACACTGGTTAATAGTTTCCAGAGTCAACCATCCCTTCTTATACAACACAAAGGAACCTTGTACATGTACATGGGGTGGACATGTAATGTGTGGTTCATCGTGCCCCTGTTGAAATTGACCAGAAGTTCTTATGGGATGGCCTGTTGCTGACATCCATCCATCTAAACATAGGGTGGGCATATAATGTGTGCTTGTTGAAATGGATAGCAACATTTGGATCTACTAGACATACACCAACAAGCACATTGGATGACCTGTTGTCTATCATCAGTACATCCCATAGCACAAGTTTATAATCAATATTAATCTATAACTACTCAGAGGATTGCTATAAAGATTTACATTTATCAGAAGTTATAGTTGGTCATTAATGAAATTTGCACTCCTCCGTACATTAGCATGGGATTTGTGATGATATCTAATTAGTCTAGAACAGAGATGGGCAAACTACGGCCCGCAGGCCGCATGCGGCCCGCAAAGAGCTTTCATGCGGCCCGCCAAGGGTTTTCATGCGGCCTAGGAACAAGTCATCATTCGCACTGACTCTGTTTATGTTACATTGTTTACCAACTAAATGTGTTTCTTTCGAGGTTTATGTTTAAGCTTTAAAATATTAACAACATATTAACAACTGAAAATTAATTAGATGTTATTTAGAAAAACATTTGTTTTTGCTGTTTCAAATATTAATTATTTTACTTAATGAACTATGCGGCCCGCTACAAGGTGTAAATTTGTGTATGCGGCACTTGCACTGGAAAGTTTGCCCACCTCTGGTTTAGAATTACAATGATAGCAATCTGAATGAAGCGTTTCCATGGCATCCAGTGTGGTGGCCATCTTGAAAATCTAGGTTATAGCTACTTGTCATGAATGTATGTTCATATCAGTAAGAGGTTTTCACTAAAAGACTAGTTACATCCAGTTCTGTCTGAATGAAAATGTTGCTTATCTGAAGTTTAATATGGCCACCACATCAGCTATTTTAAAACAGTTGTGATTGTTTCTTCTCTTGAATGGTATGCCCTACTAAATAACATAAACAATCAGATTTGTAAAACTTAAAAATAATTTGATTATCTAAAGTGAGAATGATGATTGAAGAGGAACTTACAGTATTGTGAATTAATTCCAAATAATCCTAACAAGTTCTACACAAGTCTAAAAGAATTGAATGTTCTGAAAGAATCACAAGTCCTCGAATGTGTAAACGTATCAACAGTCTTGATTTATTAACATTGCATAGTCCAAAACATCCTTAAATGAATTCTCTACAGTTCCAGAATATGTTTTAGTCCAGAATAAATTAGTACTTTGCAGTTGCAATGAATTATCCAAACAAATTTCTCCTCTTAAATTATATCTAAACACAACATTAAACACCTGTGCAGACTATATTAAAACAATAACGTACGAAATAGGAATGAACTTAATTGTTCAGGTCTATTTCCTTACATACATGTACAAGGTCCTAAACTGTAATCCCTACTACTCACTACATGACATTTCGTATTACCCAGACAATAACTCATCTAACCAACCCATCCAATAGAAGATACTTCTTATACGACCCCAGCCAATGAACCAAGACAATGGAAAATAACCCAAACTGGTAAGAAGGTTATTACTAGTATTATTATTAATGATCATGAACACCTTTTTACAGATTCTATGCCATCTACAGGCACTATAAATATCTTAAAATAAAATATATACCCATGTGCAAAATTAACTTTGTAATTCCTTGTTTATTGATGATCACTACAATTTACAGTCATGACCAGACATTATACACAAAGTAGGGATATTGCTAAGTTTCTGAAGAACATCAGATATGGTTATAGTACTCCAACATTAAAATAAATGGTCTTATCATGGATTCCTGGAAATTCTGTTTGACCAGTAGAACATCAGGTCCTTTGTACAAATGAATAAAAGTTCCTTGCATGAAAGCTTTCCTTCGCAATTACTAGTATTAAGTCTGTGCAAAACCCATTATAAAGGAGGCCATGTTCTGATATAAGATGACCTTCAAAAAATTACATGATCTTCTCTGTTCAAAGAGACCTTTAAGGTTAGTATAGACTTCTCATGAGGCATTGCAGAATCAAATTCTGCATGAGACCAGCCTATCAAATATGTACAAACTAAGTTAAGATACTTAGCAAACATAAGCGACATTGGCTGCTTTGTTAGTTTAATAAATGAAGCTGTTAACATAAAATTATGCAACACTTACATTTAGAAATTAGGATGGATATGCTATTTGGAATTCTACTAAACGTTAAATCCATAACAAGTGGACGATTTAGCTACAAGTTCTTAACTTCGTTGGCTCCAATTAGAATTTGAATTTTCATATATTTGCAACTAGAACTCTTGCCAGGATTAAAACAATTGAGATTACTGTTTTATGTATATGACATGATTTACAAACATTAAGATTACTGTTATGTTTATATGCCAGGATTTACAATCATGGATATTACTGTTATGTTTATATGCCATGATTTGTAAACATTGAGATTACTGTTATGTTTACAGGCCATGATTTACAAACACTGATATTACTGTTAGGATTATATTTGCAGTACAAAGTACTGATGAAAGTGTTATGAATCCACTTACTGCAATAGCTGGAGGTGTAAGTGCTGGATTTGTCATCATTTTAATTTTGACAATAGACATATTTCTATGGAAAAGAAATCGCCATCCATCCATAGGTGACAGAACAAGGTAAGAAGTGTTGTCATGAATAGCAAATATAGTTTTAAATACTGATTCAAAGAAGCTGAGGAAAGTAAACATAACGTTTTTAATCACCATTTTTAATATTTAAAATTATTTAAGTGCTAACCTTTCACTGTTGTCGCTCAAAGAATCCCAAATTTGTGCTTAATTTTACTTTTTTTATAAGCTGGGATTGAATCTATGCAGAATAAGTTTAATCCCATGGAAGAGGTTAGTTTATACTAAGGTCTAAAATACAGCCCAGCCTTGTTTGCTTTTAATGTGTCTTTTATAAGCCTCAGAAATTATTATTACTTTAGTTTCATGGTTCTAAATGCAAATGACAGAGAACTTAAGGTAGTCATTGGTGCTCATGACAATTATTACAAACATGATATATGGCAAAGTGTTTTAATGCCTAATTACCACCATGATATATGGCAATTATTACAACCATGATATATTGCACAGTGTTTTAATGTCTGATTACCACCATGACAATATGGCAAATATTACAACCATTATATATTGCACAGTGTTTTAATGTCTGAATACCACCATGACAATATGGCAATTATTACAACCATGATATATGGCAAAGTGTTGTAATACTTAATTACCACCATGATATATGGCACTTATGACAACCATAATATATGGCAAAGTGTTTTAATGCCTAATTACCACCATGATATATGGCAATTCTTACAACGATGATATATGGCAAAGTGTTTTAATGCCTAATTACCACCATGACAATATGGCAATTATTACAACGATGATATATGGCAGTGTTTAACACTTACTTTCAACATGATATATTGCACAGTGTTTTAATGCCTAATTACCACCATGATATATGGCAATGATTACAACCATGATATACGGAAAATTGTTTAACACTTAATTGCAACATGATATATGGGACACTTCCTGTACAAACGATTCCTTTTTTTCAGTTATCACATTGGAAAACAACATAAATGCCAGTGGAAGGTAAATGCAGTTGATATGAAGAGTGAATAAAACTCAAATATATTTACATTTATATACTTTGCTCTATAGGCAGTTTTATGAAAATGAAAAATGTAAAATACAAAGCAGCTATTATGGATGTTTATTTTGTTTTATTTCATTGCGTTTTATTTCCAGATGAAATAAGAGTCAGATGAACAATTGCTTGTAAGAAAATGGGAATTAGCTGCTAAACATTACTACGTTAATGCAGAAAACAATTCAGATTAAATGAAAATGTACACTTATGTTTTGTTTTAACAGTTAAATTTTAGAAATTTTGGATATGATATATGATAATTTTTCCATTTCTACTTCAAGGCCTACAGATGGTGATTTATACGAACAATTAAACTCCAATACAAACAGTGACATCCAGATGTGTAGCTCACTGAACATACAAACACCATCCGAAGGTAGCCTCAGTTTAAATAAATTTTAAAAAAGCATATTTCATTTGACGTATGTTAATGTGTTAGTCCTTTATTGTGAGTCCAAAAGATTTTCTATCTTACATTTGTTTGTTTTTCTCTTAATTTGATCATTTTGATGGGAAAGTAATCCCAAACCATCGTACAATGTTGTTTTTGAAAACCATGTGTAGAGGATTAATATTAAGAATTGCCTTCAAACAAGCCAATCCAAGTTTGTATTTATTGTGATCTTGTCCATATCATGCATTTGCAGACCTTTTACATTACCCTTAAATAGATTGACATTAAATTACATGACCCTTAAAAAGATTTACCAAGTTAATTACGTGACCCTTAAATAGACTGACAGTAAATTGCATGACCCTTAAAAAGACTTACCAAGTTAATTACGTGACCCTTAAATAGACTGATATAGTAAATTACATGACCCTTAAATAGACTTACCAAGTTAATTACGTGACTCTTAAACAGACTTAAGGAGTAAATTACATGACCCTTAAAAAGACTTTGCAAGTTAATTACGTGACTCTTAAATAGACTGACAGAGTAAATTACATGACCCTTAAATAGACTGACATAGTAAATTACAAGACCCTTAAAAAGACTGGCCAATTTAATTACATGATTAGACTGACAAGTTAATTACATGACACTTAAATAGACTGACATAATACATTACTTGTCCCTTAAATAGACTGACCAGGTTAATTACATGACCCTTAAATAGACTGACCAGGTTAATTACATGATCCTTGAATAAGCTTACATAGTAAATTTTATTTAGTACTTGAATTTATACTGAATAAGGCAGATTTGAACTTTAACAGATCTCACAACAAACAATGTGTTTTCTTCAATACATTTTCGAAATGAGATGTTATGATTGTTTCTTATAATTTATTTATTATCATTATCAAACATTGTATTTATGTAAAGCATTTTGTAATTTGTTTTCCTTTTTTTAATTATGTCTCTAAGCGATTTCTGTTATTTACAGATCGCCAAAAATATTATGAAAATACAAGACTACAAGCCACACACAACTGATCCCTGCAAGTACCATTCAGGACTATGAGCCATACACACAACTGCTCCTTTCTAGTACCATTCATCATTAAAAGCCACACACAACTGCTCCTTTCCAGTACCATTCAAGACTACAAAAAACCACTCACAAGTTTTCATTTCCAGTACCATTCAGGACCACACAACTGATCCTTTCCTGTACCATTCAGGACTACTACAAGCCACACACAACTGATCCTTACCAGTACCATTCAGGACTACAAGCCACATACAACTGATCCTTACCACTTCCATTCAGGACTAAAAGCCACACACAAATGATCCTCACCACTACTATTCAGGACTACAAGCCACTCACAACAGATCCTTACCAGTACAATTCAGGACTACAAGCCACGCACAACTTATCCTTGCCGGTATCATTCAGGACTACAAGCCACACACAGCTGACCCTTACCAGTACAATTCAGGACTACAAGCCACACACAAATGATCCTTACCAGTATCATTCAGGACTACAAACCACACACAGCTGACCCTTACCAGTACCATTCAGGACTACAAGCTACACACAACTGATCCTTACCACTTCCAGTCAGGACTAAAAGCTACGCAATTGATCCTTACCAGTACCATTCAAGATTACAATGTAATTATTTCTGACTGAGAGAGGATCTAGACTACATTGTAAATAGATTACATTTTAATTATCTCTGATAGAATATCTAGATTACTTGTAAATATTTCAGACTGATGGAGGATGTATATTAGATTTTAATTATTTCTAAATGATCGAGGATCTGGATTACATTGTAATTAGTTCTGACTGATAGAGGATGTATATTATATTGTAATTATTTCTGACTGATATAGGATCTGGATTACATGCTAATTATTTCTTACTGATACAGTATACATTGTAATTATTCCTGACTGATAGAGGATCTAGATTGCATTGTAAATATTTCTGGCTAATGGAGGATCTAAACTACATTGTAATTATTTCTGATTGATAGAGGATCTAGATTGCATTGTAAATAGTTCTGGCTGATGGAGGATCTAGACTACATTGTAATTATTTCTGACTGATAGAGTATATATTGCAATTATTTCTGTCTGAAAGGGGGTCTAGATTACATTGTAAAAAAAAATCTGACTGACAGAGGATCTAGATTACATTGTATATATTTTGACTGATAGAGGATGTAGATTACATTGTAATTAGTTCTGACTGATAGAGGATCTAAATTACATTTTAATTATTTCTGACTGATAGAGGATCCAGATTACATTGTACTTATTTCTGACTGATAGAGGATCTAGATTACATTGTAATTATTTCTGACTGATAGATGATCTAGATTACATTGTAATTATTTCTAACTGATAGAGGATCTAGATTACATTTTAATTATTTTTGACTGACAGAAGATATAGATTACATTGTAATTATTTCTAACTCCATGTGACATACCTTACTTTCCCCCAATGTACATGCCCATGAGCATGTACATTGGGGGAAAGTAAGGTATGTCACATGGAGAAATAGCATGTCTCATGAGCTTGCACATTGGGGCAAAGTAAGGTATGTCACATGGAGAAACATCATGTCCCATGAGCTTGTACATTGGGGGAAAGTAAGGCATGTCACAAGGAGAAAGAGCATGTCCCATGAGCTTGCACATTGGGGGAAAGTAAGGTATGTCACATGGAGAAACAGCATGTCCCATGAGCATGTACATTGGGGGAAAGTAAGGCATGTCACATGGAGAAACAGCATGTCCCATGAGCATGTACATTGGGGCAAAGTAAGGTATGTCACAAGGAGAAACATCATGTCCCATGAGCTTACACATTAGTGCAATAGAGTGGGGCACTATTCCCCTCCCTCGAGTTCACCTTAAATATGTTTAGGCCTATATCTGTAAAATTGAATGGCTGACCACCACCTGTTTGCCACACACACCTCCATAAATGTTACTGATGGTGTCCCTGGCACATCCATGGAGAATTTCACACATATTGGACTAGGAAGATTAGTCAATATTTATTGAAACCAATACTTAAAAATGCTGCATAAAAACCTCCCTTTTTTAGGTCCCATTCTCTGTATGTTTTTATTCAGTTTCCCTATTTGTCTTTTGAAAAGTTGACAGGTATGGTGTTGTATCTATAAGACAGTGTATATTTAATTTTTAGCTGTTGGAGAGAGAGAGAGAGAGAGAGCGAGAGAGAGGGGTTATCAACTCAAGTGTTCAGTTACATGTGTTGTGTATATCTTTTTTTTTTTCAAAATCCTGGTACATGATTTTATTTAATTTACATAATTCTTATTCATTGCTGTAATGTACACAGAATATCTTGACTTCAGTCTGGCCTATGTGACCTGAGTATCATTTTGCATAAGATTTATAAATAGATGTTTACATATGTGTTAACAGTTAATAATAATAATCTCAATAATAAGATTTAGTAGGGCACTTATTGTGTATTTTCTAAAGTGACTGGTGGGATATTGATGTTTTCAGAATAATTATGTAGCTTCCCATCAGTTGTGCTAGATCATGTGAATATGATTAATTCAACGATAAATCAGTAATGTATGCTGTTAGGTGGGGTCTATTGCGAAGTACAGTTGCAAGATACGATGTATATAAGGAGAAAATTAAGCAATCAGATTCATTCCGATTTTGGAGTTATTCACTTTTTGTGTTCATCAACCTTATCCGATGGGGCCAGGACAGTAACTCTTCATGTTGCTGTTTAGCTCTTCCGACCAAGTAATACAATTGTGAACAACTGTCCACTGAAAATGTTTCCTATTGGACTGCAGGCTTTGCACCTTGCTGATTATGATGTTGTTAAAGGGCTGAGCATGCATTGCACACGAAAATGCTAGGCCTGTTCAGTGGAAATTGAAAGTGCTTATTATTTGGACTATAACATTATTCTGGAACTGTTATAAATTATTTGAAGGAAATCTGGACAATGCCATCTTGACAATGTTATGGTTCTTGGAGGGCCAGTACATTTCTGGTATTGGAACTTATAAGGAAGTTTTATTTCATTTAGGACTTTCATAAACCTTTGTAAGGACTAGTCTGGATTGATTTCATAATACTGTAAGTTCCACACACGTTTTTCATTTATAACTTTGATAATTAAACTGCTTCTTTAGTTTTATAAAACTTGTTTCATTTCTATTACTTAAGTTTGTCAATTAGCACCTTAATAAATAGCTACATTTTCTTGTTATCATGATATTCATTGTCACAAGAGGCTATCGGTAGGGATATGAGGCTACCAAATGGAATGAAAAATGTTTCTGGAAAGGTCTTTTTGAAAACAGCAACATTGAAAATGATAACCATAACGAGGACTGTGTATAGCGACTAATCTTTAGAAGCTCTAAGCGCTTTACAACATTAGACAACACCTATAAGACAAACAAATATAATAATATTACAAAAACAAACACCATGAAAATTAGAAAAAAACATTAAAAAATAAAAAACATGCTGAGAATATTTCAGGTAGGAAATATTATTAGGTCTTTAAGTTTGTTCTTCCAGTCGAAATAAGTGATATCCTTAGCATATGTCACTTGTAAATTATATTGTTTATGGGCTGAAATCAAGGACTTTATTGTAACATTAAGTGTCCATATAATGACATTAAGGTTGATTTGGGGTTGTTCTGGTTGGTGTTTTTGTTGTCATTGGGTTTAACGCCATTTTCCAGCTATAAGTGGTGGCCAGTATAAATGGTGGAGGAAGAACCCGTTAAAACCCTTGGTGAAAGCACAATGTCTATGTGATCAGTAATCTAGGAGAAGCAGCAATAAGAATATTGTGGTGGCCATATTGGAGGTCATATTGGTGTCATTTTCATTTAGATGCAACTAGAGGTCATCAGAATTTCTTTAGTGTAAACCCCACATTGATATGACCAACCATGCAGTAGGAGATTTTCAAAATGTCTACTGTTGTGACCATATTGGATGTTTAGGCAGCACCATTTCATTTAGGATTAACTAGATCATGGATGATTGTGTTTGTAAACGTTTATGACAATCATGCGAGTAGGTTAGCAAGAATAACAATAAGGAACCTGTCCTAATAGATGGACAAATAATAGACAATTGACAACATACTAACCTGCAAGCAACTTTGGTCGATGACCAGAAGTTCAGAAGTCCAAAACAGGCCATTATCCTCCAAAATTAATGGTTTGACCCATATAGTTGTTTTGCAATCTGTATGATGTAATTCTCTTTCTCAGCCTTCTACTATGAATTGTACTAATGTTGAACCTTTCACCTGACCCTAGCCAACTTGGAAACTAAAACTACAAGTGGTTTACACCGATATTAAGTTTGAAATACTGGAAACAAAGACTTTAGTTTTTATTAAATATTGTACTAGGAGTTCGGGACAAACTGAAAGCTAATATCCACACCTTTTTTAATAGAAGGCACCATTGTATTGTACCTTGTCACTACTGTGAATGACTTTTTGGAGACAGATGTCAAACTTTAATTATCAAACTTTAATTGAAATGTATTGCTTTCCTATAGCCTTCCAACTACTGTGACTACTGGGGCTGTGTTAACATTGGTCAGTCAGGCTATACCCCCTAACTTTCAGAATCCCAGCTGGACTCAAGCACGAATGCAAAATGGAGTGACCTACTCTGTGAGACGCCAGAAATTTCAGCAGCTAGCTATACAGATATTTCAGGTCATATATTATTAGGTACCATACTATTTTTATATATATCTATATTATGTGTTTCATGTTTTATTCATGATTGTAGATTGTCAGGGTCTTTTAGTAGACAGCACATTGCTGCAAGATAGTGGGTGTCTACTTTAAGACTAGGTCATTTCATTTGGTAAAAATGTTATTGTGGCCTTTTGACCTTGAAAGTTTTAAGAAGAAATCTTGTTGACAATTTGATGGCATGAGATCAGGTCATTGTATTCCCCACCCTCAGGAAACCACGTGACCCAATTTCTGATTGGTTAGCTGTTAAACAACCTGGCTTTGTTTACAGTTAGAATGATCTAGAAATGACTATTTGAACCTCATTCTGATTTTGAAACCGTGTCTTAGATTTTCGTATAAAGTATGCTTGCCTGGGATTTTAGCTATTCCTAGATTAAATATCAGTCTTGGTGGAGTCAAATAGTTGTGTCCAATTCATTTCAGGGATTTAACTTATTTAAATTATTCATGGACTCACACTTTGGAATTTTGTAGCTTTTGAAATTACTGTGAATTCATTAAAAACATTTTGGATTATATCATTGTGATACATCAAGACTATTTGCAAATCAGCACAATAAGTTAAACGTCATTTCGAATACCACTAGAACTCATTTGAAATACTCAAATATATTTTGCTTGTGATGTAACTTTTAGGACTAAATCATTTTTAATTTTTCACTTTGTATTCTAGGGAAGTAAATAATTTGTTGCATTTTACAGAACTTGTTGAGTGTTATTCGTTTATATTACTTAATTTAAGACCATAGGGTCGTAACACTACGAGCCAAGTTTATCGAAAATGTCCTTAGTTTGTTTTGTTATAATTAGAATGCATGGTGGAAAAGTAAATCTTGGGTGCCTAGAATGTATTCAAGGGAGGTAACTTGTGTCACCTTAAAATATATGCTAGCAATGGAAGTAGCTCTTTTCATTAGAAAATATAATGCAAGCAAAATGGTTAACTCGTATGCGCTATCAATCATTTTGTCAAAATGCATTGCATAAGCATTAATCATCTGCCATCATTTGTTTAAGTTCATTATATAATCTTTCATCATCTGCAATTCATTGTCATAACCTTTATACAAACACAAATAAAAACAAATGTGAATGGTAGTATAGTAGAACCTGTCTTGAAAGAACACCTCTTTTGCCAAAAAATTATGGTCTCTCAAGACATGTGGTCTCCCATAACAGGTCACAATCCTATATAATCAATACATTTGTGCACTGAGAATGTGGTCACTCAAGGCAGGTGGTCTCGCATAGCAGTGATTTTCAAGACAGGTTTTACTGTATAGTAAAAGGTGACTCCTAATGGGATACTACCTGCACAAAGCAAAGTGTTTTCCGATACAAGAATGTGCAGACATTTTCTGGTGTAACACTAATGGATACGCGTGCATCTCTTGATGATAACAACCAATGCTATTTCAGATTATACGTAAAAAGCGCAGTGTTCTGTAAGAACGACAAGGGTGAGCGCATAACCACCTTTTTCATACTACCTTTAACACGAATCTTAACTATGTTTTATTGAAGAAATGTGAAATCCACATGAGAGTATTTGTCACTTGGTCTGTTTTAAGATACTTTTAAAGCGTTATGATAATGATTTGGAAGGAAAGTATTGCCAAGAATCTAATATACTGTAATGGAACTCCCTTGGCTACACTATCATGAGTCTCCCTATCTCGGATTATTAAGGATCTGTGTAACGATTCTATGAACATAAACGAAGTAACAGAAAGCATCAATACCAACAAGTTTTGTAAAGTTAATAAAGAATTTTATTATCAAAGTTATAAATGAAAATATGAGAGGAACTTATAGTGTTATCAGGTGAGGCCAAAATAATTCTTATAAAGTACTATAAAAGTCCTAAATGAATGAAAAGTTCTCTATAAATTTCAAAACCGGAAATGTACTGGTCCGCCAAGAATCGTGACGCTGTCAAGATGGCGTTGTCCAGAACTCCTTCAAATACTTCAAAATAGTTCCAGAATAATATTATAATCCAAATAATGAGTACTTTCTATTTTCACTGAACAATCCAAAACATATGTATTTCTTCTCGAATAATGCCCAAATACAACATAAGACACGTCTGCAGACTTTCAACAGGAACATAAGAAATAAGAACAAATCAAAATTGGGATGAATCTGACTGCTCACTTCTTTCCTTGCTTACACTTCTGTTATGACTATATTCACAACATACCCCTCGTGACAGATCATTTAATCATTAACGTAATCTGCCTATTTCTGTGACCGGACCAAACCAATGGGAAGTTACTGAATTCTTTTAGAATAGTTCAAACCCCATAAGCCAAAGAGATATTAAGCCAAAGTCGTCATCAACATATACCTAAGCATATATGTATAGATGCAATTTGTATGCTCTTAACATACTCAGGTCTCGTAGGCAAAATCTAAATTTAGATAAACCGTACAATTTACAACCATACATAAACATAACAAAACTTAGATAACATCATGAATAACATATATATATATATATATATATATATATATATATATATATATATATATATATATATATATGCTGCAGGAGGACTTCTGTCTTTCCTAGGATAATTGGGAATCCAAATACGTTCGAGGCTTCCGATAACCTGTCCACAATTGCCTGTAAGTGAATCTCTTCATGGGCCATGAGGGCACAGTCATCTGCAAAGAGTCCTTTAGTGATGAGTCTTTCTAGCGTCTTGGTTTTTACAGCTAGGCGAAGGAGATCAGACACTGATCCATACAGACGATATCTAATGTATATACTAAGGTCAAGGTCACGGATGGCATGGAGCAGTTTATGTGTGAAGAAGAGGTTGAAGAGTACCGGAGCGAGTACACAGCCCTGTTTGACACAGGTAGATATGGGGAATTTCTCAAAAGGTTCACTGTCTGAGAGAATCTCTCCAGTTATGTCATCGTGGAAGAGCCTGATGAGGTTGGTAAACGTCTGAGGACAACCAAGCTTCTTGAGTACTACCCACAGTGTATCGCCGCTGATTGTGTCGAAAGCCTTTATCTGGGCCACGAAGACGGCATACAGATTCATCTTCTGCTCAAGGCACTTTTATTTGTCTCACTGCGAAGATCATGTCAACGGTGATGCGGTCTGGGCGAAAACCACACTGAGACTCGGGGAGGTTATCTTCTGACACTGCCGCAATAAGCCTGTTGAGAATGATGCGAGCAAGTAGTTTGCCAGCTATGGAGAGCAAGGAGATGCCTAGCTAGTTACTGCTGTCCGTACGTGTGCCTTTATTCAAATAGAGGTTCACACTTAATGCGTCGCGGAGGTCGTATGGCATCTCGTCTTTCGTCCAGATGCTGATTAGCACATCATGGAATGCATATAGAGTCTATCACTGAGGGCCTTGTACACCTCCGCTGGGATACCATCCTTTCCAGGTGCCCTGCCACAGTTCGTTTGTTTAATGGCCATCCTGAATTCCTCTATCGTTTGCGGAACATCCAGTTGGTCGTGCGTTGGCTGTTGGGGTATTTGATCAAGAACAGATTAGCTGACCGATGAAGGCGGGTTTAGGAGCTGACTAAAGTGTTCTTTCCATCTGTCCGTAATGACAGCCATGTCCTGTATTAGTGGACTGTCATCTGCAGCATGCAAGTGGGCAGGGCCAGACCTTGGAGGGCTGACGATTGACTTGATGAAATTGTATAACTCTTTGGAGTTGTTAGTGTCGGTATAGCGTTGCACTTCATCAGTGTTCTGTTCCTACCAATGGTTATGCATCTTGCGGATTTCTCTCTGAGCCTCAGCTTGATAGGACTTGAAGCGGTCTTTTTGGGGATGGAATTTATGTCATTCTGCTAGTCCATGAATGCTTTGTTTTTTCTGGCAAGCAGATCTTCAATGGCACCGTTTTTCTCCGTCGAACCAGTTTTGGTGGGTTCGCTTCGTGTGGCCAAGAGTCGTCATAGCTGTTTCTCATGTGCCTGAGAATGTTACATTTCTCTGAGGCATTTGCATGTATAGGTCCACTGGTCGACAGCTTGTCATCTTGGCTCTTCTGGAAATTAAGCTGGGTGCAAGGCTGCTGAAGTTTGACAATGTTGAAGGCTGTGCGCACAAGCTAAGGACGCTTTGGATGATGTGGGGCAATGCGCAGCTTCAAGATAGTTCTGACAAGTCTATGGTATGTCCAGCAATCAGCTCCTCGCTTGGCCTTGGTGATGAGGACATCCTGGGCATCGCGCTGGCGGACTATTGCAAAGTCCATTAAGTGTCATTTGCGAGATCTAGGATGCATCCAGATGTTATTGTGTTTGTTCGCCATTCTGAACATTGAGTTTGTGATTAGGAGGTCAAATTCTGCGCATTTGCTGAGTAGGAGCAGATCGTTGTTATTCATCTTGCCGACATCGTGCTTGCTAAGCACAGCTTTCCATCGACCATAATGGCAGCCCACACGGGCGTTGAAGACATCCAGCCGAGCTGAGTATAGAGTTGAGGTCCGTACATAACTGCTCAATAGTTTCCGCTGGGCACGAGGGCGTAGGGGCGTAGGAGCTAATGATTGTTGCGTTGTGTTTGTGACCAATGAATAGTCGCAAATTCATTAGCCTCTCGATGATACCAACAGGCAGGTCTGGAAACTGCTTCAGAAGACTTGATTTGAAAGTCAGGCCGACTCTGTGGATCATGTCCTCGTTTTGGGCTTTTCCTTTCCAGAAGAAGCTGTAGCCGCTTGCTACCTCAATCAGAGAAACATCCTCTGCGAACCGGGTTTCACTCAAGGCTGCAATGTCGATATTGTAGCGTGAAAGCTCCTTAGCAACTAGGGCTGTTCTCCTGTGAGTTCTTGCTATGTTCTCTTTGTCCATGAGAATAAGGCTAGATCATGCTCCAAGAAGAAGTTTTTACTTTTATAGTTTCGACCGCAGATATGGATGTTCTTGCTAGCCGCGGAAAGCTGTCCTGATTTTTAAGGGCAGGCTATTTTTAGGCCACCTTTTCTAGGCCCCTCCCTATGTAGGGTGAGCAGCACTGTCCTGAAAAGGTCTGCTCAGTCGCCCTGGATGCTGCCGAACTGTTCCGCTGATCTGGGTAAAGAGCAGAGTGACAACTTGTCCAAGGGCCTCCTACGTGCAGGTCTCTGACTACAACTCCCAGTGGTCATCTCCACCTATTGCTTCGCCGTAGGACTTTGGTAGGTGCACGTAACGAACGATGAGTTTGATGATGGGGATGAATGATAGTTGCACAACATTGCCTCTGCGTGAAGGAGATTAAAGTGAAAGAGCCTTTGCACAGAGACAGCCTCACTATCTCGACCTTGGTAGTTGGAACTCATTGGTACGAATATTCGTCACGGCTGGGGACTACTTCGGCTGCATTGGATAGCCATCAAGTCTTCAGTGCCTTGTCATGCCCTGCGCTCTCCACAAAGCGTTTGCAGATTCGCCTTCGTGGCCGTTGGATCGCTCAGTTGATCTCTTTCGCCAAGTCTGTCGAAGCTGGCTTTGTCAACGGCAAAGTCTAAACCAAAAATAGACAAATAATAAACACAAAAACGTGT